>JAYDZK010000001.1:96433538-96458521 GCA_034509185.1 Euphonia xanthogaster | reverse complement strand
TTACAAGTTTAGTAGCTTCTATAGAATATATACTTTTTTTTTAAAAAATCCACCTCTAGCTTCCAATATTAATCTCATATTTCTTTAAATTAGCAGTATCACAATGTAAGCATTGGCCAACTATGAAACACACAGATCTTTCAGTAAACCAAGAAGGGAGAGGCAGAAGCATTCTTCTCTTCCAGATGTAAACCAAAATGTTTTGGACAAATTTCTTACCCAACTCCCTACCCTAAGTAAACCTGAGTGGTAACTTCTGTAAATCCATCAACTATTTTCTGGGAGTTGTTGGGGGTTTTTGTTTGGTTTTTTGTCTGTTTTTTTCTGGGATGGTTTTAAAGCAAAGAAACTCTGAACAAAAAAAATGAAAATCAAAATAATAACTAAAATATACTCCCAGTGAAGGTGGGAGTTAAGAGTGAATGTATACCAGCTATGAATTTAAAAAAAAAAAAAGGAAAGTAGAAGCCTCTAGCAAATATACTACAAGTTAATGGACCAGTCTGGCCCAGAGGGACACTCATTGGATGTGTCTTTGGATGCAAGCCTCAATACTGCATAAATCACAAATGAATAAGCTTATTCAAGCCTTTTCCAAGTACTCTGAAACAAGTAAAAAAATATTCTCATAGACAGAACAGCCAAAATTGTTCAAAATAAGTCCACAAGCTATTAGAATTTTGAAAAGGCAAAGTCAGGCAAGCCCTTCCCTCCACAGCACTGGAACCTGTGCCTCACCTTCCCCAGATCCATGACTTCCTTCCACTTCACACCCTTCAGAACCCTTTTGCAAAGACAAGATCCAAGTGCTGCCATTTCCCTGTAGGCAGCTGAGCACACCAAGAAGCTGCAACCTCAATTTGCTGCCCTCTCTCAGCTACCTGCGGAGTCAACACATAGCATGAGAGCAGCAGGGAAACAAATGCAAGGGAAACCAGCACCTCACAGCACCCATGGCTGATGGCAAATCTGAGTTGAAAGCTCTCAAGTGCCTCATAAAATACCTCAGCTTACAGAACTGTCTGCATTCAAGCTAAATTGGGAAGAGTGACCCCATCAGGTTGAGGGAGAGCATCATGTCCCCAGTGAGGTACATGTGGAGTGCTGGGTCCAGCTCTTGGCTCCCCACTGCAAAAGAGATATGGACATGCTGGAGCAAGTCAAAAGATGGTTAAGAGCATCTGACAAACAAACACAGCTCAGCGTGGAAAGGAGAAAGCTTATCAACAAGTATAAATACCTGCTAGGGAGAGTAAAGAAGACAAAGCCAGGCTTTCCTCAGTGTTTCCCAGAGACAGGACAAGGAGAAATGGGCACAAATATAAATACAGGACATTTCATTTTACTAAAGAAAATGTTTTCTTACCATGAGGATAGCTGAACACTGGCTTAGGTTGCCCATGGAGTTTGTGGAGTCTCCACCCTTGTAGATATTCTAAACCCAACCAGACATTGCCTGAGAAGGGCATTGGACCTGATGGCATCCAGAGGCACCTCCCAGCCTCAACCATTCAATGATTCTGTATACACTAAAATTAAATTACCATCCTTGATGCTTGATGCCGAATAAGATTGGAAATACAGCATATATACAAATGTCAGCAAACACAAAGATGATTAATTAAGTCTCCAACTTAAAGCTACATTGAATGAGGAGAACTAAAATAGCTAGGGCTTCTGCTTATAATTTGTTGGACCTGACCTTCCTCTCTCTTAAGAACCCTCTGCTGTTTGATGAGGTGACATTTTGTAAAGGCAATTTCTAGATTCAAAAGAACAATTTAATGAGTCAAGGGGGTGCCAACTTGGCTGCAAAAACTGAGGAACGGGCTGATTTTTCTCTCATTCTCTTTAAACACTCATTCTGTCCCTGGTATTTCTCTCCCAAACATACATTTATTTCTCTCATTTCTTCTGCATGCTATTAAATCTTTTGCATCCATCAGGAATAACCCTCCCCTGTCATCACCGTATCCTGAATCACCAGCAGGTGACATTCTTGAAGTAATAATTTAAGAGTCATTTTAACAATGCAGTCCCTGCTTCTTGCTTCACACTAACATCTATTTTTTGCTCCAAAAACAAAAGGCAATGTCATCCACAACCATATTAAGACCCTCACTGCAAAGCTGTAATTAGTCTTTCAGGCCTTGCCAACATTTCTTCTTAAAATGGTAGCAAAAATGTGTACAAACAAGCACATCTCACCAGTACTCTGCCTAGGAATGCTTCCAAGGCAAGATCTCACAAGGAAGGTTTGTAAAAGCTGGAACAATTTTTCATAACCTTCGCAGTTCAGGTGATTTATAGCAGTTGGTTTCAGAAGTTGCCACCAGTAAGTACAACTGAGACAAGAACAGGTGGACTCTTTCTAATGATAAGTGATTTCATTTTTCTTCCCACTGCCCATTTTCCTCATCATTTCCACTTGCTTTGCTATTTCCTCCTCAGCTCTCCTCCTAATTCAGTCCTTAAGTCAAATTTCTACCTCCTTATAGCTGATGTTGCTACTAGATATATTTAGGAAGAAAAAAAAAAAATCTACAAAAATCCAAGCACTGCAAGTTGTGCTTTGAATACTGATCCATATAAACCACATTATTTTCTGCATGCACTTAATTAATGCCTTTTTCTATTGTCCTCAGTACTCTTTCCTTGTTGCTCTTTCAGCAAGATCTCCAGTGGACTCCTGGCCTTTTTCAGAACATCAAGCTATTTTCCCAGGCAAGTTCTGAATTATTTCCAACTAAGTACTATTAATTGTAAAAAATAAGATTGAGAAACAAAGAATAGATCCTTAAGGCACACATTCACCTTTCAACTCAGAGCTGGAGAAAACACAGAATTTAAATTTTGAGCACATAAGCCTGGCCATTCTTCTGTGAAGATGAGAATAAAAATAATGTTGCAGATTCTCAGGAAAATAGTTTAAATAAAATAGTAGTGCTGCTTTACATACTGCAAGCCAGACTACAGATAAAAGCTCTTCCTCAACTTCAGACTGAACCAGCTGAGGAGAACAACAATACAACTCCTTCCTTCCCTGCAAGAGCCCACCAGATCTGTCTCTGCAAAGGAGATCTACAAAATCTTGAGATTTACAAAATCTTACCATAGCTTTCTGCATCCTCATTCGCTAGAAAATGCCTCCAAGTCTGCTGGTTTCACTGTAGTAATTAAGTAAGAAAGTAATTATTTTTCAAATGGCATAGAATTACCCAAATTATTTTGACCAGTGGTCAAAGGAAAAGGGCACACCATTGTTAATTCTGGTACTGATTATAAAGGCCAACAACCTCAAGCAATCTGGGGCCATACAGGCATCAGTGCCTTCTCCAGCTGCAGCTGAAAGACAACACCCAGCACCTATTAAAAAACTTCTTGTTAACTTGTTCCAAGAACATGTCACCCTGAAAGAACTGTTTTATCAACATATAGCATAGAATAAAAGCAGCGACTCCAGAACAGCTGAACTTACCCATGTGCTGATCTTTAGAATCCAAGAACCTGCCATTTTAAAAAAAATGAGGTGATCAACAGAGGCCCTCAAAACTAGCAGGTACAAGGTTGCTGGTAGACAAATGGTGTAAATCAAGAGAGGAAAGAGTGTGAACACAGTGCCCAGATATAATACTGTACACATTTTCACACGTTTTCCCTGTTCAGGTAGTACATTCCTAGTTTATAGTTCATTCAGCAGTTTCGTTAGCTTTCAGAACCCTTTCAATTCATCATATATTCAAGTAGAGACAACAAAAGTTGACAGGATTTGCTCCTATACCCAGAGCTGAACAAACAGTTGCATCATCCACATGACCTACTATTCCTCAGAGAATCTTCACTTGGATGTCTTAGGACCAAGACAAATGGACAACTCTTTTCTCTCAGAAAACACCGCAAAGAAAAGGGGGAAGGAGTGTAGAAAATCTGCTGTCCTTATCATGCATCATTCTTATCTCTGGGCTTGAGAAACACTAGGGTTTTCCTTTAAGATCCCTCAAGAAGCATTTGGAGCTGCAAGTGCATTGTGACCTGATGGGAGCCAAAGCTCACTCTAAAACTGGCAGCCCATCAATTATCCCTTCTAATCCAATGAACCTTGCCAGCTGTAAATTCTGATAAACAAAACACGTTATTACATAGCTGAAGATATGTGTAAGACAGTACTTTGAAGGTACCATCATGCTGCACAAACTTGAAAGCTGTCTTCTGGATCTTCTAAGACAAAATCCAAGGACACACTCATTGTCAGGCTGGACACAGCTCTGAGCTACTTGTTTTAGTTGTCCTGCTCATTGCGGGGGCGGGGGGGGGGTTGGCCTAGATGACTTTTAATAGTCCCTTCCAACCAAAACTAGGGCCGAGAGGCCCTGCAGACAGACCTCAACAAATTGGCCAACACCAACCACATGAAAGGCAATGATGGGCATATGACCATATCTTGGGCAATCACCAACCATATGAAGTTTAACAAGGAAAAGTGCTGAATTCCATATCTGGGATGGGGAAATCCTGGTTGTGTGTATAGACTAGGAAATGAGAGGCTGGAGAGCAGTGCCAGGAAAGGGACCTGGGGGTCCTGGTCGATGGCAAGTTGAACATGAGCAGCACTGAACATGAGGCAGCCAGGAGGGCCAGCCCTGTCCTGGGGGCATCAGGCACAGCATGGCCAGCTGGGCAAGGGAGGGCACTGTCCTGCTCTGCTCTGCACTGGGGCAGCCCCACCTTGAGTCCTGGGGGCAGTTTTGGCCATCACAATATAAAAAACCCCTCAAGCTATTGGAGAGTGTCCAAAGGAGGACCACAAGGATGGTGAAGGGCCTTGAGGGGAAGCTGTATGAGGAGCAGCTGAGGACACTTGGTCTGTTCAGCTGGAGAAGAGGAGGCTGAGGGGAAACCTCATTGTGGTCATCAATATCCTCACAAGGGGAAGCAGAGGGACAGGTACCAATCTCTTCACACTTGTAACCAATCACAGGCTTTCATGGAACAGCATGGAGCTGAGTTGGGGAAGGTTTAGGGTGGATGTCAGGAAAAGGATTTTCACCCACAGCATGGTTGAGAAATGAAACAGGTCTGTCAGAGTTCGAGAATTCTTCAAACAATTCTCTCAGGTGCGTGGTGTGACTGTGCAGGGGCAGAAGTTGGACTTGATGATCCTGATAGGTCTCTTCTAACTCAGTTCATTCTACGATGCTATGATAATTCCATTATTCTAAAACGTGATGTATAGCACAAGCACAGCCAGTGTGACAATAATCTGATTTATCATGCATTTAATTTGCTTGCTAAAGAATATGAAATTAACCTGTGTCACCAGCATTTGCTGTCATTAGTTCAGCACTTTCTTGCTATAGGGATGATCAAATGCTTCCTGACATGTGAACTTCAAAGAGCTTACACAACGAGGACCTTGGGTAAAGGAATCCTGAGGGAGGAGTGGCAGCTCACCACAGATATGTCATAGCCTCAGTCTTCTTCAAGGGGAAATGAGAAAACAAACAAATAGAAATGGCTTCAGTGACCTCCTCCTTAATCTCTGACAGGGCAATCCAAGTAGACAGGAAGAGGAGATGACCACACTGTGGGAACACAGCTATTATAGGGCACAGCACATACAAATACTCCACAGTCCTGGAAGCTTCTGTGAGTGACAGTAAACAAGCTGTATCAAGAGAGAGGAATTATGATAGTACTCCTAATTTTGTGGTGCCTTTCTTATCATGCAATGTTGGCATGGACTACAGTTCTAATGGGCCATCTTTCCTCACTTAAGCATTAAAATACTTTCATCAAATTCAGTATTATACAATTTAAGAAACAATTGTCTCAAAAAAAAGGGGCATCCTGGAGTCATCCCAAGTCTGCCTTCAGACCAGTGTAGTCCCTATATATAAATCATGTCCATTTGGGGTCTAATCCCTAGGGGATTTTAATGAGGCAACATTTCTGTAACAGCTCATCCAGGGACCACTAAAAGCATAACATAACACGTCAATACATCTTTGCTAAGAATTAAAAAGGGAACAAAAATAGTCTTGGAGCTTTCTACACTGATTTCAAAGAGACTTCAGCTAAGTAGCTTCAAAATGACAGTTCTGCTTTAGTCTTCCAGATTAGCTTGTTAAGTCTACGAGCATAACACTGGAAATAGCACATCTAAAGTAATAAAGTAAATAGATGCAGACATGAAATTTGGAGTTCTCTCCCAACAATAAACAGAAAAACAAAACAAACAAAAAAAGAAAGAAAAGAATGCAAGAGGCTAATAAGATTGCAGCTTTTTTTTTTTTAATTATTCTTTTCAAAATATCATGTATCATACCCCTCAAGCTAATGCAGTCAAACTTAAGTCTCAGAAAACACTTAGGAGAAGACTATACTCTTGAAAAGTCTCCAAATTTGAGTAGGAAGCAGTTGCACATCTGTCAATAAGCCTTTGCAACCAAAATAGCTATTGCCATCAAGGAGACCAATTTGCAAAATTTAATCAACACCTCCGTCTTCTTACATAGTTCCCATTAGTGATAATTTAAATACTACCTTTGCTCATCACACAATGCTTGCAATTATCATAAAAAATACATAATTTGTAAAAGCACATATAAATTTATATATATTTGCAAACTAGCAATCCTACAAATCAGCATGCCTATAAAAAAACCCAGAAAGACCATGGGAACATGCTATTTGACCCACAATAAGATACAACAGCTGTATTTAATAAACTACATTTGAAAAAGCTGTAGAAAGCATGAGTCTCAACTATCCAACATACCCAGTGTGCACAGCAACACACAATATTCTTCTTGATTCATGAAAAGCACCGCTGGTCTTACAAACCAAATACACTGGTTAGCTTCAAATAGCAAACCACAATTTGGTTTTGCATTAAAAGTCCTTGTGCCAAGCACAGCTTTTCCTAGTTTTTTCACTTCCATTTCTCTCCTCCCTTTTGGAACCCACAACAGGCTGAAATTCCCATTCTTTATTCACAGGCAGTCTAACAGAGTAAGGCACTCTGAATTAACTCATGCGACCTCAGCATTTCCATGGCTCGGGATCTGCCTCATGGAGCTCAGACACATCTTAGAAACAAGGTCTTCATTTGTGCTCCCTCTTCTGGCTTTAGGAGCATACAGCACGACCACAGTAGGGTGACATGGAGACCACCCCAACACAGCCACTGAGCCACTGCTGTCTGCGGCCCCTCCTCCCCAAAAAACAACGCAGAGCCACAAAGAAAGCACTCACAACCTGCACACTGCCACCTGCTCTGGTGGAACATGCTACCAAAATAACCCAGATCAGAACTTATGGGAGTGATTTATATTATTTCACTGCTCAGCACAAAACAGCAACGACGCAACTTCCAAAGACAGAACAAAAATAGCTTCCAGCTAATTTTTTAAGCCTATCCTAATGTTAATTTTAGCTTTGGAAAACCATCACGTGTAACAAAACACAGATTCCACCACCTTCCACAAGGAAAAAACCCAGTGACATTAAAGGCTCATATTTAGATATGTCTGGCATAAGAAGCTTTAATTTTCAGGCTTAGAATGCATTTTAAACATTTATATATTTATTTTCATAATAAAAATAAGGAATTATGTTATTTAGCTGTACTGTCTTTGGCATCAATGAAGTCCAGGAAAAGGATGGGGGGGAAAAAAGCCAACTGCACCATAGCTGACTGTTCCAGCATAACGTTGCACTGCAGTGGAGGTCTATTTTGAGAAAACTATAGTTGCCAGCAGCATAGCCCTCTTAAGTCATTTTGGTAGAAGTTGTCAAAATACATGTTCTTTGGAGTCTTGTTAGATTTGGAATACTTTATCTGACCTTATGTTACAACAAAATGAAATTTTTTTAGTATCCTCTAATAAAAGTATTTGAAGAAATGTTAAGTCTGGATGAAAATAGAGTAAGTAAAATAATCTACAGTTTTCTCAGGACATGGAGGATAACAAAATGAGACTAAAAAGAGGCAAAGTTGAGTGAGGAAGGGAGGAACATAGTCTTGGTATCTTTATACATAAGAACAACTTGGGAATGGCTAATGGAATGAGATGGAGAGAAGCTGCCAAAGCTGTTGGATGTCGGGACCCCTAAGTCTCATCTCTTCTCTTCATGCTTGTGTTAGAATGAGAGAATAAAAGTCCTGGATAAGCCCAGGAAAAGGGACTGGAGTAGAAGGATCCCTTTCCTAGGCAGCTAAGTATAAGTACTTAACAGTCAGACATTATATTCTTCACTACTCCATTTTCATTCTTGTATTTGTGGCAGAATTCTTTCTTACTTAAATGTCCTAATGCCTGGTAGTCAGGAGCAACAGATATTGGCTCAGATCTCCAGCCTTCAGAGGGGATATGAAATGCACAACATCCAAAGAAGGGCAGAAATTCTGCAACACCATTGTGCCTAATGATATTTTCTACTACCTACTGCCAAATGGTTTTCCAGACCTGCTCATCAGGGACATCTGGTATTCTGTATTAGCCAACATCAACTGGTCTGGAACATTCAACAGCCTCAGGAATGTGGTGTAAATTTTCATACCTAAGGATGCTTCTTTTTGTGATAACAAAGTTACTTGGACTCTTCTGTAGCTTTTGGAGGTCACCAAAATTTTAGGTTATATCACAACATTGTAAATGGGCTCTATAGTTCACCTACACACTCGCTTCAGCAGCTATCAAATCTCATTTGGCATCCAGCCTTTTTAGTTTCTGGAATGATTTGTCCAGTGATTCTGCATGCACTGTAGACAACTTCAGAAACGGTGCTTATAAACTCTCACAGAAGTTGATGTACATGAAACTAGGTAACAGCAGTTCACTTTTGCATACCAACTAGAAAATGTAGGGACACTCAAGAGTAGGTAGATTATCTCTTGCCCTCCATTTTGTTATTTATTCTACAGTTCCTGCATTTATTCTACAGTTCCTGTTCCTACCAGCAAGAGAATTCTAAACATAAATCATCATACTTTAATTTACCAACAAACTCTCATCAGCTGACCAACAGCATGTCTTCCAGATTCTCATCACTTTATTTACTGTTTAATCCTCTCCAAGTGGAAAAATGGTGATAGAATTCCTTTTTTTTTTTTTACCAACATATACAGACTGCTACATTCAGAATATCCTTCTAAGTTACAGTTTATATTAAGTGCTACGCTGCGCAGCCCATGGAAGATGGATGAGAAAACACTTTTCCCAATGAAGCATAGGAAAGCTTAAGGCTCGTGTTTTCTTTGTGGTAGCAATATGTTGCACCAACAAATACAACAGAACATTTTCCAAAGTGCTATTCCTCATGACGCCCTCTCCATACCTAGGAGAAATACAGCTGAAATCTGTAGCAAACTTACCTTTGAACCTTTTTGCCTGATTTCATCAGCTAGAAGTCAAATTACTTGCTACAAAACCAGAGATTCTAACAAATAGACGCTAAATCAGACTATAATGTTCCAGAAAAATACAACATTTGATGGAATTTATGGCTTGCAAAGAGCACAGCTACTGAACAGGCATTCATTTTGGATGTACACATTGTTACATTGTTTCATAAAATTTCCCCCTCTTAAGTCTGTTTTGTCTTTTCTTCCTTTTTTTTTTTTTTTTTTAACTGCTCTGGAAGTCCAAAGTTTTTGATGAACTAAGGGTAAGTATCAAACCCATGCTTCACCTCACGTGAAAATTTAGTTTTGTATCTCTAAGCAAATCCCCTTTTTGAATCAGTTCCCAAATATTCACCAGCATGTGGAAGTTCTTCCTATCCTCCAGCACATTTTTTTAAAACAACATCTGAAATATTATTTTAAAACAATATCTACGTGCAATGTTCCATGTGGACATGGATTCTCTCACAAGATCTTCAAATCCATACCCCATTACAGTGGAAACTAAGCAATTCTTTAAAAGGCACTGCCAAGTCCACCCCTTGGATGAACAGAACACTCTGGTTTTAGAGCCTACCATTGAATGCTGATGGTTTTTCTACAAGAAACTTGGGAAAATAGAAGGGTTTATTTTGCAAATGCTTAAGAAGCTAGAACCCAGTAACATGAATGAAAAGCTACTTCCAATCTACTGACAGACATGTCATTCTAAACGTTCTCAGCAAGAGCGTTTCTCCTGATTTTCTGAACTGTGGAAGTAAAAATCAGAAGAAGGGAAAAAAAAAAAAAAAGAAAGAAAGTAAGCAGGAAAAAGAAAAAAGCCTACCAGTAATGCTGTTGGAGTTCCCATTCAAGGGAGCAGACTCCTGGCTAAATCCAGAAGAAAGTGATCTTGACTGCAGGTGGTGCACTCTTCTGCCACCACCAAGTGCCACTGCAATCAATCAGAATCACTATGGGAACGTGGGGCAGAGGAAAGCAGACAGTTTTAAAACTGAAATGTAAAAGGTACATTTTAAATTTGATCATGGGTATTTTTAATTATGTACTAGAAAAGCATATTTTAGGACAATTCCACATGGAAATAACATGTCCTTTAGAAAATTCTTAATGTCCAGTATCTACTTGGCATAATGAAATGCCAAAGGTGACCTTAAATTTCAAAAATCAGCTTGAATTTATTGCAGCTTCATGTGGAAGTTCAGTATTCATTAGCTTAGAGAGTTCAGACACCAAACTCCTAGTTCTAAGAGGAATAAATAGTAAAAAATGGTCTCTAATTGCTGGGCTTTTGTCCTACCCCAGAATCATGAAAAAAAAAAAAAAAAAAAAAAAAAGAAATGCTCAACAAACCAGACAAATAGAACTGCTGGCTTTTTCTGGAACAAAATTCTCTCCCATGTTTTACCAGGTGACAGTTTAATTCTGTGATCTGATCTTTACATTGAGCCCAGTACCTGGTCATTACCCAGGTGAGTTTTCCTTCCAGTTGACCACCATCCTTATCACTAAGTATTTGTATGTGTTGACAAATATCAAAATATACTAAACAAGTCACCAGGCACTAAACTGCAGAAGTACCTTTCTCAGAGGTGAAACAGTACTTTTTTTTTGTACTGTGAAACAACCACAACTTTCAATACAACAGGCCTAAGTTAAGAAAGTCTAACTTGAGAAGGAAAGACATGATCTTTGCCTCCAAAATGACTGTTCTTTTATATAGCAAAGACTCTCAACAGGTATTTTCTAGGAGCTGAATGGTAAGCTGAGCAGGCATGTGTACACATTGATGCATTCACAGACCCCCAAATCACCAAACATGCAGTTCCTTTGCCATTATTAACGCTGGGTTTTCAGCAAATTATTCAAAACAGCTGCTGGACTAGGTTTGCCATTTTGAAGAGCAGATCATGTCATGTTTCAGTGTAATACAAATCCCTGCTGAAGGGTCTGCCAAGGCTGGGAACCATCACATTCAGAAGCAGCACAGGGAAGCAGACCCAAGGTATGTGTGGCAGGTTTCCTTCCCCCACCCAGCCTGACAGCAGGAGAGGCTGCAGCTCCGTGCTGAGGGTGCTTCATTTACTCTGCTCAAGTACACGGAGCTGTTGTGGCTGGTCAGACACACTGAACTGGCACCTGGGACAGGCAGGTCCTACCAGATGAAATTAGAGCTACAGTTAAACCTGCAAAGAAAGTTTTGGCTGAGATTCAAGTTGCAGTGTTATTTACTGAGCAGAGATGCTGTACACGCGGTTATTTGGCCTATGCAGGGTGCACAGTCTGGCTGGAAGGAGAAAAATCCACCTCATGTCAATTATAAGGTCTGTGCCACTCAGCTCAGAAAGAAAAAAATGATGAAGACAGAATAAGCCAATTGCATGTATGTGAGAAACAAAGTAACAATGCTGCCCTTACTTACTTACTTACTCAACTTTTGCAAAGACTACACAAAAACAAGGGTAAAATTTCCTTATGGTTTCACATAATACTAAACAAACTTTACAGCTTCCTATCACTGTTCACTGAAGGCAGAATCACCATGAACTTCTAGTGCTCAGAACTGTTCTCCCTTGAGCATAAATATAAATGAAAGTCTAAACCACATATCCCCCCAACACCTTTAAAAGCCAGAATACTGAACTAATTAATAAAAAAGAGATCTGGATCAAGAAGCTGTCTGTTGTGGTCAGAGTGCTCACACACAAATGCCTATGCCCCTGCCAACAGTGCCTAGCAGTCCACTCACAAGTGGTGAGTCAGCATTAAGTACTCACTTGAAAGGGGGGAACTAGCAAAGGAAAGCTGCTTGAGTTGGAAACTGATCGGAGGGGGGTGGGGGAAAGGAAGTAAAACACCAAACCATACCACAGAAACTGAGAGACAAACTGTTTTCTGCTTACCATCACATTTGTAGAAGAAAAAAAAGAATATTTTGAACACTGAGTAGATTAAATGTCAGTTTGTATAATTAAAGCCTGGTAAACAAATATATACGAATAGTACTGGTAACATTTTATGCAGCTAAAATAAATTTCAGCCATTTTGGAATAACACCCAGTAGAACAGGTATTGTGTCCTCTAGTTGGAAAGCTGTTCATTGCAGCACTGAACTATGAACCGTTTGGAAAAAGAAAAAAGGAAACTAATGCTGCTTTACCTTCTACTATGAAAGAAACATTTCAAACATTTAACATGAAAATAGAATTTCTCTTTTTTAGAACCAGCATGTAACTTGAGAAAATGGGATGAACTCTGACATTAATGGCTAAAGAACACTAATGTAAGAGAAACACTTCCAAAAACATACATTTGTATAATCATTACAAGGTTAAAGAACACCATGAGGTTTGGACAAGCTTTAGAAAACACAACAAAAAGCAAATCAACATTCTGCTGTTAAAGAAATACAAAGTACTTTTACTGATATGAAGGAGAAGGCTTGCACTGACATCTGGAAGAGTGAAATTCATCCTCTACATAGCAGGCTACTGTTAAAATCTATTAAACAGTCAGTGCACCAAGTAGCACACGCAGACACCATGGACAACTTGAATCCAACAGGACAACTGTGGAAACAAGAGGCAGGGGCAAAGAATCTGCCAGCTTTCCACACTGCCATTTCAGAGCATCCCTGTCTCAACAAGACCTCCACAGAACCTTAATGCCTATTAAAGCCAGCAAAAGAGAAGAATAATAATCAATGTTTTGCTTTGAAAGAACACACCTTTGTATCAGTAAACAAATATGCAACATATTCAGCATCAAAAAAATAAAGATATTGGAAGTTTTTTTATCCAAACATGTCAACTAAAGAAAAACAGATTTATATTCCACTGTTCATATTCCACAGATATTACTTATAAAGTGGTCTTCTGCAAGGCATGCTAAGTGCAGAGTCATGCAGATGTGTTACCTACCTAGATAAAAAAGGTGTATCTTTAATTTTGCATCCTGAGAGTACTTCTTTTGATATACTACATATATTTTTACAATAAAATACCCAAGCTAAAAGAGCTTTAGTAGTTCTAAATTTAAATTTTTCTATGAAATCATTTGTTGTGAGGCTTTTTAGATTTCTCCTTTAGATGTATCCTTCAAGATCCCCATCACCACCATCATTTTTAGACCACATATTCAATGATGTGATAGAGTTGATGGATAAATAATGCAAAGTATGAAAGTGATCAACAAGGAAAGGGGCTGATGAAGTGCCATATATGTTTAAGGAATGACAGAAGATACAGAAGGAAGAGAAAAATTGCTGTATGGAACCTCCTCAAAGTTTACTACTGCTGTTGCTTAAAAAGAGATAGCCATGTGGTTCAAAGCGTAATCAAAAACACAGACTACTTATGCACCTATAAAACTCCCGTTTCCAGTTTCAAAATGAAGAGTATTTGAAAAGCAAGCCATTAGTACTCTCCAGTTCTTTTTCTGTGGTCTCAAAAGTAGCACAGACACTCTATACTTGCTTCTGTAAGACGTTCTTTCCAAGTTCAGAAATAGAGCATTTGAAAGGAACCTTTTATCTCTTCAGACAGCTTCCAGAACCTGGAAAATACGTCCATGGAAAAGATATAACTGCAAACTTGTTGCTAGGAATGAACACATGTTCATTATTTAAAAGATAACAAAAAAAAAAAAAAATAAATTAAGCAACCTCTCATTTATCCGGGGCAGTTCACCTTCTATAAGCAATCTAAGAAAATTAATTCCCTGAACAACCACACTCCTCTGCTGCCTAGTAAAGCAAAAATATGATTAGAAATCTGATTTTAAAAACAATGGGAAGCCAGTTTCTTCAGACTGTATAGCATGGTAGCAAGGAAGCTTCATACATCAGGATGTGCAAGATGCACAAAGCTGCATTTAGCACACAGAACCTGTACTTGGTTTCCCAAGTGCCAAGCAAAGCCAAGTCAATTGAAGGCATCAGAACAGGCTTCAAAGGCAGGAAATGACAAGGAAGCAAGAGAAACTAGGAAAGATCTGAGGAATCCAGAGGGGCTGAAGCAGCCTCTCCTCGCTGCAAGCCATTTTTTGTAGAAACTCCCCTCTTCCCAGATTTTGTCATATGTGGGCCTCTCACGTAGCCTCCCCCATTCCTCAGTTCCCAGAGGTACCTGGAGAAAGGTTTCATCTCCATGTTCTCCCACAGCACCCCCCACCACTAAATGGGGTGCAGTATAACAGAGCTCAGCATACGCCAGAAGCTCCATTTCTCTTTCTCCCCTTCCACCTCACTGCCCAAGACAATATGCTTCAATCACTTCTGCCAAGCCAGTTTAGATAGCTACAGCAGCAGAAATGTAACAAACCAAAACCAGTTTTCTAGTGCTTTTAGTCCCTGAAGTAGCTCACCGTGGTGTGAGACATAAAGGGCTGCAGAGGACAAAATGGGGAAACTGAAAAGCAAAAGAAAATGGAAATCAGGCCCCACAGCCTCATTAGGTCTTCTTCCAGTAGACATTACATGAGGCTGATCATATTACAGAAGCGCCCCCTCAAAATGCCTCAGAGTACCTTAGTTCTAATTCTTCCCGACGCCAATTAAAAAAAAAATTTAAAAAAGCCAAATGCCTTCTGTTTTTTTGGACTTTTTAAAAGCCAAAATGAAACATAAACACATTCCCCAACAACTACAGATTTTGCAGTCATCTGCATTCAAAGAGGGGGAAGTCACAGGGTTCATCAGCAAACCAATGCAGGGGTTGAGCTTCACCCTAAGGGAAAGCACCATACAGAATGTAGGGTCTTCGGGACAGAAAATACTCAGGGAGTCAAAGACCACCTTGTTATTTCATGTGTTGAGTGAGATCAAGCTTAGCCCCCAGAAACCCCTTAGAAAAATAAAGGACTTTCAAGAAGAAACTCAAGACCTTAGAAAACAAAAGAGTTGTTTCTGTTCCAATGCTGAAGTGAATTCCTCCCTTTTTTAAAACAGCAATCACACAGATTACAGCACGTCACCAATTAATTCAACCAGCCTTATGAAGGAACTAAACTTCTACCCATGCAACAATGTAAGTTCACCTTCACAGAAAGATCAGCTAGTCTTGAACAATTAATTCAATTAACTCAAGGCAAACTAGGCCCCCACCCAATACAACATTCATTAAATCCCTTTCTCCAATTTCTCTCTTCCTTCCCTTGCCCTCCCTCCCCACTATACACGCTATAGCCCATACTCACCTTGCCTTCAAAGCAGAATAGTCAAGTACAGATCATTCCCCACGGGCAGTTTTTCCCTGTCCCCCTTCACTGTGCCCTGACAGAGGAGAAGGCACTCCTTGTAAACATGACAGGTAACACACAATACATTATGCAAAGCAAAGACCTAGGCAGATAGCCAGCTTCATGAGAAAACTATCTGCCACCCCCAGTGGGGAAAAAAATTCTTCAAAGATAAAAATTAAAAATTCAGTTAACATCATCTGAGGTTAGCAACAAGTCAAAAATAAAAAAAAGAAAGGCAGATGCCTTTAAATAGCAACTGCCATATGATCCAAAACCTAATGCCAGTAGAAAACCCATGAAAATTTGCTAATTTCTACCTGAACACACGTACTACATTTTGACTTATCAGCCACATTGTGAAGTCAAAACAAAACTTGTCTTTTCTGATAAAGGTGCACAACCTGTTACATACTGCAGTGTTAAACAGACAGCTCACCCCTTTCTAGAGTGGGTAAGGTCTTGACAATACTGCCATACATATTTTTTTTCAATTTTTTTTCTTTGTTTTTTTTTGTGGGATAAAGGTCTAACATCACAAGCAAAGAAAAATCATAGGGGGTTTTCTTGTTTGGGTTGGAAAGGACATTGAAGATCAGAGATCAGGTCCAACCCCAAAGTCTGAACTTCAGCCCTGCTGGAGCAGGCTCTTCTGTGCAATTACAATCCCTGCTGTCTCAAGGCTCCTGTCATAGATGTCTCAAGGCTCCTGTCATAGATGCCTCAAGGCTTGTCACAGCCTCATTTAGAGTAAGTCAAAGTCAGTGCCATCATTCAGGCATTCAGGTAATGAAGCATCCTGCCTCTACAAATTTGCTTAGAAATGGAGTATTTCCAGATTTCTTCTCCAATTCTCTCCTGCTCTATTTCAGTTAAACACCGAGCACAAGTGAAATAAGGCAGCTTGGACTTGTATCACATGCCTGGCTTGTTTTATATGGCTGGTGCAACTGCTAGTACTCCTGGTAGCATTTGCTGCCATTGAATAATGGGCATTTTGCTTTCCAAACATTTGAGTACTGCCAAATCCAGAGGAATATAATCACAAATTCAAGATTAAGAACAAACAGTGAAACTGCAAAATCTATAAGCAACATAAGCAAAACCTTATGGGCTGCATAATGCTGGAAAAGTATTTTAAACAAATTTGTAAGCACTTTCATGAGAAAGGTTGACAGTTTATCTGAACAATTAAAACTCAGTCATGCACAAACATTAATGAAAACCTTCACTCTAAATAGGGTACAATCAGTACTGCAAAGTTTTACAAATAGTGATTTTAGATTTTCTTCTTAAACAACATTAGTTTCAAAAATTATGTCTTTTCTCTCCCACTCCCCAAAAACAAACAGAAAGTACATATGCAGAAATAAATTCTAAAGAACAGAAGGGAGACTTTTTGGTCTTTTTGATTGTTAATGTAAATCACTAAGTAGTTTTCATCAATCCACACAATTTTGTTTCTATAGATCATCAAAACTTTTTTGTTTTGATGATCTATAGAAACAAAAAGTCATAATACCTTACAATATCCCAAGTCTCTTTCCCTTAAACTCTGTCAAGAGCCAGATCATGAGAAGATTCATTCTCAGCATTTGACCCTAACATACAAATATTCCTTCCTAGTCTTCACCTCCTTCTTTCTATTCTCTGTATGAATTTTTTTTTACCAGAAGTTCTCAAAATCTTGCAAGATATCCATGTATTCTGCAGAGCCTTATCTCCCCACACTCCCTTAGCTAAAACTGATACCTGACAAGTCCACTCACTAACTTTATTATAATTAAAAATGTTGGTTTTTAAAACTAATGAAAAGAAATTTCTCAGTTTGTAGCCAATAATCAACCTCTTAAAGGGAGGTTCTGTATGCTCTGAACTAAAGGAATACTGTCAGAAACTTCTCCAACACCAGGTCCTAATTTAGGTCAGAGAGACTTTTGAGTCCTGGAGTACTTTACATCTCTAGCTGCAATGTACTTTCACAGGTTTAGATTTTAAGCAGTGTGGATTTCACTAGGATTTGAAATGCAACTACTGACTGAAATTTATACCACTCCACTGTTATTGGCTTCATTTCCAGTCAATGGAATAATTATCAGAAACAGTCTCACCTATTATTTTAAAGGTCTTTAAGCATACCTTCGATAAATGTGCAGCCTTTTCACTTCACAGATTTTTTCAAGGTATGTCACAAAACTATTAATTTTATTCCTGATTATAAAAAGGAGCTTTAAATACAGTTTGGTATTATCAGAAATCAATTCCTGTTCAAGCATGAACCTGTAGTATTTAAACACTGGTACTTTATCAGCACCAAAAGTTTCCATAACTTGGATCCAAACAGGTTATATGCAAACAGTCAGAAAAATAAATGAGTAGTTCATGTACCTGGATGGTCTTCCCTGATTTAATAGAGCTATTTGTGCATGACACAGTAGGACTGGAATCCAAAATTACCTTCCCTTTCCTCACAGTTGATTTTTTGCATTATTTGTCTACAGCAGATAGAGATCCTTCCCAGATGATGGCTCATTTTATAAAAGGCAGTGGCTCCTACATGACTTTAGTCAATTCTTTATCCCATCAGTCAGATGCTAAGTTGTGATAGATCTGACATAACTGTTTGGAAATGCTTTCAAGAGCAGTAAAATACCCCTTCTGCACCACATTATGAGTGGAGCTGAGACCATGTATTATCCTCTCATTATTTCAGGTCATGTTTTGTATTCCCTATGAACAGCTTGGTACACTCCCATAATGATCTAGAATGCTGCAAAATATGGAAACATATCCTCATTTTTTATTACTGCTATGGTGAGAATTTTTTTCTATTTAACTAAAATTCCCCACATGACTCTGTCAGCCTGAAAAGCAGGCTTCTCAAAAACAAAGAAAGCAACCAAATCACATCATGAGCAAGCAAACCTTCTCCTCCCTCAAAAAACTAAACATAAACTGTAAAACAGCTCAGGCTTGTCCTGGTACCAGTGGAATAGAGGCAAAAATCCACAAAAGCTAAAAACCCTCTTCTGTCTTCTCACACCATATAAAAATTTTGAGAGTGACTTAAACATGCACACACAAGAACATTGGTGCTACAATTATAAGAGAAACTACCCCAAGATTCTTGATTTGGCCATGTCAAAAACAATTTTACATTACGGATTGAAGTAAGAGTATTTCTGGAGACAATGTTGCTTCTGGTATAGAGAACTTACATATTTAACAGAGTTGCATCATCATTCACTGGCCACTTGACAAGTTTACAGCAGTTCATAATGTAAGGAGTGGTTTAATAAATCTCTAAAGTGCTGAAGTCACTATGACATACAACATTACTAGCATCACAAACATTAATGCATATGTCTCTATTATGTGTGTCAGCTAACAAAACATAACAGACAAATACTAAAATATATGGTAACGTTCCTATATTAATGTGACTAGGCAAATGTGCCACTAAATGTAATGCAGTCCTCAAGGAAAAAGGCTGAAATGAATTATTGGTTATTTGAATTACCATCCAGTATAATAAAATTCTTTTTGGAATTAAATTACCTCCTTTGATCATGAAAAGGATAATCATAGGCATTCTTACTGAATCTTTTGTAAATACTGAAAATAACTTACAAGCTACTATATTGGCATTTCAAAGAGTACTCATAAAAATTGTTCCAAAAATTATATGCAAAACAGCATCAGTAAGTTAATCACACTTTTAATTGTATCTCCATTAATACTGAGTTTTTTTAAACTTCACAGGAAAATAAAGACTTGGCAAGGAAAATCACAGATAAAGAAAGGTGCTATTCTAATAAAGACAAAGAAACATCCCAAAGTCTTCTTCAATTGATTAAAAAAAATTTAAAAACAAAACCACAACAGACAGGCTAATTTTAGAACTTAAATTTTAGAACTTTAAATCTAAAAACATTTTATGGCTGCATAAAAATAATTAAACCATTAAGTCAAGCAACCTGATCCCCCCCCAAAAAAAAAAATCCAAACAAACAGAAAACAAAAACAAACAAAAACACAACAGAACTTAGTAGTCAGAAGATACAGGCACAGCTTCTAGTCAGTTACATTTTAAGGCAGAGCTAGGAGAGAACCTGTCACACCAGTCTGGCAGGACATCTAAAGACAGTATCTGGAGAGAACAAAACTGAGCACAGGGCTACAAAGGCTGGAAAGGGAGAGAACAAATGCAAGGCTTCGTATCAGTTTAGGCTTCTTTTACTTTTATCAGCAGCAAGAACCCAAAAGTTCAAACATCTGTGCAGGTACCAAGTCAGTCTACCTGACTAGAGATGGCCAGCTACGGAAAGATAAACACAAAAGATAAGAATGTGAGATTTATCCACCCCAATGAAAAAGGTGGATAAATTCTTCTCAATTAGAAACTCAGCCTCAGATTTAGCATAATCACAGAAAAAAAAATGTGTATTTGACTGTTCTGTGAAAAGAGCTTGCAGGGTTAAGGGATTTTTTTTTTCATTGTTTTAAAGCCAATTCCAAGGGCCTGGCTAACAAGAACATGGCTATTCACGTCCCATTTTAATGGAATAAATTTAAACTCAAGGATAATGGATGGCAATGCTAAACTTGAGCAGAAAAGTAAAGATCCAGGTAAGACAAATTTGCCTACCCCATACAACAAACTGGCATGGCTGTTAAGGGCAGGTCCAAACCTTCCTGGTATCCTCCTGTTTGTTACATGGGTTTAACTCTCCATTAGTTATACTTTTAAGGGCTACAATGAGGTCTTGATTTCTACTTTCTTACCCCATACTGCAGGCCTACTTGGAGATTTTCTTTCTGGTGACAAATTACTCCTGAGCTCAGAACTTCCCCAACAAATGTAACTATGTGACCGAGATATCCATCCTACCCTCAGGAGTACTGCCACAGCTTAGAGCCTGACAGCCACTCATGCAGACAGCCATGTCATTTTCTCCCTAGTGTTATCTGGCAAAACTACAAACAGGGGCACAGGAGCTTTGTATCCCAACTCTGGAGGGTCACTGCCCCACTCAGTAACATTCAGGTGATATCCAGACAAGCATCTTTCCGTATCAAAGTTATAATTCCTGCCGTGAAAACTCTGAAATAGAACTGACCTCAACAGACATCACAAAAACAGTCATTCCCAATAAAAAAAAAAATCCAACTAAAATATATTCTATGAATACAGCTTAAATTCTCAATAACTTCCATTCACTATTCTGACCTATCGTTTCATAGTTCATCTGTCTGGTACTGACCAGAGACTTGACACTGGGCCCTTTTCTCAGATTTACCTTGATCTGAAAACAGTTCCACGCTCAGAACAGCAGCACCATCCTTCCTCCGCCTCCTATACCTATGCTCAAGAATCACCACTCCCCACCGTTTCTCCAAGCAGCTGCTGAAAACAACTGGGAGAGAGTACCAGGCAAGACAGACTTCTGAACCAGCCTCAAGTGTCAGCTATGCACTCACCTATGGCACTAATCCTCTCTCCCAAATTACAGGTGCTACCACACCATTCTCGCTTATGCTGCTCACATTACAGAAATATTCACCTGCCTTGTACAGCTCCACATCAGGGCACTGATCCATTGAACAAGACTTGTCAATCATTCTCTACACTTGGAAATTCATCACAATAAAGGGCAGTTGTTTGTTTGTGGTTTTTCCCTCCAGGGAGTGACACCCTAAGATTTATACCAAAACATTTACTCCAGACCATTCCCAGATTGGTGAATTTCCAGAATGGGATTGGATGAGAAGCTATGTCAGGGAAAGTGTGATCACTATTTTTGCATGCTAATTTTGCTTTCAGTGTCTGGTGGTTATCTCCAAACCTTCAACAGAAACTTTATCATGAAGCATCTGTATGTTTATGCATAGTATACAATATGACAGACCTACCAAGTCAAGGAAGGGATAAGATTACCAGAGATCACATTTGTCATAAAACCAGTTTGGCATTCTCTCTCATTTCTGCACATAATCCTTTTCCAGATTATGCCCATGTTTTCCACTTACCCAGCAAGTATGGACAATTGTTGAAGCCATTGTAGAAGCAGAGTCTCTAAAAGACTCTAAACACAAAAGTATCACATTAAAAACCCACATAGATAATCAAAATATTAAAAATTGTGTATGCTATGTAAAATTTTATATCCAGTAGCCACTTCCTAGGACTTTAAACCTCATCTTAAGCTTATTCCAGATAAAGAATTTTGTATGTTCATTCATCGAGATAAAATTTAAATTCTTACCAGATCCATTAAAATCATATCATGGCTTTAGGAAGCATCCCTTCCAGCAGTCATGTATAACAGAGCTTAGGTGTGCCACTGCCTGCAAAATCAAGGCTGCAGACTAAAACTGTAGTAAAAGACTTGCAACTTAAAATGAGGAGATCTGAATGCCCAACAAAATAAAATTTGAAAGAAGTTCAGCACCAGCCATGTTCAAAACAACTTTCTGTAGGTAATCTGCCTGTAAGATCACATTCTCAGTTAAGTATTTTCTTCAGAAAGGCCTTCCTTCCAGCAGCAAACAACCAGTATTTTTGGGCAAACTAGTTTTCCAACCCAAATGCACAAAGGGACTAAAGCTGGGGTTTACACCGGAACCTGTCTTCTTCATGAAGCTGTCACAAAGCCGGAATAGATACCTGGCTGTAACCTAGGTAACAGCAAGTAAAGTCAAGTCCTGTGTAAACTATTATGTCTTTTAACAACCGGAAAATTAGAAATAAAGAGTGTAGCTCAGTACAGAAATCATGTACTGCAATCTACAAGATAAACACAGACTGTAAGTATTTCACATCCTTAAATGAAGCAGAGGCAGATACAAGCTTTAAAACTTGCAATTTCATTTCAGAAGGAACCTTCAGGTTCTTCTGAAGAATTTCTATGATCTGTCTTTACTTAAATGCAAATCTTAGTTCTGTCTTCAAGTATGCAGAAAGCTACAGATTTTGTACACACCAAGAAAGACCCAAGCTTACAATATATATATATCTAAAAATTGCCATGCACCTGACATAATAAAATTTGTGAATGACACATCCCTTTCTCTGCCTTTGATTCTAGACCAAGTGTGATGTGAAGACCTGGGAGTTTTTCTAAAACATCATTTCCAAGAAAAGTGGAGAAGGTCACACAATTCAGTTACCTGGAAATAAGTATCATACTACATGACCTATTGCTTATCTGTGTGAGCGTATTTTCCCTCTCCTCAAAGTTTCTGCTGTAGTTCCTGCTGCTGCAGCTCTAGCGGTATCAGCCAGTAACACCACCCAAGGCAAGCCGAGGGGGCTGCTTGTATTGTCACTGTCACATGGTGTAAAATTGCTGTGAGCAGGATGAGACAATGATGTGCTTGAATGACAGCAGCTGTTCTGTGCTGGCATGCCACAAGCAGAGCTGTATTCGCAGCCAGGTGCAATGGTGGGAATTTTGGGGGATAAAGGCAGCGCCTGCACCTGTGGCACTCTAACTTCTAGCCCTGCAATATTTGTTCTTTACAGACCATCTGTCATTTTGACAAGCTCCCTACCTGACCGTCACTGGAGCAGCCACCTTTTTTATTTCCTTACCGAGGCCTTTCTCCCTTTTGTACACCATCCAATTTCTGCCTCATACGTGCCTCATAAACAGAAAAGGATATGGTAACTATGGTGTAGGAACCAGTGAATCATAAGAATTTGAAACACTCCTAGTTACAGAGATCAAAGCTAAATCCTTTAGGAAGATTATCCACACCAGAACCCTGAAAAAAAAAATGTGACTCAAGTACTTTCATACTGCATCTTTGAGATAAAGCACAATCCCCTGTGTAACTGCGAAGGGCTACCTCCAGTTACGCTTAACTACGGTGGGAACACTGTAACAGGGGCTGCTGTGCCTCTTGATCTATCTATGCAGTTCCAGGCCTGGCAAGCGGCTGCGAACGCAACAGTCCACAGGCTGAGACCACAACTCTGAGGCCATTCAAGAGAAGGTTTATTCGGAAAACAAAGAAATAGAGAAAAACAATATAAATCAACCACACATTTAAACAACGAGGAGTACGAGCCTTACAAGCAAGGGATAAGAGACTCCAAATCCACTCGCGCCCCTGCACCCATTGCCGTGCGAAACGGCGGAGGGGCAGCGCTCACAAACGATGCGAGTGGCGACGATTTCACCACTTCCCCAAAAATACGGCTCCCGGGGGAGCCGGTGTGCCCGAGGTACCGTGGGAGCGGAGCGGAGGGGCAGGGCGAGACCCTTCCCGGCGGCGCGGCCCGGCCAGGCGCTGCTCGCTCCTCGGAACTTCGCCCCCCGCTCCCGCACATGACCGATACCCGCACCGCGGCCACCACCCCCCGAACAGCAACACACCCCTCAGCCACCGCCACGGCGCCCGGCTCCGGCTCCTGTCGCCGCTTTTGCATTTCCAGAAGCACTCTGGCCGCCCATTCTGGCCGGCGTCTCGAGGAGGGCACCGCTCTCGCCCAACTGCGGCCGCAGTTCATTGTCCCTTCACAAGGGAGAGGGGGATGACCCATCCCGCGCAGGGACATCGGCTCGGCCCGGGCAGATACCACGGACAGCGAGACCCCACCGCCCCACCCCGACACCGAGCCCAAGCCCCGTTGCCAGAGAAGTTGGGAGCGGCGCGGGAGCTCCCCACGCCGGGCAGCCCCCATCAGCCCCCATCCCTCCCTGCCCCCGCAGGGCACGGGCAGCCGCCCGCAGCCGCGGGACGCCCGCGGTTCGCGGAGCAGCAGCGGTGGCGGCAAACACCTACCCGGAGAGCTTCCCAATCTTCACAAAGCTAAACACATCCATCCATGCGGCCGGCTAGCTCTGCCCGTCACACTCACTCACTCCAGCAGCAGCAGCGGCGGCGGCGGCAGCAGCTCCATGTCGGGAGAAGGCTGCGTCCAGCGGCAGCAACAGCCCTTGCAAAAAAGCAGGAGCCGGCGGAGACAGCGGCTGCTACCCCCCTCCGGCGGGGAGCTGGGCGTGCAGCATCTCGCAGGACCGGCGCTCATCTGCGCGCAGCCCTCCCCCCGCTCCCCCCGCCCCGCTCCCCGCCTGCCGTGCGCTCTCCCGGGGTAAGTCCGGAGCGGAGCGGGCGCCGGGGCTGCCCGGCAGGAGCCCTGCCCGCAGCCTGCGCTCCGGGAGCCGGAGGGGGAGGTGACAGCGCTCCGCCGCCCCTCTGCAGTGCCCAGAGGAGGCAGGCGGCGGGGGTGCTGAGGGGAGCGCAGCGTGTGTCGCGGTGCCTTCTCCCCTGCCCGGCCGTGTGTCCGCTCCGCTGGGCGAGCGCGGGGCGCGGGCGGCGGCCCGGGCAGATC
>JAYDZK010000001.1:96418694-96433438 GCA_034509185.1 Euphonia xanthogaster | reverse complement strand
GGCGCGGGCGGCGGCCCCGGCGAGCGCCGATCGCCGCTCCAGCCCGAGGCGGCGCTGCGGCCGCCGGGCCGAGCCCAGGGCTCCCCTCAGGGCCTCCCGGAGCCGCGGTGCCGGGGAAGGAGGGCGAGGGGTCCGGGTGTGCGGGGTACGGCTGCGGCTCCCCGGGGCAGAGAGCGGAACGCTGAGCGAGAGGGGAAGGGGAGCCCTGGTAAGTAGGCGACCACCTCCCCAGCCCGGGAGAAGCACCCTGGGCCTTGCAAAAGCAAAAACTTGGGAAAGCAGAGAGCCGTCTTTGCTTCGACGATCACACTGCTCCATGCAGTCGCCGAGGGTGAGAAAAGGCCTTTTGGCTTTCAGACCTCGCACTGAGTGCTCGTCAGTGGTGGACCGAGGACAGGCACCGGGCTGAAATCCACCGCCTGGCTGCTGGCACTATCCTGTGATCTCTCTATACATGCCAGGAAAGAGACCTGAACGGACGGCGTCCCCGTTGTGGTAGGAACATGACAGGGCTGGTTTGTGGCAACATAATTAAAGTCAAGCATTCTTAATACCACATCTTGTGGAAAAATGATAAATCTAGGGCTCCTGACAGAAAAACAAGAACAGATGCATTGCCTTACACTTATGTCCTGCATCAGGCTTTAAATGAGGCACTGGAGTTTAGGTCTCCATAAGTTTCCTCTGAGTGGGCAGAACAGAAAGGCATGTGAAATTCAAATTCATCTCCACACAACTCTGCACTGTAATACAATAATTCCCAGTATGGGAGTGGATTCTATCCACTTAAGTGTTTTCATTTGTGTGTTTGTTCTCTGAATGGATTGATATGTGCTTTACTTTCTGCCTTCACAGAGTTTCAGTCTCTTCTGCCGGCTTGCACCTGCACCCTCCCACCAACCAAGAACTTAGAAAATAACAGTAGAGCTCAACACATATACTCCTGCAGCCAGATGAAAACAATGCACTTTTTTAATATTAAAAGTTGTATTGATAAGAGAACAAAAAGAACAGGTAGTACTAACACAGTGTGAATTGGGTTTCAAACTATTCTTTAAAACAATAGCAACAAAGAATGATTGATCATCTATTTATATTGGGAGAACATTGAACTGCCAGCTATAAAGCACTTGCTGGCCTAGCATAGATGTAAACAGCTTGGGCATATTCTGAAACACCATATGAAATATTTTATGCTAGTGCATCAAAATATTTATGTGGTACTTACGTGTACTCTGTTTATTTATTGTTATACTAGATTTTTTTAAAACTGCAGAACCTGTGCCTGTCATTCACGCTGCTCTATTGATTGGTAAAAGCTACAAAGATAACACAGTTTCAGCTGGTTAGAAACTGATTTATTTATAAATCTGTCATTATTTATTTATAGACTGAGGAGATAGGCCAAGATCCTACAAAGCTAACTGAAGCTGATGAAATGATACACCATATATAAGATTAAGCACATATGTTCCATATCAAACAAGGTTCTCATCTTGAGCACTTCATGCTCCAAGGCTTCTCACATAAAGTGCCTTAGAGCATAGTGGTGAGTGCCAGAAAAAGGAAGAAATTCTAAGGGGTCACTGGAATTTCTGTGGTTTCAGGGTCTTTCAGTGGAAAGGCAAATGTGATCCTAGGATATACTGGCTGAAGTATTTCCTGTAGCAATATGTAGAAAAGCAGAAAGTATAAGATCAGATCAGAAATGCCATACTCTGCTTATTCAAAAAGTACATTTATGGAAAATGAGAGCAGGTGCAGGGGTGTTAAAGGTAATGAAGAGTCAGTCTTATGACAAGAAAACGTTTTGCCTAGCAAAACGATGACTAAGGGATAAAAAGGATTGTTGTTTATAAGCATCAGTATTGTAAACACAGGGTGTGTACCCAAAATGGAAGGCCTGTATGAAAGTCATTAAAATTTGAAATGAAGCTGAAATTATTGCCTCCTTTTTTTGGCTTTCCAAATAGATATATGCCATATTGCTGTGTTTATAGTTACTTTTATATTTTTGTTTTCCTAGGCAGAAGCTATTGCAACATTGCAAATCTTCCAGAATGCCTGTGGAGATACTCTTGGACCAGCCAACATGTTGGAGGTCCATTAATAGCAGTATCACAGGAGCTGTACTCCCAGATGTGAGACATGAAAAGAGACCCTGGGCAAGTGCCCTTCCTACTGTGCTAAATGCTGATAACCTTTTGGAGCTGTGCAATGTGAGAATCACACGTGGGGAAGGAGGCTGGGGTTTGAGAGTGAACTTTGGTTCATGGTTCTTTGGCTTCTGCTGTCATAGCAACTGGATACAAAACTGTCAGTCTCATAGTAAAAGATTAAAATTTGCCTACCCAAAGAAGCAAAGTGGTGGGCGTTGTTCTGTTTCAAGAGTGAGTGTTGATATGTGTAGTTTGGACTGGCTTTGAAGCCATCAACTGTACATTGAAATGATATTTTGGTATTTTATCTTCATTTGCAGAAATATCAATTAGACTGTGTCATGACTGCACTCTTGCACATACATGTATACCTTTCAGTCACTACAGTGGGATTCTTCTCAATAGCTACCAAAATTTCAGGATCTAGCCTCAGCTAGTCATACCCTTCCTCTATGGTGCACAGGTACTTAGCACTCCAAACCATCTCTTTCTAGGAAAAGTGACATAAATTGCCTTTTGCAGGTGCTTTATTTTCTTTGTTAACTCCAGTGAGAGGCAGCACAGATGCCTACCTTTCACTAGAGGACTGTCTTCCAGATGACTGAAGTCAGGTGAAGTAAAACCCATTTGAATGTGACAAAGGTACATGTAAACACTGAATGAGAACAGGCAGCAAGAGACAGCAAACCAACGCGTACTCAGTATCTCAGTAACAAATAATAATTGAACATGAACATTTCTAATCTGAAAGTAAGAATCTGACATCAGTTCCTGGCTGAATTCTTACCTGGCTTTTTGCATTTTTTTTTTTAGAATAGCATAGTAAATATAGCTTTTTGAGGATGCTTTGTTACCATGTACTACTATCTTTTTATTATGCCTGGCCAGAGTAATCAAATTAGGACACTTAATACTAATGCTTTGTGTAATCATAGATATCCTTGTGTAGACTGTGGGCCAGTAAAAGCCTTAAATTCATATAGTATGGCAGTTTCATAGGCATTTTTAGAGAAGGAGATCTGTGTCATTTTATGGTGCTCCCTGTTCTGAAGGAAATGGCAGACATATGTAATGAGACAGGAAAGCTATACTATATAAACTTTAAAACCAAGTAATCTGTAAAACCAGTCACTGTAAAGACTTAATTTTTTGAACACCATGTTGTTTTAGTCCTAGAGAATCTGCTATGAAGATGCATTGTTTGATTGCAGATTGCAGATCTTTACAACTGACATGAAGAAACACTTATTTTTTTGTTCCTGAGTTCTAAGGTTTTTTATTTTTTCTTCTGAGGCACTAAATAATCCCCAGAAGATGATGCTTTGGGATTTCCTGGATACCAAGCAGCACAAACATTTAGCCCTGTAGCTGGACCAATAGCATCTCTTGTCATTTACAAGATGTATAAAATTTGATCCCAGATAATTTAAATGAAGACAGGTAGAATCCTAAACCAAACACATAATATTTAAATACATCTGTAGCTCTCACAAGTTTTTCTCCAAGTGAATTAAAAACTCATCACTATAATTTTTTTGAGACTAGTCAAGTAGGATTTTTAGTGATTTGGAATCTTTTAAAAGATACTTTAAAGTGCTGTGTCTCATCTTCAAAATGGTTTAAAATTCATCAAATTGGAATTTTTTCTTTAGATAAGAGCTGAAGGTTCTATGATTTTTCTGCAGTGCTTGATATTACTCATATCCAAATGGCAACAATGTGTAAAGAAATGTGATAATAAAATCCATTGAGTAAGGCAGTGTTAATACATAGCTGGTGATGCAAAGTTTTAAGGGAAGATATTTTGTCATTGTGATCTCCTACTTATTGATTGTTATTTCTAAAGATAGTTGGTTATGATTCTGTCATGTAGTAAGTCCTGTAATACTCTGGGTACTTGTATTTTAAACTGTTACATTCTTTTTTTTCAGCCTTGAGCCTTTGAAACAGGCATTTTGTAGAATACATTTCTATATCCTGGTGCTTACCAACACTATATAATTCTATATAAAAACATTGTCATCATTACAGATTTTCTCCATGTCTGTGTTTACAGCATTATCAAGAAGTCCCTCTGCTTACATTGAATCTGTGCACCAGATTCTACCTGTCATTTTTGGCACCTGTGTCAAATAGAGCTTTTTTCAGGCCTGTTTTATAACTGACCCATACAGAGTGCTAAACCCTGTATGTTTTCAATTTTGCTGAGTAATTTAGTGTGGTGGACATGGCATGTCAAGGTGCAAAATTAGATAATAGATAGAAAATTTCAATAGCAGATAAGATTTTCTTTCTTGCCAATTAAGAAAAAAATCTAGAAGCCTAAAGGATACTGAATTGCATAGAACAATATAAGCAAGAGTATTGCAGCTGATGCAACAATTCTGCTGAAGCCCCACATATGTAGTCAAACCTATATTTATCAAGACAGTTAACAAAAACTAATGGTTGCTATTATGAACTGAAAACTTGTGCAGTATATTTAGCCTGTAGCATTAGAAAAACACCATTAAATAGAATATTTGTCTTTGCTGCAATACTCAGATGAGATCAAGATAAGGAAGAGAATCTTAGACAACATTTTCGACTTCGATGAATAAGACAATGCTAATGCATTAGTTATTTTAAAAAGCAATTATCTTTATTAAAAAGGATTCACTTTTCTGGAATGGGTATGTATGAAATATTCAAATCAGA
Source organism: Euphonia xanthogaster (assembly GCA_034509185.1). NCBI lineage: Eukaryota > Metazoa > Chordata > Aves > Passeriformes > Fringillidae > Euphonia > Euphonia xanthogaster. The sequence goes on along the minus strand of JAYDZK010000001.1, from coordinate 96,428,582 downwards.
ATATGGAAAGGACTGTTATCTACAGTTGCTCTTTTACTGACAAATGGACCCAATTCAACAAAATGTTAGATATGCTTAAAATCAGCCCTATTCATGGCTTCACTTAACCTAAAATATGACTTGAAACAATCACAAAGTTAAACACGTGTTTAAGTGTTGGTTGAATAAATTTGACTTCACAAATCATAAAAAAATGTACAGCGATGAATCAGAAGAAAGAAATTTGAAATGCTAATGTGCAAGTACTTGTGCTTCAAATTTATTTACAATAAAAGGAAAATTGAGGAAAAGTAAAACCTCATTCACCCTCTTTCTCAAAGGCAATCCTGATTCTGCCATCAGGGCTTTTCTCATTCCCTAACCACAACCGACTGCAAAATGAAAATTTTGTGGCTACTTCAGAGAAAATGATCAAAGTATGAATTTCTAAATTAATAAAATGTTAAAAAGCAGGACTACCACTGAAGTCTTTCTAGTATTATCTGTGATTGAAATGATCAAATATGTGTTAAATTTTAAAAATCAGAGGCATATTCAATTTTTTATTAAGATATCATCAAAACCAAAGACAAGATTGTTGTGGTGGAATTGTATTGGGGAAGGACGCCTTTGTTTTTGTTTGTAGTCTGAAGTTTAAAATATTTATTATTATTCCCAGTAGCAGATTCTTATATTAGTTATGGATTAAAAATATGTCAGCTTGTCTGTATTTGGGGTTTTTTTCTGTGTTAGAATAGGATATTATGGTGAAACTTAAGAAATACTGTAAACTTTTGTTCTGTGTTCATTTTCCTGGGAAGTATATGCAAACATCTCAGCAAAGAGGGGAAAACAGCCATGTCACAGGTGCAAAATAGCTTAGAGTCAGAGGAGGGAGAGAAGGAAAAAAAGCAAAAAAGAAAAAAGATTTTCCCAACGAACAGAAACTTCACAGACACAGCATTCGTATCTGGGTGCCAAAACCTCATTTTCTCAGTCCATATTTAGGCACTTGCACATAGGTGGCCTACTTGTCAGTAATACTAAACATTCACAAATGAAAAAGAGATTGCTAGGTACTTTTAAAAACCAAGCAGCTTATACAAAGTTGCCTGAGTATCTGAAGAGACAAAGCATGTTGTCATAAAATTTCCAGCCTGTAGTTTGAAAGATCACACACCCCCCTATTTTATCCACTGCAATGTGTTCTTGTGATCTTAATTGCAGGTTTAATACATCTAGGCCTGTGAATTATATGTGAGGTCTCAGGCAGAAGAATTACTCTCAGCTAAAATAAGTTACAGCACACTGCAGCTGCTCTTCCTGACCATAGCATCAACAGAACAGCCAGTCTGTACATCAGGGGTTGTTCCTAGTGTAAATCTGTGTTTGCAAGGTGTGTACAGGCAACTACTTCATGTGGCTTGCATTAAGAATGTTGGTTTTTGCAGGCAGAAGAGAAGACTGCAAATCTGTCTGTAGCTGAAAATACAGTAAGATAGTTACTTGCTCAGCCTACTGAGAAACATGATAAGGAGTCTTGCGTGCTCAAGGCTCTTCTGTTTGTTCAAGTGACCACTGGTGAGTGTCACTAAGGATTTTGATTTTTGTTCAGGCTCCCTTGTGCTTCTAGAACAGAAAATGAATCCCTAATGTGTCTTAATAAATACTGGAGAGTGACTATCTTGGGAATATGGTATGTGGAAAGACCAGCAGGGACTGCAAAGCTGAAAGGGACAAAAACATGCCATAAGGGTCACATAAGTTTCTTAAGAAATTGTGTGCAATTTTTAGAAATGTACTTCAGTTGATTAAAGTTATCCTGTAAATACAGTGCATTTAGAAAACTGTTTTCTTACTACAATGTACAAGCCTAATGCTTTCAGTCAGGAGGAAATAGAAACCCAGCTTTCCAATCCCCACCAGCAAGTGGCCTGTCACATGCCTGAGTAACCTGTGTGCAAAGGCTCTTGTGCCATGTTTTCTGCTAACAAAAATCTGTTTGCCATCGAGAAGATCATCAAGAAACATTGGCAAGAGAGCTTCACACCTGTTCTCACTTCTTTGGCTACCAGTTCTAGTCTGGGTGAAATTCATAACCTGTTTCGTATCCATACTCATTATCTCAGACCTGTTTTACTCTTCCCCCTTTGCAGCATGCAAACCCTGAGGTTGAAAGCAAAGAGATGGACTGCAGAGCATCCCCCAGGGCAGGCTGTTCAGCCTAGATTGTGCACCTTGATCACACAAATGCACATGCACACCTTCCAGAGTCAAAAAGGAGTCAAAGAGCCAACACACAGCAAAAGAACCATCAGTCTGTGCAGATCAGCTTACAGGGTAGAGACATTTTAGAGCACAATGCAAGATCACTTTCTTTGTGCTCCCTAGTAGAAACAGTCTTTAGAATTCACTGACATTTAATCATGTGCCTCATATCACTTCTTTTCAGAGCAGCTATTTTGGTGCTATGTGGGGGTTGTCACAGAAATGGTTGCCTAATTCTGATCTAAATTTTGTAATGTGCACCCAGATCTTCAACAGATATGTATTTTACATCCAAATGCAATAATAATAAAGGAATTTAAAGTGATTCCATTTAATGAAAGAGCAGTAACATACTTAGCAGATATTCCTAGCACTTGCAAAAAAGAAACAGCACAATTTCCACAAAGCCCTTGGGAAAATTGTTCCCACTGCCCAACCTATTGCTTTAGTTTCTGCAGCTGCAGGTGAATGGAATTTTAGTCAAATTCAAAAAACCAGGACTCGTTCCATGTAAACATCGGCGTTGGTATTTTCAAATCACAGCAGGCCTCATAAAATGCCTGAGGTTCAGAACTATGTTGGAGCTTAGCAGCCAGAATAATATCAGTGAAACTGTCAGGAAGCTTGCTGGCTTCATGCAGCAAGGAACACAGAGCTATATGAGAGTTTTCCTTTCACTTACAGTGGAGCAGTAAGATAGAGGTGAGGAAAGGGGCTGCTCGCTTTATGTTCCATGAAATACTTTTGTGACTGTAGATTTAAACCAGTCCAGTGAGTACCTTTTGAGTGGTTTTAAGATGATATAAATGTCCTTTTAAAGGCTTCTTGTATTTCTCTGCTGAGATTAGTACAATTATTTGTTTACAATATGCCAAAGCACTTTTTCCCCCTGGATGATTCTTTCAAAGTTAGGTTATTGCATATCTGCATTACATTACTCAGAAATACAAGTTTCATCTGAATGAAAACTGAAACCTAAAATCTTAGCTTTTTTAAAAGGAGAAAAAGAAGACATAAAGAGAAATTGAATTCTCTACAGAGTTTTTACAAATCCAGTGTGTTTTGAAGGGTAGTCCATGATTCCAGCTAATATTACAGATTTCTGATTGGATAGAAATCCTGCTTTGTCTGCTCTAGTCCTCTAGAAATTCCTCCCTTTACCTCCAAAGCCTGCTGGCCTGCTCTGTCATCCTGGTTTTCGTCTTCTAAACCAAATTATGCATGATGTCAAAACCCCCTTCTATGACTTACCTTCTCTGTGCACCTGCAGTCTCCTGAGCCTTCTCTCTTTGAGCACACGTCAGTGCCTCTTGGGGAAGAAACAACCTCCCCTTCCTCCCAGAGGTCCCTCTTAAAATACACTAAGGGGAAATAAATCAGATGCCCATGAAATTCCAGGCCAAGCCAGCCCCAGTCATTGAGAACCCAGTCTTTTCAGACTGCTTCAAGAAGCACATCTAGAAGATGGACAACATCTGGTGTAACAATTCCTCAAGACTCTTCTGCCCTAGCGCAGTTTGAAAACATGTCAGAATATTGGAAGTTTTGAAACACATAAAATTAAAAATACGTATTTAGTTGTATCAGACCATCCACTTGAATAATTATTCTGGTTATCCATCAGGCCAACTCCATAATGCTGGCTGTCCTCCAGGGCCCACTTCTCCTATGTCTCTGCCAGATGAATGGCCAAATTGTCAAAAAGCCATTGAAGCAGGAAGATTAATAGAACCACACTGTAGGGGTCATGACTACACCCATCAACTTCCTGCTTAAGACGTTTGCATTTGAGAGGAACAAACTCTGCTTACCTGAAAGTCACCTTACAACTTCTGAGTAGTTCTCCCTGTGAACTCAGTGGAGACTGACTGCAAGCATTTTCTGAGGGCAGTTCTGTCCTTTTAAGGTCTGACTAGTTGTTCAGCTTGTGTTTTGGTTTTTTTTGGAGAGGGGTGGGAGAATTTAGAGGTGGGGTTTCGTCTCTGCACCTCTGCTTGTGCTCCTGAATTGGATATCTCAAGTAGTGTCTGTGTCAAGGTGAGCTTGCACCATTCACTAGAGTAAAGAGAAAGGAACAGAGATCTGTGGTCCTGTCAGCTGTGTTAAAAGAAGTAGTTATACTAAATCACAAAATATGCTGGGCTGGAAGGGACCCACAAAGATCATCAAGTCCAACTCCTGGCCCTGTGCAGGGCCATCTTCAAGAGTCACATGTGTCCAACAGTATTGGCCAAATGCTTCTTGAACTCTGTAGGCTTGATGCTGTGACCACTTCCCTGGGGAGCCCTTTCCAGTGCCCAGCCACCCTCTGGGTGAAGAACCTTTTCCTGATATGCAACCTAAACCTCCCCTGATACAACTTTAGGCCATTCCCTTGGGTCCTGCCACTGGTCACCACAGAGCAGAGATCAGGGTCTGCCCCTCCTCTTCCCCTCATGAGGAAGCTGTAACTGCAGTGGGGTCTCTCCTCAGTCTCTTCTAGGCTGAACAGGCCCAGTGCTCTCAGCTGCTCCTCACACGGCTTCCCCTTGAGACCCTTCACCATCTTTGTTGCCCTCATTTGGACACTCTCTAATAGCTTTATATCTTTCTTACACTGTGGCACACAGTCCCATCCCTGTACTCAAAAGAGGATGTGTATGAACTCTGAAGCCCAAAGCTAAATATCCACCACAAACTGTGTATTGTATTTCAGTGTAATTTGGTATAATCTTGATTCTCTTGTTATTAAGAGTCATGTCACCAGGATTTAAATGACTGCCCACTAAAGGATTTTTTAATGTCAAAAATAACACTTTGAATTTAATCTAGGGCCAGGCTTTTTGCATAAGGGTGCACAGTGCAAAGTTGAAGTCACACTCATCCCAAGACCATCAAAATAAGTGGGCAGCCATACTTCTCAATGGAGGCTTCTTGGTCTTAGCTTTGAGAGACTCATATGGGTCCAAGACAAGGAAGAGACAGCAATGCCAGAGGTGACAGTAATATTACATTCATACCGTGTTGATTCCATACATCCAGATTCCTCCCACTCTGCTCTTCCCACAAGAGACTGCAAAATCCTGCTGTCCTCTGCTACTGATTAATCCTCTGCAATTTTTGGTCTACTGCTTCATAATGAAATTCATAATGTAGAGGAACAGATACAAATTCAGTTATTAGAAGCCTGACAGTATCTTTATCTTTTGCAACAAATATGGTACAGAAATTCTCACTTAAATCTCAATTTTGTCCCACTTTGAGTGGGAAAACTCAAAGCCCTTAGTACTGCTTAGATGAGAGATCACCAAGTTAAAAGTCATGGTGCTCACTGGTGCCAAGAGAGCTTAAAACAGTCGTGACCTTGTAGATGAAAAGGAGTAATGGCCAAGCTGAACACCACAGAGTCGTGCACAAAAGAATCATTGGGACAGAGGAACAATTGATCGTATTTTTGGTTTGGATCCACTCCCACAGAGTGGAAAAAGGAATGACTTGTAATTGCTAACAAGAAGTGAAGGCAGAAATAAGCTCTGAAGATGACCCACAGTATAGGTAAATATAATCATTAAAGGCAATAAAGTGCAAAGGCACAAACCCATGATTTGTCTGTTTATGCAGCATTATAGAAAAATTTAGAGAACAATGTGGACAAACTATATCATTTTTAGAGATTTAAAAAATATTATACTATAATGCTCTATAGCATGGTTGCCTAGTTACAAAGCATAGTCCTTAGAATGAAAGAGAAAATAACATTCATACAAGTGAAAAGCCCTCCAAAATACAAAAATATTTTGTCGCTCCATAAGAGCAATGCAGGCATATAGCCATTGTATCTTACAAGTTGCCAGAACTAGACACAAACATTTTACAGAATTTTACACCCTATTTGAGGTACAATATCTGTTTCTAGTTCTAAGTTATTCATATGAAATCATAAGTGATCACTCTGCAGGGTTTGGAATCTGTCAGTCAGAAATTTTAGGTCACTGATGTGGACAGAAACTCAGCAGATTGAGGAAGCAATGTGAAACATTTTGAAAAATCTGTTTTATTAATCATGATGGCTTTGAGGTGCTAAGGGTGTAGGTATAAATCTTAAATGGAAAGGGTGACAGTAGGCTTTTTAAAAGGAAAAAAAATTATGCTATTATTCTATAATTGATTTTGTGACTTCACTCATTTAGTCTGCAGCTTTTATGGGTTTGTATGCATTAATTGTATATCTGGTGTTTAAAAGGTTCACCAAAAAGGGCATATGCTGCTATGGCCCTATTTAGACATTCTTAGCATCTACCTGAAAACCTTCCAATTTACAATTAACTTCAAAACACAGTGGACTGAGTGCACTGACACACTGCAATACGAACAGTAAAAGCTTTCAGGAAAGAGATTTCACTACTTTTATCACCCTGATTACTTTGAATTGCTCTGCAACTTGCAGGAATAAATATAAGACTTTTGAGGTGAAGGATCCAAGTCAATTTGCCTCCTGAAATACCCAGGCTGAATTTCAAACATTACAGGTAATCTTCTGGAGTTTATTTCCAGAAGCAGTGGACTGGTAACTGCATGCCAATTTAAGACTAGAAATAGCATTTATTAAAGTTTTATGTTGATTCAACAGAGACAAAAAAAATCTATATTCTATATTAATTGATTAAGAGTTTCTCCATTCACTTCTCTAGTCATAATTAATATTTTGTTGCTAGTATAACTTACATGAAAGATGTTTTGTTTTGACATTGTAATAAGATCTCTGTTGACTCTGACTGTTATTTTCCATGGCTGATATTTTTCACACCATCCTACTGTGAATAAAATAAAAATTTACTGAACAATGCACATTTTCAGGAATTGGCTTTGATAGTCAATTGCCTCAGTAAGAACACAAAAATTTCCAAAATCCCATTAAAACCAGCTTCACGTATAGTTTCATTATTTTTCTTCAAATTATAGGATGGTTTGTAAGAAAAGAAGTTGGAGTCACTGGGATTATTTTTAATTTTTCTCTCTGTAACTGTAAGAAGATGATGAGACAGACGTCTCACTGCATATTTGTTTTAGACCAATGTGATTTGAAAACACTAAAAATATAATATCCTTTAAATTTAAGCTTAGTATTGTAACATTGAGAATTTTTGTTAGAGTTTCGTGTATCAGAAGGCTTTCTATAAATAATAAAAAAATATAAAAAGTGAAATTTTAAATTCACCAGATAAAGACAGACATCAGAGGAGAGTAATATTGTAAGTAACATTGCAAGAAAATACTTTATGAATACTTTCAGCCCCTTATCCCTCTTCATATTTACTGTCAAATGATTCAAACAAATGCCACCTAAAGAAGACTGTAATAAAACTGCTGTAACAGGGATATGAGCAAACTCACTCCACAATAGTTCTCTATTATTCTAGGGTTGTGCTGTTTAGCTAGGGTTTGGATTATTTTTAGTGTAAAGACAGCAATTCCAATTAGTTCCTTCGTTGGTTTAAAGTTTGATAAATTCTGGCATTAGTCTGTATCACATGTAGGTCTCTAAAGACTTAATAATTTAATGGCAGTGTCTGATAAATCAGAGTGGTTGAAAGGTGTGAGGCTTTATGTGAATTTGCTGCTGAAAAAAAATCATAAGAGCATTGAGTGCATTAGATGTACACTGCCGACCTCAATTTATTATTTTTGGGAAGTCTAAATATCTGTGGCTATGAGAGGAATTTATCTACTAGTTCTGGACACACTAAGTCTGAAAGTAAGGAACACAGTGGATGGAATTGTGATTTGCAGCATGGTGAATGTTGCTGCTAATAAAAGTTTTGAGGTCAGGAATCTCTGAAGTCTGTTTTGAAGGGTGTGCTTCTCTGGTTCCCTAATGTTTTCTGATTCTACTTGACCTTAAAAAATATACTGTGAATGTGGGCAGCAAAGCTATTTTACTCGTTTCACGTACTCAAGGATGGGTAAGACTGATCCTTCTTGATAATCCCCAAGAGTCATCTGAGGCCTTGAGAGTCCCAGAACTCTTTCCAAGAGCTTTGCAATGTTCCTTTTGCAATGTTTTGACCTTCCATTAGTGTTATTTTAATACATTTTTCGAATCATCTGGCTAATATTATCACTCCTGGATTTTTTTCCAGCAACATCAAGAACCCATTAGCACATAACTTTATATCTTTGTGGTGCATTGATCTCTGCTCCTTACTGTAATACTACCTAACTATATCACCTTCAAAAATCATTGTGTGTGTGTGTATGTATAGATATATATATATTTATATGAAGCAGAACTGGTTATCTCTTCAAGGAACATATAAACAATTCTCCTTTTAAAGTTTTATAGTCCAAGAAATTCTTCTACACCATCTTTTAAACTGAAGCCCATAAATTTTCCTTGCAGATCATGGAAGTGCTAAAGTATATGTATTTTTTTATTGACTGTATTTGCTATTTTTCACTGTGTCTGGTCAGAAACTTTGCAAAACGAAGATAGGTTTTTGTATTTTGAGTACCAGATTCTCTCCATAGATTTCTGGCCCCAGGCATCAGTGAAGAGAAGGTAGACATTAAGTTCTATATTACAAAAAAAAGTGGGGAAAAAATGAGCCCTTTGAGAATGCAGACTGAGTAATGCAAATTTTTAAAACTTTTTTAGATGCTGCTTACCATTATTCCGTCACCTTTGCCTTAACACCACTTTTGATTTGTGTTTGTGCACAGCCAAGTTATTTAGCACCTGGCTCAGGGACTCCTTTCAGCTGAATATCAGGCAGACAGAATTTGGAATAGACACACCATTGGCTGGAGTGATGGATGACCTACTCTGGCCCATTTAAAGGTTCCTGTGTCTTTCTACAATGTTCAATATATTCACTGCACTGAGTAGTCATTTTACCTTGAGAAGTTAATGGTTAAGCACTGAGCTGGAAAATATCCACTGTATGAAATGCAATCAGAGGGCTGATGGCCTGCTTTGTCTTACTTGCCAAAGATATGAAGACCCTCCAGTTCTACATCAATCACTCTTTCAATATCCATATAAAGGCACTGGGAAAATTATGAGACATCATCTAAAATACCAGCAACACAGATCATTTTTTGTCCCAATGGATGATAAGACTCTTATTCTTTAAAAGTTACTCTGTCTCAGATAGGTCCTGAGTTGGAATGAAACCTGCTCAGATCTGTACATAATGCCATATGAAATGCATAGACTGCATTGTTTTTCTGCTCTCTGCAATTAAAATTCCTTGTCCTGTCCCCTACCAAGTTTTCTTTAGGAAACTGAGACTGTTGATGTTTGTTGAGTTTTTTCATAAATGTCATTGAAATCCCTGCTTCCCCCTCCTGTATGTTTCCTTTTAATGTCTGAGTTGAGTCAGGAGCTCCTTGTTAAACCATGCAGGCCTCCTACTGCTTCTGCTTGATTTCCTGCTCATTAGTATGGATCACCCCTGAGGATGGAAAAAGTGATCCTTGATAATGAACCAGCTCTCCCTGACCCCTCTTCTTTCCAGGGACATATTGCATGGCATTCTTCCAAGCAGATCTCTGAAAAAGGCCAAAGTCTCCTGATACCTTGGGGTTTAGCTCTTTTCTTTTCTTTTCTTTTCTTTTCTTTTCTTTTCTTTTCTTTTCTTTTCTTTTCTTTTCTTTTCTTTT
>JAYDZK010000001.1:96359418-96418584 GCA_034509185.1 Euphonia xanthogaster | reverse complement strand
CTCTTCCGATCTTTTCTTTTCTTTTCTTTTCTTTTCTTTTCTTTTCTTTTTTCTTTTCTTCTCTTTTCTTCTCTTTTCTTCTCTTTTCTTCTCTTTTCTTCTCTTTTCTTTTCTTTTCCTCTTTTTTCTTTTCTTCTTTTTGATTTTAGGTTGCTTTGGTGTGTGGGTCTGGGTTCCATATAAGGGGATAGTAAGCTCACTTCAGAGTAGGTAGACCCACCAGTGCCTTCTCTTGCCAGGAACCCAAGGACAGCTGGATCCAGATCTCAGGCCCAAGAGTATAAACAATGTGGACTGAAGAGAGAAAAATAAGAAGGATGGGACTCTGTGGGCTGGGGCTGTAACTGGTCAGTTAGCTCCAATATGCTAATGGACCAAAACTTATAAAAATATGAGATCTTGTGACCAAACCCTCTTTTTGCTTCCATCTTGGAGTCATCTGGGCAGAGTCAAAGCCATGGCTCTGGTACTGCCAGGGGGTGGCCTTTGAAGGCCCTTCAATAAATATCCTTTTATTCCCCTTAACTCTGTCTAGCCTCTGTTCCAGCTGTTTAAGGCATCATTCCTCTGCTGTAGTCCAGGTTTATAAAACTAATTATGCCTTGTTCCCTCCACTCCATCTTCTGAGCTCCAGTCATCATAATCACTGCAGCCAAGGGTGCTGGCAGCCCCAGATCCCCAAATGGCCCTTCCTTGTTTGTAAGTATGACATGAGCAAAGCAGCTCCATCATTACCTACTCAGTCAAAGCACACCAGAAGATACCACCATGATTCTAAACTCCCCATGAGGACCAGGGCCAGTGAACATGAGACTTTTTCCAGTTGTCTGAAGAAGACTTTATCCACTTCTTTCTTACCAGGCAGTTTGTAGCAGACACCCACAACATCACCTGTGTCAGTTTGTCCCCTATTCTGACACACAGGCTCTCAGCCCTTTTACCACCTATCCCACAGCAGAGCTCCATCCCTCTCTGCTGCTCCCTCACATACACCATAATTCACCCTTTTTGCCACCCTTTCCAAAAAGTCTGTCTCCATCCATCATAATTCTCCAGTTGTGTGAAGAATCCTACCACATTTCTGTGATTCCAATGAGATCATAATTCCTTCTATTTGTTCCCCATGCTGTGAGCATTAATGTACAGGCTCTCTAGGGAGGCACCCAGATGTGCTTATTTCCCAGAATGGGTATGAGAGTTTCTCTCATAGCAGTGCAGGGTACATAACAAGGATGAGGAGAGAGAAATATTAAGAAAATGTCATATCACAGCTCTTCTTTGCTGCCAGGGAACTCCCCTTGCAGCACTAAGTAAATAATGTTGTGACCTGGGACTTTTCCTGTATGCTTCATAAATTCTGCACACAGGCAGATAAAAATGCTCATTTATTTCTGAATAGCAGAAAGCCTGAATTGCTACTTAGGGGTAACAAATGTGGTTAGAGTGGGCTGAGTCTACATGATCTTGACATCGGCTCATCATAAATTCAGGTTTCCTGGCAATTTAGTTTTCCTGGGGATAAAGCACTAATTTAAAAAAGAGCTTACCACAAGTTAAAAATACAGAAGCCATTTTGGAGAGACAACTGGAGGCATCTCTTGTCCTGTTGAGTCCCATCTGATTCCCCTCATAATATCAGATTAATTCCCAATAGTTTTTCTTGTGCCATAATCTATATGCAGATCACTGTCAAGAGTCACGACTTATTTCAGTAAAAGACCAAGAGTTCCCTCAATATTTCCATAGTGCGCTACAACAATTCAATTTTCAAAAGCAAATTAAACTTTTGAAAAGTTTACATCCTAAAACTCCTCTATTCCCTGCTTGCTGGCCTAAAAGTAAAGAGTTCCCTTTAGTGAAATGGTGCAAAAGTTCCCCCCACTAATATTACTTAGAAGATATTTTCCTTCTCTTAGTTCAAATCTCGCATACACTTGTCAAAAAGCAACAGGGATGGAGATTAGAAAATGCTTTGACAACATCGCAGGCAGGCATGGGATAAGGGGGATCCTGCTGTTTCAGGAGGCTTTTAGGTTTGCAGCACCTGCTTTAGGTCTACAGTGAGGGGCAAAAGAAAGACATCATCAAGACCCAGTCCAGTAAATGCATATGGCAAGTAAAAATCACTCAACCTAGCTCTCATACTTCTCATCTGTCCAAGTATACATTATTCTGCAAAAGCAGAAATAAACTTATGTTTAGGATAAGCTTACCAGGTTCATTAGGAGCATTAAATCCCAAATCTACTGATACTTTCCTGTTCAATGTAGGTTCAGCAGGATGCTATTTGTAGGTGAACTGATATTTATCATAGTTTTGATATCTCTACATATATCATGTGAAAAATTGCTTTAAAATGCTTGCAGTTTCAAACTTTGGGAAAGTTGACATATATAAATTTATTCAAGAAAGGATAAAATTTATATGTTGAAGTAGATTTAAGAGTGAGATAAAATAACTCTTCCTTTTCTTCTTTGCTCCCTCCCCAGCAAGACATGGAACTTAAGCAGTACTTAACAACATTATAACAATCAAAGCTCCTATTATCTTTCCAAAAGAGCACAGAAATGGGGGGAAATTTTTGTAATCACCTGAAACACATTTCTCTGTGATTGCTTTAATTTTCATGTTAAACTGTGATAAATGATCCAGCACCACTCATTTCACTTGAAGGTTATTTCAGATTATATGAAAAAATGTTTGGGGTTTTTTAAGACTAGAAGTTCCTAAAGGTATTCAGACACTGGGCAAATCTCATCTCCTGCAACTTGACCCTGCCAAAGAATACATGTCATGTTTTTGCCAGATAATTAAGGTTCTGTGTTTATTTAATGGCTGAGATAGGAGCCAGTATCTCCTGCCGGTGCCTGCCTTGAGCATCCATCTTAGCAGGGGATAAATTACCCTCTGGAAGCTTCTGTCTGAAGACTGTAGAGAATGTAAATGTTCAGTTTGCAATGACTTAAATTACTAGAAACTTAGTTTATAGAGACATAAAGATAAGAGAGGTGAATTTTATTTGTAAATACCATCCATTTTAAAATCTTATTCTTTTTTAAGGAGAGAATACTGCAGCATTTTTCCTGTTTTATTACAGCGTAGCTTGAAGGGAAGAAGTCAGAACTGCCTGGGATAGCGGAAACATGAGAAAATCAATGCCTTGTGCAGAGAATAAACATGTGGGGAAAAACTTGGAAAAAAACCCCTCCCCATAAAAGGTGCCAGTTAGCTGGTTAATCGGCTAAGAGAGCAGATATAGGCTTTCAAGGAAAAATGTAGTAATAACTGTTCCTTGAAAGAAGGTAAACATGTAGGGGGATACAGTACGAGTAAATGAAGGTAGTATAGAAAGCAATCTTATCCCCCAATGAGTTGCAGCTGGGCCAATTATTAAGGGTTAGAAGCAGGCATGTTCTTAACAGGCCACACCTGTAGCCAATAAGAACAAGTGGTATAAAAGAAAAGATTGATGGGATCTGGAAAAAGAGGAGTCAGATGACTGCAAGGACCAAGAACAGTCAGTGCCTAGAGGAGCTGTTGGCAAGAAACATCAAGGAGGTATGAAGCTCTGGCAATATGAAATCCTTGTGCTATAATGAGGATAGAACTCATGTTGTCTAAGACAACATAAATGCATCTTTGAGTAATGGTTGGCTGGAGAAACAGTGGATGGACTGAGAGAAAATTCCAAGTACATTTGTTTTGAGGAGACTAACAAATAGTTATGTAGTCTTCTGATTTTGATTTTTTTTTTCTGAATGTATTTTGCTAAACTGGGGGGAGAAAACTTAAATCCCTGGTAAACCCAGATGAGGGTTGTTCCTTAAACAAGAATAACATACACACAAATGTCTAGCTATTTTAGACTCCTCAGAAATGGTTAAACACATGGCTTTAAAAAAAGCATTACTATCCTGGCTCTGCAGTAGATTTAGAATTAATCTGTTTTATTTCTGGAAACAATGTGGCCCCTCTTCTTATTGTGGAAATGTTAGAAAGAGGAGTGAGCTGTTATCCAAACAGGCTACAGGGAGCTGCAGCCATTCCCAGGGGGGCCTGGTGCATCCTGGTGTCCAGCTCAGCTGGATGGAGATAAATCAAAGGCAGGCTTGAAAGGGGAGCATTATGCAGTTAATCTCATGCTGGCTCAAAAACTAACATCTCTGAGAGAAAGGGTCACAACAAAGGAATGATACAGAGAAAAGGGTGAGGAGCATGAAATGAGTGAGGTGTCACCGTTCAATGAGCAATTTGAACTGACACATGCAGTTGTTTGGGGTGGACAGTATCTGACTCTGGGCAAACTGTATAGGATGGGTATGTTCACAGCAAGGAGCAGAGTATAGCTCCTAGTATGAATAATGGAAAATGTCTCCCACATTCCTTGTTCATCTTCCTGGTAGCTCATAGCTTTGCATCACTGTAAATTCAGTAAGTGCCATTTTTACTACTGTTATTCTCAGTATTTCATTGCTAGTGGAACAATTGGGGCTTTCTTTATGGAACATTATCTTCAGTGACAGGTGAATCTCAAGTATCTGGAATTTCATTTTAGTTTGGACAGGCATCCTAATATTTAGATGATCATTTGAATCATACATGAACTGGAAGTTTTGGAACCTGAGCTGAAAATGTGACAAGTGCAATATTTTTCACGAGTTTTCAAACAATTTTGATTTGAGTTACACCTAGAAATACAGAGAGAGCAATGTCCTTATAGTACACTGGAATTTCAAGTGGGGGAAAAAGGAAAGGCTTGAAAGTTTGTCTAGAGTGCAGAAGAATAAAGTCCACCTTACTATATGCAGGGTTTTAAAATTAGTGAGGGTGTAGTGTATTTTTCTAGTTTAGAAAGCTGAGATTTTATAACTCAAGAGGGAAAAAAAGTTGTCTAAAAGTAGCTTGATGAGTGAAAATCATCTTGTCTAATTACAGACTTCTAAAAGTTGGATATCTGAGTCTGTTCTCTCTTTATAGTTAATAGAATCATCTTCAGAACACCATTTGCTGACCTGTCTTAGATGCCTATCTTAGGATGAGATGAATGGCTCTCTGGAGACCTCTGTTTCTGTCTATTGAAAAGAACTGAGGATAACAACACTTCCAAAACACTAAGGCTGTGAAATAGAATTTCAAAAAACTTTTAATCAGACCATGTGGAAGACAACTAGAGTGATTCCTGGTATTTGCAGGGGTCAAGGGCAGGAGTTGTGGAAAGCAGTGCTCTGCTTTGCTTCAGTTTTGTTCTTATTTATGGGTTTATTATTGGTATGACTGAAAATAATGCAGGTAGCAATTTGTTCCACATCAGTTTAAAAATAACTTAGGGAAAAAAATGTATTCCAGTCGAAATCTTTGTACCTTTTTTATTTTATCCCATTATTTCTGGACTTCTAGCTGTCTGAATCTAAAAATTCAGTGGTGATAGCCAGATGATGAAGTGCAAATAGATCATGGTGATAGATTTTTTTTTTTTTTTATTTTTTTTTTACCCTTGACCATTTCAGAATCACTTTGCTGACTGCTTGACCTCAATTTTTTGTAGCTTCTAAAATCATAGAATCTTAGAGTACCGTGAGCTGGAAGTGACCCAAGAATCATTGAAGTCTAACTCCTGACCCTGCACAGGATGGTCCCAAGAATCACACCACATGCCTAAAATAGTTGTATAGCTTTGAAGAGATGTTATTTTAAATATTTTTCCCCAACAATATAGCCATAAAGGTCTCCTTTTTGTCTCTCTGACATAGACTGACCTTGAGCTCTGAATCAGCACTATATATATATATTCAGAAACCAGTGACAGCTTTATTTATTATGCAAAATCCAGGAGGAGGACAAAATTGGGGCTATATTGCACTGGGAAATGCCAAACCCCAGTTTTTCAACTGGATCCACAGTGTAAGTTTTAATGCAGTTGGTGAGTACTGAAAGAATGTTTTAGGTAATTTAGAGACCTCAGGGCATTTACCATTCACACCTTTCACTTCCCATGCTGTAGCTACACACCTATTCAGTTATTTAATTTGGCAGTCAGGAGATAAAAAAGAATTTATTTTTGTGACTGTGGATACTGAGCAGTTATGTATGTCAATGCAAATTGTGTATGCTGTTCTACCATCACGGCTTGTGTTAGAAATGGTGTGGCCAGCAGGAGTGGGACAGTGATCATCCCACTGCACTCAGCTCTGGTGAGGCCACACCTTGGAAGCAGTATTCAGTTTTGGGCCCCTCGCTACCAGAAAGATGCTGATTTGCTGGAGCATGTCCAAAGTAGGGCAAAGGAGCTGGTGACAGGTCTGGAGCACAAGTCCTGTCAGGAGTGCTGAGGAATCGTAGCCTGGAGAAAAGGAGCCTCAGGGGGACCTCCACAACTACCTGAAAGGAGGTTGTAGTGAGGCAGGGCTCAGTCTCTTCTCCCAGATAACAAGTGACAGGATGAGAGGAAATGGCCTCAGGTTGCAGTAGGGGACACTCAGGTTGGATATCAGGAAACTTTCTTCTCAGAAATGGTAGCCAGGCATTGGAATAGTCTACCCAGGAAAGTGGCTGGGTCACCACCCCTGGAGATATTAGAAAGTACATGTGGCACTTAGGGACATGATGTGCTGGGATGGACATGGCAGTGCTGGGTTAAGGGTTGGACTCAATGATTGTACAGGTCTTTTCCATCTTGGATATTCTGTGATTCTGTTTGACTCAGTCCAGCAGGGGCAGGAATGTTAGCATGCTCAGAGCATGGTAAACTTCAAATATTCTCAAAGATCTCTGGAAAAGGGTCTTAACTGTAAGAGGTAGTCAGTGCTGAAGTGGTTGAGTGGAATGGTAAGAAGGTTTTACATATAAATGTTTAGAATATTTGCCAAAACTCCTGTGTGACAACGCTTCTCAAGTAATGAGGTTGCCCATTTTCCTCATGTTACCTTTAACCACATGCTCTCATTGATGGAATGCTCAGGCAAGCTGAAAGCTGAAGAGCGCACTATCGCAGTGGGCATGCAGAGAATGAAAGCCATGCATGAAGCAGAGCTCCCATCCACCAGCCCTGTCCATAAAGCGAGAACACCACGCTCACAGGAGGCCACAGAGGGAACATCAGCTGCCGGATGAGGGACTAAACCTGAGTGGCACCTGTCCAGGATAAAGCAGGTATTGCACGATATTTTCCAACCGCTTGAAGGGATTTTTAATGACCACATGTAGCCAGAACTTGAGTTTTATGTGGTTTCCAAAAGCTGACAGGATCTTCATAGCTTTGTTCTGAGTTTTTTCATGCTATCATGAGTGGCACATCTTTAATTGCTGCTGAACTCTGCAGCGCCTGGGAGCTGCTGTGCCATCTCCCTGCCAATAAGACCTGGCTCAGCTACTTTTTTAAGCTCTGACATGATCTCAAACTGGTGTGATGTTGCTGCAAATGTTGATAATGTAGATAATCTAACACCTTTATCAAAAGCATAAGGAAAAATTATAGTTTGGATTTTTTTTCCTTTGGGCTTTATTGAGCAAGCTGCTCAGTGGATGAAACTGACAAAAATGTGCAAAGAACACATACCACAGTGTGCATGGATGCCTGATCATGTGCATGGATGTCTGATCATGTGAATTTCATTTTGAAGAACTGACAGGATGCTTGGACATGCCATTCTTTGTTGCTTTAAGTATGTGAAAGTGCCCTGTGCTGTTTTCCTGTATTTTTGCTAAGGCCACTTGCTCTTCAATTGCAATTCACGTTATATATATTTTTTTATTATTTTTCTTATAAAGAAAACTACTAACATCAGTCTGTAAAAACATCAAGCAAATACAAATACTTACTGTTTGAAGAGAGAAGTCCCTCCATCGCATGTTCTGCTAGCACAGGATGTATTAATGGTGAGAAGTTAAAAACACTTCACCTCCAAATGGGTGTTCAAACTGTTATTTGAATTAACTGATTTCATTAACTTAAGGTCTGAAACCAAAGCCATAAGTGATAGTTTGAGAAAATAAGCTGAACACTCCCTCCAGCACTTTTGTGTAGGTTAGTAGGAACTGAAATTCTGAATGGCATTCTTCTGGTTTTACATAACATTCACCTGCATCTCTAAATAACATTTTTATTTCAGTTGTGTCTGAATCAATTGGGCTAGGACAGTAAAAGTGCATTAAATGAGCCCCCGATAGACATAACACAGCAAGAGTAATACATTTTTATACTTTGAAATCAAATATTGTGAGTGTCTGGGGGAAGAGGTTTTATTGCATGCTAAATGCAGGACTTAGAACTGGCAAGTCTTCTTCCATCTTGGTCACTGACATACCTAAGAAATCTGGTGTTTGTTGTGTATGTGGTGACAGTGGCAATCTGTATCATTTATACAACTCTGAAATTACATAGCCCATCATAATTCAAGCTACAACCAGCCCAGATCAGCTGGGGAAGCTGTGTGAGCAGTAAGTACCACCCGCATCAATGGTGGCTGGAGCTGGGCTCAGAAAGGCTCTGGTGAAAGACATCTCTCAGCCAGGTTCCAACTGCCCAGAAAAAACATCTTCACAGCTTTCAGTGAGAGACCATCTGTGAGTGACTCTAGCTGTCCTCTTCTCCTCCCTGTGGAAACTGGCGCTAGACTTTGCAATTCTCAAGATTTTTTTGATTAAGTCAGTTTTTTGTGCTTCTTGAGCAAACATTGGTTTTCTTTTTCTTTTTTTTTCCAAGTGAATAAATTCTAATCCATCTAAAGTGCAAGGATGTGGAGAGAGAGAAAAAAAGGAAGGCAAATCCTACCTTAGCTATGAGGGATGACTTATCTCACTTTACAGGCAAGAAATCCAATAGAATCTCTTGCCTGAGGACCAAGAGTGAATGTGGCAATACCCTATCTCCTGAATGTCCAAGTTGCAAAATTATCTTTCACCGAGGCCAGCTGTCATTTAACATAGAGAGCTGCCTTATTTCTAAAGATGCATAAGTAATTAATGCGAAGAGGAATTAACTTCAATGGAGAAAAGCACTTTTTTTCCAAATGGTTGAAAGCATGTTTGCAATATGCAAAACCATCTTTGCATCTGGAAAGACTTTTTTCCTGTCATGAATTTCTTTGTATAAATTAAAATCATCCTGTGCTGTGGCAATGTTTTCGGTATCTTATCTCTATTATAGCTAGTCAAGAAAAACATATATTCTACCAACTGTTTCCAATTACAAACTAAAATTCTGTTGAGGCTTTTCCAATACAGTAGGGGTCAAATCTTTGGAGAGGGTGAGCAGCTGGGACTCCTGTGGCTCGACTGATTAGTACCATCTTACTTTGGAGGCCTGAATTTTACACAGTAAATGATCTTATCACCTACCCGGGTTTAGAACTATTGCAAGTTAATAACAGCACTGCAGCCATAGCTGCAAAATATTACACAATAAAACAAAATGCATGGAAATAATCTCTCCTGAGTGCCAATAATTTAGATTTACAGAGTAATCCATATGTATTCCAGCTCCTAACAGATTGCCAAAATACTGTTTGGAGACTTCTATTTCAAATCTAGTTCATTTTATTATCATTTCAGAGGTTACAAAATTGAGGAATAAATTAAAAAGCTAAAATGGGGAAAACAAACATTTACAGATTGGATTTAGGCATTCAGACGTGTGAAGCAAAGCTCCCTCTTTTGAAAGGACTTCATTAATGTTTAATTAGCTGAGTTGCAAACCAGAGCTCACTCCCCAGCGTCCCCTTACCCAGGCACAGCACGAATTTCTCTCCCTCACAAGGGGGGAGGCTGGCTTTGTGGGGTTATTTAGCAGCCTCTCAGGGATGGCATTTTTCAGCAGCTGGTCTCAGGGCACTTCACAACATCATCATAATTGTCACCACTGCAGTCAGGGGATGCATAGGGTACCAAGCAAAACAAGGCAGGGATCTGTGTGGTGACAAGATACAGGTCTTTGTTTTGTGAATTTATGGAGGTGAGGCCTGGCATTTTGAACATCATTTTGCTCATTGGCTGCTTGGTGTCAGAAAGGAGAGCCCACTGTCATGGACACAATGCTCATGGAGTGCTATACCAATATTGTATTTTTCTAGGTATAGACAATTACTGTAATATCTCAGGTGTTCAGGGATAGGTAATTTTTCACCAATTCACTGAAGCACAGTAATTTCCACATTTGCTTCACAAACAATAATTCAAGAAACATTAAGAAGTAATTTTCATATAATTTTAGAAATATTGTCCAAACTTACCAGAATGTTGTAATACAGGAAGTCTATTGCTTAAAGGTATGGTTCCTAATAACTCTAACCTTTTCCATGACACGAGTCAAATGCAGAGATTTCACACTGGGCAGGACAAAGTGTCTCTGAGCTTCACCAAAAGAAGACCAGAATACATTAACAAACATTAACCTCCTTGCATCTTTCCAGCTAGAGGCACTATGTTAATGGGAATGCCCACTGAAATCATTGGCATTGTGCTACTTTCCCTTTGCAAAGTGTCCAGTTCACTGCCCTTGGACTGGTCCCTTTTCCTTGTGTATTGTAGTGTCTGTTCTGCTATACATGAAATAGGCTTAACTAGAAGACAAAACATGACCATGGAAATCAATTTGGCCACTGATGGGAACTTGCCCCATGTCTGCTGTACTTGGCTGCGCAGCCAATGTGTTCCCAAGCCTCAGTCATGGGGAGCAGAGCCATCTCTCCAAGGCCCCAGCAGGTCGGAGCAGCAGCACCCCTGCTCAGTTCCAGCTCTCTGCTCACTGAGGGCCACCAAGTCAAACATGCCTTCAGCACTTCACTGACTGAATTTTTTTAGTCAGTGATTTTTAAGAAATTTGTTAGATGATAACACACTTTGTAAATCTGAGGTTCTGCTTTGTATTCATATGTGCCTAAATAAATCGGAATGTTTCTCCCTGGCCAGAAGTATACAAGTATTTACTGTAATAAATGAAACTATTCACAAGATGGCTTGGAAAGCAAAGTTCTTTTCAGAATGTTATGAATGATACATTCTATTACATTGACTTCTGTTCATGCCAGCATTTGAATTCACAATGGCTTACCAAATAAGCCCCAAATAATCTGAAAATTAAAATCTTGTTAATATCCTTTTCCCAAAGAAAGGCTACAGTCTTCATCAAACAGTGTATTTTTGACAGAGAAAGTCAATTTTGGAAACCTTTAAATCCCCTAGGTTAAAATACTCATATTGTAGCAGACCTTAAGCAAACAATCATTGACAAATTCAGGGCTTTTTCTGAGATGAACTCTGAAGATAATATGCCGTGGACAGTACAAAGTGATAGCAGCTCCAGCAAAGGTAAGGGAGGTAAAGGAAAACATTAGAAGTGTAAATATGATGGAGCTTTTGGAAACAAACCTTGCTTTACCTTTGGTTACAATAACTGTCAGGAATAGTCTGAGAAAGAAAAATCTTTTCATTCTAGTATGGCACATTGCATTAATATCAAAGTACACAGTTTTAGATCCAACAGGAAAGGTTAAGAAAATAAATGATTAAAGAGAATCATCAAAGGAAGAAAGCCATAAAGGTCAGATATTTCCAGTTACTGACTGATTGGCTTGGTCAATGACAGTGATCATTAACTGCCAAGTGCCCTTCCTGTCAGCCTCTCTTACATAAGCGGTGAAATGCACAACAACATGGATCAGAAGCTATTAGATGATCACATGTGGAAGCTGGTCTCTCCAAAATGCAGTGGCATTTACCATGCTAAATGTGATCCTGCTGTTCTTGCTCTTTCTTTCTCTCTCGTTCACCCTCTTTTTTCCCCCACGCAGTCACACACATACATTGGCTGCACAAAAACCCTGTGAGCATGCCACCAAATGGCTGGTGGCTGTCACTGTGCCAGATGAGAAAAAAACCTGAGATTGATCAAGTGATTAATCTTGTGTTAATATATAACTAAGGAGACATGAAGATTTTATAAGCAAGGACAAAAAGGTATAATTGGATATGATAACTTTTGTGTTCAACAGAAGAAGTGCTGGGAAGAGAAAAAACAAGTAATTATAAAAACAGAAAAGGATTAAGGAGATTTTTTTTTCCTGCTGGGTACACTCACCTGGATGGCAGAGAGCCTAGAACTGGATTACCTTTGAATTTTCTGAATTGTTTTCATGAGAGGAACATTTTCGACCCATGTGAATCGGAGGGAAAGCTTCTCAGAGTTGAAGAATACTAATTTGTAAGAAACCTTTCCTCCTATATAGATGCTCAGGAACATACTGACTGCTCAATACTGCTTACTTTTTTTTTTCAAATTCTCTTCCTGACTAGCTCAATAAATTGCACAGAAAAAAAAATTATAATCTTCAGCAAGGAATAAAATTGTAAGTCCTGGAAAAAAATGCATTTCTTCCTAAGTTTTAAGGTATCCTTTCAAAGCAACCATAACTATTTAGAAATAAGTAAATAGCAAATTTCAAAATTAAAAAAGCATGAGATTTTTCTCCCTGCCTTTGCTTATGATTTTACAGAAAAGGATACAGTTTTCCTAGTGTCACATGTATTTTTTTTTTTTTAATTCTTTGTCGTATTTGACTGTTGAATTTTTTTTTCTATGTGGGTAAAATATTTGGTTATATAAACCAGTTAAACTGATAAGTAGTCACAACAAACCACAGCAATTTCTTCCTCTTGTAGGAGGCTGAAGGATTGACAGCTGGAGAGATATTTTCCTGTGTCAGTATGTGCAGGGATGTTGAGCAATTTCTCTGGAGAGGACTGATGCTGCTTATTTGTATCCCACAAGCAACCTCCCCTGCTACCTGGTGCAGCTGGCCAAGGTTGGAGCTAGGCAAGCACTCATATGTCTTTTCCATTTGTTTAAAGCTCATTAGCATCCATTGAGCTGTGCTGTTCCAGCTTCAATATATCAGCGTTTACAAAACATTAATGCTGTGCTGCTGAAGTAAAAGAAAACCAAGTCTCATTTGAAATACAAACATGTAATGAAATGCAGCCTGTTGCCCCCCTTCAGATCCCAGGGACTGATGACAGGATCTCAGTAAAACCCCAGGCATGCTGTGAAACTCTGACGTCGTTGCTAACCTGTATCTGTGGAACCACGGGTATTTAGAAGCAGCTGTACCTCCTGCAAAAGGTTCTTTCTGTAGCACCATTAAAGAACTGTTGAAGCTTTTAATCGGGAAGCTCCTACCCTGGGAAGATGAGTTTGTGAGGCACAGCTGTTGTACATCCCCTTCCAGCAGTGCTGAAAGGCACGGCTGAGAGTGGGGTGAGAGCAGACAGACCACCCAGGCTGGGATGCCTTTGCCTGGGCAGCCAGACCGGGGCTCAGAGCCTCCTTAACCCCGTCCTCCCCAGGCAGAGCGTGGTGGTCCCTCAGCAGGAACAGCCCCAGGAGGTGCTTGCAGCAGCGAGGCTCTGGGGCACCAGCAGAGCCTTTGGCGTCCCCTGGGGAGGAAGGACTGGCTGGAAAGGCCTTAAGTTCATACCTGATGCTGCTGTGGGCTGTCACTCACAGAGCAGAGAATTTGTCAGCAAAGCCACAGTGGGAGCAAGCAGAAGTATTTGGAAGAAAAATATTCCTGAATAGCCTGGGCTGCAATTGAAACCAGAAACCATGCAGGGATAACTTGCCTTCACATTACAGAACTCTAACCCCAAAGCCCTGGGATAAAAAAGATGTTATTTAAATGAAGGAGCAGTATATAGTATGCATTGATTTTGGAAGGAAGTTATTTATTCAGCATTTCAGCATGCTGGGAGTGTTGGTTCAGCAGGGAGAGGCTTCTGAAATGCTCCCCAGACTTTACATGGAGGATCATCTCAAGAATAATTAGCTCCTGTGCCTGTTCATCTGGAAAGGCAAGGGGTCCATACGGACACTGCAGGTGTAGGTAGAGGGCAACTGCTGTGTTAGAGAAAGCATAAGCAGGCTGACTGATGGCAAAGACATGACCAGTCTTTGTGTTGATAAATGTAAAGTGTTCCCTGTTATAAGAGTTTTGTGGGCTTGTTTTGTTTGGATTGCTTTTTCACAAATTGTTTTTCACAAATAAAGTGCATACAGGAAATGTTTAAATGTTTGAATATTTAAATTTTTTTCTCCATACTTGCTCTCTGTGAACAGCAATTAAATTTCCTGGCAGGAATACAAGTGATAAATATGAATTGCATTTTGCATGGTATTTATAGAAAAATAACATTTGTATTCACACAATTAAATGTTCTTTTAATAGTCAGTCATGTCCCCTCAGAAAGAAGAGACTACTGCTCGTGACTCTTATCATTTGATTTTTGGGAAGTGTTTGCAATGGGCAGCAAGTGAACAGCAGATAAAAAAATAGTGCTGAGATTCTACTAATGACTATACTAAATATTATTATTTTTCTTCATAAACAGAAGGGAAAAATAATCAAGAACATTTGTTATTAAAGGTTTTATAGCAATATTTTGCCTTTGATGGAAAGCTCATTCTAAGATATGTGCATGTATGCATTAGTTAACAATATGTACCTCCTATAGGGCAACTCATAGTATAAAACTTGAATGTTTGTCAAGCAAATAATTAACTATTTCAGTGTGACATGAACAGGGTATGCATGACATGCAGAATACTCATAGCAAGAAATATTGCAGATGATTTACTGCAAGGGGACAAAAGGGCTGTAACACAAACCAATAATTTCTTCACTTAATCCAGGAATAAAGATAAAAGGAGAAGAGAAAAATACAGTTAACTCTTCCCCAGGGTGTTTGAATGAGGAAAGTGCTGAACTGTGAATCAGAATTGAGTAGACAGAAACATTAGCTCCTTTCAAAAGGATGTTTGCCTTACAGAGATCAGATATTGTAATAGCACAGATCTGGCTCCTTGCCTATGCTTTGCAGCATGCAAATGAGTATTTCCCTTTCTCAGCAGCTCTGCAGTAAAACTCACCATGAAATCACAGAAATATACTGAATAACTCTCTGCAATGACCACCAATTCTGCTATCAAACACCAGAAACTGATACTTGATTAGCAAAGCTGCAGGTAAGGGCCCTCTGTTCCTGATTCACTGTCAGTGGATACACAAGCAATGAATACCTCTGAAAACAGTGCTCAAAAAGGCAGATTATCAAAGGCGACTCATGATGCAGGCAGGTGCCAGACAACCATTTAAAAAAAAAAATTCTACCTGCTATTGAATTGAGATGCACAAGAACATGTTTTCATGGTGGATTGCAGAGGAGAGTTCTGAGAGAATTCTGAGAGAGCTCTAGTCTGTTATGCTGAACACCAGGATGTCTCAGCCCACAATAAACTCTGCTCTGCCACATGCAGACCCTTGCAAGCCTGAGATATTTTGATAGTGAGATTTTATTATGAACTGAATCTGAACAACATGAGGATGCTCTTCTGCAGCTGCACCAGCTAAGAATGTTTAAATCATCAGAACCCCTGAAAGTTGTGTTTCAGTTGGGTCTCCCAGTTTGAAAGACCGACAAAAAGCTGGCCAATCTCATGACACAACAAAAAAATGCCTTTTCAGTTTATTAACTTTGTCAAGACTGGAGTTGCCACTACAAACTGTGCCACTGGCAAGTTTGGGTATTAAGGTGGAAGGAAGGACATCAAAGAGGAGGGAGACAAATGTATTATTGCCAATTTAACCATGTATCTGATTCCCTAATAGAATCTTTCACACTTGTTCTGTAATTGCCTGCAGCTCTCTTGATTTCATCAACATCAGTATTTTGCTTATGTTTAAGATCTGCGACTTCTGAGAGTCACATTAACTTCTTTTACATAAGCTACTTCCAGCATATGTCCTCTCCACTGTCCTGTTAACATCATCACAGAGTTATTCAGAGTGGAAGGCACTTCTGGAAGTCTCTCTTCCAAACTTCTGCTCAAAGCAGAGCCAACATTGAACACATTGCCAGGTGACCTTCTGCCAAGGCTGTCAGTCCCTGGCCTTTTTCAAGAGAGTACCATTTGTCTTAACCCTTTACTTTCAGCTATGGGTCACCATCTCAAAAACCACCACTGTTTTCCTGTCCAACAAGAGCTCAGTGCCCCATGTCTGAGGGCACCCATCCTTCCACAAAAACAGGACAATGGTCTAGTGTGAGGTGATAGCCATAATCATTTACACTACTCTTAGCTCAACTGGAACAGCTGACTGAACCAAAGGATTCCATAATCCCAATATCCCATCCTTTAGAAGGAATGTAAGCTTTACAGCAGATTCAAACACAGCATAACTCAGATTAATGGTGAGCTGTTTGTCATTCCCATCTGTACCTTCCCAGTAAACTATCACTTACAGACTTGATCACAGAACAATTTTATGCATTTGCCATTTTGGAGACTTAACCACAGTATGCAAATATTTCAAGTACAGAAATGGTTTCAATGTTTATTCAACATGAACATGTAGGAAAAGAGAAAATAGCAGGCATGAGATATTTAGGGCAGCCACTGTGAATTCACTATGGGTCTGGGAAGACTGTCAATACTGAGGGCTTGTGGCAAAATGCTGTGAAAGTACAGGAACAAAATCAATTTTAGTCAGATTTTTCCCTCTCAGTACACATGACAAAATTATTTACAAGTGGCTTATTTAAATCTAGCCAGAAGTCAGCTATTTCAGTGGCCTATTGAGCAGAAAAGATCCCCTGTGAGTCAAGGAAGGTCACAGATCCAGCTATATCACTCTGACAGAATATTTGTAACACTTGCTCTACCTTGCCTTTGTTTCAAAGTGTGTGGCTTGTGACAGTGGATTTCACTGCCATTTTTGTTGGCATTGGCTAGAACTCACTGTATCCTGACACAACCTTTCGCATAATGATGATGAGCATAGTGTGAAAAGAAAACAAACCAAGAGAGAACAACACTTCTTGTCTAGAAGCAAAATAAGTCACTAAGACCACCCTTTCAGACACCCTCATCTAACCTAAAGCTAAAAGCTGCTTTAAACACCACCCACACTGCAGTCATAGATTTCCTGCTCAGCACCTCTTCATAATCTCAGTGCAAACTGCTGCAAAAGCCGGCAAGCTAATAGCTGATCTGGCTCAGTGCCAGGCTGAGTTTGACTGTCCCCTTTTGAAGTCTAGGGCATCTCTGCATTGGCAAGTAGTACAGTGTGATTGGAGTGGATCTGTAGAGTTAAATGGTGGGTACACAGCAGCTGAGAGCCAACCTGTACACATTTTAGGGATATTACTTCAGACTATCTCTGGTTTGTACCCTGCACAGGATACTGAGTGAATCCCATCTACCTGGTTCAGCAAAGGGACATGCAGTTTGTGTGCTCCAAGACCACTTCATTCACACTGAGGATGCAAGTACAGTAAACAGGACAGAATATTTGCTTCCTGGGTACATTCCTGATCTGTACTAAACTGCTAATATAAACACATCTTGGGATCACTTAGGAGAGGTCTTGGTCCAGGGAAATCCTTTGTGTAGGCAGAGTTTCTGACTGTGGAGATAATAAGCATCATTAGCTGCTCACATTGTCTGTACACAGTTAAACACAAAACTAGCAAGTTTGACGAACCACTATGAGAGCTAGCAAATTATTTTTCCCTCTTTATTGGAAAGGTAGGACTTAAATGTTACAAAGAAAAAGAGATTCAAAACAGGAAATACCTGTCTTTTTTGTAATTTGAAGGTTTAACAATGAGCAGTACACATCACTGGTTTTGGAATCCTTTACACTGTTAGCCTATTCTGCCAATATGAATTGGCTCCAAAAGTGTATTTATTTGTCCCAGGCCATCACTGCCAGATATTGTCATCTTCCAGGCATGTCCATGGTGGGACACCTGGTCTTATGATGCTTTGTGAGTCAGCAGTGGTGCTCTGGGGACAGCGCTGTGCAGTTAGCTGCATAAGGGAGATGTTTACTGCTGCCAAATCACAGAACCCACAAATACTGTATTCCAGTAAGCAGATTCCTCTGGTTAAACTCCAGCAAGTCCATTTCATAGTGAGTTTGATGGGCATGCGAAGAAGGGTGTGTCAGAAACAGAATCAGGAGAACACCCCAAATACAGGCATAACCCTCACTGCCCAACTGTTGCCTGATTTATTGCTTTCTTGGGAGTTTTTTTGTTAGAGTTTTTTGTGGGTTTTGTTCCTTGTGATTTGATTTTTCTTGCTTCTCTCCATTCAGAATGCAATGAAGCACAGTTGTTTATAGAGATAAATGGCTTTCACAGAGATGAAGACTCAGCCATACATACCAAGGAGCACATGTCTGATCAAGCTTTGTGGCTATACCACAAGCAGATAGGGAGAGTCAGTGTATTACTGACTTTGGGGGATAGCTCAGTGCTCTGGGGGAAAAAAAAAACAGCCTTCATCAGACTGAATTCTGCGGCAGATAATACAGAGGCTTGGTGACTATACAAGAATCTTTATTTAATTCACTCTGTATCCCTGGCACTCCTCTTCCAGATAATCAAAGAACTGAGACAGTAATGACTGTGTCTGAATATTTCCTTTCTTTTTAAGCTTTCAAATTCTTTATGCTTGTTCAGGACTTGCCAGCTTTCTTCATGTTTTAGAGGGAATGTGCATAATAGAGAGTTCTGCCTCTTTCTCATGGCTCCATGGTAGAGCCTGCACAAGCTCTGCCCACTCATTCCAAGCATCTTTTGTTCTGCTGCAGTATGTTCAAAGAATTCCACTTGGAAAAAAAAATTAATTATCAGTTCTAAGCCCACTGAGCATAACTTCAGTGCATATAAACTTTAAAACCAGCAGCTATTGTACAGTCTTTGGGTCTGAATTTGCGAACACACTTGCTGAAGCCCCCCTGAAATATGAAGGAGCCTATGGAAAGATGAACCGATCTTTTCATCAATTTATTCAGCAAATCCTCCTGCAGGAGTTCAGTTGCTATGCCCCATTAATCTGGCAGTGCTTGCCTTGCTTTACATAGCAGCCCAGCAGTCCTCAAAGGCAAAGTATCCAGAGACTCTGGAAGACAAGGAGCAGTATCATTGCCCCAGGCAGGTCCCGTGTGCGTGGAGCTGAGCTGCCATCCCTCTGCTGCTCCCGAGACCGTGTCAGTTTGTATTCCATCTTGGTGTTTGCTTTCTTGTCTTTGGAGTAGGGAAGGTGGCGAAAGGGAAATATTTGTGAATGTGGTTCTTTATTTGCAATCTTTTTTGTGTCTCTGTTCTTTCTTTTTGAAGTCTGCCCAGTTCCTTCATTCACCTGCTGCATCCAGAATGAGGAAGTAAGCTGGCCCCACAGCAGTGGCCCATCTGCCTTGGGGTTCATGGAGGCGAGGAAGGGCAGAGTTTTGTTCATAAAGAAACTATTCAGAATTCTGGAATTTATTTTAATATGCGCCAGAATATGCTATCTTTTTCACTGGTGACCTACAAAGACAAGGTCCCTATTCAAAAAATTTGCAGCATAGATTTAATACTTAAAAAAGAGTAATAAAAAGCAAACAACGCAGAAGGAATAGATACAGAAATCTGACAATTATATTGTTAATGAAAATTTACAGATGTCTTTGGGCTTATTTTATTTTGTCGCATTTGTGGAAAATTAAATAGAGGCAAAACAAGTTAAATCATTCACAAACAACCTGCATTACTGAAAGATCCAGAGAAAATTATTTCAGCTTCAGTCCAGTTCAATGGGAAGAGACAATTCTATTCAAGTAGAATGGGACCAGATGAGTCCAAACTTTTACAATTCTTGAAGATTTGGATTGTGCAAAACTTAACTCTCCTGACACACTGTTATCTGTTAAATTCTAGTTTTGCATCCAAAAAGATGAAAAATACCAAAGATTCAAAAAGAGAAAACAAACAATAACAACAACAACATAAGAAAACCAAAACATACCCAACCAAACAAAAAACTCCAACCTGAGTTGGAGCTGAAGAATTGTCCTTGGTGGAACTGGGAACAGAATCCAGACATACCACCTCCCAGCCCACCTAAGCATTGGACAACCTCTTTGAGCAAATAAATGCAGAGATGCACTCTTTAAACAAACATCATATCCTATGCTATGACCCAATATACATACAATACAGCGAAATCTTGAATAATTTATCTACAGTATGAGTTCATTATTCAAAGACAAGCATACCATGCAGTTTAATGGGAACTTGTTTCCTTACTTTCAGGATCTTTCAAATCCTTTTGTGACATAAATACACGCTTACTAAAACATTCTTAAAACTTCTGAGAGAGTCAGCATTCTTTGCAGAAAGAAAATGCCTGATTCCTTACTTCACTTTCTGAAGTTCACTGCAGTTCTATGGCATTTTCAATAAATTATCTAGAATGCCTGTGTTACTGCTTGTTGAAATGCTACTTAGATTAGTTTAATTCAAAGGTCAAACTATTTTCAGTGTTTAACTAAGTCATTTCAAAACATGCCTTACCATTAAGGGCACAGAGGTGTGAGTATTCAAAACCATATTGCCCTTGCGAAGTATGCATATATTTAAATATTTATATTTCCATTAGCTGAAAATGGGGAGAACAGATGTGTTAGCTTACTCACTGAATCACGGTGAAGATTCCCAAGGGATTATCATAAACATCCATTGTGTTAAAGCTGATGGAACCAGGTGGCAGAGTCCTGGGCACGGCAGTCTGGGTTGGTGAATCTGTGTCTCCTTTTCGGCACCCTCCAGACACACACCTGCACACACACCACACACAGCCCTACTCTGTGTGTGCTGCCCAGCCTCGCCCCTTCCACGGCCTCTCCCAGGCTGCCTATGGAGCCATGGACACTGCTGCTGGCTCAGAGCTGCCAGGGGCAGTGGGGGACACGGGGGAGGTTCTGTGGCAGTGACGCTCCCGCGCGCCAATCCATGTCGATGCTGCTGACACGAGAGGATCAATGGGAAAATTGCAGTCCCGTGGTCTGGGCTGTAATGATTTAATGACCATTTTTAAAACTGTTGGGTAGCTTCACCTTGGAACAAGCCTTGAGATTAACCTTAACAAATATAGAAATGTATGTTGATGCAGACTGGATCATGTGTGAAATGTTAAGCCTAATGTTAATGATGTGTCAGTGTCTGCTGGTGTAACGAGAGATAGGCATAGTTGTGCTTTGTTTTCTTTTCCTTGGCTGGGATTCTTGGAATAGAATATAACTTTGGGGGTTGTAATGAAATAAAGCTTTCTTCTGCTTATGCAAAGAAAAACGTGACAGCAAGAGAAGGACTCTCTTTCAGTTAAATATCACAGGACAAACAGTACGAAGCAGTCCACTAAACCCAATGAGTGTTGTCTAAGTTTTCCTCTGCCAAGCTGAAGACCTCTGATTTTCAAAGGACGATGCCACTAGGTTTTGAAAACTATGTCTTTAACAGTATCCTACAGTTCCAGAAATTAAGCATCTTATAAAACACCTGTGAGAAACACAATTTCTTCAAGAAAAAAGAAAATATTTCCTTACTAATCTACACTGCACTTTAAACACAATGGTGCTGAGACAGTTGCTGAAGGAATACCAACCTATTCCCTAGAGATCCTGTGTGAAAAAATCCTTCAGCTGTGAAAGTCAGACGACAGCTGAGCACTTCCAAGGGAGCACTCCTTCCTCTCTTCAGACACCCAGTGCCTTCACTCCAGGAGTGCAGCACTGGACACAGCTTAATTCAGGGAAGGAGAAAGGACAGATTGTACAGTGAGGCTGGGATGACAGGCACGTGGGAAACTGTGGGAAGTGCACCAGCCCTTACCCCCAGACTGCAATGGGTGACAGGAACTGCTGTGTCCAAATAGATGAAGAGAAGCAAAACAAGAGGGAAAAGTGGTGGCTCCAGTCATTAAGCTGCATACCAGATGTGTGAGTTTTTACCATCAAAGGCAGCCACCATGGAAATGGATATGCTGAAAGCAGTTAGTGAAATGGCATCTCCATTTCCAACAAGACAGACCCAACAGCTCTCCTACAGCTGTCACCTAGGCTGACAAAATGACAAAGAAATGCAATCTCTCCTAGCGAGGTGAAAAACTCCAGAATGGAAGTACAGGCGGCTGGAGCACACACGCTGCTGGCATGGCTGCAGTGATGACTACAGAATCACTGTAAGGTTAGAAGGGGCCACAGCTTAACAAAGATCATTTCAGCTAAAGGCTAATGACCGAGGCTAAGGGCCTTTCATTGCAGGCCCAAGCAGAGCAAGACAAGACAGAATCACTTCTGTGCAGTGGCTGCAGTGGATTGAGAAACACTCGGGAAATCCACTCCAAGGCTCCAGAGCCTTGCTGTAAAAGCAAAGCTGACAACCTGGTGGGTGTTTACTGTACTGTACCACTCATATTTTCACACAGTAGAGAAGTGAAATGGAGACCATTATGTATCTTTCCATTAAAAAGTGCCAGTGGAAGGTCCCGGAGTCTTAATTCTCAGGCTGAGCACATTCCACCACCAGCCTTGTTGAAATGCTGATGTATGCAGAGTCTATTACATGACAGCTGGACACTCTGGTCTACTAGCAAACTTGTGTTTGGGCCCTTCTTTTGGGATCACAAGATGAGGTAAACATCTCCACTTGTGCAAAAAGCAGACAGGATTTTTTTCCTAAGATAAGCTTTGATTCCAGCTAAGAAGGCCTATAAGAAGTGTAATTGATGTTTTCTCAAGGGTGGTTTGAATACGTGATCTAGGGGTTAAAAAAAATCCAGGGCAATGAAAAGCTCCAAGTGCAGTATAAATATGGGGTTAGGCAACATTTCTGAATTCAGATCCTAGCTCTGAAACGAATTTTATTTCTGGAAGTGGGCAAATCGCTAACAGACAACTTGCAGAGACATTTGTTCAAACAGAGCTACTGATATTCAGTATTTAGCCTGAGACATGTGGGGCTTTATTTTCAAAGTGAGTGTCATCCTGAAGGGTTAGCCACAGATGATCACTTTCTTTAAACTCATCTAGATACAAGATGCCACTAATTTGACTTCTGTAATCAGAAGCCACTTTTTAAAATAGCAAGTTTTCATCTCAAGCCTTGCAAGTGTTTTTGAAGATATCCCACTGATTCAACAGCCTTCACAGCTACTCAGACTGCATTAGTTTCCAAATGTCCAAAAGAGAAGTCAAGGTTTACATATCTAAAAGATTATCCAGGCAATATTTGTGGAATAGTTTGAGGGATGATGTGGGTAGTTTACCCCATATGACTTCCTCACGTGCACTTGAATAGATAATCTGATCACTTACTTTCACTCTTGTGTTTTTTCCAGTTGCATGTGATTCATCTGGATCTTTAATTACTCATTTTTCAGATTCTCTAATATTTTGTAGAGAAATATTGGTATCTACCCACACTATGAAAGTTGTGGCAGAAGTTATTCATGTACCATTAGACACTGAGGTCAAACTCATAACTCAGAAGAAAGTAATGATATCATTTTAGTGATAACATGATACAAAATGAGATAGGTCCCAGAAGCCAACCTTCAGCACCAGCAGTTTCCCCTTTCTGAACTTCCCTGGTTTGAAATTCCAGCAAGAGGGGCAGTGAAAGAACTAGAGAGGAAAAAAGTGATGTATTTTATTTGCTTTTCTCAGAGCATCTCTTATGAACAAACCAGTGATGAAATGAACTAGCCTTTAACATGATCCTTTCCTCTCACTACACATTTAAAAGCATCTTGAGAGTCACGTACTGAACATTTGGGGCCAGATGCTCATCTGACATGATTTGATGCACACAGGCTGAAACCAGTAGAGCAATAATAATATATATACACTAGAAGCTACAACAACTGGGCCTTAATAAAGGCTTTCATAAGTTATGTAACTGGTAATTCCAGTACAGGATTTGCTTTTAATACGATTGACTTTGTTGAGATGAACATGACTATAACCTTAGAGAAGATGTAATGCTACTTTAAAAAAAAAAGACAAAAATCAACTAAACCCACAATAACAGTCCTCCTAGAACTCACAACAAAATTAATTCTTCTGTCACTGTTATGTCCAACATTTTTCCATTTAAACTGGAAGAATGGAACCTATATTACAAAGCACAGACTTTTAATCCCCTCACCTAAGACTCCAAAATCACTAAAGAATAAGGCACCTGTAGATGTAATGCATCTCATTATAGAGATATGTTTGAGTCCAATGAATCACATCATAAGAGAAGGAATAGCCACTAAACTGAGGCAAGGTGAAGCCTCATCCTGATTTCCATGGCTGCTGTAGGTTACAGTGGAGCCAGCACTTATTTTTACTCTACATCAGTTTCAGTCCACTAGGTACAACATGGCTTCTAAGGATAAGGTGTCAATACCATTTTGTAAAACCAAAGGCAGGCTTTGCTAAATAAATGAATACACAGAACAGTGCTGATAAGTTGCCAATTTGACTGTGCTGCTAGACAGGAGATTAACTACTGCTTCACAGAAATTATTAAAAAATCAAAACTTCGCCTATTGTGCCTCAAGTTTGATGGCATTTCAATACAGAGAAGTCTCTAAGTGATCAGGAGGTCAAGTATGGTGGCAATACCATAGGGCAATTATTAAATAGCATGTTAGTCAAATTCAGTTTGGAAAAGAAATAAAAACATTATGAACCCTATTTAAGGGCATGAAAGGGGTGATTTTTTTTCTACAAAACAGCTAATCTAGACATGCTCTAGCTTCATTTGGTCTTGGCAACAATCCTCATAAACAGGACTTGCATTGTCTGGCACCCGAGGCCTATGGTGCAGTTGGCTGTCTCTGCTGGTCACCCACTGCTTGCTGCCACAGTCGCTTCTAGGATGTGATTCATCTGACCTAATTCAGCTGCTGCTTTACAGTTAAGATGAATAATGCCTAGAAGTGTCTGTTTCTTTCCATTTACTGTCTATCTGAGTTGTTTGGTGTGTGGTGCTGCAGACTGGCAATACTTTTTGTACAACAAAGAATAGAAGCTAGATGAGAAACTCTGAACTTAAGACTTCAAGTAAAGGTCTGTGTCTCAGAGCCTCCCTTGAGGGTCTTTATTACAGAGGCATGAAAGCAAGATGTAGACTGGACTTTGGTGTTACACTGGCCTACCAAGCTGCTAGTCTACTGCTACTGCTCCCCTGATGCAGTATTCCATAAAATTATATTTGCTAATGTGACTGAATCTGGCCTTCAAGAGGTTTAGAAGGAAGTTTTTTGGAGAAAACCTTTTACATGTCAGAAAGTATAGGCTTGCCAGCAATCATATGAAAAACATGCTCTGGCAGTGTTCTGGCTCTTTCCTTAAAAGCCCAATACTCCCCCAATCCTCCCAAACCCCAACACATTAAGATCCATACACTGGTTTTGAGCATAATTCAGGCAGACCATGATGTTGAATGTATTTCAGCAAGAGTCCTCTTCTCATTGTTTATCATAATTACACCCCATGTCAGAACTTTTCATACAGTATTTCTCACTTGCAAAGTGGGCTCCTCCTCTCCTTCCAAGGTCATCTCCAGTGCTGGCCATTAGTGAAAGGAACTGAGGTGTGGAAAAGACAGGAATGAGTAACTGGGGGCAGACTGACAGTGCTGGAGCTTTGAGCATGTCCCAGGCTTGGTGAAAGGAGTGGGCAGAGCTGGAGGAGAGAAGTGGTGGTGCTAATCTTATATGTATGATCCATTTGGAATTGCAATGTGTTTGTTTAACATTCAGCTTATGTTTGACTTGTATGTATTGATGTTTGCATTAAATCGAGTAATTTTTCTGCGCTCATGTTATATCAACAAAGCTATATAAAGCATTTGACATCTTTAGGAGAATTCTTCATATGCTATTATTTATCATCTTAAAATCAGTAAACAGACTGGTAAAACAAGCAAATTGATTTTCAGGTATGTTACAGAGCTGCAATATGCGCTATTGCTGTACGTGTTCCTTAGTTACAGGGAAATATAAAATCAGGACAAAAATTTAAATTGCATTTTTCCAACCTTGCACCTGCCAGATAAAATCCTATGAGGTAATCCCACATGCAGAATTCGATACAACTCACGGTGAATATGCATGGTGGATTCAATCCAGGACACGTAAGAGAAAAAGAGAGGAGTCAGTGCTGCCAGAAGTGTTTAACAATATTTTTCTGTTTTAGAAACTTGGGTCTACAGAAGTCCCAGGTAATAATTAGCTTAGACACATTCCTTACTGCCTTGAGCAAACAGAAACTGACACCCTACCGTAAGCAAGCTGGGACTGTGACCCAAGAAGTCATGTACCACCAGAAGATTTATATCCACCTCAACATATTTTGGCACAGAGTTGCCTCAGAAACTGGAAGAAACAAATTATGATCAAGGTTAAGCAGCTCACAGATGGTTTTCCAATGACTGATGGGTCAGGTCTGTTCAAAATAAAGCTGTGAGCAGTCACAATTTGTCTTTTCAGTGGTTTATGGCTGTTTCCAGTGACTGAGCTGCTGGGGACCCAAAACAGGTATCCAGATCTGTATCACACAGGTTCACACCTTTTTGATTGCTGTGTGTGGAGCCTGAGAAAGGTCACGTTACATCAGCAGTGACAAGCAACATTCCTCTTTTGAAAATGGCTAATGAACAACCCAGACAAACTATAACCACACAAGCAGCAATCAGGCTAAAGGTGGCACACATAGAAATTATACATTGGAATTTCAACAAATTAAAGATCTTCATAATTAAAGATCACTTGATCCAGACGTAGCAATACTTCACGCTTATTTATTTATTATTGTACCTAATTTCTGTCAAGGATTTCTGATGAGCCATGCATCATTCTTGTTTAGATGTTGGTATAATGACTCCTGTGGAAGTTATAAAGCATTAAAAATTATTTTCAAAACTCATGCATATTTAGAGTGATGCAACTCAGCACTACCCTCCTGTCTTCCAGGAAAAAGCATATTTCTATTTTGTAAATAAGATGGAGCTTATAGCAACTAAGTTATCCACACAAATGGTAGCCTTCCAGCAGGATGGCAGATTCCACAATCAACATTAAGGAACAAAAGGAAAACCATATCTGACAAAGGTGAAAAAGAGGAAAGGCTGTAATGAGTAAAACAATTGCATTCATTAAATTACTTGTAAGGGGGTTTTGAAAAGTTTCTTGGGCCAATTCACTCGCAACCAAAACAAAAAAAAGGAGTAATGGGAAAGAGAAACTTTACTTCCAAGTCAGCCTCCACTCCAAGGAAGGCAGATTTCAGTAACAGATTTGTTAATGGAGATATTTACTGTGTTGGAGGGCTGTGTAGGATATTTTGGCAGTCAGTTTGACAGGTCAGTCTACAAACCAGAATATACTCCGAAGTCATATTGAAATCATCATTAGCAAAACATATCTTAGCCAAGTATTTAATTTCTCTCTATATGCCTTTTAATGGTGTAGCTAATTTCTTAAGTCCTTAATTTTAATGTCATTTTTACATCCTATGCCTTCTTTACTGTAAAGGAAGTGTTAGAATTGCCACCCAGTTTTCATGAGGGAGGTGGTCCTAAGCAGGAGTGATGGGGTCACTGACCATTCTCACAACCATCTACAAGGTGACTGAGAGAGACGAGCACTCCTTCATCAAGGCACTGCTGGTGGTGCAGAGGACACATTCTGGCTGGTTTTAACTAGTCAGTGCTTCTTCCACATGGCCTTTTGGTCACTGCCTCAGTCTCAAATGGTGCTCCAAACGTGAGGATGCTTCATGGTAACAAAACATGGTGGAGGATAAGAAATGCATTTCTCACTTTATCTCCTTCATCTTTATCACATCCCACAGCAACCAAGAGGCAATGTCAGCATTTTCTGTCATGCATCTGTATGTGGCAGCACCTTCAGTGGAGAAAAGAGGGAACTTTTCTTAGCATATTTGTCCTCCTTAATGCTCTTAACCTTCATAGAGCATGTTCATATTAGCTCAGTTGAGTTGTCTACTATTTTTGGTACCACACAAGCAGGCACACAGTTGCTTTGCCACCTCCCACCAGCATTAAAAGCCCACTGCTGCACACCTCCTTCTCCCACTCATTCCTGCACTTGCCTGGGAAGCTATTCAGGCAAAGCAGCAGCTGAAACATGATCTTTTTTAATTACTAGCAACTGCATGTGCCAGTAAAGATATATGACTGTAAACCTACGTGAGCACTGACCTCAATGCTCTTTAGCCTAAGCAGAGCTCTCTTGCAGACCTCATGTATATAAATACTGGTTTTATCTTCCCCCAAGCACAACAATGTTTTAGCTCTTTTTAACTGGAGATTCATGGCTTTACAAGGACTTATCTGAATCACTGCCAATCACTCTGTTAAACCCCAAAGTACGTCACTCTGTTTTCTGCTGATATAGATGATTTTTCAAAAGCAGTTAGCATTTTGAAAAGCTTTAATGTGGGATGCAGGAAAGAAATCTCCTTTACAAATTTTTTGCAATGGTTTCATCCAAAAATCAATCCTCCTGAAATGGCTGTCTGTGAGAATCTTAGATGTGAGAAGTTTGGAATTACAGACTTTGCCCAGTATATAAACTTTCTCTCTTCATTATTGAGAAAATATTATTAATTATTGTGGGGAGAAACTAATCTGAGGATACAGATCTCCAGCCAAAATTTTATCCATGCTTGATCTCAGTATGTTCTTTTATTCCCTATATATTCAGTTTATGTGCAACCTAGTTTTCTCCACTGAAGGTTGTGAATAACAGATGTAACCTCATTGTCCTTACTGACTTCACTGAGCTATAATTGAACACTGCTTTTGGAATACTCTCGACAATGTTGCTTGTATACTGCAAGTCATGTAAGTACTAATATTGAATTTATTCCATCAAAAACTAACCCCTAGGGGCAAAAACAAACCAGAAATAATTAAATTCATCTAGTAAACCAGAGGTTCATTTGAATAACATTGCTTTCTCTTGATGCTGTGTGTACATACAGCAAGCATAGATCATTGCTTGAACGCCTGTGAAACCAAGATTCTCCGTTTTGGCTTCACAAGCAATGAGTGCTTTGAACAGGAGAGAGAAGAAATCTGAGTTTCAGTATGTTTTTCCCCAAGCAGCAATGCTATGTACACTATTGTCAGGTTTTTCCACGCAAAACCTTTCTCTTTGAACTCCTTATGGATTACACTAGTACCTTTTTATTACTTCTAATCTGTCAGAGTGAAATGACAGTAGCCTTGTGTCAAAGCACTTATACATCTGATTGAAATCCATTCACATTTCACCTGCAACTCATTATTTTCTCATTTCTGTGTTGTTTTCAGGATGAACCATTTCACAGTTCACACTTTCCCTTGGAACACATTTATCTATTACATGCCTCAGATCTCCAAGGGCTGACCAACAATCTATGGGACTCCACTTAATATTTCTATTCAGTATTACACAGCTTCTTGTATGGATCTGGCCCATACGGTAAGGTAGGCAGAAACCTGCAATCAAATTGCATTTTTCAAAGGTCTAGTGGAAGTTTGGATCTGTATATAAATCTCAGTGATGAATGCCTCCTCTTCTATCTTCCTTCAGCTCTTGATATAGAAAAGTTTTTTGCAGTCAGTTAAGGAAAAATCAGCATGTACTTGAATGTTGCAAAGTGGGATGTTTTTATTTTTAAAATTTCTCTTTTTCAGCTGTGCTACTTTGTATTTTGCATACGAATAAAAATCACGAAGAATTACATATCACAGCTTAAATATCAAAGATGACTGTCAAATAATTCAAACAGAAGGCTCTTTATTAGTCACTTTACTGAAAAATTTTGTGTTGGAAACCAAACAAGATGAAGGAGAATACTGAATCAAAGCAAAGAGTCTTGCTCTTCAGTTGCACATCTGCACAAGTGCTTCAATACACAGCTGGATAACTAACTCCCAACTTTGGTGAATTTGAATTTGTTTCTCCACAAAATGGAAACATACTCATCTGCCATATCTCACAGAGGTAGAATATATAAAGATTTCTTCCAAGGAATTTCATCAAAAGACACCAAGTAAGTGATCAGCACTATTATTTTTATTCTGCTTTAAATTCTCCATATCAAAACAAGACAATGCAACTTTTCACTTACATGTCATTCAGCTTGTTTCACATTTCAATTAGGTTTTGTGTGCTTTCAATAGAGTGTGAATGCTGCCTTGGTGATAAACTTCTTTATTTCTCTGGGAGGTGATGGGAGTGCTGCATACAACTACATGCTGCTTCTTCTAGTTGCAAGAAGTTTAACAGGAAGAAGAATGACAGCCACTCCTTACTGGAGACCTGAAAGCATTTTTTGTGACACTTGTATTGCATAAAAACACAATTAACAAATGTCACCAGCAATAATAAAGCTCTGCTAAGGATGTGGATATTTACCACCTTATCACAAACCAAAGAACAATCATTAAAGGAAGAGACACATTCTTATGCATGACAGTAGTCTTTTTTTATGGCACATCATTTGTATAGCTATTTAATTTTAACAGCTGGTGAACAAATGACTTTAATATAATGTTGAATTTCTTTCACTAGCTGTAGATATTTTTCCACAGAGTTCTGATCCAAAGTCAAATCAAAGTCAGCATCAGTATACAAATTAGTATTCCTTTCTATGATAATTCAAGTTTTGACTGACCATGCTCCTGCTGATGCCAATGGCAGACCTGGGGTCTCATTTGGTTGTAAAGACAATGAACCAAAAACATTAGATGGCTAGAAATTTGGCAGAAGCTGAAATCCCAGAGCAGAGAACACTTCAGAAGTTAGAGCAACAGTCATATTTTTTTTAAAGTATCCACATGCAATATGATGTCTTCAGTATGCAAAACACATCAGAGGAACATGAGCTGCTTTTGTGGTGTGAAATAAATGTTGGATGGAAGAACGAAAACGCTCTCTAGTTTCCTAAGGACAATTTTCCAACTCACTCTGTGAAATCTTTTCTTGAGTCTTGTTTGCTAGAGCAAGCAATTACTAGTGTATTATTCTAATGACATGGAATTGCTTAAAAACTGACAGAAAATTACTTATAAAACTTTATGTCAACATCATCAGTTATCTTAAAACTTCAAATTGTTAAACTGTATTAGGAATATTTTCAGATAATCCAACCTACTTCTCCTTGGCTTTCCAGAGATGATTCAGAAACGAAGTGCGCACAAATCCAGCTCTGTATCTGCCCTGCACTGTCATGATCCAGGTTTCTCCCCGAGGCAGGGTGTTAATTGTGGTGGTGTTCACAGGGGTCCCAGGATGAGAGAAGAGAGGAGAATCTTGACTCCATGTTTCAGAAGGCTGATTTATTATTTTATTATATATATTATATTAAAACTATACTAAAAGAATAGAAGAAAGGATTTGATCAGAAGGCTTGCAAGGAAGGAATAGGAATGGAATGATAATAAAATCTTGTGACTGACCACACAGTCTGAGACAGCTGGATTGTGATTGGCCATTAATTAGAAACAACCACATGAGACCAATCAAAGATGCACCTGTTGCATTCCACAGCAGCAGATAATCATTGTCTACATTTTGTTCCTGAGGCCTCTCAGCTTCTCAGGAGAAAAAATCCTAAAGAAAGGATTTTTCATAAAATGTGTCTGTGACAGTTAATGCCATGAGTCCTCATCATGGCAGCAGCTGAAAAAGAATGTGTTTGAACTCTCCTCCTGGATCTGCTGCTTGTTGCAGACCTGCCGTGTCAGGAAAGTAGTTTCCAATACAGAATACCTCTAAATTAACTTGTACAGAGCCTATGTATCTTCTTTGCCTAACCGTAGTTCCATCTCCAATGCAAGCCAGCACATGATCCTTCTGTATTCCTTATTTCTTATTAACACCTGTTTTCTTTTCCTGGTACCCTCTATGTATTTTGGTGTCATTGTATGTGAATTTTATTTATCTTCCTTCCACAAGTAGCAGATATACATGTTAGCCTTCCCAAGATTCTGTGTGAGAATGCAGTATCTCCTAATTTGCAGAACCAGGTGCATCCATACAGCTGTAGAACTGTTTGGCCAGCAAGCATCTCAGCCTGCCCTCCAGCATGGTCAGAGGCACATACTTGAGGATGCTGTGTGCTTGAATGCAATAAGACAATTACCATGTTCCCAAGGGCATCCAGACAGGATGTCTGCAGGCATTCTGCAATCTGCCAAGCTGATAAGATATGGGCTGGAAGCAGAACATGCTATGTTGACTGCTTTTCATTAGATCATTCTTCCACAGAGAGGGATATTTCTTTCTTTACAGAAGACACTGTCATCTCTTCTGCTCCTTTTTTCCATATCTGCAGGTTGTTAAGGGGTCCTGTCAGGAGATATAAATCCTCCTCTAAGCATCGGTACCAAGACCTGTTGTTGTGTGAGGAACTCTTCTGCTTGCTTCATGCTTGTCTAGTGTGGTGATTAAGTGGAGATGTGTTTCCTTTAGTGTAAGGAAATGCTTACACTAAAACCTAATGCTCATTAGAGTTGATGACAAAAATATTGTTAGTCATACTGAAATGCCAAAGAAGAAATTGTGAATTTTATGGGAAATATTCAAGGCTCCTCATCATTCCTACAGGAAATCCTTGCTACATGAGACAGAATGAATGTGCTGAGACAACTGACTAGTGGCAGTAACACCCTAAAAGACAGCCAGACACATAGACAATAAACAAAAACGACCTGTTAGCTTCACTTTGCCCATTCATTGTAGGCTTTATTTTCTTCTGGATAAGTAGTGAGCCATACAATATCATCTGCAATACAAATGCTGCCACCTCACAAGATCATCCCAGTGTCCAAAGTGGCAACTCCCAGTTAGAGCTCTTCCTTGTGACACTGGCCAATTCTGCTTCTCAGCTTCTGACTCTTCTTCCCATTCCCCATGCTATTCAGCTAAGTATTACTTACCAGTAACTAATGCCAAAGCTCATAACAGCCAAAAAATTTCCTTTTAATAGCTTTGATAGCTTGCATTGCTTTGTTGGCTGTAGGTAGAGCTGATACATGATAAGCTTGGTAAAATTTTCTACAGAAACCACCTGACAAAAATTGCATTTGTCACTGAGTAGAAACTGAGGGCCAAAAGCATTTGCTTTCATTACCAAAATAAAAAAATGGGGGATGTGTCTTCTTTTTTTATTTAATACTACACACTAGAACTCAACATTATTGTTTTTAGGCTAAAAAGCAAAATACTTTGGACAAAGGCCAGAACATTTCAGCTGAGAACTAGCTAATGCTTCATCACTGTGGTTAGCAGATGTGACTGGATCCACACAGAGAGCAAATTTGTTCCGCAAAACTTGACATTTTTTCACAGTCACATTTCAAGCGGAAAAGAAACCCTTTGAAAAGGTGGTAATAGATTAAAAGGAAATCATCCCTTTTTCGCAGTGGAAAGCCAGGTATGCACACATGGAATGGAACTGGCAATACAGCTTTCTTGGGTTTTCCCTGCTCATTCTCCTCCCTGCTGCACGCAGTCTGTCTGTCTCACTGCAGGAGAGAGGGCTCAGACCTCTCAGATAATGGGCATGTGAAAAGCTGTCACTTCAAATCTTTCTTAAAAGTGTGTTAGCCTTTATAAACTGCACCCCAACCTGATTGAGGAATACATTTGGTAAAGGTCCAAGACTCTGCAAAATATAGTCATTCCATGTGCTCCAGACACTTGCTTATTTAAAGGTTTACTGTGTGTGGCAATCTATAAAGAGATCAGAAATGCTTCCCACTTAACATGACCTTCAGATAGGAGACAGAGGAGTTTTTAAAAATTCAGGGGGTGCTTAAATTTGCAATCATTTGTAAGTAGCCTTATGCTGCTCTCCTCCTTGCACAGACTTAAATAAAAACTGATGTGTTTGTTTCACCTCTGTCCCAGATTTTTTAAGCTGTGTGCATGCAATTCATTGGGGTTAATTCACTATCAAGATGTCAGTTAGGGAGACTTTCCTACAAAATGCCCTGGATATCTCCTGGCTCCACACCTCAGAAAGATCCAAACACGCCCAAGCCCTACCCTCTCCCTGTGCAAGGGGAATCTGTCCCTGTGGTCCAGAAGCTCGTGCTGCAGGCTGCTCACTGTTTGGCTAACAGAGGACTAGCACGGCACGGAGTGGCACGGCACAGCCATAGCAGGGAATTCCAGCTGCAGCCCCATCTGAATGGCACTACTCTAGGAACATGCATCTGTTGTCTTTTATTTTACCTTATGGCTTGGCAATAAAGAAAATTTTTTCCTCTCTCTTCATCCTTTATTCTTCACTTCTCCACATGGCAAACAGTAGCTTTTCTTTTAGCTGTAGTTTCACTCAGGAACAGTATGGAATTCCTTTTCCCATGAGTCTGGGGTTGTGGATGTGGCTTGAGCTCTGTATTGAGCTCAGTGTGGGAGAGCTCCATCACTGAAGGGGGCAAAGCTTTAACCATAGCTGGGTTTCCATTTGGTATTGCCAGTAACCAAAATGCACAGGATAGATAGAAGTGAAGCCATGTGGCTCACCAGAGGCTGATGTTCTTGCATGGCCCCGCACCCAGCATCTGCCTGGCAGTGACATGTAGCTGTTGCAAGTGCTCCAGTTTAAGAGACCATCAATTTGCCTGTTTTACCTGTGCCTGTTTAGCAACTAGCAACTCCACTGGTGCCAACTGCATAAGGGTGGAAATTTGGTAAAGGAGAATAAATTTTAGCCTTTCTCTAAAAACAAATTATTTGTACCTGGGCAAAGGGGTACTCTCTGGACTGTGTACAGGGTTTGTTATATTAGATCCCTAAACCTCTCTCCTGCTACAAGTTGCAACACCAGTGGGGTGTCAGGGGAACTGCTGGGCTCACTGTAGGGTCTGTCATCCCTCAGGAACA
The DNA here is from genome assembly GCA_034509185.1 of Euphonia xanthogaster. Classification (NCBI taxonomy): domain Eukaryota; kingdom Metazoa; phylum Chordata; class Aves; order Passeriformes; family Fringillidae; genus Euphonia; species Euphonia xanthogaster. The sequence goes on along the minus strand of JAYDZK010000001.1, from coordinate 96,383,807 downwards.
CTGCCAGCTGCTGTGTGCTGGAGTGATGAACAGGTCTCATCAAAGCTGTTTTCAGAGCTTGTTTGGGGTTTGACATGGTTCTCTATCGTCAAGAACCATACACGATGCTGCCCAACAGACCTTTCTTCCTTATCTCTTTCAAAAGCAGTTCAAAGCCTATACTCACAGCAAGGTACTCACAAGTGAATCCCTCAGGTGTCTCAATCCTAACAGATCCCCCATGGGATAAACTGATGCTGCACCACAGAGGTGGCAGAGGTTGTGAATACAGCACAGTCGAGGCAGAAGAGCCAGCCTTGATAATTGGAGGGACTGCAATCCCAATCCCAACAGTTTAGAAAGGCTGTTGAAAGATCCAGTTTATCACTTGGCAAAACATCCAGGGTTTACCAAGCAGCAAAATTCACACAGTCCCGACTGATGCTCACCAAGGTTTGACAGACTTAACGCACAACCATCTTTGAAGCACACTGTTAAACCTTCTCATTTCTTTTTATTTCGCTCTGGGAAATGGATTTAGGATAAGCCAGATCCCTCTCAAGTACTCCAAGTGTTGCTCTGTTAGTGGTGCAACTCAATGGCCAGCAAGGGAGCCCCCTCCATCCCAGTGTGCTGTGAGGACAGCTGCATTACAGCTCGCCCTGTCAGCTCCACCACCCATGATTTATGGATTTCTTTTGCCACCAGAATTAGCTGCTTTGTTTGCCCTCTTTAGACATTAAAAACTCATGCCGTTTTCTAATTATATCATTTGAGTTTTAAACTTTCCACCACTATTTTAAAACTGCAGTCTTTTCCAGCGTGTAAAACTACATCCAAGAAATATGTTTGCTGCTTCTTTCAAAAATTTTTAAATATCGATCATTTTTAATGAGCTTCATTGTAAAACAGCCTTGTGACTCCTATCAAGGACACTGTAAATGCATGGCTGTGATGATGTTGACCCAGCAAAAATGTTTTCAGTACTTTGAAACCTGTAGTTCTGGCATGCTCCAGGAAAAATAGGCAGGGTTTTTCTACAAACTCTCTTTCTCATACAATATGCTGTAGTAGTAACAGTCTTTACCTGTTTTAATTTTTTAACTAAAGCCACAAGCTGGACCTGGAAGAGAAGGTTTTGGAGTGGTTGAATTTTTTTGTGTTGAAGATCTGGTATTTAGTTTGGGGTTTGGCAGGGGGCATGGTTTGTGTAGGACTTCAAATTTTTTGGTAATGGGCCAAAGTAGCGCAATGTGCAGTAATGGTTCTGGCATATTTTCAGTGATCGTGGCAGAATTTATTTCACCTCTCAGTATGTAGGAATATATTCCAGTGGGTAAGGAGTGTGCATTATTTTAGGTTTGACTCAGTGCAAATATATATATTTTAAAAAGGAATATAACTAGATCAGCCCACACAAAACCATGAAGCCAGATGTCTTTTTTTGCCTCAAATTCAAGTAGATCCTTTATAAACTGATGTGGAGAAAAAGCTGAAAGGGAAGATTTAATTATATGCTACAATCAAGAAGGCATTTTACATCCCAATTGGCAGAGCTCTTGCTGTGTATTTTAAGCAAGATGAAGATGACAGAAGAAAGCAGAGAAAAAAACCCAGTTTCTATACTAGTTCTCTGGTGCAAGGAACAGCTTGATCTTATTTATTGCAGAGTTTTTGCAAGTTCTGATATTTAGAGCCTGTTCTGCAACATCCAGGAACAAACACTCAGGAATTTTAACTATATTCGCATGAATTATAAATTCATTTCCTGGAGCCATAGCCATAACTCCTAGAGGGATACTAACATATATGCCATTTCTTTTGGCACTTAATGAGTCTCTGGTAGATTTTTCATAATTAATCTTCAGAAAAAATGAATAAGGATTAGAAGGGAGGGGAAATTCTTTTGGCATTCTCTTTATGTCTTCATGCATCTTTACCAGAAACAAGTAGAATATTATAATTTTCTTTCTTAATTAATTTTCTTTGAGATCTGCCAGATTTATCTAACAGCTTTTTTAATATATCAAAACTGCAAAGTGTCAGGATCGGAATTAATGATCAACTCTCATAAAAATTGCATTTTGTAGGTATAGACCTTTTGACTTCCCTTCTAAACAAAAGACTGAACTTAATAATCAGTTCTTTCTGCCCCAGTACATTTACACTATTGAATATCCTGTTCTTGGTTAGAAAACAGGATTCAGGAACAAGCCTTTTAAGCAGAACTGCCCATAGGCAGTAGGTTTCACAGACTTGGACAGTAGGTTTCTCACAAAGGCATTCCCTCCTCATTTCTTTAAGCTTTTCTGAATGCAGATTGAGCAATAAACATAATCATAACTATTGGCTTTGAGTACAAACAGTTTGCAATTTTGGGTTCTAAAAATACTGGAACATTTGCTTGCCCCATCTAGTAACTGGTAATGTAAATACCAAACCTTAAATTTGAGATTTCTTGCTTTGGTAAGAGCCTAGAGTAAAAAGGGTAGTAGTGCTTTTGGGGAAAGGAATAATCTCTGAAGAGGGGAATGGTGAAAGTTTCCCAGCCTGAACTAGTAAAGAGAACTGCACATCTATTGAATGGGATTAATGAAGTGTAATGATTGCATAGTTACACACCGGAAGAGCAATCAAAATTACCATTGTTAACTTTAGCAGAGTATCACTCCTGCAGGTCTTTGTTAACTGCCGGCAGGCATTTGAATTTATTGAAAAGGGACAAGAAAAACTGAACCATTAGAATCCAAATTTTCAGCCAGGATTCCTAATTCTCTATACCTGCTAAATACCTAAGACTTTGCTTTATATTTTTTATATGGCAATCATAAATATTTCTCTAAATATAGTTGCTAAAATGCAGAGTGACATTTTACTTGTCTTCCTATCAGAGTTAAAGCAGGTGGACCTTCAGGCACAAGATCTTGTTCTTCCTTGGGCTTCCCACTTCCTGGCCCAGCCTTATTGTGCTGTTGGGGGATGCCAGACCTCATAGTACAGCTTACTGAAGTCCCATTGTTAAATATTACTAGGAGCTGTTGTCCTCCTCAGAAATCATGGATACAGTCATCTATGATTTACAGTTTAAGAAACACTTTGATATGTAAGGAAACCAGGATGAGGTTTTTTTTGTAAGAGAAATGTCTAAACAAGGAGCATTTCTGCCACATCCAAAACAAGATTTAGAAAACTAGTCAAAAATAAAGCTATGTAAATGGAAAAATCCTTTCCTTAACACTTGCTAAAATCAGAAATACTCTTGGACAAATGACTCCTAAGGCTATCATAACAGCTTTGCTCTTCCTGTTGGAATCCACTGGTGGCCAGACAGTGTCTTCTTTTCACATGAAGTGGTATGCTTTCTTTCACAAACCTGAACTAGTTACTAATAAAACTTGGTTTTGTCCCAGACAGTAATATTATTTTGCTGCTATACATTTTTCTGAATGAGGATTCTGTAATATTCAACTGGCAAAAAACGTCACAGCTAACCATATGTCTAGAAAACATTACCCAAATAGTTGAGGACTCTATGGATGGGAAAACACTCTCCGTTTTCCAATTAAGAATATTTTTCATGAAACTGTCATGTGTTGGAAGGTTTGCATATCTGTGTGCAAAAAAGCTGACAGTTTAATCTGTCTGCAACATAGGTGTCCCCAGGCGGGTGTTGCTTGTCTAAGATCAAAATAAATGCAATGGAGATGTTGTTCCCATGGTCAGTGGTGTCTGAATAACTGTTTTTCTTACCCAAAATTCACTGGATCACTCTCTAAAACTTCACTGATGGTAATGGGAGCTGAGACATCTGTGTAAGTCATGGCACACCTAGATGCTGGAAGTATAAAATGCACTGGGAGATACCAATGAGCTGAAGGCTCAAACAGCAAACCTCAGCCCAAATGTTCTTCAGCTCTGACACTTTGTAACTCTCCCTCACCAAATATCAGCAAGCAGTTCCCTTCAGATCTGTAAGGCTTGGAACACTTACTAAGGAACTGCAACACTTCACTTCAAAGGCCAAATATCCAGTTAGCTGTGAGTCACATCCCATGTATTGATCTCATGCCATCTGGAAGCACAAGCTCAAACAACCATCACCATCACCCACTGTGCAACTTCAATAAAGTCAAACTGTCAAGGTATTTCAAGGCTCTGAAAGTGTTACCGGGAAGAATACTTGCTGGCCACAGGTGGGAGGGGTACAGGAAAACATAAGAAATTGTTATGCCATTGGACAAAATAGAACCAGGGCAGAATAAGCCCCCTTAAGATAATAGATGATAAAAGTAAAGGGAAAAGAGGTCAAGAACAGTCAATAGCTGGAACAGAGGATTGGGCACGTAGCCATTCTGGTGGATTTGGGCCAGATATAGCCTGAGGCTGTACTTAAGCAGCTCTGAGTTGGAATGTTTAGATGTTACTTTGAATGGCTATAAAAGTTTAATCAATGTCTGAGGGGCTTGGGGAGACAGATGAGCATAGAATTAACATCCAAAAATTGCTTCCCATAATGAAACCCTATCAGTTTCTCATAAAACTTACAAATGCAAAGAGAAACATATGAAAATGTTTGGGGCTTTTCTTTTGTTACTATAGAACCTTAGAAGAATTCCTTCATAAGGCTCGGAATTGTTACTACAGCTGTAATTATTTCCTTTCTCAACCAAGAGGTTTATTTGCAAATGTCCTCAGTTTCAAAATACTGTGACCAGAAAGAAAAAACAAATCCATAGACTTGTGTCTTTTTTGCACAGAAGACTGAAGGTGCGTTTCCCTGACACAATGTACCTTAGTGTGCCAATCTCAGTAGCAAAAAATTGAAGAATGTGAGGCTGTATTTTGCAGCGGCACAAAACCTCATCACTCTTGGTGCCTTGGACAGGTATTGATCATGCTCTGTGACAAGGCAGAGTTTTCCCCTGCAGTGTAGAGTTGCATACTTAACTGTGCATGGCATTTCTGCCTTCCTGCTGCAGCGTTCAGCACTAATTAGTTCCAGACACATTAGATTGTACCCTTAGATCATTAACACATTTTGGTAAGCTAAACATTTAATTTGCATTGTTATGTATGGTATTATGAATACATTCAGTACACGATATAATGCCTGAAACCCTACTCACATATGCAAAAGGTGAGTAAAAAATGCAACCCATTGCTTGTGTACATCCTCTTCTTGGGCCCTGAAGCAGATGTCTGGTAAACACCCTTGGTTCTGCATACTGGGGTATTTTTCCACAGCTCAGTGAATCCACACATCCCCCACCTTTGATCTGTTAGCATCACCAGCCAGGCTCTCTTTTTCCTTCCAAAGCAGAAAGTTCTCTTTGCCACCCAAAATAACACTGTCCACTTAACTTGGCAAAATAATCAGGGCAGGGAATATTCCATCTTGTATCATAATGAGTGTATAAGACTGACTGAGCTTTTTTGCCCTTCATGTTGGCTAGTAGCAGGAGTGCTGTGTTACTGAAAAGTGGAGATTTACTGTTTTCCCAGCGTATTCACAGGTATTTATTTTTCCTTGTCTGTCCCCCAGGACTCCCTGTAGGTAGCTGGCTGGCCAGCTTAGTTCCTGTTGAAGTGATTATTTAATGTGGTGAGAATGTGTTTATTGTGTGGTTAATGATAGCAGAAATGTAGAGCCTTGGATGGATGCCTCTTTTTTCTTCTCTAAATCTAAACAAATACATGAAAATCAACCTATTTTTCTTCCTTATTTTTCTCAGTTGTTAAAAGCAACTGGAGCCCAGGGAATTTAATTTGACTTCCATATTTAAAGGCATATTTTTTCACCTTTGCTAAACCTTTGTGCATTTTCTTTCTGGTACAGAATGGCAGACTCAGCTTAAATAGGTTCACTTGGAAACCATGTTTGAAAAATCAAACTCATATTTTTTTCTCTAAAATGCCTACAAAGAGACACATTTAAATAACATTTTTGAACAAGCATGCTTAGATATTAAATAGGTTATTTTTAAAACATCTGAATGAGGGGTTCTGATTTTCATGAATGCTAGTCATTTACCATATCCAGAGGAATTCACTGGGGTTGTGTATTTTTTTCTGCAGTTGAGAGAATTAGTCCTTTCCATGCAAGAGACCAGGATTTAGGCTTGAATATGTGGAAGATATTATCAGGAATATGGACATACAATTCAAAGGGCATCTGTTTTGAGACTTGTAATGAAGGAGGAAGGTAAGAGAGCATTACTGGACTGCTGTGGCAATGGGTGTGTTACACTGGGATAGCACAGCACCAGCTCCTGATTCTTGTAAAATAGGCTTATATGCAAACACCTCCACATCAGCACTTATGTAAAGTATCTTGGGTTTCCCACTGATCTGGAAAACAAAGTTCATGAGAGCGGCTGGAAATAATCCTTCCCCATCTGTAACTGGAGCATTCCTTGAGCTGTGCAAATGTAAAACAAAGTTGCTGTCATCTCTGTGTTAGGAACAGGAAGCACCAGCCCTCTGAACTTCCCAAAGCTTGAGCTTTTCAAACATAGCTCATTTGCAAGAGAATACATGATGAATCAGGTCTGGATGCTGCTCACAGAATATGTATGAGAATCAAAATGGTAATTTTTACTTTTTCCCATCCAATTGTTTCAGGGTCTTTTCCATTCCTAATTAGAAGTCTGTGCACAAATGAAGACATCTACAGATTTTTGAGTGTGATTAGAAAGAACATAGTCTGCAAAACAAGAAAACTAAGGTATGAAAAATCATGACCTTTAAAGAACAATGCCTTAAGGATGTTCATTTCCCAAAAAGGAACACTGGTGGCAGTGTGGCATTTTTTGAATCCCTTTCCCAGTGTAGAGCAGTGAAGCCTACAGGACAATGGAAGTGTTGAAATTATCTGCTTGGTGCCAGTCCCAGCCTCCTCATCAAATAAATACTTTTGGTCACCAAAAATTTTTAATGCTGCTTCTTTTGATGATCTCTTCATCATTTACCTACTCATTACCTTTGCAGGGATGATTTTCAGGAAGATGCAGTCTGCAAGAATATCTGAAGATCCTTCAGCTGTTTCTTCTGTGGTATGAATGATCAGTTTTCAGGACCTTTGCTTTAACTGTACCTGGAGGCATCACAGGCAAACCTCATCTCTGCCAAAGACAGGCCTGCATTGCTCATTATAAATTCTGCCAACATTGTTAGAGAGCATACTGGGGAAACAACCCTTTAAACTTGCTTCTGAGGCAAAAAAAAAAGTAACATCTGCTCATTTCTAGTGTCTTCGGGTATCCTTGCAATGAACCAATTCATTATTAATGATATTATATTTATAGCCAATTCAATGGAAATCAATTCATTAGGCTGAGAAGTTCTTCTACATGGCCATCCCTGAAGCCTTATCCTACTCATTAGTTAAAGTCAGGTTTTGACACTAATTACACTAGGATCATGCCCTAAAGAGAATTATGTATAAGTTCTGGTCATTACAGATTATAGATTAAACACAGATTAAAAGAAGAATGAAAAACCTCCATAACTACCAGAGTTCTATTTAAATTCAAGTTTCATCTGTACCAGCTCCAGGGAACTTTTTGTCTGTTCCCGGTACACCGGTAGCTGCAGAAGTGGTAAAAATGCCTTTTAGTCTGAAGAACCCCAAAAAGCTTTAAAATCAGAATCACTTGAACACGTCTTGAAGTGCAGCCTCCTTTGTGTTGAGAGGGAGCAGCTGCTCAGCTGTGCACTTCAACAGCAGCACACAGCAATATCAATTCTGACTGACTGAAACCACAAGGACGAATTCAGGCGAAATAATGTGGTTGCCCAGAGTTTGATGTTCCCCATCAAAACTCTCACAAAGACCTGCCAACAAAAAAATGATCACTATTTTCTTCTTTTTTCCTGTCCTTTCCTCCAAAGTATAAGGGGGCTGCAGCTGCAGTGTGTTGCAGCATAGATCCCCTCTCTGCTTCGTGTTTTGATTAAAAGGAAGAAGTGCAAAGTTAATCAAGGATAAACAGTAAAGGCTTCACATGTGCAAGGTGGCCACTACTGAAAGTTGTTAACAGAGCTCTACAAAGAACTCAAACATCAGTAACTTACACATTTATACCATGCTTATATTTTTGTGCTTTCTCCCAGTTGAAGCACATTTTCCAGTGAGCCTGTCTCTCCTCAGGTAGAGGAAGTATTAGCGACTTGCAACTTGTCTTGGTTCATTTTACAGCAAGATTGCAGACCAACATAACCCTCTCTGCTTGCCTTAGATCAAACTATTGTGGGTATCCTCAAGGATAGGAAAGATCTTTGTGACTCAGAGTCATACACACTTGATGAAAACAAGAGAAGTACCTATTGTAAAGATTCATTGAGTTGAAGTGATTATTTTTTGTGTATAGTTTTTTAAGACACAAATCTGCATTAGTTTTAGAACTCCAGTTCGAGTATAACCTTTGCTCATACGCCATTATTCACTCTCTCAGTGATTTACTCTTTATGAACATCCCAGAGGCACTGATAGCACAACTGCTTAAGAACCTCCCTGTGCTGTGCAGACAGGTATGTGGTGCACTTTCAGGATAAAGGATTGAACTGTCATCATCAAAATACAGGAACTGTGTATGGTTCTTGTAAGCCCCATCAAGCTGTGAAGCATAGATGTAACAGATTGCCATGCTCTTACACAGCAGCAAGAAATAGCCAAAGCTCATTGAAATTAAACATGTTTGAGTCTGTCCATACAGGAGAAGAAACTTATTCCACCTTATTACATCTGGAAGAATAAATCTTAATTATGTTGTTGGCATGAAGTTACAGAGTAATTCATAGTCGAGAAGGACTTTCCAAGTCTTGAAAAAGTATTTTCTTCTTTTGACACAACAACACTTTTTTCAATATCAGTAATAATTCATTTCTTTATAATGATGAACACACCTTTTAAACTGTTAAGTCTTTCACTGTGTGGCTTACTTTAACCTATGTTAACATTCAATATTCATTAAATAAAGGGGGTTTATGTCTTTCAGATAATTTTTATTGCTGTACACCAGTCCCAGAGTGCTTTTAATTCAGCTACCTTAAGACTAAAATGATACCTATCCTTAGTGATAAGTACAAATACATGTGGAAAGTCTAGAGTCATGGAAACATAGAATAGTTTGGGTTGGAAAGGATATTCAAAAATCATTTAATCCACTCACTTTCTATGGGTACAGTCTTTTTTTTATAATATCACTCTAAGCTGCATTCTCCCTGGCCTGGAACACTTCCAGTGATGGGACAACCACAGTTTTTCTGGGCACAGTTCTTTCTAAACCTACCCTCTTTCAGTTTAGAATCTTTGCCCCCTTGTCCTGACAATACAGGTCTTGGTAAAAAGTCCCAACATTCTTATAACTCCTCCTAACATATTAGTATACTGCAAAAAATCTCCCCAGATCTCTTTTCCAGGCAACCCCAACTCTCTCAGCATTTCCATACAGAGGATCACCTTCATGGTCTTCCTCTGGACCTGCTCCAATAGATTGATGTCTTCCCTGTGCTGGGCACTCCAGAGCTGGACACACAGCTCCAGGTGGGGTCTCACAAGAGCAGAGCACAGGGACACAGCCCCCTCCCTCTGCCTGCTGGCCATGCAGGTGTGGTTGGCTTTCTGGGCTGCAAGCACACATTGCCAGCTCACGACAAATTTTGCTTTTGCTAGTACCCCTAAGTCCTTCTCTGGGGGGCCTTTGTCAATTCTTTAGTCCCTTAGCATTAGTATGGATACTGGGGATTCCCCAGCTTAGTTGTAGGATCCTGCACTTGACCTTGTTGAACTTCATGAAGTTCCCATGGGCTCACTCCTTAAGCCTGCCAAGGTCCCAAAGGATGGTATCCCACCCTTCAGGCACGTCAGCTGCAAACCCGCTCAGGGTGCACTCAGCCCAAGCACAGGACTAAGTGGATGATCACTCTGTTGCAATGCAAGCACCTACTCTGAACTGAAATGCCACAGGTCAAACAGGTCTTCCAGATTCCAGAAAACATCAAATGCCTTGTTAAAATTGATAATTGAATTGGTAGCAGAAACTGCTCTGCAAAATGTCAGGGGGGGTATAGAATATTCCAGTGGCCTATTTGGTGTGAAAAGGAGAAAAAACAATCTGGAGCATTGCATAGATATGTAGAGCTCATTGCAATGGATCAGCAAACTGTGAATGGTAACAGTTGCTGATTGATTACAGTTTTAATTGCCATACTCCATATGTCAACTGACCTTTATTAGCTTTATGTGGTAGCTTTTATTTCCATTAGAAACCACTAATAGAACATAATATCATCTTTTTGTAATTTGCAATTTGATTAGTGTCTATTTAAAAATAGATTTGTCAAGAACATGAGGATGTTGATTGTAAAATTTCCTTCAGGAGAGGTAGGTCAAAAGGTCTAAAGAAGAGATTAAAAAAAAGGCACTATGTGGGAATAATTTGGGATCATGCACTTATTGTAATCATTTTGAGAAATGTGTGAGTAAAGAATGGCAATTTCTTGCAGAGTTCTCATATTGGTGTAACTGGGAGGAAGAATGGCTGAAAGATGGGATCCCTCAATCTGCAGCATTATACACAGCTTACCAGGAGCACCTGCAAATTCTCTGGGCATAGCTGACAGCTTCCAGAAGAAAGTCTGGATTGTTTTATTCCCTAAAACTCAGTAAAGCTGTACTGGCTCTAGCCAAGCAAAGAGAATAGAGCTGGTCTGACAGGTTGGGTGAAGTTCAATCTTTGCATTAAGATGGCAAAAAGAGATGGCGGCATTTGCTGAATGCTGGTATGGCAGGCTCTGCCCTCAAGACTGTTCTGAGATTATTCTAACTCAACTGAAACAAGTGTAAACAATGTGTAAGCATTGTATAAACAGTGAAGTAAAGTAGTCTTAATTTAGCACGTTACAAATTCCAAAACAGAGGTAGAGATAAAACAGAGGTAATCATATGCAGGAGGTGACTCCACTGCTTTTTTAAACTGTTCTAATCTTATTTCAGAGGCAGAATCTCTTCTGGCAGATTCATCATTTCATCATCCATATTCGTGCCCGTGTAGATGAAAAGTCCCCATCTTAGCCTGTTCTTGCCAAAGATTATCATGGCAGTTTCAATTTTCATCTGTTCCCCATAGATACTGACTATAATTTTTATCCTTAGCCAAGTTTAATGCTATGTACGCAAGGACTTGCTATAAGAGAGCCCCTTGCAGCTGTTCTATCTAAATCTGAGTTGATGCTGAACTTGCATGGTGTGCACCTTAAACTCTGATGTTCCCTCAACATTCAACACTTCCAGGAATGGGGCAGGAATCTACTGTCACTGTGGGCAACCTATTCCACTGCTTCACCACTCTCCTTTTCCTCTTCATCCTTAATCTAAATTGACCATCTTTTAATTTAAAACCATTACCCCTTGTCCTGTTGCAACAGGCCACACTGAAGTGTATGTCCCTACCTTTCTTCTGGTCTCCCTAGAAATACTGAAAGGCTGCTATGAATGTTAACAGGCTGATCAAAACCTGTGTTAAAAGGGCCTACCTGGCCATTATAAAATGACAGATTACTGACTCCCTGCTGTCCAAAGGGTCCGTGCTGTACCAACTGAGATATTCATTTTCTACTGTCCACCAGAAAAGGAACAAATTATTGCTTTGGTTTTATTTTTGGGATAATTAGTTGGATTTGCTCTGGAATTTCAGGGGAAATGTAGGGTTAAACTTGCTTTCATGGAATAATTTCTATTAACTCCTTTCATGGGTTGCCTGGAAATACAACACTAATTTTAAAGATAAAATTAAAAAGAGAAAAAGGAAGTGTCATGGATGAGAGTAAAAAGGCTGTTTTCTCCCAAAGGTGTTTCATGCATGTGTTTTACTGCTGTGCTATGCCTTACATTGTTGAGACTGTACTGATAATCTAGGGGAATGTTATCTCCTTTATTAATGTAACACACGAGCATTTGCCTATTTAAATCTGAATACATTCAAGTGCCTAAATATGCCACTGTTCTGAGCTATGTAGTTCTTTCTCAATCACAAACATATGTTGTGTATGTTTAGTTGCTTCCTTAAAAAGCAGCTTTCTTAATTTTCTTCAGGTTAAAGGAAAAATCTGTTTCCCTTTTTCCAGCATTATGTCCAGTCAAGGAGAGAAAGCTATTCCAGAGTTGGTGCGGTAATTGCCTCAAAACACAACATGCTGTGCAAATTATAAGGAGAAAAGCCAAGGACACAAGGATACAAATTAGTAGACAAGAAAAACCCTGTATTATTTTCAGTCAGCACATCACTGTTTCTTTACACAGGCTGCAAAAAAATGCTATCATCTCAGCCAATTGTGCTTTCTTGTAAAAGACTTTAAAAAATATGAAGAAGCCTAAAGTAGTCATTTCATTATGTCTGTTTACATTGTAGTCCAGCAGATTTTTAAAAGTGCAGCATAACTCCATCTTCACCTTAATTTAGCATAACTTTTTAATCTGTGAGAATAAATAGATGACCTAACAGTGATTTAATGGGGGGTGGGGTGGAGACGTGTTAAAAAACCCTGAAATAGCCAGTTTAAGGACTCCTTTAAAAAAATATATCAAAACTTTTGCTCAGTAAAGGAACTCCTTTAAAGTGCTTGACTTTTAACTACCTGAAATCCCAGAAATATGTAAATTTCGTGTAAACTAGTAAAAGTAATGGGAAATTAATTGTTCCTTCTTATGACCAATCTTGAACCATGTTAACTCCTATTGTATGGCAACATTTAAATCATCTTGTCATTTATTAATGATTTTTTATTAAGAGAAAGACAGAGTGTCATGTCATTTCATTGTACTTAACCTATTGTGTCACTTAGCTTCATTACAAAGAATTCCTCCAAATCCAACCAACACACACACCTGCTTCCCCCTCATCCACCCCTAGAAGGGTATTGGGAAGTAACAACTGCTCTAAAAATGATGTCCTAAAGTTCATTCCTTCACCCCTTTGGTTGCTTACAGAGCAATATGATCTACTAATCTGTTTGAGATTAAATTATTTGTGGTAAAACACACACACGCATTCATAGCTCACCCTCACCCTGCCCCTTTACCTCAAAACTGAAATTGTTCCGCAAGCTTTTCTTTAAAAAGGCACATTTATCATTAAGTGCTGAGTGCAATTGTAAAAATCTTGGTACAAGCTCTTTTCATGCTTACCCATCTACAATAGATTTTTATATTTCTAATATAGAGTCATAGGGAATGTAAAGGAGAGACACACTCCTGACTTACTGGCTTAATGATGGTCTTCCGAGGACTGACATCCATTTTCTACTGCATCTACTACATCATTAGCCATGTCTGACAAGTTATAAGAGATAACAAACTAAAGGAGTTTACAGGAGCACAGGGAATGCATTGCAGTTGCTTGAGACTTTCTGAAGGAGACACAGCAGATCCATGGTGGGAGATGACACCAAGGTCCAGGCTTCCTCATTTGCAAAGCAGGCATTCAGAGCTAGTCCTGGTGGAATCCCACATCTCAATGAAGCCATGAAATGATGGCGTGGATTTAAGAGCATTCAGTGAACAGCAGACTGCTTCCTATTTGGAAAAGGGGTGATGGTTTCATTGCCCTTAGTGGGCATCCTTAACTTGCTCTAACTTAGACAACAGATAATTTAATCAACATTTGAATAAACACATTGATGCTGCAAGGGAAGAAAAAATAAAGACAGTTTTCAGCTGGATGGAAGTCCTGCTTTTCTTCTAATACATGCATAATCCGTACTGGTCAGAGCAGTATACAATTTGTAGCTGTTGACTTGTTAAAAGATGCAGCCAGCGTGCTCTGTCTCCTAAAGTAGGGGACACCATCCCTTGCTGGTGGAGAAAATGAGAAATGGCCATCATTCCCTACTGCCCTTGCCCTTTTCTTAGGAGCTCCCTTGGTACAAGTCTCTGTCATGTACTGTCCTGAGTCTGTACCCCTGTGTAATGTGTAACTCTGTATTTCATGCAGTGCTGCAAGAATTAATGTGGTTACTCCAGGAAGATCATATCATCTTATCTTCCAATTTCTTTGTTGACTTCCCAGGGAAAAAAAGGTGCAGGATGCAAGATATCTGTCTTTACCTACAAGGCATGAATTGAAAATATCTCTAACATTCCTAATATTATATGATAAGGAATATACCTATATGTCTGGCCCTCAAATCCAGGTAAATTACCCATTGCAAAGATAAAGATCTGAGAAGTTTCTCAGAAGACAGGACAAGATGAATCCAAAGTGTCAAACACACACCCACAGATAACCAAAAACTGCTTTTATAACTCAATCATTCTTGACTTTGCCTTCATGGACAAAGCTGTATCAAAGACACAGTTATATATTAAAACTCTACTAAGTATGTAGCTGGGAAGCAAGAGAAGAGTCAAAAAAAATCTCTTATATCAGAAGTTGAATTAAACCATTTTAGATATTGAATTAGTAAACCTCCCCATTGAAATACAGTTTACAAGAAGGGAGGTAATTATACAATACTTAATCTATATTAATCTAGATATTTCATCATTATTAATAAACACAATTATTCATCATATATAATTTATATAAAATTATAAATAATTCTAAAATAATAATAATCCTTCTAGATAGCACTTAATCTTTTTTTACATTACATAAAAATATTACTGCTAATATACCAAAAGCAAACTGTGAAATAAGCAGTTAACATTATAACTTTGATCAAAACAAAATTTAGTTTTGCTTAAAGACTAATCAAAGCCCTCTGATAAGGATGATATATTTAAATATCAAAAGTTATGGTAACACTTAAGCACGTTGTTACTTCCTTTTGTAAAATTCATTTTCATTCTATTAACTCACATCAGCTCCTTTCTGATTTCTGCTTGTCACTTTAAAAAAAAAAAAAACAACAAAAATTTTATGATCTCTCAATTGTTCTAATTAATTACTTTATACAATGTTGCAATGTTGCACTGTAAATATGGCTCCTTTTTTCCTCACACCTTTTCAAATATCTTCTTCTATGGTAGAGAGCAACCGAATTCAGTAATTTGGGTCTGATTTTACATCCTCATGCATACACATTCACGCACAAACTGCATTTCATTGGAATCTGAATTAAGCAACATCAGCCCTACTGAAGGCACTGCTGGAAGGTGCCAGAGCCAGGGCAGATTTGCCTGTCTAGTCCTCAGGGCTGGTTTGCAGGTAGACTGTTGATCTATCAGGAGCATCTCTCTGATGGTGAGTAGTAGGTGGCAGTACAAGGAAATGTGAAAGCCTATCATGGAGAGCTACTTATCCATCAGGTCACCAGGGCTCCCTGCTTTTGCCCTCAGCTGCCTCTGTTTCCCTACACATTCCAGCAAGAATCACAAACACCCTTCATTCCTTGATACTTTCTAAATCTTACTTCAAACAGCAAATCCCAGTCTTAGGTTTCCACTTTTCACTGTTGCACAGCTGCCTTTATAGAGCTTATTGGTTGAGACCATCCTCCCCCAAACAGGTAATCCCCACCTAGACCTCAGGGGTCTCAGAATTTGAGAATTAACAAACTCATCACAGAGTTCTCAATCCCTTCTTCTTTAGACTGCAATTATTCACAAGGAATATATATATGTATACTGTGTAGGTGAGATGGCTACAGGAAATAATCCTACAGTATGATTTTGGTGAAGTTTTCTCCTTTTCTCTATTGCAGTTTAAAATAAAAATAAAGTCCCTGCCTGTTTCATCGAATTTCTGCTGAAGTTTCTTGAAAACAAAGATCAGATGCACCCAGGAGGTCAGTGGAGCTGAACTCTGCCATTCCTGAGGTTCACGTCCCCATGAGGCTGACATGTCCTCAGGAGTTACTGCTGCACTGCCCTGCCCAGGCTGTGCTAGAGTGCTTGGAAGTGAATGGTTTCCCTGGCAGAGACCAGGGAAGGAACGTGAGACCTGGTAGGAATGTGAGGCTGGCAAAGAGACACAGGTGCAATGATTACATTCCCCTCTCTCTCCTTCATGGGCACATCCTTGCGTGCTCAGCACTGGCCCACACGTGAGATGAAGGGTTTGTGATGTTCCTCCTTTCCCTTCTCCTGCCAGCAAAGTGCAGTCCAATGGGTGCTCATGAGCAATCTCTTTGGAAGAGCATCCAGCTGGCACACTGAGAAGCTGTCCTTAAGACAACTCTCATATCTGCCCCCACTCTCAGCACGCTGCAAACCAGTTTGAAACATGTATGGGTTCAAAATGCAAATCCATGTACAAACACTTGACTGTAGGCTCAAAAGATAGGAACGCCTGATTTCTAGCTTTCACAACTTTAGTGATAGTGATTTCAGATGGAGCAGAGCTAAATATCCTTAATAGAGATGCAGAGGTTTTACATTATTAATATCACTGGATCCATAATATGGATAAGAAAACAACAGAAAGGGAATTTGTAAAAGTACTTTCCTATACCAAAAGCCTGGGTTAAGATGCACTCTTGTTTCAAGGGAATTATTTTGTGTTTCTACCTAAAATAACCAGGCAGCATTTCTAAATGTTCCTCCTAAATAAATGAAAAGTAAATGAAATAAAAATCAGAAATGGGACTCTAAACTGGGACACCCAAATTCCAGTCCCTTTCTGAAAGTCCTGGCACGTGACTATTAAGAGATCATCTAGAAGATCAGTGGCTAAACTGTGACTAGATTCCTCATTCTTGCTGCAACCCCATTCACCTATTAAAACCAACTTTTTCAATAAATCCAAGGAATTATATGTAAGCCACTTGCAATGGCTTTAAAATCCCCAACTAAAGGAAAACATGCATGTCCTCATTTTGCCCCAGGAAACGCCAGCTCACTGGTCTCCTGGCGGTTTTCTGTGCCAAGCCTCTGCAGCTCACTCTGAGTGGAAGTTGTGATTCAGAGTAAACAGGGCACATGTGGGAGAGAGGAGACCTCTGCTGAGAGTTTCACAGATCAACCCCAATTGTATTTTACAAAAGAGGGTAACACCTGCAGAGTTACCTTAATAGTCTTTCCTGGAAGTGAGAATATCTCATGTAATCCACATCAGGTGAGAAAAAAAATTGTAGAAAAATGTCTGTCACAGAATGACAGCAGGGAGGAAAGATATCTAGGAATTCCAGATATGTTCACGTGACAGCTCACGTTCAGGTTCTTAGAAGGCAGAATAGGGCTTGCTAGCATTTCAAATTTATCAGTGGCATACAGACAATGCAACTGCTGGTTGTTATTAGCAAATAAATTTTTATTACGACCTAATTTTTTGTAGCATTTTACATCTGTCTACAAACATTTACATCTGTTCTCAAACATTTAAGAAAAAGATAAGGACTGGTTGAGATTTTGGATAATAATTGAGAAAGAAACATCTCTTCAAAAAGATTTGTATCTGATGCATCAAGCAGTAAAATAATCTTAATGACAGTCTTACATTCTCAACAGCTCTAACAGAATAAATTAGGCAACATAAAACAACATTTAAATAATTTAAAATCTGTAAACCTTAAGATGCACCATAACTAAAGAGACTACTGTGATTTATACTAGGCATATTAATCCTCTTTAAAATGTAACAGTAAAAATGCATTTTAGAGAGGCTAATAAAAGAATATAATGCAGCTGAATTTTAGAGGATTAGCTAAATATACCTGATTTGTGTTCTAAAACAAATGAAATCAAAGTACCCAAGAGGTTCTTTGCAGCTAACTACTACAACTGATTTAAAAGGGAATGGTATTCATGAAAAAAATCTTAGCCTGTCTCTTGAAGATGTCTGAATTTGCAGAAGAGCATGTGCAATTTCCATTTGCCTAAATTTGTAGCTATCCAAAATAACAGCTTCTCTGTCTCCCTGAAATGAAAGTGCAGTTCCACTGATTGAAAATTACATTGAGATAAACACTGCTCTATGTAGCCTATCCAGCTGTGTTCCCTGTGGTTTACACGGTTTTCACTCAGGTGTGTTCAGAAAAGACTGTAAGTCTATATTAAAAAAAAAACATCCCTGACACTCTCAGACTTGGTTCAGCTCAATCAGCTTACAGGGTTTTTCCAACCTAAATAATTCTATTACTTAGGGGTCCCCCCCCCAAAAAAAGATTGAAGCACATAAGAGAGTCAAAACATGGACAGTTACTGAGATGCTGAGGAAATTGAAACTGCACACAGATAATTATATTGAGCGCCATTATCAAGAGGGTGCTGATTTCTAATCGGACAGGCAGCACCTTTCCCTGACTCAGTTCCCTGCCCAGATCCTCTGCTCCAGGGCAGCGAGATGTGTCCTGCTGGGAGACAGTGCCACAGTGCACCATGACGTGGAGAAAAAGTCTTTTAGGGTGGCTGTAAAGGAGGGCAAGATCCTAGTTCAATTTATGACCCTTAAAGGTCCCTTCCAACCCCAGCTGTTCTGAGTCTGTGATTCTATGAGTCTATGATGACCTGGGCAGTGCAAACCACAGCTTTTTCTAGGTAATACCTTCTTACTCATGTGTTGGGCAGACTGCACTCTGAGGCCTAAAAGACAAAGTGTTTTCTACTAGGAAAGAAACAAAATAACCACCATTTTCTTAGCTAGCCTCGAGCTGGGTTTTTTCCAGCGATGGATCGACGTGCTCTGGATTCTTCTGGTGAAGCCCATTAGCTCTTTTATGTGAACTTTGCACAGTGCAGCTTTTGGTGTCTCATTGCTGAAAGCATCTCAGGATAGTATTTCCCTTGACTGCACATTATGTGCCAATCATGTGCTTTTATATCTCTGAAATTCTTCAATTACTTAACAAGGCATGTCTACTATGCTTTTAAAAGCTATACAGCATGGGCAAATTTGCTTGTATTATTTAACTTACGCTTACCATTTAGTCCAGAAAGAGTGAAGATTTTGTATCAGGAAATGGGAACTTTATTAACATCATTGTTAATTAAGCTTCAAGGAAAAAACTACTGTGGAAAGAAATTTTAGCCTGAAAAGCAGAAAGTATTAAATACAGCTTATTTCAGCATCTGAAGGGCTGACCTGAAAGGCACTTACACTACCTGCCTCCTTAGCACTGCTTTTACTTTGAGCTCTCAGCCACTGGAACCACCATCTTCTTTTTACACCAGGAGAGTGAGCAGAAACACTCTCACCCATTTTGATTTCATTTTTACTCGGTCACATTTCAGATGCAACTTCATGAATAGTATCAAAAAGACATGTGCAGTCATTCCTTCCAAAATTCAGATTTGTCTGGTTTTTTCATGAAGGAAATCATCAGGAGAGCCCTTTTCAGCTCAGTTAACATCAAAATATTACAGTCTAAATACAGTTTATGTAAATGGATCTTCCAAGTGACCCCAGATCCAGAAATAAAAGGATGCTAAATGTGAGTAAGAGCACTATCCATGTCCTGATACAAGTGCACCAGCCTTACACGAATGCTTTCAGCTCTTACATAACATTAATGATTTCATGCTGCATGGAAGTGCCTCTGCTCGTCATTTACATCATTCCCCAGATCAGATTATTTACTCAGAAATCACTCTGTTTCTCTTATCCTTTTACAAGCTGTCCCTCTTTATTAGAAGGATCACACTGAGTGCCTCTATAGCCTAAATAAAACAAGGCCAAGCTCAATTATTGATTGTCCACACAGCATAATTGTTCTCTAAGCCCTTGGTTCCGGTATGGATTTCTCCAAAGAGCTGCCTGCAGGACAGCCATGATCTGCAAGAGGCTACTGCTTCACAGCATACACACAAACCCTGTCTCTGTCACTTGGACTTGGTTTGAAACCATCTTTTATTTGGCAGGGTAGATAGGGCTCTGAAAAACAGTGCAAGAACTCCAGAAATGCTTTGTCTGTGTAAAAACCAAACCTCGGGTCACTCCTGAGGGCTGCTCTTGGTGAATGCTGGTGTTTCACAGAGCCTTGGTACATGCTACTGTCCTAGCTTCACTTTTTTGTATGCTTACCTTTCTTTGTTAAAAATTGACCTACATATTCATCTTCTTCCTATAGTGGGCAGGACATGGCAGTCTGGCACTTATTTTCCCATACAATGAAAACTCCATTATGGAAAATGACTACTGTATTTTGTTGTAGTCCAACACGTATCCTTGATGACTCTCTGAAGTGGAGGGTGGCAAAGATATCTTCTCTTTAAAAAAAAAAAAAAACAACAAAACCAAAACTACTCTGTAGGAATCAAGGCACCCAGAGGAAATATAAACGCAAAACTTAAACTGCTTTCCTGGTGAAATTGCCTACCTACTTATAATAAAGAAAAGAATGTGAGGCACATAGACAATTTTGGGGCATCAAGAAAGAGTCAGCATGGACTTTTTGAGGGAATTCCTGCCTCACAAACTCCTGAACAAGACAGAAAGCAGCCCAGTAGTACTCAGTGGGCTTTCAACTGGCCATCTTCAGGCATTGACAGTTCTTAGGGAAACTAAGCAACCACTGGATAAATCTCCACGCAGACTGGGGAACAACAAAACAAGCCAAACAGCCAAACAAACAAACAACCCCCACCAAACTCATGAAACTGGCCAAAAGTACTAGAGCAAAAGCACAGTTTTCACAACAAACTGCAGAGGTCATTCTGATATGGGTGACAGTGATTCCTGGTACAGATGGGTACATTAGGAAGAAACATCCATTGAGTGCATCTGAAACAGGGTCCCCAATTCTGAGCCCAGTTTCAGAGCTGTAAGTTGTCACAGGCTAAGAGACCACACTGGGAAGGTAGCACAATTTCCTTGAAATACTCCTATTTTTTACTCTTACTATTCTGCTTGTGGTCATTGCTGGGGAGCATTTAGCAACATCCAGTACTTCTATTCTTGCAGTCTTGCATTAAACTGACAAAGGTGAAAAGGAAATGTATGCAGACAAAAATAGTAACTCTACCAAAACTACAGTCAAACAAGAGACAATGATGTGTGGATTGAAGCTTCAGGGAATACTGGCATCACCTACATATTCAAATTACATGCTTAGGATAAGGAATATGAAAATATTCCCTCATGAGCATCCACTGAGGCTACTGGGATGCTTTCTACTGGACCTCTGTGCAGGATCATCTCTTTTACTGTGTCTATATCCCAATAAGTGGGAATCTGTCTCTGTTATACATACAGACAGCAAAGAGATAATATTTGTTTTACAATTTCAAACACGTCATTTTAGCAAAGCTTCCTTCCCAGGCCCCAGGTTCTTATATTTCAAACATTACAGATGTGATACCACTGTCTTGTAAGCTTCCCTTCATAATTTGCTGTCTAATTTAGTGCAACTCATAGGAAAAGTTCCATTTATGAACAATGCACTTAAAGAAGGTGTTAGTAGAGGAGCCTCTGAACTGCCTCTCAACCACAATATTTTTTTACCTTGCTGCATTATTCATGATTTTCAGCTCTTTCAGAATTCATTCCTGTCAGTTACTGCATGCGCTTTTTTGGATTATTCTGTACATCTGGGTGAATTGACAGGCAGAAGTATTTAGCATCTCTTCCTACACTGAGTACCAATTAATGCAACCAGTTATCTGATCTAAGCTCCTGGGGAAAAGCTATACTGGATCAAAAGCTACTTTTTAAAATTACTCCTTTTGACTTATTTTGCATATTATTATTAAAAACCTATTGCCTGCTAAATTTTCCTAGAAGAAAAATACTCCTTTGCCCAAAAGAGACTGTACCTCAGCTTATGGCAACAATAAAAACCTCTGTGTGTGGCTATGGAAAAATAGCTTTATATTAAAGAAGCAAACATAAGTGATGGCCTTGTAAAGGTCCTGAGCAGGTTGCTGTTCCCAGAGACCCCAGCCTCCTTTGAAATAAAGCAAGGTGACACTTCTACTTGGTTCAGTTTGCTACTGGCACAGAGGGCCCTCCCTACCTCTCCTCTCACTACTGTACTGATTCCTGCAGTCATTTCTCTCAATAATTTCTCAATGGTAATACTGAAGGAGAGGAACTGCCCATGGGTGTGGGCTTTTAAATCAGTTTTATATGAATACAGTTTCCCTTATTAGATGTAATTTATTTATTTCCAATCAGGCTGATCTCCTGCCAAATGGTAAACCTAGATACAGACAGCAGGATAAGCCACAGTGATAATTCTGTACCCCACAGAACTCTCTACAATGTTCACACAGGGTTAATATATACACGTCAATGAGCATTCAAATTTGTTCCCATGATTTATCAGAGGGAAGTGGCTACATTTATTAGGCATGCTCATCAGTGCATAACAACCACTTAATGTAACACAGAATATTCCCAGGAAAATTAGATGACCATAAAAATATCATTGACTTTAGTCTCAGAAAATTTCAGGATCACTGCTTTGCCTTCCAGCTGTTCCCAACCCTCTATGAATTACAAATTGCCCTGAGAGAAGAAGAGTAAATAATATTTACTGCAGCATACATTAGTAATTAGCACACACGGAAAGAAGGGGCAGAGTGGCAAGAAGGGAACAAATTGCCCAGTGCCTTTCACAGACCTAAATGAGCTAAAATGTATTTTCGCCCTTTGGCGAACGGCTCTGTCACCCCTGCCGCCCACACTGACACCAAAGGGGAGCAACCCCAGGGATCAACCCCAGCAGAGCTGACAATCACTGAAGGAGAAATCAATGCCCCCAGATCTGCAAAGATTCTAGGCAACCCTTGTTTTATTTGCCTGTAAGCACATTTCTGAAAGAAAGGTCAAATGCTCTGGACAGCTCTCCATGGGCATACAAGCCAGGCTGCCAGAAAGTCACTCTCTCTTAGGAATGGATTCTGATCCAAGAGTAAGGATGAGAGCAATCTCTCCTGCTGCTTACCCAGCTTGCTCAACTCAGAGGCTGCTAAAGCCTCTCTGAGGCTGGTACACTGGATATTAACAATTCGGAGCATTTTCCTGAAACTGAGTATTTACTCATAAGAGGGCAGAAAAAATCTGGATATCTACATGACATAGAACACCTGCCTCACCCTCCAAATAATATTTTCAGTGATAGGCTGTGATTAATAACTGCAGTGTACACAGTGTGTTATTTTGATGGTGAAAAAGAAGGCCTGTTTTAAAGAGCTTACTGCTGCTGGGAGGAAAGAAAAAAAAAAAAGGTAAAACTATATTTTACAATAATGGAGAGAGTTATAACTCACTTTCAGCCTGTAAATATAGATATTTGGTTCTGATTCACAATGAAAATAGCAACCAAAATGGCAAATAGCATACCAATTAGCCTGCTTTTAGAATTAGGAACAAAACTCTAAGGCAACATTAAGATATATATTCAAATGCAGAAAAATGAAAGAACACAATGTTAAGGATCCCCTAGTGAATATAAAGTAGTCCTCAAACAAATACAAAGAAAATTAACATGGTTCTTCCTTCAGTGCCCTTATGCACCTGTAGAGAGCAGCCATGGAATGAGTGGTTTAATTTACCTGGCAAAATGTTTTACAGGCATGTTTTTGAAGTTCTTGGATCTTATTCCTACACCACAGAATATCTAAGATGAAAAGAACAAGGAGAAATCAGCATGCTGTTTCCTATGTACAGCACTGACTGAGCTCACCCTGCTCCTTCTCTGGGGCAATCTCCAGTGACTGCAGCAAAGCAGCTACAGAACACACGAGGAAACAATTCAGGAACAACGTGAACCTTTTACAATGAAACCCTGCAGTATGCAAAAGTAGCTTTGATTCAGTTAAGAAAGAAAGTTAAGCATTGTGGGTATGAACAGCATGGTTGTTATTAGGATCTGATCTCTTCCAGCTCTTGAAATCAGAAGCTGTTCTCAGGAGCAGCCCTGCTTGTTGCGCCCAGAAGGAAGCGGATGGGAATGGGGATGTCCTGCCTCCAGCCTTGTGTATGCCAACACTTGTGCTTGCAAGAACTTGGCCTCATAGAATGATTTGATCATTCCGGATTTTTCTAAGTTAGTATTACAGGGTATTAGTGCTACCTTTGGAAAGGGACCCTGAGCAGAGATGTAGGGAGGAGGGGAACATGCTGCTGAATGGGAACAAATATGCCCAACATACTTCAAAGCTTCTCTTCTGGTTGGTTCTGGTTCTCCTCTCTTCTTGGCAGCAGTCTGAGAGAAGGCAGCAGCATGTGATAGGGCTGGGGCAATTGGAATGGGGCAGTAGGAGGGAGGCAAGGATGCTGGCAGAGAGAATGCCCCTGACATCAATTATATCACCCCAGATGAGAAAAAAAACAACCTACCAAGGGACTGGGTACAGAGAAAGCAAAGCAGTTCTGCCTCCTTTTCTGAGCAATTTATGCAAAATATTTTGACATAGAATCAGACAAAGCTGCTCTTAGTCTCTTTTATTCAAACCAGAGAGGGAAAGGGAAAGGGAAAGGGAAAGGGAAAGGGAAAGGGAAAGGGAAAGGGAAAGGGAAAGGGAAAGGGAA
>JAYDZK010000001.1:96306748-96359411 GCA_034509185.1 Euphonia xanthogaster | reverse complement strand
GGGAAAGGGAAAGGGAAAGGGAAAGGGAAAGGGAAAGGGAAAGGGAAAGGGAAAGGGAAAGGGAAAGGGAAAGGGAGTGCCATGAGCAGTGAGCAAATGCAGACTGTTTTCTTGTTTGTCTGTGAAGTGTAGCTGTTTGACTCCAGCATCTAAACTTAAGCTCCAATTTTAGTTTTCCCTGAGAGGATTGCCTATTTTCTACTGAAATTGAAATAAAACCCCAAACCAGAAATACCAGGTTTTTGGTTATATGAAGATACTTCCAAGCTCTTTGTCCTCTATTAGGCCACTAATTTTCACCAGCTCTGTCTCTCATTTCTTTAGACAGGTACAGACAAAATTGCCCAGCAAGTTCAAGAGTGGAAGATGGAAGAAAAGCCAACAATCCCACCACACATACACTGGATCAAAGCCACCAGCCCTCTCCCAAGCATTTCCCTCATCATAATGAAAGTTGTCACTACCAGGCTGACCTGGTCCCAAGAACTGCTCACACATAGGAAGCAGGCACTGTCAGTCTCCATACTGCCCAGGCAGAGGAACATCAAGTCACCTAATCAGACATGCTGAACAGAGGTAACCACCCCTAAATCAGCCAGTCTAGATTACAGTTTTAACACACAAAATGAGAAAAAAAATTAATTACTTAGAAACACCTGTCTGGCCAGAGGACTTTCGTCCATTTTTGCCACTTACAGTTACTGAGCATGTTGGACACTTCAAGAGATTTGATTTATTTAATACCCAAGTGTTACAAATAAGTGGAGAGCATTTGCTTGTGAATGCCCAGTTTTAACATTTTAGCATTTGCAAACTTAGAAATAATTGTGGTAAAAACTAGGATGACAAAAGACTATAAAGACACACAATAGAGATATTATTTTTCTTTTTATCTTGGGGGGGGTGAAATGTCTAAGGAAAAATCCTGCTCCTGGTATAGCACTATAGCAAATGTTTAAATGGCCTTCATAGATTTGTGCCTCAGTCTAAAATTCGGTACGTAACATTTTATTTCACTATGATTGTATTTGAGTTTTAAATTGAGTTAAACTATAGATGCGCTAAATAAAAAAAAAAACTGCATTGAAAGAAATCATATAACTCAACAAATTTCAGGATTCAGGAAAAAATGGATATTCACTTGTCTTTGCTCAGATTGAATGATTTTCAATTTTAGGGCAACAGAAACAGCACTTGGGATTCCTACTTATCCTGAATTTACTCCATCATTGCTAACTGTTAGCAGTCTTGGAAGACACAATCTCGCATAGAGCTGAGCTTCTACTTTAAGGTGCCAAAAAGCTCTGTAATTCGTAATGGAAAATTAGGTTTTGAGGTTTACTGGAGGCTAAAAGATCATTCTTTGGGACAGAACATGACCTATTACTATCAAAGAGCAATGGAAATGCAGTCATCAAAGTTACTGAGATCACCTTAAGTTACAGGAATGCAACAAATTGGGATTTGTGGCATTACCTTACTAAATCACAGTTACCCAGCAATCCAATGCTTACTTGCATTTTCAGGTACCTCAGATCACACCAAAAACACAGTAGAAAACCTGGCTGCTAGAGAGATTATAATTTTAAGCCTTGTTGTCTCCATTAATTTCTTTTTTACTTGATGGTTCAATGTTTTTGTCACCGATACGCCTGTCTAACTGCCAGAGAATCTTGGGCTCAGTGGTTATCATATGACAGTGGGTTCCACACATGGTAGTAAATTTACTTTGCCAGTGATAAATATAAGAGTACCTTTGTCTGTTTCAGATTTTTTGTATTTTAGGTACATCAAGCATTGCCTTAAACACATCACCTGATTGCCTTTCTCTGCACCCTGATTTCACATATCTTTCATACACTTCTTCAACTCCTCTGTGAAACAAGGTGTCCCTGTCTTTTCAGTTTATGCTCCTATGATAAACTTTCATTACTTCTAATCATTTCTGTAAGGAGTCCATAAGCAGGAAAAATGTTATAAAAGGCAGTGAAACAGGGGAGAATATTTTCATATGTATATCAGAAATTTGCATGTACGTGTTTCTGTGAGCATATGTGTACAGACAGAATAGCTGAAGCATCAACACTTCAGGGGAATGGCACCCTAAGACTGCACAGAACATCTGAATCATAGGATTATTGCATTAAATATTATTGCTTCTAAAGCTTCAGCTCTGTAGATAGGTGAATATTTTATGTCAGTGCATATATGTACTTCTGCACTCCCACCCATGCGCCCACACATTATGTCTTAAGAAACCTTAGGCATGTGTAATAAAGTATGCTACATCTACAATGTAGAATTAATTTCATTATTGTTTATATTCTCATTAAGACATCCAGGCACACTTTGACCATTGCTGCAGATAAAGAGGACTTTGGTGAATTTTTGAAGGCCCTTTCTGTCCGTAATTCTTAGGAATGCACTAAGGATGCATTAGGAATGCCTTTTTTTCTTTTTTCATTTTTAAAATAGCAATATTGTCCATGTGTCCTGGTTCAGGGCAAATTTGGGAGAGAACCCCTCCCCCAAAGGGCTCTTCTAGGAAAGCAGATTTAATCGGCCCCTCCCCCCAACCGGTCCGGGAGAAAATACCTCCTTGGAGAAAAGTGGAAAAAATTCAGCATAAACAGAACAAGACGATTGGGGATAAAAGCATCATACAGTCAACCCAGGACACCATGATACTCTTTCGTTGGCATATTCCATCTGTCATTCCACTGCCAGTTCACCTAATTTTGTGAGGTCTCTTTTTTAGGTGTTTTTCACACCCTATTGCACTTCAGGTGAGCTTTACCATCATTTGAAATGTGTTTGACAGTATTTATAGTGCAGTTCTGCAGTCATCACTTGGCTGGCCTTTTGCCAGCATGGTACCTTGGTATTTACCTGTAGTCCTTGCTTTTATATAGCTTGCTGTTCCCTAATCATAACTCACTCACCTCATGATACCTAATTTCAGTAACAGGCCCCACTTCAGGAATTTTGACCAAAAATTTTAGTTTTTTAAAGACTGAATAAATTGTTTCAGGTTATTTTACTTTAGATATGGCATTTACAATAAAGTGTCAGTAGATTGAAAACAGTTTCTTTTACAGCATCAATGTTGGTCTGTGAGTATTGCAGCTCTTCCTCTTCCTATTGCTTTCTAACAACTTCCTTTAATTACTGTTTCATCGTCTTACTAAATAGTGACACTAGACAAACTTGTTTCTCATTTCCACAGTTGCCACAGTCTTTGTTAGGTATAGGACTGAAATTTGCTATCCTAAGGTCTCTTCTAAAATAACACTGCGCATTTTGTTAACACAACCATTTTGTTCTTTTGTTTCCACAGAATGCCTGGTGGAACAGCAGCCAAGTTTTCTTTTAAATAAGCTGCTGCTTAATTGCACCAGCTTGTTCTAACATCTCTTCTTTTGACACCTTAGTCTCACAAGGTTTCAGCTTTATTAGCTGGAAAACTGATATTACCAGTATTTTCTGCATTCAAAATTAGCAAAAGAAAATAATTTTATATGAAGACTTCATCTACCTCCTTTACAACATTAAAGGGGTGTATGTATGTCTGGGAGAGAGGGAAGAGAGAAACCTAGATTCAAATCTCCCATCTGTGCCCTTGATCCAAGGACTAGATGGTCCCAAAATACACAATCCAAAGTGTCTTTCGATTTTGGCAATACCAAGCAACAAAATTACCACAACTTAATTATTGTCATTGAAGAATACTGTTTGTAGGCAAACCCTTTCTAATTTTCTCAATTTCTACATACTCAACATTTTTCCATGCACTAACCCAAAACACAGATTGATCAAGTTTTTTACTAATAACTTGTAACAGTTAAGACAGAGGTTTTCAGGACAACAACTGTGAATTTAGGAGTCTAGATTTCATCAAAATTCCCACTTTAACTGAAACCTCCTCATCTGCAATTGTCATGCATCTCACTGGAATCTGGAGTACCTGAGGAAGCAAACAAAGACATAAGGAAGAATTGGTGCCACCACTTTTTCTGTGTGACTGATTTTTTTCTTGGACACTTCCACGAAAGGAGAACACCTGCTTGCTGTTTTAACAAGCTGTCATGGCTGCTCTGAAAGCTTACTCCAGGAGGGGGCTCACAGGTGTGAAGGCATCTCTAGTCAGCCCAAAATAACAGTGCCTGGAGGGAAGCCGATCTAAAGCTCCCTAAGTCTCTCTTGCTACCTAGACAGCTCTTGTCTTCGCCTTTACAGGTTCTGCTCTAGGGTGCTAATTTTCCTCACACATTGTAGAAAGAGCAGATCCACCTCCTTAAGGAAAGTCTTACTGGGTGAAAGAACACCTTGTGAATCCTCCTTATGACTGCAGACTGAACTATTTATTACTGTGCAAGCATATAGATTACATCCAACTCTGTATCTTTAGCTCTCTCCCCTCGCTCCTGCAAAGTCCTGGCAAGATCCCACACTAAACCTGCCAATGATTTTCTTACGGCAATAACACTTATGCTAACTTGGAATCTGATGTCTATTTCCCCACCTTTCTTCACCTTACAGCATTAGCACAGTTGCTAACTTGGGAGACTGTGTGTGTAATAAAGTTTTGTAAACTTCCAGTGCAGCTGCCAGCTAGAGATCTGCTTCATGGCTGCAGGTGAGCGGCTGCAGTGATGAAGGATTTAAGCATAAGGAGGAAGGGTCAGCCCAATGCACTGAGGAGGATTTCTGCAATCAGAGGAGAAGAAGAAGCTGGTGTTCGGGGTGGAGAAGGACCAGAAGGAGTTTCTTTAGAGGCAGCACAGCAAGGAATGAAACCCTTCGGCCCAGGACTAGCCTAGAAATGAGTAAAGAAAAGTTTGATCTGGGCGGACTGCACCACTTGTTAGAAGATTAAAAATAGCAAGAAGCATGAAATCTCTTACTTAGTCAGCCATTCTCCTGTGGGAAGCAGGACTCAAAAAAGACTAGGAAATAAAAGGCTCAATCCTGCCTTTCTATTGAACTCTTACTTCCTATTGACCGTTGTTTTGATTTTCAGGGAATGGCAATTTGGTCAGTTGCTCTTCTGCGCCCTCTTTCTCTGACATTTTAAACAAAAATGAACAAAACCTCATTTTAAAAGTCATTTAATAAAAGCAAGGCAGAGGTATAGCTCCATTAAACTGCACAAGACTTTGGACAGATGTGTTTTCATGAATATTCATAGCAAACTCTCCTGCCACTTCTGTCTGATAATCCCTGTTTGTTCAAAAGAAAAGTTATAAACCACTAGATAAACTAATCAAAGGACTTGCTCTACAGATTTGTCATATATTGTTCATGAAGTTGGACATTTATGCTATTCCTTTGAGTCATTTCATACCAAAATGGAGCTCTAGCCTAGCATTTCATTAGATTCATAAGCAATATAGGCTGAAATAAATGAAAAAAGGCAGAAAAGTATTAAATTTTTTGCAGGCAACTTTCCAATTGGAATGTTTTTCATTTGTGTTCAGAATTCAAATGTTGCTTGTGTTTTACCAAAGAGAAATGTGAATCTACACATATTTCAATTCATTTCATGGAGCAGTGACTCTAGAAAGTTGCCTAGATACAGAAGATGACTTAAGGTAATAGAAGAAAAGTGTCATAGTCACTCCTAAATTCACAGAGCAACTACAGCAGCAGGAATTTCAGTTACCAGCAAATAACATAGTGGCCTGAAGGTGAACATATGGTATTTGTCATACTGCTCAGCTGTGAAACTTGCCAATACGGGCATAGGAGGGAAAAAACCCCAAACCAAAACAAAAGAAACCACGTCAGTGGAGTGTATTACTAATTTGGTGTAAGTAAACCATGTTATTAAAGACTGGAAGGTAAATTAAAGGATGAGTGTAGAAAATTCTGAAACATTTAAAATGCAAACAATATCTCCTTTTATTGCAGGAGGCCACGTGATTGCTCACGGTAAGAAATTGAAATAATTGAAATTTAGAAGGTTTAATTATACCCCAATGCAGCAAATAAGAATCTTTATCTCATTTTACTCATATGAAGGATGGTGTGGGCGAGCATATGGATCTTAGAGATGATTAAATTAGTGACTAATTTACTGCAAAAAGAGAAGAAAACAGACATATAAATAAAAGCTGGAAACAAAAAATGTCTTTTCTTTTACAGATATGACTACAAATAGAACATACACAAAATTTGATATTTTAGGTAAACATAGTAAGGCTCATATTTAATACAATTTCCCTTATATTTTAGCAAAACTTATACTTGATTGGATAAGGATGGTGGATCTTGCTTCTCTTCTAATGAAATCTATGACTAACAGATGGGTGGTTGTGTTTGAAATATCAATTTTCACTCACTGTGAGACTTTTGATGGGTCAGCCACTCTGATCTTGGGAGGATGATAACACAGGTATAATGGCTGGGCACTGGAACAAGCTCCCCAGCAAGGTGGTCTCAGCACCAACCTGACAGAGTTCAAAACGTGCTTGGACAATGCTCTCAGAGACAAGCGTGACTCTTGGCATTGTCCTGTGCAGGGCCAGGACTTTGGTGGTATTTGTGGGTCCCTTCCAACTCAGCATACTCTGTGACTGCAATAATAATGCTCCTTTCTTGGAAGGATAGAATTTACCTTTTCAGAACACATAGAAGCTACTGCAGCAGAGACACTTCAGAAAATGTGCCAAAAATTAGGGTCCAAAAGTCTTATGTAGGCTGATAAACAAAAGAAGAAGTTTTCCAA
Organism: Euphonia xanthogaster; assembly: GCA_034509185.1. NCBI lineage: Eukaryota > Metazoa > Chordata > Aves > Passeriformes > Fringillidae > Euphonia > Euphonia xanthogaster. Next base: position 96,352,684 of record JAYDZK010000001.1, on the reverse strand, counting down.
AGTGCTCAGTTGGCAATAATTTCCCTTCAAGAGACAGCTGATGAGAGCTCAGCACTGTCAAAAAGAGGTTACTTACTTAAGCATGTATGTTGGAAAGTTTCCCTCGAGTGCATGGGATTGCACAAATGAAAATGTCTTGCTTCCTTAAATCAAAGTCAGGGTGAAAATAACACTGACTGAAATGATGGTTAACTGATTCATCTCTATAATTTATATAATTTATACAATTTACTGCCACAAGACCTTATTGAGGCTGAGGGCCAAGTATAATGTGCTGTACATGCAAAGCTGTCTTGGTTTAAAAACACGCATTGGTTATCACAGGATGATGGTGTAATTCAGGCTAGGAGGTACCTTGGGAGGTCTCCAGCCCACCTCCTGGCCCAAAGCAGGCTGCTCATGACTTGGACCAGCTGGGGCTTGAAACCTCTGAGGATGGAGATGGCACAGATACTCAGGGGGACTTGCTCCACTGCCTCCCTCATAGGAAGACAGTTTCTGTTTTTCCACAGCCCAAGCCTCTCGTTTCAACATATACCTGATGCCTGTGTCCTCCTACCGTGCACTGCATTGCACCTGGCTCCATCTCCTGCTTGTAGGGACTGTGAGGTGCCTCTCAGGTGCCCACAAAGCCCTCCTCAGTTCTTGAAGTGGGGCCTGTGTGGTAAAAGCCAAATCTCTTGCTGACAACAGTTATGCAGACAGCTAAAGCCCCTTCCCCAAAGTGTCAGGGTCCAGGAGAACAGCACCAGGACCTCTTCTGGCCTTGGCAGAGGTGTCTGTGCAGAGCAGGGGTCCCAGGATCTGCCCAAGCCCCCATCAGCAGGCCAGGCCAGGAGACATGGGCCTCTGTCCCTATGGAAGGGGGATCTCCCTCTGCCATGCCTCAGTGCCTCCTTCTGATGCTGCCATGAGCTTGGGATGCCTCCCCGGGCACAGCTTGCTGTCCCCACCTGGCATGGGGCACTCACACTCCTGGCAGGCCTCTGGATGGAGGCACCGCCCCCTGCCTTTTCCAGGAGTTGGAAACTTCCAATCTTCCCTGCCATGGGAGACCCCATTTGCTACACAGAACCCACATGTGCTCCACCTGGACCCTCCTCTCTGCTCAGGGCTTGGGAGGGGCCTCAGCCTCCTCTTATGAGATCTTACACAAAGCCTCCAGTTCAGCACTGAAAGAACATAAACCAGACTTTGTTCTTCCTGACATCATTTTATATGACCTTATATTCTGGAAATTATAAAATCGGTCATGGTAAGACAATCTCTCCCCCTTCTCCAATGTGGGCTGGATCCTGAAAGCAGAGTTATTGAGGTTTGGTGGGAAAAACTGCCCAAAACAGTCCAAGAGATACAGCTTTTATCTGCTGATCTTATGTTGGTCTTTGGGAAAAGGGAACAACATCTTAGCTCTGTGTTGGGACAAGTTCCCAGCTAGCGCTGACTGGCAGGACTCCAGTAAGAGTTCCTATCCCTGAAGGTATTTAAAAGACGTGTGGATGTGGCACTTAAGGACATGGTTAAGTGTTGAACTTGGCAGTGCTGGGTCAGCAGTTGGACACGACGACCTTAGAGGTCTTCTCCAACCTAAATGTTTCTATGATTCTGTTTCTTCAAGTCCTCTTGGGATAAGACCTCCTGCTCTCCTCCTCCTCCTCCCAGGGACAGGCACAGCTCTCACCCATGTCACCTCTACCCCTGGGGATCTGTCAGAGGCAATGGGCATCTGGACTGTGGCCAGAGCATCCTCTGTCCTTCAGCATGGCCCTCCTCCCTGGAAGCCTTGCAGCAAGATTTGCTCAGCCAGTGCCACCCCTACTGCCAACTTTTAAACTAGTTTGGCTAAACCCCGATAATTTTGGGTATGAACTCTAGTAAACTGGTTTAAATTCAGCCCACAGTGACTCAGCTGGCATTCATAAACACTAGCATAACAAAAAACTAATTTTAAATCCATCACCGTGTGTACAGTTGCATCAGTTTAATCGGAGCTGCTTCCAGGCAAAGTTAAGCTAAGCTGGCTCTGCTTGGCTGCAGCAGAGCCTAGGTCTGGAAAAGCTGATGAGCAGATACAAGTAAGACCGTCAGTTGCAATTATAAAATACTTCAGCACAGGTATCTTCATGCTGCAGGGTATAAATTAATCACCCACTGCCACGCCTTTCTTCATGTGCCTTTGGGGGAGCTAATGAATGCTTCCTTCCAAAACACCTGCTGCCATCCAGGCTTGGGGCCTGCTGTCCTCTCGGGAAGGCTTGTGAGCTGGACGGAACACTACCCACTTCCATAAAATAATTACAATTCTCAAGAAAAACACAGTGATGTTATCATTAAATTGGGACCAAATCCAAGGTAATGGAGAGCACGGAACAAGCGGTCCCCTTCCACCGGATCAGATGCCTTTCTTGGCATTAATTGGGAGTGCGTCAGCAGGGGAGGTAACTCTCTTAGCTAAATGAATAACGTTACTGAAGTTTCTCAGGTTGTCTGTGCCAAATCTGTGTTTAATCGGCCTAACTTGGAGAGGCTATAAAGGATCATTTTATTAATCTCTAAGGTCAGGATTTTAGCAAGGATTTTGAATTATTAAAGAAAGTGACTGATAATTGGGGCAGGAGGTAGAGTCACGCTCACCTTTGAAATCACTGCATCAGCAAAACTTTCTTGAGACCTATTACTGGATTCAATGGGACTGAGACATGCATTTAGACAGGAGAATTGCATTTTCTGTTGAATGATTTAAAATATAGCAGAAAAATCCATGTGGATCCAGCAAGTTTCAGCATTTGCTGAAACCCTAAACCCTAACCCTACAACTGAATTCAGTTGTCCATGCTGATTTCATTGCTTAAGAAACACAGGTACAGTACTGTAACCAGACATTTAACGTTTCCTGACTTCCATTAAATGGAAATCGTTAAACATGAAGCCGTACCAACCTGAACAATTGTACTGAGCTATGAAACATGACTTTGAGGGTTTGACCTCAGAATACCTCAGGGATGCAGGCAGAGAAGAGAGAGTGGATCACCTCTCCCGTTCAGACTACCTCTTGGCAGTGTGAGTGACCTCCTTTCTGCACTGCCAAAAGCTTCCTTCTCCTCATGAGGATGAGCTGTCCATCCTGTGTATGGTTCCTCTGGACAAGAGGCAAGCTGCAAGACCTGACCTTTTTTCACTAGCTGCCAGTCTCATTTCTTGGTGTCCCTCCTGTAGGTTGCGTGATTAACAAGGAGTTTACTCTAGGCAGCGTCCATACTGAAAAACGTAAACACTATGAGCTTCATTCGTTTTCCATTTGTCTAAGGATCTAAACTCCAAACAGATGGGAAGATGTGGATCATACAGCACAGATGCAAGAGAATGATAAAAGGAAGCAACATCTCCTGAAGATCTGGTCTAGTTCTCAGGCTGGTTGGGATAAAATTTCTATGTTTTAAAGCAAATTTTAGTGCCACATTATTGTTGTGACGTCAGTTCTACAGCATGGAGATGTAAGTTGTTCTAGTTCACCTTATTAATGGGGAAAATTCACTGCAGCTCTGCTCAGAGCAACAATGCAGCTATGGCTGACAGGAATTCTCACAGCATAATAACCCAGCCATTTAACTAAAACATTGTAACATCAATCACCTATTGTCATTAAAATCCAGGATCATTTGAGTAGCTCAAAGTGAAAACATCTGAAGTGTTGTAAGATTTCTTTCCTTCCCTTGTCTTTACTGCCTGTAGCTGAAATTGCAATCCAGCTGCATGAAAGGGGAAAAAATTATATTCCTATAGTGTTTGCTGACCTACTACCAGTGTTATCATATTGGATGTGAAACCATGCATCCAGACTTCAGTTTCTTTTAATAAGAGTAAAACACTTGCTATGTACTTTCTTCTACTCAAGAATTAAATTGTACAGAGGGGATATATATCTCCTAATAAACTCCTTTTTCATTTTTCCGCTGCCTCTACTTTCTCAGTATCAGCCTTTGAAAACTACTTTAATACTTCTCTGAATGAGAATGTTCTTTATTTTTCCGTTGCCTGAGCTCTTTCCTTCATATAAAGCAAGATGTTTGGAAAGGCAATATGCTTTCAGATTATTAGAAAATAGTTACATTATTGTTTTTGAAAAGGCCAGCAGCCACAAGATGTTATTAAATGCTTTTCTGAATATATTTAATATTCAATTAAACGGCAGAAGACATGGTTCAAATCAAATTTGAGGATGGGTAGACTCCTTTGGGAAATGCCATCTCCCAAGACTTTTAGCCATAAGGGCAAAAAGCCATTGGAATATGATTCCAAAGGACATAAGCAGCATTTTATTGTCTGGAGATTCTAAATCTAGATTGGAAACAAAACCCTAGCCATTCACTTTGGCAAGGACAGGACTTCACTCTGCATATTTTCTGAATACAGTACTGAATGAAAGTGCTTGGATTTGCCATGGTTTTGTGTAGGTTGGAGTTGATGTTCTGAGTGGATGAAATACCATTTTTAAAACCTCTGAATTCCACAAGTATTAAATTTAATCTTCTAAAATATGTGTATTTTCTATCTGGGAGTACATGGTGCTTTACAGCTACTGATAAACTAAGTTTTAGCAGTCCTTTGAGATGAGTAACCATGTGCTTCCTACAGATGCAAAAATGGAGGCACACAACACAAAAGTAATTTTCCAAGAGCCACAGAAAAAAGTAAAAATATAATTTTCTTGTGATTCCTCTGCACCACTTCCAGCCTGACCAGATACTTGACTGCCAGCAGTGATACCTACATTTCAGTCTACTGGTGAGATACACGAGATACACCCCTGTGACACACAAAAAGAAAATTAAATTACAACAGGACGTGGGAAAAGGGATGCCATGCTTTGGCCAACATGTGTTCCTCTGACCATTGTTCTCCAGGTTACTAGGCCAGATAATAGAAAAAGAGATAAAATCACACTAGAAAAAACAAATACTTGGAAAAGTAGAGGCTAAGTGAGAACAGGATAGAAAGGACAATGTTTGACAATAGTCTTGAAACAAGATTTCCTACTTCTAGCAAGGCAATAATGTAATTATGTGAGAAAAAATGACAGGATGTCATTTTTGATCCCACAGACGTGAGACAAAAATCAGAGATAGAAGGCACTTTGATAAGAAGTCTGTAGAAATTAGTTTGTTGATTTGTCTCTGATGATTTCTGGGCACTAATATTTTAAAACAGCAAAAGCAAAAAGACATGTTTAGCTTTATACAGGTATAATTGATCATAATTGCCTTTGATTTTCATTCATCAGCACTTATACTTCTTAGCAATACACTTGACCTGAAGTTCAATGTCCATAAACAGGTTTTGCTCAGCAGTTGACCTGTATCACCTACTTGCTAAGAAATTACAGGCTGGAATAATATTCTGAGCTGCTCATTTTTATGATGTCCCTGACCATGGCTCTGAAAGATTTTAAAAATTCATTTACAACTCAGGAATGAGTCACTGCAGCCCTTCATTATATATGGAGAAAAAATGTCTAATGACTTCCACTGGGATGATACTGTGTTCCAGTAGAAGGACTGTAAAATCTATTTCTGCTTATGGCACTTCTGTTTTTTAACTCCTTCTTTTGACTCCCTTGCCTCAAAGAACATTAAAAATTCCTAAGAGGCACTTAAGCATTTTTTATATCCATAGCAGCTAACCGAAACCCATTTTAAACGCTCTCCTAAAACACGTTTTAGGAAAAGAAATTTTCAAGCTGTAGAGGAAAAAACCCACCTAAAATGTCCTACAAAAGAAAGTCAGTTTCTTTATTAAAATAAAAGACCATCAAGCAAACATTTCTGCTGAACTCATATAATAAACATCCACAAATCTTAAGCATCTTGTTTGCAGGTGAACATGGGTATGGCCATATTAAACTGATCACAACATAGGGTTGCACATTCAGCAGTACTGGAGAAGACTCACTGATGATACCTATTTCTCATGTAGCAATAGTTACTTTAACCTTTTATTTTAAGAGTGATGCAAATTATTGTTGGATAAGTTAAATATAAATATATCAAAAGATACCCATGGTAACTGTCAGTAACTATCAGTAACTATCAACTCAGTTATCTGTATTTGATTCAGCATCCTGGTACTTTTACTTACATCATTTCAAAAATGCAAGCATGAATTTTCAATGGTTCCATCATTTTCTTTTAATTACTTTGCCTACAAACTCATGCTTAACATGAATAAATGCCTGCTTTGAGAAAGGAAGAAAAGGACTAAGGTATGTAGTTCTTGTTCAGAATAACTGCTTTCATTTCAGCACATATTCAGTTATTATTTATATGTATTTAATCATGCAACAAATCTGGCTTCACCTCTCAGATTTCCTCCATGACTGTTGCTGTGCCACAGTTCTCTGTCCTGGTCTCAGGTTTGTACATGGTAAGCACTTTGAGGAGGGAAGTTTTTATGGCTAATGAAGTGATTGCTGGTGTTTTGATGACCTGTAAGGGCTCATTTGGTAAAGAAACTAAAAATCAGGTATAGTGCTCTTATGACTTTGCCAATTTCTGCAGTAGAGGACGCTGGTCACTCACAACAACTTTGACATGAAAAAGGACTATTAAAATTTGTCCATGGACACACTTCAGGTTAAAACATACACAGGTATTTCCAGTTGCTCCCCATGTGACAGGAATGAAGGAAATTCCAATTCCTTTTTAGATGAAGGACAATGCATTATCTGGAAAGTGGTTCTTGTTAATAATTAATTACTTAGGTGGTTATGTGCACAAAAGACTAAAAGACAGAGGAGACAGTTCTGTTATTTCAAATTTTGGCATTGGAAGAAAAGTGCTGTGTTTGAACAGTACTGGATGAACAGATTGCTCACAAATTGGGAGTGTGCTTCCAGGGAGTAGAATCACATATGTGCTTAAAACAACGGGGAATGAGGCTATTATCTCTACATATAGCTTTTTGTCCTTTGTAGGGCAGAGCAGTGAAGACTTTAGCCAAGTGCATGTAACTTATTACTAATTCCCAAAGAAAAAAGTCTGATGTTCAGGCAATCACAAGCAGAGGGAATAGCCTGAGCTACTTAATAATAGTGGTTGTAGAAAACATGTATTTTTTCTACATTTAGCAAGGGGAGGAATAAATTAAATCATCTCAAAAAGGAATTAGACAGTATTTTGTATGAATAATTCAAGTAATTGCCTAAGCCTTGTTATGTGTTAATGGAGCTTTAAGTTTGTGGACATCTACTCCTAGTCAGAAAATGCAGGTGAGCTAACCAGAGAGATAAAGCCTTGTTTGAGCTGTATGCTTCCTTAGGTGATACACAGCACTCCTAGAAACAAGGGAGGATGATGCAATATGAAGGTGCTGGTGTGGGTGGGAACAAAATAAGAAATGTGCCTGTTCCCCTAGAGAGCCAGGATGGGATAATGGGACTATTGTTACTGTGTGTCCTCGATGCTGCTGTCATTCCCTTTAAAGCAAGGGGAAATCTATGAAATGATTGTGTTCATTTCACTAGAAGGAGAGGTCTAATTGTGAACCTCTGACAGTTGTCTCAGAAGACCCTTTGATTTATTCTGGGACAAACTAAGGAACTTGACTTGGCTTCTAACCAGCTTCACTTCTGCTTATCTTTGAATATTTGTTACTAGTAAGTGCATCGAGCTCCAGCTGTGTCAAATAAGAAACTTCAACTACCTACCACAACAGCTATATCTGTTTGTGCCATGGTACAGACAAGAGTGGGGACAGAGCAATTTCAGCTGAAGGATTTGGTTATTTAACAACCTCACAGAACAGGCAAATTACTGAAATGCTGTAACAGCTTGCCCTTTGAGGGAGTCTTTCTGCCACAGGCAACCTTCACAATTGCACATTTCTTTCACTTCCACATGATCTCACTAACTTTTGGTTCTTTTTCTTCTCTTCCCTCTCTCCAAAAACAAAGCAAAACAAATAAACCAGGAAAAAGCCTTTAAGCCTTGAAAAGGACACTAAACTAAGGTTGCTTGAAGGTTGCTATGTATATAGCTGCTGATGGCATATGGAAGGTTCAAAGATACTACAGAGAGAACTGCTGGTGCTAAAACTGACTACTTTAAAATATATCATACCATGATCATTACCTGTGGTACAGCAAAAAGCTGCAATCTGTCTAACTCAGGTAGGGCTCTCCATTTTCCTGGGTATCAGCCCAGCAAATTAGGGATCTGCTCTCTCACTTCCTAGTCCTGCAGTCTAAGCTCAGTACTCTGAGCTGGCAGCCTGGTGATACTAAAGGTAAAGCATGGCTACAATATGTAGTGAGGTGTTTATATCAAATTCTATGGACTGATCTAATAGGGCTTCAAATGCTCCTTTTAGGGCTTCCCTCCAACCACAGCCTTCAGCACACTATCACCATAGCTAGTTAGTATTTATTTTTTATTTAAAAAAAAAATCAAAGTCCAGTTGGCCAGGGTTTCCTTCCCAGCCCCTCTCCTTCTCTTACACCATCCCAGGTGTCTTTCACATGACAAAATTGGGAAGCTTAAGGAGTGAGTGTTGCTTGATGTACAGAGAGGGACTTCTTGTGAGGAAAGGCAGTTTGACACCTGTTAGGGGTGAATAAGCTAGAGCAGGGGAGGGGAAAGCTGTGCTAGTGAGTGTTATTTGACAGGGAAAGAAATAAAAGTGACCTGTGCATCCCACTGTAAACTCCCATCTGGTCTCCCCCAGCTCTGGCCAGTGATTCCTCACGCAGAGCTAAGCACAGCCTCCTCTTCAAGTCACTTCTCTCTCCCCTTCCAATCCCAAACAAATGTCTCTGCCACTGTGCAAAGTGGCCTCCCCACACCATGGACAAGGGCAGGAAAGGGATTTTGATTCTCTTCTTCAAGCACTGAAATTTATTTTGGCTCTTTTGTGGCTATGCTTTGAGCTGGCTCAGAGTTAAGTCATGGCTTGATAGCATGCACTGCATCTGTGTTGGGGGTGGAGGAGTTACCAGCAAAGGGAGAAAGGGGTCACCACCCAATTATATTTTGCACAATCAGCTGAGATTATGTCATCTTAGTGATCAGAGCAAGGAAAATTAGATCTGGATTCCTTAGTTCTTAGCTGGTTTTTTTTTTCTGGTTTGCTGCTTGGGTTTCCTTGTTATACACAGGTCTGATAATCCCCAAATAAGCAGCCTTACATCATCCTTTACAAGAATGTGCTTTCTCATTTTGGGGCTGGGTTTCCATTTGCACTGGCTCACTGCTGTCTTTCTAGGCAGCTGAACCCAGCTGTGTGAAGGACACCCTCAAGGGGCTCCGTGGTGCAGCGCTGCCCAGTGTCATGGATACAGGCACTAGGATGGGAAGCAGGGAACTTTGCCTGTATTTATAATATTTTGGCAACTATTGTCTTGTCTCAGGGCACCAGGGGCAAAGGAAGCAAGACACACTTGATCCTGGAGCCCAGGAATTGTTGTGATTAGAGTTAAGAGTCAAGAGTGCGAAGACCCTGGGAGAAAGAGGGGTAGAGGTGCCAAGATGAGAGGAAGGGTGGCTGGTACTAGGTCAGAAACTGGGGTGGCAGAATGGGAGAAAGCAAGACACAAGGTCGTGAGGGAGACAACTGGGAGCAAAGGTAAGAGTGAACTGGGACCAGGGCACTGGGGATAGGGAGGGATGCATCCTAGCTGGGGGCAGAGACTATGACCAGAGCACAGTGTCAGGGGCTAGTGGTGATAGTTGAGAATAAGGAAAAGGACACAGGAGGGGCACAAAGGCAGAAGGGGGAATTTTCTCTGCATTAAAAATATTTTCAAACTATATATGTGGTCAAAAAAAAAAAAATCAGTGTCCCATGAAGTTTTCTAAGTTTTGACCAGGTTTTTAGATTCTACTCAGCTGAAAGTCAAGGCCTGAGCATTCTATTTCCATTGTGTGTTGCTCTTCTGCTCTGCTCCAGACATAGCACAGAGGTAACACCTCTGTCTGCAGTGGAAGGTGAGGGCTCACAAAATCCTGCCTCTGGCTGCCTGCCTGACACAAATCTGTGCTGGAAGGAGCACCTCCTTTGCTTTGTCCTCAGACTGTGTACTTGTCCTGGGCTGTATAAAGAAGATGCCACAGCAGATAACATCCACTGATCTTTGAGATTCATGGATAGACAGTGCCCAAGATATCTGATATTAAGGTGTGTGCAAGCGCAGTTTATTGAAGGAAAGAATGCCTTCTGAATGCAGGACAAATACTGATAAAAATCAAATAAAACAGGATGCTTAAAAGTCTGTAATAGGCAGGAGATGGAACAGTAGAAAGACACATAGGGTTTCTTGACAGGTGCTCTTTTTAGTGATACGAGTCCAAGCCAGATTCCCTTTCAATGTCACACATATCTATTGAAGTCCAAGCACCACACTTAATTGCAGCAGGAAATCACTGTTTTAAAAAGCATGTCTGTAAAGAATAGGGGAATGCATATGGCACATATGTGCCTCGACAGTTTTGCTAAACAAACCATGAATTTTGACAAGTGTGTATCTGTAAGTTTGCCATGGAAATAGGATTGTATAACATCACAGCTGAAACAAAAGTTCAGCCTCTGAAAACTGTGGGGGTGTGCTGCTAAAATGTTTGTTCGAATGTTAGCTGACTAGTTTCATAACTCCCGTGCATGTAGTTAATGCTCTTTTAGACAATACACAGAAAGGATGGATGTCAGAGCTGCTTAGTAAAAGCATTAAAGTTGTTATAGCTAATAGTCAGATCTCAATTTCAGTGTTTCAAAAATTATAAAGGCTTCTTGTATTAAAAAATTTAAGAGATGAGCCTTCTCAGCTTGTTTATACAGGATTCTATAAAGCGGAGGTCTGGAAAATATTTGGTTCTCTGTTTAATGAGGAAATTACTCACTAGGGGATATTAATTTCATTCGTAGAATCTGGTTAGTTTGACAAACCAGTAAGGAATGGGATGTAAAGGCTTTTTCTTTCAGGTTGTTGATATAGAGCCATTGCTCTGTTGCCAAAAGCAGGAATTATAGTGAAGAGGAGTTGTTACTATTAGTGAACCCATGATTCAGCTCAGGAGTCTCATCCAGAACCCAGTGAATATGTTCTCACTCAGTATACCACTGGCATGTTTGGCAGTGCATCAGCTGTCCCCTCAACCAATACCAAGAATTAGGTAGGTGTAAAAGCACATCTCCAAGAGGTTTCTAAAAGTGGTAGTTCTGGCATCAGTTTGATATGCTACTTCTCCATGGGGGAAACAAACTGCCATCAGAAGTAAGCATGGACATCTTTATCCAAAAGATAAGCAGCAGAATGAGGGGTCAGAGCAGCTTTTGTTGCACTGAGCACTAAAAGCCACCTGCACTGACTTTGCCAATCAGTCATTCCCAGTCAACCGATCTTGACCCACATTCAGAGGATGCAAAACCTAAATTAACAAAACAAACTTTTCCTTAATTTGACCTTAATTTAAAAAACATTGGGGTCATTCTCAGTCTTCCCTGAAGGTCTGTTTTGTAATTCACACAAATTGGCTCATCCCAGTTTCTGATGGTATTAGCATGACCACAGCACCTTTTCCAGGTGGGTTTGGCCTGCCCATGGCTGTAGAGAGCTTTCATACCTTGTTCAAGTTCAGCTCATGGCAAAAGCAAAGTGAGCCTGCCCCAGCGATATACACCAGGAATGACCACTCCACCATACTGCAGTTTTGCTCTGTCCCAAAAAGAGGACTGGCTGGAGGAGGGGAAATGGTCATGGGAATGTAAGCACACACCTGTGCATGCAGGTATGTGCCTGCATACATGTGTGTATATGTGCATATATGAAGGAAGACAGGCTCTTTAAGCTGCAGCCCTGGAGGAAGCCTATTCCTGAAGGAGCCAAAGTGCCTATTGGTCTGATTCAGTAGCCACAAAATGTCTCAGAAACTGTATAAGGCCTGCCTTACCAAGTGTTTTTGGGCTAGCAGTATTTCTCCAGGGAAAACAATATAGCAATTGCTGTGACACCTTTAATTGTTAATAAGCAAATTGTTTATTAGGACTCCATTAATGACATTTCTCCTTATTATAAGAAGCAAGAAATATGTAAGACACAGTCTACATCTCAATTCAGCCCCTCTAGACTGTTCCAAAATGTTCTGGAATTGCTTGGTTTATACTGAGCTGGTGACCTGATTGTGCTTTTATTTAGTGCCAGATTTTGTCTGGCATACACATGTGTCACAACTCCAAACTAACACACTACATGTGACTGAAGTCAGGCATACAAATGACCAAGATGTGCGCCAAAGCAGTTTTGCACAGAGACACAAATCACTGTGCCTTGGCTTTTACAGGTGTCACATGAAACATCTGTTGGGCCACACCCAGTAAACATCTGCAAAGGATGGACATGCCATGGCAGGCTGAAGTATGGCTACCACCTTTTTGCTTTCAGCTCCCATGGATTGGTTGAAGATAAAACTAAACAGGAGCCTCACTGTCACAAAGCTTTGACAAGCCCTTGAAGCTCATCTCCAGCTACACTCCTTACATTGTTATAATCTACAGCAGGCTGATGTGGTTTGCCAGATTTGGGCAGCAGAGTCATACAGCAAATACAGAGCCTCTTGGTAGGATATCTGAAATCACCAAATGGCTGAGATGCTGTTACAACAGTTTGTCTCTCTCAAAGCCGTGACACTTGATCTATTAAACATGGAAATCACAAACGCTGCAGTTTCAGTGCACTGGGAGGATTGTATTAAACTCAGTCAGCAATTATTGGTAATATGGGATAAAAATCTTTACTCTGAAAGTAAGCTTTAAAAGGTCATAATGTAATCGCTGCCACTGATGGTCTCTGCAGGGGCTGTTAGTCTGATTGCAAAGCAGCAGAGAAGAAATGCAGATGCACAAATTGAATGCAAACCCTAAACCGCTATTTCTGTCAGTATTATTGGCAAAATTATAGATGCAGCACACATCATCTTTCTCCCCACTTGCTAGATTTAATAAATTTACCTTTATTCTTCACCAAATTTCCTCTTTATTGTTGTTCTGTGAATGGTCATTATGAGAAAGCACAGAAGTGCCAAATGAAACAGGAAAAGTAGGAAGTGTATGAAGGAGACAGTGAGAGATTCAGACAAGTTTTCCGGGCCCTTTGTGTTGCTCACAGAAAATGTAACGCGTGAGTTAAAGCTGCACTGCCAGATAAGCTCTGGAGCCAGACACGGTGGCACCTTTCACTGCAAAGAGATCCAGATTAGAGATATATGGAGCCTGATTTGGGTGTTGTTGGGGTTTTCACCCTGACAGGTGTTATGAGCTGCCAGCTTGCACCAGTGCTGGCAGTCTCTGGCTCCCTCATACCAAGTTCAACAGTAGAGGCACTTTTAATGCCATTTCTTCATGCCATTTCTTCATCCAGGGGGAATTCCCTGCTCAGTCACATCTTCAATTCCCTTCTCAAGGGAATCCCTTGCACCTCACCACTTCCCTAAGACAACTGGCAGAACAGATTTCAGCTTTCCTTGGCTGCTTCCAGAATCCCGCTCCCATTCCATAGCCTGCTTATGCACAGTGGTCAGCAGAGTTAATTCCAGCCCATTTTTAAGGCAGTGCAGGTAAACTTCAACAAAGTCTCCTGCAGATGCCCTCATTTATATTTTTAAAAGTCTCAGAATAATTTAGTGCTTAGACTACAAGTTTTGAGGCAATAACATGTTATTGCATGCCAGCTCCCACATCAGCATCTGCTTGTGCTCCCTGCCGTAGTACCACTCTGGCTTGAATGACTCCATTTTTGCTATATATTAAGAACCATTGACAATTACTGCAGATGCCTTATACATAATAATTTGCAACCTAATAGCCTCTACTGCACAACTTAGTTTCTATCACTTTGAAAATAATTTCTGCTTAATTGATTTAAGGTCAACTCTTATTGAGAGTGCTGGTACAGTGACTAAATGCAGTTCAGCTTATTTACTCTTAACTCATATTTTAACATTTCTGAGTGTTAACATACAAGAAGCAGATTTTTCATATAGGAAACAAACAATTAGGAACATCCTGAGCAATGCAGCTTCACTGATGTGATGCTACACCTCTGAGTATGTCTGGTCCCACTGAAACATAAATGGTTTCCTCTTCCTGGCAAATTGACTTCTTACTGTAAAATCAGTAAGTTACTTCTAATAATAGATTTACAAATTTCTCATGTGCTTCTTGAATGGCTCTAATTTGTTTAATAAAAGGACAAATTTTGGTTAATCAAAATCTTCTCAGTGGATTCTGAATTAACAGTAGACTGAAAGGTAAAATTAATTAGAATTTTTCTCCAGCTAAAAGAGTAAAATAATCTCTTCTTGTACACATTTGGTATAGGGGCTACCAGGGGCACCTCAGGCCTTTATTTTCTGTAAAGCTAATAGTATCAAACTTAATGAAACATAGTAAGTCATGAATACCAGGGCTTGTGTAGAGCTGTCTATGCTATTAAAGTGATTTTAAACAATAAAAGTTTGCAGCCTTAGAACTAGTCCTCCTTTTCAGTTTCATGTTATTCCTAAACACCATAGCAACCTACCTGACCATAGGAAAGGATGGAAATTTCTGGAATAAGCTCCAGAAATTCCTATTACCAAGGTCCTGTTTCTACCATCTTGTCACTGCACCCTGCCTGCCTCAACAAACTCACAAGCAGTCTCTTCTTCTTTAAAAAGAAAACACTATTGCATGGGATTGGAGTGGGCATCGGCACACTAACTGTGATAGCAGAACCCAAATGCCACAAGTTCTGAGTAACCCTCATTCCTGCAGCTTCCAAACCAGGCTCGATATCTCTGCAGCACAATCTGGGCTTTCAGCAAAATGCAGCCTCTCAGACAAAACCCCAGCTGGTTAATGTAACCATCAATGCTCTGCGGAAAGATGAGACAATTCCTGTATTGACCCAAACCCAAAGCACTCTTGAATCTAAGGTGACCTTCAGCTTTAGATGAGCAGAAGATGCAGAGCAACATACTGCACATCAAAACATTAAATGCTCCTTGCTGCCTCTCAGCCTTCTTTCCTCCAGTTCCAGGCACAGCTGAGCCAAAATGTCTCTCTTTCCTCCAAGAGCTGCTGCCTGAGCCCCAGCCATCCCTCCTGCCAGCACAGAAACAGCCCCACAGCCCCTTGGGTAGGCACAGACCCTCTCACCACAAGCCCCCCTCTCTCCCACCTTCTTTCCTGACCTCCTGCTGCCCATCAGCCATGGCTGAGCACCTGACCCCAAACTCAAGGGCCTTACACAATTGCACAAGAAACTCTGCTTCAAACTAGCTGTGCAACAGCTAATTACTGCTGATAGGTGAGGGACTATTACTGGAGGGGTTCAGGAATTCTACCTCCTCAAATACCATGGTACTCATCCTGCAGCTGTGATCACAAGTCTGTCATACTTGTGAGAGAATATTGCAAGGTGAAGCTCTTTTTGCTGTAGGCATTTTTATAGCATCTGCCCTAAAGTGACAAAGAAAATGGTGGAATAAGCTCCAGAAATTCCTATTACCAAAAGCAAGTCTGAACAGCATTTAAAATACAGCTGGGGTCACTACAGTTCTGAAGTGTTGAAACAAGTGGAGTTGATGGATTTTTCTCCCTCAGATTAATTTATCATATTATATTATTATAAACTGTAAGAGTACTTGCCTCAGTTCTGGAGGAAGTCATGGCCAGATCCAAACCTCTGATCAGAGCCTGAAAGTTTATGTGGAATTTAATAGGAATTGAAGGTACTTCAATTAGCACTTCTTAGGGCTAGGCCTGGACACAACATATTCTTCCCCTCCAATGTAAAATTCTGAAACGGAAAGTTACCTGTTTTAGAGATATCTGTACAGAGCTACTGTGTTTTACTGTTTTTACCTGATATTGCTATCTATGTGTGTACCTGCCATTTCTAATACCTTGCGAAGCTGCTGGCCAATTTCAAGGTTATTTGACAGTGTAGTAGGAGAATCAAGGGAGTTTAGTTTGAACATGATTAATGGAAAAAGGAAGTGAGGTAGAGAAAAGAGCCACCCAGGCTGAACCAGTGTATGCGAGGTGGCTCAACCTCAAGACATAAATCTTCAGGGAATCAAAGCATGAGACTGGTTGCACTGCTCACTGAACTGCTTCTCCACCACCCTGAAATCCATCAAAAACCATCTGCTTCAAGCTTTCACTGCAAGTGGAGTAAGATTCTCAGTGAATCAAAGGCTTCACAGACAGCTAACAAATCATACACCTCCTAATGTGAAGGTCAGGCAGCTTCTGTGTTTCTATTCACATACTAAATGAATAATACTTATCCTAGAACTGACAGAACAAGCCATGCATGTCACTGTCAAAGTTCATCCTACCTAACAGTGACCTCAGTGAGGGTTAGACTGATTAGTATAAAAATACTTATCTCCAGCTTAAAAAAAAAAGCCCTAAACTGAATGAAGTGGAAGATTAAAGTCACTTCAGCATCTTAATATGCTTTTTTCTGAAAGGTGTAGGCACTGCAGAACAGGAGGCAAAAGCAATCCTATCTGATGTTATTTAAGTATGTGTTATAAATGTTGGTAAGAAAAGCCATAGAAAGGCTTTGCAAAGTTTACTGAATCCCCTACACCTTCACTCCCCATGCTTGTTTCACAAAGTGGAGCTGACCTCAGGTAGGGGAATCTACATCATTGCAAGAGAAAATTATATTTGTACAATGGTTTATTATGTACTTCATTAGGGCCAACTATTTTCAAACATTAGTAGCCATATGAACGGACACTGAATGTTGTGTTATGGAGGGAGGGTGGAAGCTACATGTAGAAATAGAAATGATACTTCACGACTTATTTTAGCTGAGACTAAACTGAAAACAATAATAAAGAGACAATATTATGATAAGAAATGGACACTGTTCATTGTCCTAAAGATTTGTATCCACACTCCCCTAATTTGTTGTCTTCCTTTATATGGTGCCCTTTACAGGTTTTATTTTGCTCTTTCTAACAGCAGGAGATGTGTAATTATTATTGCTGGAAGCTGATGTGGTTTGTGTTATCTCATTCATTCTCCCATTGATTCTTAAGGTAAATGAAAGAATAGGCTGTAAGGTAGCATTTTTTTTTTTCTCAAAAATGCAGCTTTTTCTTTATGTGCACCAGCAAAGCACTAAGCTCAGACTAGAGGGATGGCAGCAACCATGGCAGCTCTCACCTGTGCCCATGGGAAAGCTTAAGCCCTGGCACCAGTGGAAGTGTGGGATAGCTCCCAAGCCTCCTGCTCCCACAAACCTTGATGGAGGGGCCGATTAATGGGGTAATTTATCCCAGATCTAAGTTGGCATACATTCTCATATGCATGTATGTATGTGTGTGTATATATATATATAATAGATAATAGATTTTATATATCTGATCTATATCTAATCTATATAGATATAGATATAGATTATATAGATAAAGATTAGATATAGATATAGATATATGTCCTGCAGTGCTGTGTGATAGGAAAGGAAGTTGTGACCAGTGCCCTTGCAATGTCTGGGCTACCTGCTCATAATAAGCCCCTAAGAATATGCTGGTATAGTTTACAGCTCTTTACTTACTCCTGAGGGACAAAGATACACTCCACATTCTCCAAACCAGGAAAGAAAAGGATGCCTTACAAACAAAGAGACAGGGGCACATGTCCAAGTGCATCTGCCAAAACTGAGTACATGATCTTGGCTCAGAGGAATAACTTGGACGAGAAAATAGGATTTAATTCTCCCCATTCCCTTGAAAGAAAGAAATCAACAGAAACATTGTAGTGCAGTTAATACAGCCCCAGCTGAAAGACCAAGACTGTGGCCGAGCATAGAGCAGCACAACAGCCAACACACAGCCTTCCAAAAGAAGCCCTTCCCCCTCCCTCTTCCCAAACCCAGAACTCCCTCCCCATTAAATCCTTTTTATCTACAAGGATCAAGGAGCAGGTGGACCCAACACAGCTTTGTACTGTACCCTAGCTCCCATTAGGAATGAGAGAAGCCTGGTCAGGCAGATGGGAATTAGAGGTCTGTAAGTGTTGTGAGATTCAGGTTTTCACCTGATAGCTTTTGTATCAGAAAAACATCCTTTCCAGTTAAAAAATCTGATTGTTCATATGTCCATATTACTGATTGTGAAGGATATCTGAATGTCTTTGTACATTGTTAAGTAGTTCTAAAGACTGTGCTGAAGTCTGGTGTGTGTATGATGATCAAAAGAGAAACCCTCAACTAGTACTGAAATTCAGCCAGGATTGTTCATCTTATCAAAGATTAAAACCAAAGAAAATTTTGGCACTGTCATTATGCTAGCCTAAAATCCTGTCAACATATATTTTTCTATGCCAATCTTTCTCTCACCTCTCCAAACCCATCCTCTTTGCTGCAGTTTTGGCAGCTGCATATCCGGGTCTTCAACAGCAAAAGACACAGTATCTAGATAGAAACAAATACTCTCTTGCCCTCTTATTCTGGGCAGGATTTTTAACCTCTTAAGAGAAGAAAGAAACAGACTCTCCTACTGCCATTTAAAAAATTACATGCATTAGCATATCAGCTAGTCTGGAGCTGTCTTCTCTCTCAGAAATTCACCCAGGTCAATTTTTTTTCTTCTTTCAGTTGCTCCCAAAAACTTCATAGTCCCCTGTGACACTGCACATGCACAAGGGGTGCCCACCCTTTAGCTGTCCTCTGCCCAGGTGACCCTCTGAGGGGCTGGAGGGCAGCTGCTGCAGGCACCCCTGCCATGCTGAAGGACACACGGACCTCAGTCTGTCCCCACGTAATGCAGCAGCAGCTCTCAGCACCATGGATCAACCCTCTGCCAGCACGGAAAGCAGCTACCAAATTAAGTGTTGTTACTCACGGGCAAAACTGCTCCTCTTCCACTCCATCCATGACTTCACTGATGTCCCAGGGAATGCAAAGGGCTTGCTTTTTCCCACTGCCAAAGTCCCTCTCCATGATGGAGGCAGGAATCTGTCACCGACCCTGCCCTTGGCGGGAGCAAGGAGCGCATGAACCCACTCTGCACCTGCTGCCCCTCAGCTGGAAAAGGCTGGTGCAAGCTGGGCTTACTCTGTCAGAGCAACTCGGGGGAAGGAAAATCACACAGATGAGAGAAGCGGGGAGAGTGGTGGTGAGTGCACGGAGCCCAATCACTTTACATCATTTTGCAAGTTGGAAACAAGATACGGCTAGGAGGTCATGTGCCCTGAGTGATTTACAAACACAATGTCTGCACGAGAAGCCGCTTGAGGTTTTCTTTTCAACAGAAGCAGTGGCTTTTATTGGTAATTTGTCCAACATCCAGGCTTAGAGATTGCCCATCACGTATAAGGGAAAGTGTTAAAGCACTTAAAAATATATTAAATCACTGTTGAAACCCACACAGTTGGGGGATGGTGCTTCCTCCAACCAGTTAGCAGAAGTGTAGGATTTAGCACTTTCAGTAGCAGACTGAAAGCCTCTCCAAGGCAGCAAGCAGAGCCTTGGATCCCAGCACTCATATTCGATAAGGAAAAATAGCCTCTTTTTCTGAGCCAGCCCAATTTACTACAGGGATAAGGAAGATGACACTGTGAACATGGCTCTCTGTGTATCCACATTCCCCTTTCAAGTGAAAAATGAGGAGCACAGCAGCAGTCCTCCACTCGGTTTTGAATCAAGCCAGGATGCTGGCAGGAGAGTCTTACACAACACAGTGAATAAAGCGCATACCTTTCCTCGTGTACCTTTGTCTGGATGGGGATAACCACATAATGCTTGTAAAAACCAGAAGAGGGTCTTCCCTTACAGAAGAATATTGTGAACTCACATTTCAAGGGTTTAAAGTCCACCTAAAAGGAACTTAAAATGCAGTATGATCAGAGAGGAAGTGAAAGCTATCAGGTACTTAGCCAGCAAGAAAAGGAAAAGAAAGAAAGATGCTGAGCACAGGGCAGCAGGCTGAATATCTCTGGAAGTCTTACCTCCAATTATGGAATACAGAGGATGATTTAAAAGGGTATTGTAAATTCAAATTCAGTGTTTTAAATAATTTATAGTTAGAACCTCAGTCCCTTGAACAGTCTATCCCTACACTGGTTTAGCTTCTCTCATCTGCCTAATATGTTTCACACCTCTCTTGTAGCATAAACTGAATTTAAAGAGGCTAGAGATTTTCATAGAGAAAACAAGTTCAAATTTGGTAAAAAAATGCAGAAAACCTTCAGTGCAAAGAAAGGACTTTTTGTCAGAGGAAGGTCTTTTAAAAATCTGCAGCGGCCTCAGTACCTCCTGGGTCTGAATACCACTCCATGGCTCTTAGTTGTGCTCTGGTCCTAATGGGGAAAATGTGCAGAATCCTTTCACACCAGCCACACCACACAGGCAAAAAAAAAAAAAAAAGCTAGACAAATCCTTGATGCTGCAACAAGATCTTGTGCTTGGGCCACCACAAGTAATTCAGGTACACTGGGACACTGTGTTTAATGAGGGAGGGCTACATTGCACACTCGATAGAAAACGCAGAGTGAGGGGGACAGTGTGGATGGGAAGGAGGCAGAGACCCCAGGAGAGGAAGGGCATCCACATCTTGGCCACAGCCTTGGGAGAACCAAGGTCTGAGGGGAGGGGTTCATCCATGCCCTGCTTGCTGATTCTACAAGGCAAATGTATCTTTCACATCTATTGTAAGCAAGCTGAGCTGGGAATCACTGTCAGCCTTCTTAGGGTAAACCAGCTCGCTGAGTCTTCACACAATCTTCTTCTCACAGCCTTCACAAGTAGATGCCCAGGAGCAAGAGCTTCCCACTGCACTCAAACTGTGGCAGAAATTATGGTGCGAGTCCAGCTGGGCATTGCCCACTTCTGCCTCTCCACCTCCTCCTGACTGTCTCTTGGTGTATATAAAAACTGCAAGCCTGGAAATAGAACTCTCTATTTTAGTTTCACCACCATTTGGTACTGTGCATCTATGACACACAGCCAAGGCTCCTAGGTAAAACCACAGTGCAAACAACATTTAGAAGGATGAGAAGATTTTGGACTGGGGTACCGCTGCCCTGCACCAGGGGTGTTGCAGAGCCTCAGGGAGGATGGGAGTGCTGCATGACACAGCAACTCCAAGACTGCTACCAGGTACCTTGGAAGTAGTTCTTATTCTGAGACACAAAAATAGGTATGAATTAATGATATAGTTACTTATTCCCTCTGTCTAGGCCTCCTTCCCTAAGTTACCTTAGGGAGGTGCCTAAGGTATTTCTGACAATACAGATCTCAGACAGCACTGTTTTAATCTGACAGCATTTCTATTTCCCTCTTTAGCTGGACTGTGCTTGGTGTTCTCTCTTCCTACCACATCTAAAATAAGGACACTGCAGCCATTTTGACAATTCTCAAATTGTCATTGAAATTCCAAATGGCTGTGAGTGCAATGCAGGAAACACTTTAAGGGACTGTGGCTCTTCAATTATTTACGACACTATTATACATCCAGTTTTGCCTTAACATAAATAGCATCAAATGGGAGCAGAAAGAGAATAAAACATTTGAGCCTATTTTTGAGACACCTAACATGCCATGGAGCTCCACACCCACCCTCTGAGATCTGTTTGCTCCACTCGCTGCTGCAGCAGAGGGTGCATTGGTAATCCCGCCAGGGAAGAGAGAAAACCTTCCCTGGAGCAGACAGTATAGTCTGCAAGGTACTTTGC
Organism: Euphonia xanthogaster; assembly: GCA_034509185.1. Classification (NCBI taxonomy): domain Eukaryota; kingdom Metazoa; phylum Chordata; class Aves; order Passeriformes; family Fringillidae; genus Euphonia; species Euphonia xanthogaster. The sequence goes on along the minus strand of JAYDZK010000001.1, from coordinate 96,330,967 downwards.
AAATATTACTGAAAATATCCAACTCCTCTGTTTCTCTTAATGATGGCTCTAGAAGCACTTTAATTCATGTTGAATTTTAGTTTGAAAATCCTGGCATGGCTGGCACCGATGCAAATGACTTGTGCCCCACCAGAGCAGAGATAAATGTGTAGGTGGTCAGTGGGAGACCAGATGGCTTCTCTGAGCCCTGAGTGTGCAGGACCCCCACTCCCAGTTAAGATACTCTACCAGACTTGTTACTGCTGCTTCATTTTTCATGCATCCAAATCAACAGTCAGTGGAGATTTAGGAGCACTTCATCACATAAAATTCTCACTGCAGGAGTATTTGGAGTCTTTACCAGATGACTGGTGAATCTCAGGGTCAAGACAATATATCTGCTCTTGCCTGCGTGTATTACAAAGTTGGGAAATGCAAGACACTCCTGTCTCCCTGGGAATTGCTAGGACAGTCACCACTCACTCCCAGGGGCCCTGTGGCTTTAAGCAACTTACTGCAGGTAAGACTGCAGCAGTAGGGGAGAAAAGAACACAATGGTTTCTCTCCTTTGAAACCTATTTTCTAAAAGTAAATAACAGTCCAGAAGTATTATGATGCCTTTATTCCAGAAAGCCAGTTTGCACTGACCACTGACATTTAGAGGAAATACCTCACCTGTACAGGCCCCCTTCTGGGATCCTTTGGCCCACTTCAGGCACAGCTGCAGTCCCCCACTAACTCCAGCATCAGAGCTGGCTGTTCCCCTCACTATCACTGCCCAGAAAAGCAAGTGATCTCTTCCAGACTGTTTAGGAGAAGATATTCAGAAGGGAAAGGAAGAAAATTGACCTTATTTTGCCTTAGACATGAGAAAATATCCCCTTGCTTAGGTATATGACTGTGTTGGAGTAATTTTCATAACTTGGTCATAACAATTAAGGAAAGTTAAACACAGCTCAGGGAGATGCCTTCATATCCTTAATTTGACTTCCAAGAGCGATTCCATGGAAACATATGGAACTGCTCACATAAACAGAGTTACAGGATGTACAAGCTTTCATGGCAATGGCTTGCTCTACATCCCATGACTTTTACAGACCTGAATCTTTGCTGATCAGTGCTCTTTCTTTGGAAATCCCTTCTGCAGCTGGGTTTGCAAGCAGGAGCGTGGTGTACAGTGCAGTCACACAGGTGGGCTCAATGTGGTGATGAGTCCCATGCTGCACAGTCACTCACCAGACATTTTCTACACAAGCTCACTATCTCAAACTCAGTTGATAGTTAAAAAAAGAAAGAATGGTTAAAAAAAGAAAGGAAAAGGGAAAAGACAAACAGGCCAGCTTGGCTGTTGAAAGCCTTTACAAAAATACATCCGAAAATTCAAATTAATTTTTTCTTTTCCCTTTTAAACAGAAAAACATCCAATCCAAAGGCATTTTAAATATCTTCACCAGCCCTGAGCATTCTCTGATACCTTCTCCTCCACCTAGAACCTGAGAAAATAAAGTGCCCTAGAGAATACCTAATAGCAGAGTCTCTGTTGCTCAACTACACTCCTGCCAGAAAGCATCTCTGATTACAAACCCACCTATGCAGCCCAGGTAGAAGAATTACTGAGAAAAATCATATTCCCATCCTTTATGTAGCCCAGTCCTACTTTCCTAAACCCCATCAGGGAGCTGATAGTGTTTAGCACTGCTTGGAGCTGCCTGGCATTGGCTCTGCCATACATGTAGGAAACTTCTGGCAGCTTCTCACCAAAGCCATTCCTGTAGCCTCCCCCTTATCTTTTGGGGAGTAAATAAGTTTGTAATTAAAAATAAAATTTGTTGTGTATCAGGTATATCAGAATAACTTGGTTAACTTTCACTGTGTGAAAAGGTTGATCAAAAACAAGGGAGTTTTTTTCTTTTGAAACCTTATCTCTCCTCGCAGATAAAGAAGAAAAGGAAATCTCTTTATAATTAGTCAAATTGGTTTTGTACTTTTCCTTTCTAGAACATAAATCAAATGAGGAATATTTCTAAAGAAATTACCATCATCTACTGCAAGGCTTTTTAGAGGCTGTTCAGTATCTAGAAGGTCACAGCAAATTTAGTGATATTTTCCTTCACAGGTAGCCTTCAAATATACATTTTAATTGACATTAGGAACTTTAAGAACTTGTATTGTGTCTTTTTGAGAAAGGCAAGACGCAATAACTTCTTTGTTCTTATTACATTAAATGGAAAAGTATTTTGTAGATGGCACATGCTAGTGCTCAGCATCAGCCTCTGGTGTTCATTCAGGCATCAGCAAAGGTGCAACCCATAATTTGGAAGATGAATGCAAGCCCTGTCAGGGGATGAAAGTGCTTGAGTGCTGTGTCTGCAAGGATTCTTGGACACAGAGCACCTCCTGAAGGTAAGGACAGTCACCTTTAGATGAGGACCCTACTGTCTGTGGGCAAGTGTTTTTAACCAGGAAGTGTCACCAGTGCAATAGCAAATCATAATGTTGATTCAGAGAACTCCCTTGGAGCTTCCACAGCTTTTCAGTTGCAACCTTTTTTACCCAGTTGGTGTCAGAGAGCAGAAAACTGGTCACTGCTTACTCAATTTTCTTTCTTTTAGAGTTTGAAGCACAATGCTGGAATTGAAACAGCCCTATACTGCACACTATACAACAGTAAGAGTTAGTCAATAAGCACAAAAGACTGCAATATAGATAGATGGGAGGTGGAAACAGAAACAAGACTGAAAGAGACACAAATGGCCTGAAGCCACACAACAGCAAAGAGCAAGTCAATATCCTATAGACAGAGTTGGATTTTACCTTTTAATCAGAAACATACCTCAATTTTTTTATCATTTATAGCATTTTACTTCCAACATCAAACGATAGCTTCATAAAAGCAAAGCAGTTCTCTGACTTGAAACACTTTCTGGGTTCTTCATTATCTCTGGTAAAAGAAACCTAATAGAGAAAAGCCAGGAATAAAGGAGTAAATCATTGGTATTGTTATTTTATTATTATCATAGGTGCACTTGAGCTTCCCACAAATTTTACACACAGCTGAAGTGAAGCTGAGCTTTTATTTCTTTCATTGATCTATATGGGCAAAATTATATCAAGTCTCATTACTGCTTTTTAATCCTTCCCCTATTTTGAGTCTTGTTAGCTGGAGAGGAAAAAAGAGAAAATGCAGCTGACTTTTATCATTAAAACTCAACAACTGTGAATAAAAGAACAACAGCACATCAGGCACAGCTTGTCTGTGTCTCACGCAAACTCAGCCTCGGTGCTGCCAGCACGTGTGTGGTGGTGCACCAAAGCTGACAGTGAGATGGTGGCCTGTGGACATTGGCAGCTCTGGGGACAGCCAGCACCCTCCTGTACTTCTGGGCCACTCTGTCTCTCCTGAGTCCTGTGTGGGCTGTCTCTCACAGGTTCCAGGCTGGGGGAAAGAGCAGCAACAAAAATGCTGTTTTGCCCTTCCTTTCAAAGCAGATTTATCCTCTGTGTGGTCACTGTCTGTACCCATAATGTGGCTGTGCTGGGGGAGAGGAGGATCTGTTCAGAGAAATCCCATCTTTTTTCAAGATCAAAAGAGAGAAAAAACACAGACATTATGGTGTGACTGACTACCCTATAAAGCTGATGGAAAGAGAATAAATGAAAATGTAGCCCCTGCAGCAGTTCTCAGTGTCTGAGAACAGACATACACTGTTGTGCTGCAGCAGGACAGTGTCTGTGCCTTCCCACCAGCCCAGTGCCTTGTCTGGGAGAGCTCCACTCTGTCCATGAGTTGTGGTGGGACTGGAAATGAGAGTGAGCCTCAAGCCAGGCCTCTCAGAAGTGCCCAACTCATTCTACCTCTGAAGAATTTCTGGAAAACATGATTCTGCATATTTTGTAAACCCATGTTCTCTTGCATATTCTATTCATTATTATTCATTTTCTATTCATTATCTCATTAGATTGGCTTCCTATATACCATTGAAAGATAGAGAGAGCCCCTTGAGCTTCCTGGATGATGATGACAGCAGCCAGTGATACCCTTTATCACTGAATTTTATGTACCTTCTTGTGCCTCATAAACGTGACACTTTCCTTGTGACTAGGTAGTTGTTTCAGTGTTTACCAGGTACTTCTTCCACAATATTCTATTTTGCTCCTGAGACTATAATTCTGTCACATATACAAAGCTGACTTAAAGTGAGAGAACAGGAGATTAATTCCTAAAAAATAGCATTATAGTTTTCATCAAATTATACAGAGGGAGGACAGATTAAGCTACTTTTGTTGATTTAATCTTTTGCTCTTTTCACCTGGATGGGTGAGTCAAGTTGCACGAATGGGGACAAAATTTGGCGTGCAGAAAACAGTTCTCTTACCTAAGTCTTCCCCTCTTACAAGTCAAAAAGAAGTATCTGGAGTTGGAGTTCTAAACAAAGTTTTAGAAAAATGGTTTTATCAGGCATCACAGGTTCTTCATCAGTTCATGATGAAATGAGCTCAAAGATGAGATGAATGGATCAAGTCAGCCTGATCAACAGAAAAAGAGAAGATATAAAAAAGAAGGTAATAAACACATTTCAGCTTTTAATTAGTCTATCAAAAGCTCTGCTTCTCTATAGTCTAAAATAAGAGAAAGATTAATAAGATTTTTTCAAAGACTGGTTGTATGATCATTAGACTCTTCCTTTTATTTGCATTGATTTTTAACCTTGTCTTATAAGAACATTTTTTTTTTAATTAATTTATGTAAGGAGCATTATTAAGCATCTTTTTCCCTTTTTGTAACATCTACATGTGTGAACAGCAGACAAGTTATTATTAAAGCTTTGAAAGAGCCTCAAAAGATATTGCCTCTGATACTGCTAGCAATCAACAGATGAACAGGACAATGTTTTAACCCACCATCTCCCAAGCTGGTTCTCTCATCCTCTATGCACCTGTCTTTCCTGGACCACAGCAAGGAATATTAAAAGCATATTTTACTCTGAATAAATTATACAAAGAATTTAATTTAGAAAGTAGACTCGCCCAGACATGGTAGTTCTTCCATCCCAGCACTCACCACCTCAGGGCTCCTCAGAAGAAGAGCTCTGGTGCAGACTGAAAGCACTTCTGTTCCCTCTGCACGTGTGATGTTTTGTTTCTGTGAGCAGGCAAGATTGCAGCTCCAGCCTGGATAGGATTGCTAAATGTTTTGACAGTTTGAGAAAAACCCAATAATGCAGCTTGTTCTCATATTGTAAGTGTAACTGTTTGCATAAAAATTCCCGGAGATGCTGCTGGGAACACTTTTTAATTGGATTGTAAGATCTCCTTGCATCGTTGAAAGAGCACAATCAACAAGCCCTGCCCACAATTGCTTAAAAATGGAAGCCATTTAGAAACAATAACAGCCAACAAAACCAATCTAAACCATTACAATGCTAAAGTCTTGTTACTGCTTTACATCCTGCATCATAACCTGCAGGCATTGGGTGGACTTGCTATCTTTTGGCTCAACTCTGTCAAAGCCAGTGAAAATGAGAACCACACATAATGCAGAAGGCTCCAAACCTGAGCATTATACATGAAATATCGGGATTTCAAATCATGTAACTCTGTTTTCCAAACCTAACAACAGTTGCTGTCAGCTGCATGAAGAGTACAAATCTGAAATCTGCTGCCAAATCAAACTTGAGCCCTTAATGTCAAAGCCCAGATTTTATAAAAAGGGTAGATGTTATTTAAAAGACAGCTAATCAATCAATTACTGACACTCAGCTTCTCAGCAAATCTGGTGCCATTTGTAACACGTATTGAGATCCTTGACTGGAATGAGATGCAGCAGAAAGGCAAAGAATGATTGTGGGCACTCACAGCCTGGTGATGAAGTGCCAAGGAAATGTCAATAACAGTCAAACAGTAATTTTCCTGATTACAACGTGTAATCTAGGCTCCCCTTTCCTTGGGGCTGATGCAGAGTTTTAGATCAACAGCTTCAGACAACTGAATTACAGGCTGTGGCTGGCTGTAAAAAACACATTGAATTCTAAAGGTACACCTCAGTACCTTTCTTCATCATTATCTTCAGTGGAACATAAGCACATCCTTAGTTTTATAAATGTGTTTAAGTGCCATCCTGATGGGAATATGTTGTTAATGAGGCTTATTACAGTAATTTGTATTGGAGTCATTTACAGGCCTGAGTCCCAGTGTGTTTGGCATAGCACAAGAATTGGAGTATCAGTTTCTCTGCTCTTTGAATTACACAGCCAAAGTATGGGAGAGAGAAACAAGTGATTGGCATAGAGAGATGGGAAGTGGAGAACAAGCAGCAGGCATGTACACAGCAATGGGGCATTAATGAGGTAAACAGGGGTCACTGGACATGGAGAATTGCTTTCCTCCCTTCCATCTAAGTTCAGATTTTACAAAATCTGTAAATTTATGAATTTGAGTTGGTTGCCCAATACCATCTGCATCCTCTGCATTTATCTGGATCACCAACAGATGATGAAGATAAATCATATTTTAACACACATCTTCATCTCCTGGTGCTGCAATGGTGCCCCAAATAAATAACTCAGATGTAGACATTGTAGAGAGTCACTGCCCATAAAAAGTAATAAAAGTTAAAGGATTACTTTTAATCCTAATAATAATAATTATAATGACTCCCACAGTAACTTTAGCTGAAGGGTGGACATCCACAGTGTGTGAAGCTTCTGTATTTATCCAATTGCATTGCAAGTCAGGCAGGAGCTCCTAGGAGAACCTGGAGCTTGGTCAGAGAAGACTTGTCCCCACACAACCCATGACACTGGCACAGGCAGCCTTGTGCTTGGTGCTCAGAGAGAGCCCTTTGCCCAAGCCCTGTGCCACATGTACAACTGCCTTGCAGCAGTAGCACGTGGGTGAAGCCTGGTCAGGCAGAAGGTCCCTCCGCACAGATTTTGCCCTTTCCTGCAGTGGGTTGCTGTGTAAGACTGGTGGGGAGCTGCCATCCACATGACACTGTGTAAAAGCCTGCAGGTCTTGCAGCTGGACACTGCTTCCTGCCTCACTGGCACTCACCCATGAGCTTATGTGACCTCACTACAGGCTAGGGCTGGCTTTACTGCAGTCATCTGGTTATTCTAGGGGGCCAATTTGACCTGGAGTATGTGGCACACCTGAGCATGTGCTCACAACCTGACTCTTCATGCCTGTAGTGCCACTGAAGTTAGTGCATAAGTACGCCTCTGTCACAACCAAAAGGGACATTTTATTTTATATTTAATCAGTCATGTGGCATACCTATCTCCTAAGCCTCTCTTTCTCCAAAGGGTAAACCTTCTTACTTCCTGACACACTCTTGGCTGGATGAGGGTCTCAGCTTGATAACCAGTATTTTTTCAAAACATCCAATATTAAGATCTCCAGAAGCAGAAGAGATGTCTGAGGTTTAACTGATCCTAGAGCAAAGCTGACAGGCAACAGTAGTCTTGGGGTGGATACCAGAAATGCAGAGCCAGAAGCACATCTCCTTTTACATGTTCTCTGGGCTGTACTCCACCAAGCAGGTGTCTGAACCACAGTCTGGAAAAAGGAAAATCATAAAGATGGCCATTAGATTTGACAACTTACATAATAAAACAAAGCAAATGGAAACAAAGACCAGATGCCATCACTGTGACAATCTCAGAGTGTCATCATGCTTGTTTCATAATTTCCTTTGTACCTTTGTCTACTAACGTCTATAAAGATATTTATGAAGAACGCATTAGCTTTGCTGTGAAGAATTCCTCCATAAAGCCCATTGCAAATTATATCATGCACTCTTAAAAAAATTTACAATATTCAGTATACTATACCATAAATATTTCTAAAACCTCAGCAATTTCTAAATAATTGCCAATTGCAACTGTGTAAATGAAATGCTACAATAAACAACTATGCTCTATTGTTCTCTAGATGCATTCACTGTTTTGGATAATCTTTTAGAGTGCTGCAAAAGAAGTTTTGTATTAATTAGCTGGCTCTTGTTTGTTGAAAGCAGTTGATTTACTAAATATCTCGCTTATTAGTGTGGAGGCACAGAACAGAAGGCAACACTTCATAATAGCATTTTAATAAACAACCTTGAATACTTGACTTTTAATAAGTAGCTGACAGGAGATGAGGTACCAGTTTTTCTTTGTGAAAAGATTCAACTGAGGGAATCTGGTGTTTCCTTTAAGTTGACGGTATCCTTTCCTGCCATGTTCTGTCACACAGTTCTGCCAACGATTCAGGCCAAGAATCATGCCTGTGATAGCTCAATAGATCAGCTCCAATGGACAGCAGCACCCTTTACTGACTCATTTTGCAACCTTGAGCTAATAACCTCATGTCATCTATTCTTGTAAAAAGTGTGTGAAATTGATTCTGTGGTGGTATAACCCCAGCTGGGAGCTTGGACCCACACAGCCACTCACTCAGTGTGTCCCCCCCAGCTCCTTGTGCATCCCCAGCCTCCTCGCTGGTGGGGGTGAGGAGCAGAAGAGGCTCAGCTCTCTCTTAAGTGCTGCTCAGCAGTAACTGAGATGTTGGTGTTTTACCAACACCTCTCTCACCAGCACAAATCCAAAACATAACTCATATCAGCTCAGATGAAGAAAGTTGCCTCCATCCCAAATAAAAGCAGTACAGACTCATTCTGTGCATGTATGGTATTTGGAAGAAGTAAAAAGTGGATAAGTGACCTTCTGCCATAGGGCAACGGCTGGGACAGGAATCAGCTCTAGAGTTATCATACCCACATCTTTCAAGTCATGACCAGTGTGAGAATCAACATCCTTGAATATGTTTAATGAATCTCACCTCACTTGGAAGCTTTGAAAAAAATTTTATAAAGAAAGAGGTATTATTTATGAAAAAACTAGAACTAATTCAGTTTGAAGAAATCAAATATATCAAAGTGATAAGCAGAACATTTAGCTTACCCTCTGGATTACTTTGGTGATAACTAGTTATTCTTCATTAAAAAACATAAATTACTCAAATTACCAGCTGTGTTTTTACTTTTTTTTTTCTTCTTACCATAAATCCCACCTGTACTGGAGATATATAGATATAGATATGACACATGTATATGCTATTCCATCCTGACCTTAATGGCCCTGCTGGATTTAGCACGCTCATGATTTTCCCCCAGGATGTGTTTCTCCACCTGTGTATGTGGCAGAAGGCATTAGGAGGAGATTATTTTCCAGTCTTTGACAGCATGAAGGATTTCAGCACCAATGTTAAGCATGCTGAATCTCCTCACCAAAGTGAGATTATATCTGCTCTCAGGAATTAGTGGCATGGCAGAGACTGTCTCAAATGCATGCTTTGATACATCACTAAAGTCAAGCAATAAAAGGTGCCAAACAAAAAGGAAGTGTCTCTGATTAGTCTAACTAGAGATCAAGGAAACTTGGTTACATTCAACCTGAGACTTTAATCACTACTCTTTTAGTCACCCCTGTGTTTTCGACATATAAAAAAATTAAACATTAAAAACATGGCTTATTTGCAGTTCTTGTCATTATGATTTTTAAACAGGCAATGGGGCTTAGGGGACAATGAGACGTGAGAAAAATGAAATAGGACTTGAACATGCAAGAATGTTTTCTGCATGCAGCTAGGCTAATCCAGATCTCCAGCAAGTCCCTAATTCACAGGCCACTGGGACAACAGAAGGACTGCACTGACTTCACAGGCTTTGCAGTCCACAGTATAAATGCCCAAATTACATTCAGAGTTTTCTGAAATCTGAATCGGCTCAATCTAGAAAATGTTACACCACAGTAAGCACTATCTTTTCTACCCACACTTACTCTTTGTTACAATATGCTTCATTTAATTTTAAATGCAGGCTATTTTTTTATGGGAAAAAAGTTTCAACCCTCTGAAATTTCAACCCTCTTGGGATTTTGCAAAGCCAAATATTCCTGGGTTATGCCACTCTTGTTCTACTTTGGTAGCCATCACCTTAGTATATGTGTAATAGGAAATTAAAAGGAGTAGGTTTTCCTTGTTCAATCTGGACAAAGCATTAGTAAATATCCTTCAGAAGAAGAAAATGTGACAGGGGTTATTAATAACTTTTATAGTTTTCCTGGAAAAATGTAATCACAGTTTTTCAATAAGGTTTTAATCTGGAACTGGCTATACGGTCTATTTGCAGGCATAAACAAATAAAAGACACACACAGTCACACACACCCCTGATCAGACAATATGGCCAACCCACCCTGTGCTAACTGAAGACACCCCCAGATAGGCCTGCATGGCTTTCCAGGGGGAGCCCACTGTGTCAATGGTAACTGGGCCAAGAAACTGTCTTGGCAACCCTAATTCTGTCTCCAGAGAAAATCAATTGCTAGCTGAACTGTAGCAATGCAAAGGTATCCATTCTACCCAGATTGTTATGCTCCAGGCAAGTAGCCCACCCAAAAATTTCCCTCTCTGATAGCCAGAACACATTCCAAGGATCTTTCCAAAGGATGGAGCATGAAAGCTGTGTGAGAAATCTCAATAGCATCTACTGCTGGGGAAGCCATTGGTCCAGAATAATCCACAGCATGCCTTGGCACATGGACTGGTACCAACCTCCATGGCAGTTCTCCTTCACAGCACTCTTCCAAATGGGTGCTTGCAAATTTTGAGGAACATGCTGTTCTTTCCTCCACAGCTCTGCATGCTCCCAGCCTATTTGTATGCTTTTGTAGCTTGTGTGGAGTTCTGAAGGCTGTGATTATTAAATGCTGGTGTTTGCTCCTCTTTTTCCATTGAGAAAAATGCTCAAGAAACAGAAATTATATTGCTACATTAACAGAGAATCAGGAGAAGGAAGTTACAATGAGTTCCCCAAAGACAGATGATTCATACATTTCATAAAAATTGTACCATATGCATTAGCTATCGCTGTCAGATAACATTATTGTTGCAAGCACTGTTGCACATAAGTACTTCATTTATCTAAATCGAGACTTTACACTTCTGCAGACTCTGCAGGTCCCAGCCCTGCCATGATGGAGTTACTAGCATGATGTAGCAATGTATTATAGTGTCAGATCGACTCACATTTCACATTTTTAACCAAAGAAAATCAAAATAACAAAATGCAGCCATAGAAGGAACAACTGCTCTCATCTGCTGCTACTCCTACTTAAGAGTCATTAAATAATAGCAATAAAAATGTGAGAATATGTTGGTATTGACAACCTGTATAGACTGGAATAAAAGATTTATACTTTATTCGATGCAATTATTTATTTCTACTAGATGAAACATCATTAATTTTTTCCTCTACTACTTTTTTGGCCCTCGATATTCAATATCTTCCTAAGCCCAGAATATGTTTCCATTTAGTCTTCAGGGGTTTGGGGTCTGTCTTACCCTCTTATTTTGATTACTCCATCCTGCCACTTAGCCACCTTCCTCATGAATAAGGTTGGTTTGTCTCCCATTCTAACAGGTTCCTGCCTACATTAAGAGAGGTGGGAATGTTGTCAGCATTAATGGGAACTTCACCTTTCCAAACCCCTAGTCCCCTCAGCCTGCCCAAGTAGGACTTGTGAAGATGGTACTTACCAGGTGATAGATGGGAGCTGCAATGTCCACCTGCTTCAGCCGTATCATCCTCAAACACAAAACAAGGAGCAGGAATGTGGGTCACTCCTCTCAGAGTTTTGATGCCAGGCAGGCAAACGAAAACTAGATCCAAGAATATGGAAATAAACATAATTTTAGTACACAACACTGTGCTCCAAGCTACCTGGCAACTGTAAGAAGTCATTTACTCACTATTCACTCTTTCTGTAAGCAGGAGGGAATCTTCTGGGAGACTGACATGATGCAAGTCATAAAATGATCATTGTCACAAAACTGAGTTGACTCTGCTGGCAGCCTTTCACATTTCATATTTCCAGCTGTAATTAATGAGCCATTTTCCAGAATGCAAATAAAGGATTTTTAAAGCTTTTCTTTAAAGATTTTTAGCTTCATTTTCCATTTTTGTGTTCTCTGAGATACAGGAAATGTAGAAATATAAGGTGGAATGACAACAAGATGCAAAAGGCATAGAAAATTATGTAAATATTTTACATAAAACAAAGAATTCCACTTGCCTTGAGACCTGTCAGAATGCATGTATTAACTTAATTTCAATTACAAGTAAAACTGCCTTTCTTGCAGCTAAGTTAGATTGGAGCCAATGCTTCACTTCACTTTGCATAAAGACAAGGATGCTGAGACAATATTCCAGGCATAAAAATGTAGGAGCCCAGATATCTGAAGACAGGAGTATTGCTTAGGCATCTCCATGCAGTGCATTACCACAAAACACCAAAAAAAACCCCAAGTAAACAACAAAAAAACACCACCAAACCCAAAACAAAGCCCAAAACCCCAAATTTGTATAGCACCTAGCACTACTGTAGCGGGAGGAAGGGTGCCCCAAACCCTTTGTTAAGAAAAGGAACAGAGGGCAGTAAATAGCTGCTCTCTCTTTCTCTGTGAGCTGTAGTTTTCATGTTTTCCAAGAGTTTTTACTGAGCAGGTAAATCAATTCCCATTTTTCAAATCAATATTTTCTTGTCTTGAATGTCCTGTGATGATAAAGCACTTTCAAGCATAACTTGAGTTTCTCTATGTGTTCTGCATTTAATATTATTACAGGAAACTAGAACTCTGCAATTGTCATTATGGCAAAATTTTTGCCACAGCATCCTCTGGAATAAAATCTAAATTTATTGTAAAGATAAAGATTCAGCAATGAAGACCCTTTATGATGGCCCTGTAGATTCAGCAGTAATTTGAAAAGCAAATTTCAAGAATTTAAAGATCAAGCTTACCAGTGCCAGTCTACTGTTTTTTCTGGCCAGTTTTTCACAACTCACCCTAAGAAGCTATTTGATGTTTTCAGGCAGGTGCAGTGTCCCAGTGGAGCGTCACTGAGGAAGCATAGACAAAGAATTCTGTTAAATTTAAATTTCTGCTGAATTTTGGCCACTTTTCTTTGTAATTTTTGAATTTGTCTTATGTCAAGCTAATCAAACTAACCCCTCAAAATATCCAGCACATAAAATTGATTTTATGTCTTTATTTTAGGAATCTTTCTGAGGTGGCTCTGCCTTGCTCAGCTGAGTTACTCAATATATTTATGGCACTGAGCAAGCATTATAAGTCAGAAATCACGGAATGGGTCAGGTTAGAAAGGACCACAGTGGGTCGTCAGGTCCAACCTCCCTGCTCAGGCAGGATCATACCAGAGCACAGAATGCATGTGGACAGTTCTGGGATATCTCTAGTGAGGGAGACTCCACAACCTCTCTGGGCAACCTGTTCCAGTGCTTGGACACATGCACAGTAAAGAAGTGTGATATAGAGATATATAAAATACAGCACTTGATACTCAAAGCTTAAAAAATACTTGAACTTTGAAAGAAACACAAAAAATCTCTTCATTTCCAAAGATGAAATTACTTCTCTTTCATTACCTGATGCTTCTTGGAGACCTCATCTTTAGAGTTCAAAACCAGAAATATCCAATTACCTTATGTTCAGGATGTTTCAGCAGGGCTGGAGATCATGTAGCAGATAAAACAAAGATGTCGTCTGAGATCTCTAGACCAATGAGAAATGCTTTTGTGAACCTGAACTTTCAGACGCTGACATAGCATGAAATCTTCTCTCACTATCAAGCACATCACCCACTGAGAGGGCAAAGACATCATCATTTGATGGAGTTTCTGCTGGCTCCATGTTCACTCTTTGCAAGAGGTTCTGACAAAATATTCAGAAAAGGAGATAATTTTTCTGAAACAAGCAGGGTATATGCTTCTATGTCAGGATGCTTATGGCTGTAACTCTAAAAATATGGAGATCAAGTGATGCACTTAGAGGCAGTGACTTCAGAAAACACAGAAAGCCCTAGAACAACACAATCCAGTAGTCCTCGTGAGATTATAGTGTTTCCATGAATGCATCATTTAAAAATAATGCAGTACATCTCTGAAGAGTATAGTTCAACTCAGATTTAATGTGGGTTCACTGCTCTCTACTCCCAGCTGCTATTTTAGAAGAAGAAGCTAATATATTGAGAAAATATTTTAGAAAACATGAAATACATTTCAAGTTCCACTAAAACAACTGGAATCTTCTAGGACTTGCTTAATTATGCAATATAGTTAGCCCTTAGTTTGTGATTTAAACCTTAGAGTAAATATATGAGAAAAGCCTGTCATTTCACTTGAAATAAATAAGGCTTTTTTTTCACAATAAGCATTTGCTTTTTATATATATTAAATTTTTATATTATTATAAAACTCCTACATCTTATGATTCTGTTGCCCTGCCAAGTTAAGGTACTTTAATTAAATTGAAACCATCTAGATTTGCTATAATCACCAGAGAAAAACAAAATTTGAAAAATGAATCTGCAATAAAAAAAATCTTCCTTGAGACATTTTATCAAAATGGTGATTTTTAAATCTATTAACAGCTGTAGGCCAAAAAAGCACATGAAGTCACTCAGGCTGGCAGATCCAGAGGTCCTTTATCACTAAAGGTGAAACTATAATTTCAACAACAGTTCAGCCATTAAAGCTGTCAAACAGCTAGCTAATGGTCAAACTCCTCCTATAACATATTATGAAATAAAGTTATAGAATTATAGTCATTACAAAATTTATTACATTTCAAAACGTACAACCAAACATTTATAGAGGTTTGCAGAAATGAGGTTCATCATGCAGGAGCTCATGCTGTGCAGAAGCAGGAGTACACCAAGTCTCTGTGACCTGTTAATGCTATGAGGAACTGGGAATCTCACAGCAGCCAGAAAACACACGAAAGGCCAACATTCTTAACCTCTGCTTCAAAAATGCAGGTTGATGGCTGAGAACAAGATTTGTTGGGCCACATCCATTCTACCTGCCCCATTCCTCTGTGGCTCCTCTGCAGCCTACGCTCCTTCCCTGCCAGCAGGAGGGAGGTGAGCATAGACATCTCATAGCCAAATCTGCACGGTCCACAAAGCACCCAGAAGACATGGAACAAGATAAGTGTTTTGAGGAGGAAAACAACAAAAATTTGCATTGGAAAAACTGGCATCCTGGAAATGGGGAAAATTTCCATCCCACGGTACAGATGTCCCTTTGTGAAGAATGGAAAGCAAGCAAAATGCAATTGTAGAGGGGTCTGCCATCCTCACCTTCCTTCTGCTACTGCATTGCTTAAGTGACTCGCTGGCTTTTAGCAGCCCTTCTACACTGTTATCTGCACTGTAAGTCAGAGAGCTGTGGATAGATGCATTAAGGGATTCAGGTTTTGTGGCAGCAGCCATTGCAGTGTCTGCCTTCCTGGTGCCTGGCTGCTGAGTGCCACCTCCACGAGATTTGTAACAGGCAGAGCTGGGAGCAAGGATGCTCCAGGGCTTGCTGAGAGACACCTGCCTGAGAGCCCACTGCTCATGTGGCCACACCTGAGTGACAGTTAAATTAGCTTCAAGTCATGCCAGGGCACGTTTAGATTGGATATTAGGAAAAATTGCTTCACTAAAAGGTTTGTCAAGCCCCAGAACAGTCTGCCAGGGAAGTGGGTGAGTCACCAGCCCTGAAGATATTGAAAAAAACGTGTAGATGTGGCACTCAGGGACGGGGTTTATGGTGGACTTGGCAGTGCTAGGCTTACAGCTTGCCTGGATCTTAAAGGTCTTTTCTAACCTCAAGGATTTTGTGATTAGCATCAGGTTGGAACTTCTAGCCTGGAGTCCTCTCCTGCGCTGCAGCTGCACATTGAACTCAGGCCTGTGTAACACCGGGAAAAGTCATTGCCTGTGCGACAGGGAAGCAGGAGACTTCCATCATAGCCAAATTAATAAAATGTGTGCAGGTCTCACTTGCTATCCCAACCATCCTGCTGCAGGCGTTATGCTCAGGATGTTCCTCTCCCTTCCTGTTGCAGTCATATTCCTGAGCAAAAAGTGATTAAAAAAAATCACTGGACTAGAGAGAAGCTGCCTGATCTTTTAACCAGTGACTGGGAAATTTGATCAGAAGTATAGGGGCTTGGTTTCTAACCACTGCTCTAATAGCTATTTCTGTGCACAGAAATAAAATATTTAATACTTGGTGAACAGAAGTATGAAAATCTGTATGTATAAAGAGCTAGCTTAAGGAATGGCAAGTAAGGATCAAAATTTAGGGTTTAATATGTGAAATTACTCAATCCCACTTAGGAATCCTCAAACCTTTATGAATTTGGGCTAATAATGGCAGACTTGAACCACAGGCCCTTCAGACTATTAGCAGTCTTGCCCTGAGATAACCATGTTAAATGCAAAGGTGTGCTCATTCCTGCAGCAACAGTGCTTCAACTATTTGTCAAACTATAAAAAACTATAATAAAAATGAATAATTATAGTAATACTACTATTAATAATACTATTATTACAACTACTACTAATAATAACCCCATTTGTTTATTTCCTATATAACTCCTCAACTTCACAGGGCTGCCCACAACCTTAGACATTGTCACGTAATAATGTGCACACCCTTACCTAGGAGGATAATAATAATAATGCTAGACCATAAGCAGCTTAATTTCACAATCTGATTCCCTCCATATTTCCACTAAAATACTTCCCAAGTTTCTGATACATGCAGCTACCTTTACAGATGTACTGATTTATTGTTTCATTTTTCAGGGATCCACAGAAATAGAAGCACATAAAATTTTACCAACTTTTGTCTAAAAAGAAAAAAATCACATTATTCATTCGATGCATGAAACAAAGTCATACAGAAAATCAAATAGAAAAATAGCAACATCTGAATCACTGCCTCAGTTTTTCCATCACTTTTTTGGATATGTTTGGTGGTCACAGAGACTCCAGGGTTTTGCTGAAGCCCCATCTCTTCTGGTCCCTGCAGCCAAGTTACATCTTTCTCTGGTAATCAAAGAAAGGCTGCTTGTAAAATGATCTCTTTCCTTTTATAAGTACTAGTCCCTTTTTCAGGCAATGTCCTTTGCTACCCAGAAATCAGTTTGGTCATCTGTTCCTTGGCTACCTGCTCATCTGGCAGAGTATTATTTGCTTGTCCTTTATCCAAGGATAACAAACTCATACAGTTTTACAGCCCTATGCTAAATACCACAGCTTTTCCAATCAGCCCTATGTGTGCCAAATCAAAACAAGGAGGTTACATTGCAGATATGGAAGCAAACATCAGACATCAGTGGCTAAAGATACATTTAGCTACACACAGACCGACCTCATCAAACATGGATGCAAAGTCAACAAGTTTCACTGGCAAACTGATTTTTTTTTAAGCTTTTGGTAAGGGGCGAGTCTCCCACCAACATCAAAATGTAGCATCAGCCAAACTTCATCCTTTTAAAATACAAGTACTGACAAAACTGGGAACAAGAAATACAAAAAGTTTTGCTGTCTTAATTCAGCAGCAGTATTTGAAAACAAAATACTGCAGCTTCTCTGCAGACCTCAGGCACAGAGCTCGTAAGACCAAAAAACTGCTGTTAAATAGAATTTAAACTAATTGCCCCTGGTTACCAGGATGTGAGGTGCAGTTACATAAAACTGTCCCTGTCTCCTGGTGAAATCAGTGTCCGTGTTCTTCTCTGAATACATTTACATTTTTAGCCTTCTCTTAATCCACAAAAGAACTTTACATGTATTAAAGTTGCATCTTGTCCTTGAATGCTCCTTTTTTCTCTAAAGTCTCGAGTTTATTTGGTGCTTTATCTGTTGTCTCTGCTTTCTCTGAAGCCTCTGGATACCATCTGTGAATTTGATTGGTGTGTAAGTTTTCTTCTCTTATTATTTTAGGTCATTTATACAGAAGTAAGTATTAGGCTCAACACTAACCACCCGTGAGCTCCACTTTGCTCTTTTACCCCTCATAGTTGTTTTGGTTTCTGTTTTTTCAGTCATTTTTTTATTAAAACTGCAATTAGTATTGGGGTCTTTTAAAAAAAATTGTTTAGGTTAGATGTCCTTTGTTGAAAGTCTCGGATTTTTGCAGAAAGTTCTTTATCAGAGGCAAAGGTTCTGACTTCACTTTGCTCTGTATCATTTCAGCTGAAGCACAATAAATGCTATAAAATTACTGCAAAAATGCCTAACACAACCCTGCATTCAAGGAAATGGTGACATCAAAACTAGGAGAGCTATTTTTTTTTTTTTAATATTTTGACTGGTTTGCCTCTTGTGCTTTCAGGTCTGCCACTCATAACTCCACAAGGCTTGTCAAACTCACTTTTCCAAGAGACAGATGTGAATTTTCTTGTTGCTCTGCTCTGAGACAAAATCAAAGAAAATAGAGGTGACTTCTGCAATCTTTCAATACACTAATTTTTTCTCCCTCTGCAGTTGAACAGCATAATTAAGAAGTCCTCATTTAGAGTTTGAAACTTTAATCATGGTTGTCCTAATAAAATCCTCTCTGGTTTGATGGACTTTATATTACTTCTCCTCGAGTGAACCCCAAACTGATTACTTGACAGGGAGCATTATCTAATTAATTATTTAGAGGAACAACTACCAAATTACACACAGAGATTGAGCAGCATATGGTGATCCAGTTTTAATCTTCTAATCCAGAGTTCAAATCCCAGGTGGGGACTACAATCTTCTGAATATTAATCTAATTGCACCTCTACTGTCCCAGAAAATGAGTTTCTTGTGCTTATGAATTTTTCATTATTTCACCGGTACTGAAAGAGAAGCCTACATCCATCACAGTTTGGAAAGCATGTACTACATGTCCACAAACTCCACTTTTCACCCTATTTCTGAGCAGTTCCTCTGCACTTCTATACCTCCTTGGCCCATAGCACTGACTTCCACCATCACCCTACAATGAAACCCTCAGCACTTGTTTGCCAAGTCACTGAGTGCTCTACTCTGGACAAGCAAGCCTCCACCAAACCTTTTCAATGTAGAAAGCCCAGTTTGTTACCATTTCCTTTCATCTACACTCAGTACACAGGTGACCCATATGGACTTAAGGAAGCATTCTTGGGGTTTTGAGATTTGTTAACTCTGATGACTACTTACAAGTCTATTTCTTAAAGTAACCAAACACTTGAACAGCTAAATTAGAGTTCAACTGATTCCAAATATAAGTGTTGCTGCATCTTTTTCATATTTTTTTAACATAGCCTAAGGATAAATTGACTTCAAAATTGTTTGCATATTTTTTTAAAAGTGCATATCAGGGAGAATCTAAACACTGCTTGAAAATGTAGTGTTATGTTTTTCACCCAAATATCTGTACCTATGACAAACACGGTGTCAAACGGGCTAGAATTTGCCTGGCCTTAAGCTTAAGGACAGAAATAAAGTATTTAGAAAAATGTATATTCAGAAAGAGCTCTTTTCAATGCCCTGCAGTCACTTCATCAGAGCTTCATAAATGGCTCAAAAACCAACCTACTGCTAATCCTAAGGAAAGCCACATAAAACCCAATGCTGCATCCAGTCTTTCATTCCACATGATGGCCCACAGCTTGCCTGCACTCAATCCCACATGGACCACATACCCACCTCATTCACCAGCTGCTCTCCCAAATCCAAGCACTGCCCTACAGTGTCTCTTCTAGCCACCAACTCAGAGGCAATTTCCCTCCAAGCCAGGTGGAGGTAGGCATGGGCAGCCTCGTAACAAGGCATTCTGTGTGGTGCTACCTATCCCTAATGTGTCATTGACTACTTAAATCCCCACACACGGCTTCAATCCATGAAGTACAAAAAGCACAGCTGGTCTAACACTGATGCAACAGGCTTGGTGAGAAAAATGGCAAAACTGAATCCAGGTTCCACCCTCTACTGGTTTTGCATCACAGGCTCCTGAGCAGAAAAGCAATGATTGATGTGAGCAATTAAAAATTGTGATTGGTATGGGACTGAAGAAAGCAGTCCTACCACAAGAAGTTGTTTGAGCTGGGGTTTATTTCTCCCTCAGCAGCTCTATCTTTCACAGTGCTTTAGCAAGAACTGCTATGGGGTGTTCTGCATAGGGTCTCTGCTGCAGGATCTGAGAAAGCCCAGGTTTCACTGACTGCCTGCACCTGCCAGCATGACACCAGCAACCATGGGCTAGATGTTGCAGCAGAGGCAGGTAAAACCACTGTGCTTGTTGTTTGTCTGCTTGCACATTGTGCACACATTAGCCAGTATTCTGCCAGCTCTCTCCCTCCACAACTAACAGTTATTCTTCATGTGTTCTGTGCTTTATTTTTTCCATCTTTCCTCTCATGCCACAAGTCTCTGAATGCTTTTGTAATAACTAGATAGAATAACAGCCAACCTCTCCTAGCTTGGAGCAAGAGTGATTTACATTTACAAAAATACCCTAAATAAAGGAGAGCAAAAACCATGAAGTAAAAGCTCTAGAATGCTCCAATCAGTTTAAATTTATAATTAATTCCACATGGAGGGACCCTCTCACATAAATGTATGCCTAAACACCTGTGTCAAGCTCTTGACTCTAGATTCTCTAAGCTCAAGATCCTGCGCTCAACACCTACTTCAGGGCAAGATCAGCCACACCCTGAAGCACTACTTCTTTCCAAGAACTGTGGAAGTTGTTCAGACAAGGTTATGTCAGATCCATCATCCCTATTTGCTGGGCTGAATCCTACCCTACATGCTTGAGTAGCAACAGAAAAAAAAAAGTTTGGGAGCATATGTAGGCTGGGAGCTTTTTTTTGCTCTTTACCAGAAGAACACAAATTTCAGATTTGTAGTGGGACTTTGGCCCACTCCAAATGCTCACAACTTGGGCTGGTATTTCTCAGATAAATTACTTCTGTATCTCCTAGCAAGCTGGTAGCAAGGCTGTCCTCAAGGCGTGCAAAAAATAAAAAGGAAACCAAGTGCTGTATGGGGAAATCAGAACATGCAAGTGGAAATATCACTCTCTAGCTCAAGGAGAAAGAAAATTCTTCCTTCCTGTGGCTCTCAGGGCCCTTTCTGTGAAGTGGCTTTGTTAGGAGCAGTCTAAAAGGAAGCCTCATGCAACAGGGTCTGTAGAGTGCATAGCTAAACTTCTGAGGTGGAGTAGGCACCAAACACAGATCTCCCATTGTCCAATCCACCTTTAATCCACTGTATCTAAAGGACTTGCCACAGCATTTCCAGCCTGCTCCTCCTGCCACAGCAGTTGCTCTTGCTGTAACACGGGTTACACTGCCATTGGCAAGAGGCACGTGTCCACCAGCAGATCCAAGTGCAAAACTGGTGCTCAATCTGTACATCCCACATGGCCTTGCAAGCCTGACAGGGGTGCTGAAAGTCCAGTTTGTCTTTTTAACATCTAAATAACTTTACTGCAGAAAACTTAGGCAACTACAGTCATACAGATTGCTGTGCTAGATTTAGAAAAAGAAAGGATTTGTGGATTTCTCTCTTTAGCTCATCTGATCTCAGGCTATATTTTTCTTTAGATACCTTCTACCCTTGCCAGAGCTGGGCCGAAGGTAACAGCAACAACTTGTTATCTTGTCACAGCAAGAGAGGGGCAATTAATTCAATGAGTGGATCTAACAACATAAACAACATAAGAAGTTTGCACATACCGCATAGAAACAGCGGAGTTCTCATTTAACTTCTTATTTTCTTCTGATGCATGATTTCATCAGCTTCATCATCATGCACAGCATAATTCTGTTACTATGGTAAACAATTCATCTCTCTCATTTTATTAATAGTCATTCCAAACAATTAAAAAATTGAATCTACAAATTTAGGTTTATGCCTTTGGCAAAGGCAGCCTGTTTTGTAGATCAGCAGCTATAACTTTCCTACCCAGAAAACCTCACTATCCAAGGCTTGTGATATGCTCACACAGATGTTCACAAACAAATTCAGTCTATGATTATTTTCAGATTAATGACATCCTGCTCTATTAGAGCATTGCCAAATCATCCTTTTATTGCCAGTCTTGCAAGGTTGTGTGTTTGTTGTTTTTTTTTTTTTAAGCTCCAACTCTAAAAGACACATGATTAGTCAAAACCCTCATTTTTCCTTCCTAAAGTCTCAAGCAAGCCTTGTCACAAGCTTGACTCATGTTACCCTAGGGGCCCAAAGAACAGAAGATAATTGTCACATTTTCTTAACACTTCCAAGACTTTTAAGGGTCTGACTCATGATTTCTAATGCCTACAGTTGGCAATGCTGCATATACATTACATGTGTCATATCATCCATATGCCAGTAAACAAAATCTTTAGGAAATGTCCAATTAGTTACTACTCACCCTGTTTATAATAAATGATTTTTTAAAATAATGTTTAAATCTCTGGTGCCAAAGAAGTTATATCACTGCAGTAGTCACTCACAGCAACAGAAAATAAATTCCTCATTAATCTGATTAAAAACAATTAGTAAAATCTACATCCTACTCAAATATGCATGTAGAACCTAAACAGAACTACTTTTGATTTCTTAACTCAGCAGCCTAAAAAACAGAAGGTAAGCCATGAAAACTCTTACTAAATATCAACTATGCAAGCATTTGCTGTACTGCTGTCAATGAAATATAAACATAAGAGACAACTTGTGAAGGTTTGTTCCATCTAAGGACTCTGTCATTGTGTGCTTACCAGTGCCCCAGTCCACCAGTGGAAGAACCCTGCAAGGGCTGGAGGCATTCTGGGGAGAGCTGCAGCTTACCTTAGTCCTGCTACTGAGAACAACACCTTCACCAGGCCAGCCACCTGGCAGCAGATTTGTCATATACTCCATTTCTAAGAAGCTTCTGCAAAAAGAAGGGTAGAATGTTTGTTTATAACATGGGATAGTAGCATTTCTACGTTTGAATTCAAATTTATGGCAAAATTTGATGGTTTGATTACTCATGTTAATATTTAATCAGTTTTACACTTTAGAGAAAGGCCCTCATTTATAATGCTCGGCATCAAGTAACCAGAATCAAAAGGCCACACATAAAACAGAAAGACCCCCACCACATAAATACATACAGTGGGACTAATTTCAGGCATATTTAAATTATCCATTAACTCAATTAGATATTTACACCATTCAGTTCAACTCTTTCATTTTGGCTCTCCTTTCAAGCCTACAAATAAAAACCTAGTCTGTGATGTACAGATGTGATGATTATACCTCAGAATGAATCAGAAACATATTAATGGTTAAGCAATGTATGTGCTCAGACTTGCTTAGCCTGAGTCAGAACTGTTCTTCTCTCCATGAACATCATGAGCATGTTTTCCACAACTTTCTAGAATAATAAAAAAAATATATAAGCAAGGAAAGAAGGGAGTAAAGAAAGAAAATACTTGGAAGATATTTTTGTTTCAAGGACTTTAAAGATTATTAACTTAATTATCAGATTGGAAATTATTAATAGCTTATAATTAAAGACTAAAAAATGTCTAATAAATTGAACATGTACTTGACATGATCTATTAGAAGTCCAACCTGAACACTACCACTGTAATGGAAGAGTTGTTGCTCATTTTGCCAGGAACTAAACACATCCCTGCATTTCTTGCTACATAAACACACTTTGTTTTCTGGCATCACACCAAAATATCCGTAAGAACACATTTGTATGATTCAATGCTTTAGTACCTGGGTTGCTTCCCCCAGAATTAGATCCAATACCTTGTATTGGTTAAGAAAGTAATTTTTAATGATAACTACCCACCATTTCTGGAAACAAAATGGCAGAGAAATTACTCCATTCCATGGAATGCATTATTAAAGGTCAGTATTAGTGATGGGATTTATCAATCTGCATCTGAGCTTTGTTCGTTCTCTCCACACCATTGCCCAGCTCACATGATCTAAGCAACCACTCCCAACTGACAGACAGCAGGAACAATGTGCACTTCATTTCCCCCCTAATTTTCTTTTTTAAGACAGACTTCTTTTCATCTTTGAGCACAAGTTTATACTTCACTGATTTTATTCAGCTTGCTATAATCTTTACCCTTAATGCAAAAAACTCATCTGCTATGTGAGTTAGATGGGGAAAATACATTATGCATGCAACAGAGAGAATGCACTGAGTTAGATCTTAGTAAGCATCTACATCTGCCACTCAGTCAGGGCTGATAACATTTTCCTGAAGCCATATATATTCCAAACTTTGGTTTAGGAGTTGGGGGGAGGGGTGTTGTCACTGAAGTAAAAACCACCAAAAACTGAGACAGAAATACTGTAGAGTTTCTACCTCTGACTCTAGCAGTGTAGTAC
>JAYDZK010000001.1:96283285-96296812 GCA_034509185.1 Euphonia xanthogaster | reverse complement strand
AAGCAGATTTTAGAGCGTCAGAGGGGGGAAAAAAAAAAGATATCTAAGCTTAAAGGAAATACTGAGTTTGAAATACCTGCGGGTTTTTAACAAAACTAAAATATTTGACTATTAGCTCTCCATAATCTGAACTAATACATTGGCCTCATCTAAAAAAAAAACTTACTAAAAATTTTAGAAGCACTATTTTAGAAATATTTCATCACTTATTTATTCTTTTGTATTTCATCAGTCAAAATATCTGTCTATGCCTTTCTATATTACTTCATTTTGCCTTTTTTCCCAAAATGCAAATGACATTCTCTGAAATTACCTCAGTGAAGATGGGTCTTGCTCTTGTAAAAACAGATATACTGTATCTTCCTCCTAACTCTTAAGTAGCTCCTATTGGTTAACAGACTTGGGAGGGAGCCTCTGATTCCAAAACACTTTTCCAAGCCAAGGCTGAGTGGAAATTAATGGAAACAGCAAAACAGAAACGGGCACCTTCCTGCCAATCATTTCTCACCGCTGAGGCAATCTTTGGAGGCATGTTAGGCCCCTTACAAAGCCAGGAAATTGTAAAATGGAGCATATTCAGCATTTTATTTCAAAAGCGGCTGAAATAATGGAATTAGTTTAAAGCTAATACTTCACTTACTCTAAAGCTATTAACGGGCAAGAAGATTTAATCGGGAATCTTTCACTAGTCCAATTACCAGTAAGCACCAGTGAGCAACAGCTAAAGCATTAGCACCCACTGCTTGGTCCCAAAGACCAAATGTGCACCAAGTGAAATTCAGCGAAACCAACTGGTGAGTCTATTTTAGACTGCAAGTACTGTGAATTATTTCAGAAGTAAATAATTTAAGATTCAGAGTTTTGTACTTAATTTGAGAATCTGATTTTTCTTCTGCAAATTCTATTATTGAGAAATAAACTTTCCTATTCTCTATGAAGAAATTTTCATTTTGCACACTTGTAGAAAGCTGGACTAAGCACAGAGGGTAGAGTGTCTACTTAACAAGAAAGTGAAAAAGATGCATCTCATACATTCCTTAAAAATATATGTTGTCTGGGAAATTGAGAGAAATCTTGTCTAGCAACAGTCTGAGGGCATGACTGGAAAATATTATCCATGTAGCATGTTGAAGCTAACCTAATGCCTCTATTATGAACTAAGCAAACTCAAGACAACAAGCTCCCAGAAAAAGTATAACATAAGTGTCAGATTCTCAGCCCACAGGAGAATGATAGTATAAATGGTAAACTATAATTTTTAGTCACAAAATCATAATTCAAAATTATATCAGTATCTATGCAAGAACTAAATCAGTTGTGTACTGCATGAAAGTTTTATTTAAGAATACATAAACTACTAATGCTTGGACTACTCTACTAGACATCAAAGAAGATTCAGAAGTACTTTAATTAATGCAGGAAGACCCTTTTTCTGGTATCAATCCTTTTTCTGCTATTAGAGAAATAAAGAAAAGGAGAGTACTTCAGCTTCTCACTCAAGAGCAGTTCACTAAAAAAAAACCCCAAAAAATAAAGCAATCCTAAGTAAACTGGCTGCTATTACCTAATGCATACAGATGTTGTAGGAAGATCTTACTGTTCAAAAGTTAAGCCAGAACAAAACTGACATAAAATAGTTATAATAATCATCCATTAATCCTTTAATTCCCAAAAAGGAAAAGACAGAATGAAAATTGAAGAACTAGTACTGATGCCTAAAGATTTTTAGCTTTGTGCATCTTTGACATATTTGTAGCTTTGTAGATTGCTAAAGCATGGGTGTAGTTTCTACAATTTTCCTACCTTTCTTCCCTACATTTAGAAACTATAGGCTAACCTTATAAATAGTGCTTAGTCTCACTCCAAGAAGAAAACCAACTACACAGACATTCTGTTTTCCAAACAGAATCTGGACCAGACATAAAAAAAAGTGGGGCAAAAGAAACCTCTGCCTTCAGTGGGGCAGGACCCCAGGGTTTATTATCTAACCAATTAACCTTTTAATTGAACAGTATATGGTAAGTATACTACTTGACTGACTTTATAAAAATTGTGGAATTACTATACCATGTGCAATTTTTGCCATATTGTCTACCTGAAAGCTTTCAAGTAAAGGTTTGCTTTTATATTCACTCTGCTATATAATGTTACATAACATTGTCGGGAACATATTTCTATTTTCCAGGCCTCAGTAAAAGATGTCACCTCAAACTCAAGTTTTCTTGTGAATAGAAACAGATAATGCAGAACTATTTCTGTGATAAAATCAAGGATGAACAATTGTTTAGAAAATAATTGTTTGACCACTTTCAATGACAAGCAGCATGAAGAAACAAATACCCAAATGAAAAACTTTTCAAAGCCCCATGTGAATGCATGTTGAAAAAAAAGTATCTAATCATTTGTACTGGTTTCTGTTGCCCAGTAGCATAGCTGACAAGGAAAGTAAACTAAGAAAAGTATTTATTACAAAGCTACCTAAGATCAAATGCTTCCTACAGCAGTAACTGTAACTTTGAAGCTTTCTTGACACTGTCAAAAAAGAAAGTGCTTGGATAAGCACAGCCTTCAAATATTTTGCTGTAACAGATATGTGATATCCACATTATGCTTGCCTTGTGGGGCTTATTTTGGTTTTGTTGCAGCCCGGCCTCAAGGACTGAAGCACACCTCTGGGTTAAGTGTTTTCTGAAAGGAATGCAGGTTGTGTATTTGGAGGACTCTCGACCATGACACAAAGGAAAAGGGGAACTACTGACAGATTTGCTTCAAAAGCACAGTTCTATCTCCCCTAAAAATGCGGATGTGGAAACATGATTTTTGTTTCTATTTATAGATGACTACACATTTCAATGAAATGCTCAGATGGAAAAGTAAAACACATACAGATACTATCACTAGAAATTTCAGTTCCCTTAAGGAACCCTTTAACAACAAGACACCTTATTTTTATGGAGTGTAGGAGACATATTTCTCCTTTTATCTATTCTACTCCATTAAAGCTTATACATGAAATGGATATGAAAACATGGTATTAAAGACACTAAAGAACAGAGATCTGCTCTGATCAACACAGAAGAATCTGAACAGTCGAAAGTCTGATAAAAACTAATCTGATCCACAGTGAGTTAAGCTCCCAAAAAAATATTCACTTCAAGCAAAAACAGTCTTCCAACAATGAGCTCTGATTCTGTCCTGTTTAATTGAAAGGTATTTCACATGCCAACAAGGATCTGACAAAAGAGATGCAAAATGGAATCAGTAAAACTTGACAATTAACTGCTCCCAGAGAAAAATGGCGTATTGTAGAAACTTGGACATTGAAAACATCTTTTATTTTCAATAAGCAACTAAAATAAAAGCATTTTAAAGCTTTCATCTCCCTGATATCTAATACAAGGGTTTTTTTTTTATGCTGGTGTAATCCCTATGTTAGCTTTCCCTAAGTGGCTACCGAAGTCACTGACCAAATTTAAGTTACAATTTCCATATCTGTTCCATTACCATCTACAAGAATATATGGAAAGTTTTCCTTGGCAATTTCGTTTTCCAGTGTACTGACTGTGCACAACACAGAGCCAACACTAGATATCTAACCACATCCTCAATGTCATGCAGAAATACTAATTACAGTACCTGATAAACCAATCTGATCATGGAGCAGGTATGACCTTACTGACTCCAGTAGTGGAGCTAGTGTGCTTAGACAGAGTTGCGTATCCCTACAAACCACTGCACTGCATCACAGAGAAACCTTTCTGTTCAAAGCTCAGTCAAGACAGACATTTCTTTTAAGAAACTACCATAATTAAAAACACATTTTAAAGCACAAGTTTCTCCCCCTGCTAATATTGATAAAAATACGAATGCAGACTTTGCATTTCTTCATAAAACATGCTACTTAATCAAGTCAGACTTGTCATTCTATACGTATCAACAAACTTTCACACTTCAGTTCTATATCAATGTGTCTATCGAAATTCAAAGTAGAAAATCCTGGCTCCCTTCAACTGGAATTAAAAAATAAAAAAATTTTATATTTATTTTTACTCAAAATGCTATTGTTAAAGTATACAAATTTTATCCTAATCTTGAAGTTCTAGAAAATGAGTATCTTATTTTAAACCCTCTTTGTCATTCCAGGACATTTAGATCTATGTAACAATAGAAACACTGCTGTGGTACATTGTGTCACATTACCTCAGAAACATCTCGAAGTGTTTTACTAAAGCCTTTAGGTTTTTGTCAGGAAAGCACATCTTCCCCAGTATTTCTGGTAGTTTTACTGTGAATAAAAGAAATAATGTTTATACCTCTTCTTGTAAATGCATCTTCAAATTACTTTTATCCACTACACAGAAAAGAATATAAAAACTTCTTCTCACCACAGACCCCACTTTTCCTTGCATGCTACTTTTGATCTTTCAAAGCCTTACTAAATAGAAACATGCTGAGAAGGTGAATGCTGCTGGGTTTAATGATGTTTGATAGTGTACTGGAAGTAACACTGCTTTGCCTTTTTTAAATGAAGGCTTACAGAGACAATAAAAGATAACCAAATCTGTGAATAGCCTAAAAGTTCCAAATAGATTAAAATGTACATTCCTCCAAGAATAAAAATAAATTTAATAAAGCAAACAGAAAAATCACACAGATATCAAGACTGGAAAAAAATATAAAGCAACTTTGAGCAGAGAATTTTGCATTAGTTTACCAAACATCCTCAGCAAATGCTGAGATCCATAGATATATGAGGGAGGTGGTGGTTGATCACTTGGTGGATAATTCTCTGGCATCAGTTTCCAGGACAAAACCTATAGATAAAATATGAAAATACTGGTTATGAAAACTTTATAACATCATAAACTATTTAGAATGTACAGAACTTCAAATTCAAAGATGAAATAAGCAATACCAACAAAATCTTTCCTTACATAGCCCTACTGTGAGGTCCACAAAACATTTAATCATTAAATCTAGGAGTGTAACACCAAAATGTTACCTCATTCAATTCGTTGTTTCTTCTACCTTCAAAGCCAGTAAACACCGTGCTCCCTTCTTTGCTAGGAGTCAAAGTTATAGGTGAAGACGACCCGCTATGGACAGGGGTTTCTTCAAAACAAAAGGCAAAACAAAACAAAAGAAGTAAGAAAAATTTTACTACTTGGAACTATAAACCATTAAACACATCTAAACCGGCTGCTAAAATGTTTGAAGTCTTAAAAACACTGAAATTCAATAAAGGTTATCCTAAAATAGACTCTCAGAAAAGCAGCTCATTGCATTCTGTGGAAAAATATACCAAAGTACTGACAATATTGCCTAGTATTTCTCTCTTTGGTTATAAGGCCTCAGAGCTAAAGAATTGATACAAAAAGTTAATGACTTCCATTTCTTTCACTGAGTATACAGCCCATTCAGCACTAAAAGGAGAACAGAACTTTGTTTTGTTTAGACCCACAATGTAAAAAGAAAAGCCTACTTTTTTCCAGGTGCAAGAAGAGCTTTGGCATAGACGCGGGGGTGTCGAGGTGCCGCCGTTTCGGCTGCGGGGACGCGCTGCTCTCGGATAACCTGTCACAGTTGGAGCTGTGGCGCGTCGAACGCCTCAGCGACTGCAGGATTTCGGGCTCAGCTTTTCGCCTCTTCGGTGTGGCTGGCTCCCCTGTGGTGGGCTGGCTGTCAGTCGACTGAGGCGTGGGTGGATTCAGCAGAGGAGGGCTTGGGGAAAGTTCCTCCTGACTTCTAGGAAATTATGGCAGGTTTACAGAATTGAAGAGGTCAGCGTTCTAGCCACAAAAGAAATTCTTCTAGTTTCACAGATCTTATTGAACACTTTTATTCAGATAACACAATCTCCTTCCAATAATTATTAAAGTGATGAGCTCTTCTATTAAATTCTACTTTCCAGAAGTACACTTATCTTCAAATTAAGGTTAAAAACTAAAAATGCCACATTCTCCTACATTCTGAGATAAGGAGTATTAAATTTCTTATATCTAACCTACCTGTTAGTATTTGTTGAGTTTTCTTTGATAGGAAGAAAGAATTTTGATGAAGTCACCTTCTTAAATTGAGCTTGTTCATAAGGATAGAGCAAAATTAAGGGAAGTGTGAAGTCAAAGGTTATTCTCAGCCCATCCACCATCTCTTTACACAGCTCGACACTAGAGGGGAAAAAAATTATGAATTTCTAATTGCATGGCACTATTTTTCAGCATAGTTGCACAAAATTGCTCTTTAATACAGTCCATTAACATCATAGCTACAATATGCTGATTCAATCACTAAGTAATGATAAGTGACTAAAAACACACTTAAAAAGATGGTCATTGCTATTGTTAACTTCAGAAATACAAGTTCTTTTCAAAGGTGTGCTTCTTAATCTCAAGCAAAATGACACAACTGTTGTATTACTAAACTAATAAAATCTACTGTGGAGTAAATAAAGTTAGATGTTTTTCAGGTAAACATTATTTTGGTTTTTCAAGTTCACTACACTGAAAAAGAGGCGCCTACCAGAAAAAGTAAGTACTAAACAAATTGCATCTCTGTCTAAAAGGCATAAGCAGAATTTGACCTATAGCCACTAAGCTGCAGTTAAGTCTGTGCTCAAGAGATATCCAGTGAACCAACAAAACCAGATACATTTGCATGGGAGAGCAGTTCCCAATGGTCTGCTCTGGTAATCAGAGCACTACATTTGGAGGCTACCAGGAATTTCAGTTTCAGGTCCGTGTGAAAGACTTACAAGGTTAAGTGATGAGTACATGAGCTATTACAAGAACCAAAATCACAGAGTGTAGCACACCTGCAACACTTGTCACCTTTGTGAAGGTCTTCCCCTCATGTTTCAAGTGCACATATGTGTATGGTAACAGAATTTGATTCTGCCAAAATGATCCATGTTTGAAATCCCAAACTTCCAATATTTCATACTGCCTAATAAAACTGCTACACATTAATTGGGTCAGAGGACCTTCATGTGCAGAAATTCTACAAATCCAAGAAGGTCAACAACCTTCAGTGATAGAGCAGTAAGGTAAATACAATGAAGATGTCAGCTGAATCCCTCCTACTTAATGATCATGGAAACTATATCCATTTTTTTTACTAAAGCACTGTTTTTATTGAGGAAGTGACTTGAACATAAACCTGTAAAAATCATAATGTGTGTAAAACCTTCTGTTCATATTTCTGATATTTTAGCTAACCTTTTATTTGGGAGATTATACTACAAAGAAGGAGAAGTGTCAATCTGCCAGAGAATGAATGACACCAACATAAAACAAGACACTCGGGCTAAAATATTGCAAGGAATAGTAAAATTACACGCCATTGAAATAGAACACTAATACAAATCAGGATTTGTGATTGATAAAATAACAAGATTTCAACCCATTGTACTTAGATAGAAGCAGTCTCATCTAATATCAGAAATCTTTAACATAAGAGAAAAAAATCCCCAAAACAATCAAAAACCACCACACTGCAAACATGTATGGTCAATGCATTTGCAACATGGTAGAAGAACATACAGCTCAGTTGAGAAAACAGACTAAAACACAAATTTCAACAAATCAGGATTTGTGTTACCACAGTCTCCCTACATACTGACTCTAGGATTTAAGATCATATATCCATTTAAAACCAACAAACAACTTGCACTTGGAATTCTTTTTAAGTGTTTGTATTACATTTTTATCCTTTTTAATACGTGAGCCTGTTCAAGTTTATCTAAGCAGGGTATTCTTATATCAGATATGAAATTCTCCCCACTGACAACCGTAACACATTCTTCCAAAGGGATCTCAATATTTGTAAGAACTCACATGATAGAACAGGATATTGATACTTTTGCATAATGACTTTTCAGAGTACAGGGACTCTCTCACTGGTAAACAAATTATCAGTGTTTCTCTGCTATAGTTATCTGTCAAATACTCTGAGCCCTGTAAATAGGTATACATAATGATATAAGCTCACAGAAGTGAACAGCCATAAAACAGAACACAGAATGGAAGGTCGTCATTCTTGTGACAACAGCAGTGGACTAAAGATTACTTACTTCTTCTCTGGTGGCACATAATGAAGATTCATATTAGCATGTGGAGTCATCTGATGGTGCCGAGACCTTTCATTGGCTGAAAAAGCAGCATTAATTGCAAAGTGTTTTACATATGACTCCAAGATGGTTATTATATTTGTCTGGCAAGGAAGCTTCACTAGCTGAAAAAGAAACAAAAAATTAATGTCTCATAAAAACAGTAAGTTGTAATGTAACAACTAATTTAGTAAATATCTAGTGCATAAAGCAAATTCAGGACTGTATAATTTCAACCCTTAAACTGCATTTTTTTATCAACATCAGGAGAAACAAGAGACATGGTCAGATTAACAAGTCTGCTGCATTTCCAGCTTTCAAAAGTAATCTGCACTCTAAAGCACAATCTTGAACCACAACAGTACGCTGCTAGATATGGCAAGCCGCTGTTATACTACAGAGAACTCTACTCCCTACACTCTTTGTATTCTTCCTTGCCCTGTCAACATGAAGCTAAAAAGGTGAAGTTAAAAACCTCCAGGAGTTGTATAAACAAGGACTACTTTTGACACCCTCCTCACACCCCCATGCACATTAGAGCCCCAACTTTTATTTTATACCCTTTTTCTTCTATTAATATAGTAGCAGTCTTCCTCAAGCTTCTTTTTCAAGACTTCAGGAATTTCTATGCTTATTGCTCTTTCTTCCATGTCCCTTTTTGTATGAGTGTCTTGTTCTTCTTTCTACAACAGATCAGTGAAAGAAAACAACATACTGGTTGTAAAAAAAAAACTTCAATAGTAAGGCACTAATTCATTTTTTTAAACTTTTTTTTTAATTTAGCGTTCTCTTAAGTATTTAACTTTAAAAAAAAAACGAACAGAAATTTGTTAGGTGTTGCTGCTTCAGATCACCCACCCTGTAGTTGTTAAAGTCTACACATCTTCAGATCAACTGTTTACTGTAGAAAAAGAAATGTGTTTTTTTCTTGAAAACAGAACAGTCCTCTCTACATTTTAACTTAAGACCAGGGTTGACATGCCTGTCTCACAGTAAAATACAAGACAAACATCCTGCTGCTATTAGGGTTTGTCCAACCTGCACAGACAAGCAAATTTTTACAGCACCCACAAAAGTGGAAAATCTAGTCTGCTACATTTTCTCCACATAAGCATTCTGCGTAGAATGAGAGGAAAAGAAACAAATGTGTATTTTAGCACTATATCTTATACTATATAAGAAAATGACATTGTATAATTTTCAAAATCACAATCACCAGGAATAAGAAAATTATGCTTTTAATTCCAGCTAAATTACCAGTTGTGGCCTATATTTCATCTACTTCAATCTTTCCAGAGTATCAAGTGCAGATATTTAAATTCTATTAACTTAAGGAACACACAAAAATACCATTTCTGTCCTCTCATCTATGTCACTTTCTTCACTCTTTATTTCTTCATCTGTTCCTTCATCACTGTCATCAGAAGAAGAACTACTTATAGCTGCATAAAAGAGATTTCACATATTATTACATTACAGAGGTTATGACCAGTTTGAGGCCTCAATGCAAAAAACCCCAAAAAACAAAAAACCCAACCCACCAAAAAACCACAATTATCTTGTTATATTTAATGAGAATGAGTAATCCTAATTGAATTATACATGCATTATTTACAGCCCACTACAAATATATTAAACATGTAAGGTAAGAGGAAGTATTCTTGCCTCCTCTTTAATTGAAAAACACTAAGTTTTAAAAGCTCCCTACATTCCTGACCACCCATTGGACTTTAGTTCTGCACAGGGGATTACATATCAATCATTCAATCAAAAGGCATCAATCTGTGTACCAGTAGTTCCCACAACATCAGTTAGTTAAGTGCCTGCCCATGTTCCTGCTGGCTTTCTAGTCACAAAGGAAAATGCAGGAAATTAAAAATCTGGCTTGAAAGTGAAATCAATCAGCCAGTCAGCTGACAAGAAACAGACCTCTGTGTGAGGTAGACTGGGGAAAAAAATAATCATATTGCCCTCAAAAATACACAAAAGCTAGCAGGGAAATGTTGTGTTTCCTAACATCAAACAAAGAAATCTGAGGGGTTCTCACACCTATTAATAATACACTAAAAAAAACAGCATTGAGCTCTGAAATCACTGATTAGAACAGCTGAGTAGAAGAGATGCAAGGAGAAGCCTCTGGACTACAAGAAAACAGATATTCCAACTTAAGAGATGCTTAGCATGAAACATGGTCCTGACTCTTCATATGACTGCCTTTGAATATTTCAGATAGGACCATGATACTCTCATGGCAAGTGATACCATGCACTTATCCCCAGGTCAAGGCATCCCACTAGTTACCAAAGGATGAAAACAAACTCACAGTTTTCACTACTCTCATCATTTTCTTCAGCAGGAAGGCTTTTTAACACAGAGTCAACACCAGGCAACCTGCAGCGTCTCTTCTTTCTTCCCTTTCTTCTCCTGCAGAACATACAATGGTTCACTGACATTTGGGTAATATTATTTCATTTGTTTATGCTAACTAATTTGATTATGTGCAAATGCACAGGAAACCTGTGTTTGAGTTATTTTCAGTAATTAAAGCTGAAATTATTTGGACAATGCTTATTTGAGAGTGGATACCCCAATGTCTGTACATTATCTTACATTCATGCTCTCGAGCAGATCCTCTAGCCATGGCCAACCAATATTAGATTATTACCTTTGGCTCAAAAATACTTCAGGTTTTCTTGAAGTGTTTTGCAAGTACATTTCTTTGGGAAGATGCAGATCCAATACACAGGCATTTCACAGCAATAGTTAAGAAGAACACAGCTATTGAGTTGTTAGTCTTTTAGAGTTTTAATAACAATACATAGGTCTCTAGCTTAGAGTAGCTCTCTAGAATGCACTGACTGTATTACGCATTACATGTACCACCTACAGCATGAGCTCAGATGCCAAGCTCAGTTGGAGACACCTGGATGTATTTGTCTGAATCTGAAAATGAATCTCATTTATTTTGAGGCCAAAAGGATCCTTACATGCGAGCCACAGCCTTCCGTGCCAATTTACGCTGTAATCTGCGGTTTTCGTCTGTATCCCGAAGAACATGATCTTCAGCTGCCCATCTATCCCAGCTAAGGACAGGTCAAAAGAAAGTAAAAAATTACTATGAATATATGCCACTCATGATTACCAACGAATTAATATAATTTAAATCTACAAAGGACTCATTTAATGTCATTCAGAAGCAACATCTGCATCACAAGGTTTGCACTCTTCTCTGTTGACATGGCTTCAGCTCTCACGTTGCCATCTAAAATCTCTCAAGCCTTGAATTTACCCAAAACAGCATTTCTAGCACTGACACATACAATCAATCACAGTCAAGACACTGCACTCATGTACTGACCCCGACAATCAAACAATCCAGGGCTAGATTTAACAAAGCATAAACCTTTTATTAATGGAAACTTAGGTGCCCTAAGTATACGGCACAGGCAGATATCCCATAAGGTTTAAACACATGTCTA
The DNA here is from genome assembly GCA_034509185.1 of Euphonia xanthogaster. Classification (NCBI taxonomy): domain Eukaryota; kingdom Metazoa; phylum Chordata; class Aves; order Passeriformes; family Fringillidae; genus Euphonia; species Euphonia xanthogaster. Next base: position 96,285,229 of record JAYDZK010000001.1, on the reverse strand, counting down.
TCAAACTGATTAACTGAAATTTATAGATACAGACCAATGTCAACATGAACAAGTATATTTAAAGGCATTCACAAAAATAAAAATACTCCTGCAAACATTGGTCTTTTGATATTCTATGCAAAGCCTGTCTTTGCAGAATAAAATAGAAGAAATGGAAGAACTGAAACCACACATAAAGGTTCTTACCTTCTGTTCCAACCGTTAAAATGGATCAGATATTCTGGAATCTTTCTGCCTTTCTCATCTTTTCCAACAACAATATCAACAATCTGAAACAAATATTGAAGGGCACATATTAAAAAGCTTGGGAGAAAGTAAGCCTTCAGGTATTTAGAAAGTCTATGCACAATGAAAGAAAGAAAATTAAAGACTTCATATTTTGCCAGTTAATATTGACATGAACAAAAGATAAGGATTATACTAAATTATTAGAAAATTTCTCTTTCTTGTTGACTGCTCTTAACATTGCATCATCTTTGTCCTATCCTCAAAGGTCTCATGCTTTCAAGACAAAGGGAGACATCAAACAGTGCAGTAGCACAGTATGGATATGGAGATTTTGGCTACTTACACTTTCTCCCCTGTGCTGTCTGCTGAAGCCCCCTAAGCAGGAAACACAGCTCTCTATACATAAACCTCAGAAATACTGCTCTGTTGAACACCACAGACTCTCAGCCACAAAACACTAACAGGCTTTGGGAATATCTCAACCCTTGTTTTCTTCCATTTTCACAAATGTGCAATGGCCGGTCTGAAAGGGCCTGCACCTCAGAAGAAAATGATGTGGTGCCCGCATTTGAATGGCTTTCAATAGATCATTATCAGTACTCAGGCTAAGTGATGTTTCAATTTGGGTGTCCAGAATTTAAGAACTATTGATGGATTCACAGACCGTTATGCTGTTTAGCTTACCTGACAGTAAGAAGAAAAGGTACTATGCATTTTTGTACTCAGGTTATAGGTTTATAGGGATAGCAACTACAGCTGCCAAGTTGTTAGGACATAGGAGTAAATGTACAAACAAAAAGGCTGCCCAAAATATTACAGGGCAGTGGCATTCCTAATCAAAGATGTTTGAGAAACACAGATAAGCATAACTCACAAACCTGCAGCAAAAAATACTAATTTCATCAAGAATCCAGTTACACACTTCCTTTTTTATCCCCCTCTGTAACAAAAAAACGCCCAGAACTCTGTTTCTAAGTTAGACACAAATGATTTGGGATTGAACAATAACCTTGTGTACCACTGATACCTTAAAACAGCACAATTTACATAAAGCTCTATCATTATTCTCTCACTACTCTTACGGTTAGGCCCTAATCGAGGCAGTCGCCCCTTACTGACCTATGGCCCACCGCGCACTGCTTACTATTTCCGTATATTCTCCTTCATCAGCAGTACCACTTTTATCTTTCTGAAACGCACAGGGGCGGGCAGTTAGCGTGGGAAAGCGTGACAGGAAATAAATCCACCTACACTACAAAACTGCAGGGGTGGCACTAAGACTTCAGAATTACTTTGCAGGTGTTCAGCCGAGAACGGAAGGCGGGAAGCGCGCCGGGCACTTCCAGGGAGGCTCGGCGGCCCCGGTGTCTACCTGCCGCGGCAGACAGGCCCCATCGCCTCTGCTCCGCAGCGCGGCCAAGGCCCGAAGGCTCGCAAACAGCTGCTACGCGCACCCCCCGCCCCCGGGGCTCCCCTGGCGCGGAGAAAGAGCTGAGCCCCACCGGGGCACCGGCCTGAGCCGCCCGCAGGGAGCAATAACGGAGGGAGGACAGGCCCGGCACGGACGGCACCGCCTCGCTTCTTCTCCCTGTCCCGTGGCGGCTCCCGCACCGCGGCCTCCCCGCCTACTCCCCCCTCCCCGGGCCGGCGCCCGGTTCCCGCAACAAGTGCAGCTGCCGGCGGAACCGCCTCCCCGGCCGGGCCCACAGCCGCTTC
>JAYDZK010000001.1:96250372-96282888 GCA_034509185.1 Euphonia xanthogaster | reverse complement strand
GGCTTCCTCTGCCCTGTGTGGGGGAGCGGCGTTGGGCCCCGGGCGCTGCGGGGACGGGCCGCCCGCCTGTGCTCGCCCGTGCCCGCCCCGCCGGTCACGAGGGGTGCGCGGCACGGGATGCGGGAGCCGGCGGCGGGAGGGGCGGCGGCAGTGGGGGGGATGTGTCCCGCCGGCCGGAGGGGCGCCCGCCCGCCCGCCTTGGGCCAGGGGAGTCCCTGGAGGACGTGAGAGCTCCCGGCCGTGGCGGCGGTGCCTCGGCGCCATGGGAGCCGGGGCGAGCGCTGGGCCTGTGCCCGCCAGCGGAGCGGGGTGCGGGTGAGGGTTAAGTGCACCCCGAGAACAACAGCTGCCCTTCTCTCTGCTGCTGCTTCCCCTAAACATCAGCAGACATCCCCATTCCTCACCCTCTTTCCCGCGTTCTCCGCTAAGCGAAGAACCGCCCCTACTCCCAAGATGGCTTTGTGTACATTGTAACCTCCCGCGAGGTTTGTTTTGCTCTCCGCTGTTCTTTCAGTCTTCCTTCAGGAAAATAAAACCAGAAATAAATAGGGTGTTGGGACTAGAAACCCAGTCCGCTGTTTAATTTCAGATTCTACAAGCACACATATAGTGCAGATAATCAAAATCAATGCACAGCTTTCTTGCCAGTTTATGCTGACTGATGCCTGGAAGGGACCTCATGGGGTTCAGCCAGGGGAACGCTGAAGTTTCCCACACGATGTTATTAGATGCTCCCTCAGGCTGTTGCAGTTTTTATGCCAGTTCTGGATTTCTGATTTACACAAGACCATAACAGGGCTGGGAGGCCTGGGCTTAGCCAGCCTTGTGGAAAAGGAGTTAATTTGTGATTATTTAGGATTTCTGAAGTTGTTTTTCTGTGGAAGCTGTTCAGGAGATGGATGACTCTAGACTGTGCAGCTGTGCATACACTATTTTGTTGCTGAGGGGAAGAGGATTTTAAATCCTCTTCCAGTCACTGCAGGGGGGGCAGTAAGACTTCAGAATTATTAACTAGATAATATTAAATTAAAAATTAATTAAATAATATTAAATTAAAATAATAATAAATAAAACAATATTAAATAATATTAAATTAACAATTTATTAATTTAAATCCTTTCCAGTCACTGATGCTGATAGCAAAGCTGGAAGCCATAAGGAATGCCATGGGAAAGAACATGGACTTCTAGTGTACTACCAGAATGTTTCTGAAGGTAAAAGTGATAGGGGGTACCCAGAAAACAAGATTCTGAGACTGCTCCTTGGGATAGGATGGACTGAGTAATCAATTTATTTTGATTCAAAATGTACATATTTTTATAGTGGGAATGGTAAGAAAAGCCTGTAAACCTGCTGCTAAGACTGGGTGGGGTGAAAGAAGCCAATTGATGGAAAAGAGTGAGAGAAATTAAGGAAGCATTCCTGAAATTGTTCAGAGCTCACTGATGCTAAGATTAGAAAATGGGCTCCAAAAGTCCATGGATGTAATGTCAATTGCAGGAAGTGTTACTTAAGTTTCTTTTTTTTTTTTTTTTTCTTTGCAAGATAAAGAATATGGTGTTGGACATTTGGAGAACAAAACTGCTTCCATGCTTTAAAAATGGGGGGAAACCAGCAAGAACAAAACAAAACGAGGGAAGGAGAATCACCAACTTGTGCTTGTGTCCCTGCCTCCAACCCGGTGATAAAAGTACTCACACAAGAGGAGCCTCACACCACTTCTGCATAAACAGTTTATGTATTTCCACACTGCCTCCTAGATTCCTCCTTTTCCTTCCTCCTCACTGGTGTCCACTTGCAGACTCTGCTTCTTGTTCGTCTCAGCTTCTCCAGTTCACCCCAGCCCACTTTTATGGCTCCCACCCAATCTACTCCTCAAATCTTTTGACTCAAATTTCTTTCTACTTGGGTGTCCTAATACTTATATACAGTTCTTTGCCATAGCATTTGAGATCCAGTTGTTGCCCTTCCTACTCTCTCCCTGCTCCCACTCTGGGATAGATGCACATGTCCATCCATCCATATCTCCCTGAGCCACCTTGCTGTAGATAATCCTTGCCTGCAGACCCCTGGCCTTGCCAGATCTCCTACAAGGCTCCTCCTTTAGCAGGGCATTCAAAATCCTGTATGTGAGCTGTGCTTAACTAAGATCCACCTAAAGGGAGACGAGAAAGGAGAAATGCTGGTGTGTTTATGGAAAACCCGTGATAGTGCTACCCAGGGTTGTGAACAAGTTCGCAGGTTTATACTGTTAGAGTTGTCCGGGTCAATCTGAAACTGTAACAAGTTGTGTTATTTAAATTGTTGTTAAATGTTAAACCTTTAAGTTACCCCTTTCCCTCCTACCCTGTATTTGTATCCTTTTCCATTGTGAACAAGTTCACAAGTTAATACTGTTAGAGTTGTTAGTGTTAATCTGAAACTGTAACAAGTTGCATTATTTAAATTGTTGTTAAACCTTTAAGTGGCCACTTTCAGTCTTACCCTGTGTTTGTATCCCTTTCCGTCATACTCTGTATTTGCACCCCTTTCCGTCTCACCCCGGAGTTGTATCCCTTTCCCCCGGGAACCACTTCCCCTGCTCCCAGAAGGACTTGCGCCCAGGCTGAATTTTAATGAGAGGCTGACGGTACTATATGAACCCTCTCAAAAACAACAAACCAGCACATAAACTGATTTTATCCCAGCAGAACCACATGAAATCACCCATCATTGACCTGAGCCAGATTCCGTCCTGCCACCATAACTTAAATAGCACCCAGCTTGGATGACACCCCTAAGCTACAAGCCAACATCTTCTTGCTAAGGACTCTCGCGAGGACAGAAGCCCCAGTTTTGCTGAGAGACAAAGCTGTACTCCTCCTCCTCAGCATCGTCCAGTGGGAGCAGCGGCGGTGTGTGCAACCCCTCAGGTTCCTCACCCAGAGCTGTCTTTAATAAAGGCCTTTTTAAAGGAGCTGGTCTCCTGGCCATGTTCATCACTCCCAGGCAATGCCTACTGGTACATAAAATACAGAACATGGACTTTTCAAAGGTATGGAGTAGTGAAGACTGCCAAATGGCTGCCCAAAATCAAAAATATAGAGCGATAGCCTCTTGGAAAATGGTGTTTGTGTGTGTATGTACATACTGCCGTGTAGCACCTGCCGTGAGTTGTTCCTGCCATGTACAGCGCATAAACAAAAGGCCCAGTATAGATCCACGAGATTTAGCAAAGCTTGAGCTACAGCTCCTCACTCATAGGCAGCTCCTCTCTATGGCAAGGAGAGAGCACAGGCAGCAGAGCAATGTCAGGCAGCATGCGCAGGAGCATGGCCCCAGACCCTGAGGAACAGTGGAGGGGGGTGAGTGGTGAGTTTGCTGAGTATTGCTGAAGCAGGAGATGAGCTGACCCACCACGTATTTTGAGGACATTCCCAGGACACTACATCGCCTCCAGGAAAGAAAAGCATATTTACAGCCCCTCTGGGAGGCAGAGCAGCCCAAGAGTGGAGACTCCGGCCTCTTGCCAAAGTGAACCCAACGAGATCATGAGGGCTAATTCGAGGATCTATTTCAGCTGTGCGCCTCCCCGCAGGCTCAAAGCACATTCGGAGAAAGTTTTGTTCAAGGACAGGTTTTATTTCAACAAGGCGCTGGGCTTCAACCACGCAACGCGCGGTGTTTGTGAGGGGGAATATGGAGGCGGCGCAAGGCTCGCTGGGAGCTGTAGTCCCGCGGCGGGCGCGGGCAGTGCCCCGGCCCCGCGGGGAAGAGGCGTCGGGGTCCCCTGAAGAGGAGAATTTCCCGCCTCGATCCTTCCTGCAGCGCACTGGGAACACCGAGGCTTGGGCTGTGCGGGGAACAGGGGTGCCCGCGGGCTGCCCACGGTCTGCTCTGTGCGGAGCCTTCACGGCCGCGGTTACGCTGTGTGTGCCCTGAGTTTTACCCGCGCGTCTGCCGGCGCTGCGCTTCTCGCTGCTCGTCTGCAGGCAAACACAGAGCTGACAGCAGCCTCAAGACACAGCCAGATAGTCTGGCAAGATGCAATATGCATGCTGTTAGTTGCTGTTGTTTGAATCTGCCCTGCTTTTCACAGTTTCTTCTGGGATGGCTGTTCGGGTGCCCGGTGTGTATTTACCTGGCACACCTGGATTGGTGCGGTGCTGAAGGGAAGATACGTCAGCCGAGGGCACGGCAGTAGAGACAAGGGGTGTTTCCATGAACTCCAGCACCCACAATGCCACTGCTTCTTGTAAATACGTGAGATTTCAGTTACATAAGCAATCAATAAATTTTTTTGCCCTGCACTGAGTTCTTTAAAATCCCTCCTTGATTTTGTTCAGCCTGGAAATGGCAAGCAGATACTTTCAAGTATTCTGAGAGTATTTTGGCTTTATGAGGCTCTCATCACATTGGCCACATTGGAATCTCTTAAAACTGTGTAACTTTCTTCCTAAACTTTTATTCAACAGCCATCATCTGCATGTTCTCTTCTATGTTTTGCTTGTTAGAAAGCAAAATTATTTGTTCTGACATTGATTAGGGCCAGATAATAGATTTTTTTTTTTCAGAGTGACATTCTTCTTTTTTGCCCCCGCATTTTTTAAAAGTAATTATGACCAGGAGTTTTAGTATTGGGATCATGGTAATTTCCCCAATAATATTACAGAACACTCAGAGAAAGCAGAGGACATCCACAAGAAGAAAGAGGAGGAGGCAGTTAGAGTCAAAGCACAACTCACAAGAAAGAGAGAACAATCCTTTAAGAATATTGTCTTTTATAAAAATCTTGCTGTATTGCAGTGCAGAGGATAAAATTTCAGTGTGTTTCTGCACATTTAATGAAGCAATAACCTGCTTGTCCTCTCCCTGAAGTTAATAAAAAATTAGCTTAACACCAACATAATGCTATCCTTGATTATTTGAGGAAATCTTCAAAAAGCTCAAATAGTGAATGTTTAATAAGGGGGACATACTTCTTCAGGACCTCTAAACTATATATAGAGATATATAGAAATACTGAAGTATCTGCTTAATTTTATTAAGGCAAAGCCTGCTGCTTAATTATTTGTTTGATTTTATTAAGGCAAACCCTGTTGCTTTCAAATCTCCTAAAGTTAATCCCTGGTGTTTACTCTCATTTTGCTGTTTACATTGGCTTCATGAACCTTCAGTGTAAACAGAGAAAACTAAGTAAGGATTCTTCCCATGAAACAGCTCAAGAAAGAAATTCTGACATCACTTAAATGAAGCGTGCTTCCTGTTGCAACATAATTCAATTCTGAGATCTTAAAAATAAAAACAAAGAGAAGAAAAAAACCACCCTAATTTATTCTAAAGCTACAGACATCTCAAGGATAAAAAAGAACTACAGATGGCAAGGTTATTGTTACCTATGAAGAACATTCCTCCTGATGTTCTTATTTGGGTATCTGTTTAAACAGAGAGGTTTCAGCCCAAGCAATTGTTGTCTCTAGGATCAAAACTAACATTTGTTCTGCACAAGGGAAAAAATATCTTTCCTGGTTCTAACGCCCTCAAGGGTTTCAGCAGGATCACAAAAGCACAGAATATGCTGAGTTGGAAGGGACCCACAAGGATCGATGAATGCAGCTCCTGGCCCTTCTCAGCTCCATCCACCATGTGCCTGACAGTATTGTCCAAATGATGTTGACCTTAGTGTCACAGGTGTCTTCTGCCATCCCTGTCAAGGCAAGACCAGATTCTTGCAGCTGGACTATATTTATAACACCAAATAAAACAAATAATAAATAATAAAGTGGAGGCACTTGGCTGTTCGGCCAAGTACCAAGACCTGACCAGGTCCCATTTTACAAACCAGTTGCTTCCTTTCTATGGACCTACAATACAACTGTTGGCATGTTTGTGCTTTTTTATTGGCTCTTTCTTTTCCTGAAAAAAAAGGGTTATTGGAGTGACATTTTCATAGTATGAAGCTGAGAACATGTGTCCTATGCTCTGGAGAGTCTGAAGGCAGTGAAAAAAGTTGATGCTAGGCACAGGAAGAGGGGAAAATGGGAGGCTGGTCTGGTGTTTGCCTGGTGCACGCTGCCTGCTGGAATGGGCTGCACTCTCACCATCTCCTGGTCTTCATTCTGTCTGGGACAGTGTCAGCTGACATAAGCCAAACCTTTTCCAGGACACATGCTTGCAGTTAAGCGTAATGGGCAATTAGCAGTGCAGTGCTTAAGCTCATTTCCAGGCCCTGTTTTTTCTAGTGCTGTGGTCATAGCCTTAGAGTCCTTTGAGCAAAAAAAAATCCTCCCCACATTATACTGCATGTGACTGGTAGAGATTTATTTTATTTTTGAAGGTTTCAGGCCAGGATTCCTTGAAAAAGCTTTAGAAGTTTTTGCTGCTGGCTGTTTTCCCTCTCCACCACCAGTTGTCCTGGCATGGCTGTGTGTGCAATAAAGAGCCTTCTTGGAATACAGGTTGAATGAATATAGCCATGGCAAAGTTGAGCAGAAGCTTGGGCTGAAGTACAAACAACTTATAGTGACAAATATTCTTAGAAACTCTTATTCAAGAATTTAATAACTCCAGGTAGAGTTATTATGAATATACATTACATTTGACTTCAGTCTTTTTGCCTTGGTTTCCGTCTTATGAAATAACAATAAAATTTAAATCTAGCAGAGAGATAAAGTTAAAACTTTTCTACCTTTCTGGTTTAATTGGACTGTGAAGGAATCATGCAGTGTGAAATGATGCTGGCATCAAGGCATGGGGCCTGCAGGCGTCCAGGCAGCAGGCTGTACAATCTTCAGGCCTTCAGTTGTATTTCCAGCTTTATCTTCAGGTTTTGGTGACCCAAGACTTTTTAGGAGAAAACATACTGAACACACTTATTGTGAGAGAGGCTTGACCACCAGAGCAGAGTGGGGTCAATGAAGCTGCAGAAGTACTTGAGGGGGAAAAAAGGATAAAATAATCATAATCACAAGTAATTCAAAGGGTGTGCATTGAGGCTTTATAAATGCTCATCCCCATCTGCATAGAATAAATACAAGGAAAATGGACAAAATTTTGCTGTTTTCCATAAGGGTCTGTCATTATTTTATGTTTTTTGTTGGAGGGCAAAAGTTGTAGGAAAAGAGGTAGAAATAAGGTATTTATACATACCATGTATCATGGAAATTATTTGTCTGTAGCAGAAAACATACTCTGGGTGTTAGGATTGTGCATACTTTTCATGGGAAAGAAGTGGCTCTCTTGGAATGCAAACCTCCCTCCTTCCTGGCCTTCGCACTGCAACATCGTAAATAATACAGCAAGCTGCTGCCCCGAAGTCAGGAGCTTGGAAAGGAAGAAAAAGATACAGAACCTTGTGTCTGCCTTGGTGAGCAGAGAAGTGCTGAGCAAGGCAGGGTGTGTAAGAGGCCATGTGCAGTTCAAGTCAGGAAAGAACAGCTGGGGCCACTGCAGGAGGGTTAGGCGGGTGTTGTGTGGCACATCAGATGCAGCCAGTGCCAGAGAGAGCAGAGGGCACCCCAATGCCCTAAGACTGAGGGCAGAAGAAGCTGCTTTCTGGATTTGTGGAGCATGGCCAGGCTGTGCAGCAGCAGGCATCCCCCAGCTGTCAGCCTGAGTCACCCAGGCTCTCAGGAACACAGCCTTAGAAGTCAGCCCTTTCTATTCTGCAGTCCCATAGCACAGAAGTGTTTTTTGCTTTCTTCTTTTCTGTAGAGCCACTCCTTGGGTATTGATGCTTGTGTTGCTCTAGAGCTCCTAGAAGTTGCAGGCAGTCCCTTGATGTGGTCTGCAGAGGAGTCCTCAATTCAGACAGTTGCACAGGCTGAGGTGAAATTCTTTGCTTTTGTAGGGGTCTTGGGATTCACGTATGGCTCTTGTTTTCTTCTTTAACGTAACCTCTGTAACCCCAGCAGTCCTGCTTTCTACCACCTCCATTTTCTATTTCAACGCTGTTTACCTTTCCCCTTTCATTGTATCACTTGTGATCCCACACAACCATTTGGTTTTTCTGAAGTGTTTTTCTCACCCGCTTTCCGTTTTTGTAGGGTGGGGAGAGATGAACTGACACTTTGTTCCATAACAAAATGGGCTGCTATTTCTACCTGGTATGTGACAAAATTTGCATCTGGTTATTCACCTAAGCCTTTTTTTTCATTCCCATTCTTAAAAAAAATAAAAATAAATAAATAAATAAAAAAAAAAAAGTAGCTTGAGAGCACCTCCCTGAAGATTTCTAGTAGTGCTCAGGAAAGAATCCCAACAAAAAAAATTTGCCCATGCCACAGCTTCTGGTCTCCTCTGACTCCTTCAGCTCCTCTGACTTCACACTTGCTTGGTTGGAGTGCATGTTCCCAGGAATGTCTTTGGATGTAAGGGTTTTTGCATGACTCAGAAAGGGAAGGGTGAGAATATGCATGGGTTCAAGATTTTTCCTCATGTTGGTGTAAGAGTATAAACTGGTAATTAATGAAAATAAATGGTGATTGATAAAAAAAACAACCAACCAACCCAAAACTGACTTTGTGCATTTATTAAAAGAGGCAGAAGGGTTATTACAAAGTACAGGTAAGCAAATTACACCTTCCCTGCTTGATCTATGAAATTGCCTTTTCCAAAGAAAGGCATGTCTTCATGCTGTCAAACATACTGCATAGTTTCAACTGATCTACTGGTACAGTAAAGTCTTTCTTTTCATATGCCCATTCTTTTGCTAAGCTCTATTTTTCATGGTCACCTTATTCCAAAGTATAAAGAAGGGGAGAGACTTTAAAAAATAAATACCTGAGATAACAAGATGCAATGTGGTCTTTTATTCTGTAAGATCACTCAGTCGACACCTTCTGTTCCTCCCTTTGCCTCTTTCCCTGCTCATTGAATAAATGAGCCAAAGCAGTTTGAAAAGTCAAAGTACAGAGCGATATTGAAATACGATTTAGCATTCTTGAAATGTTTAGCTGTTTCTAATACAACAGGATGTGAACTATACTTGTGGAAGATCAATGTAAAAAGTTACCAAGGTAACCTTTAGAAGACCCAAATAACAAGCCTGCCATAATGAAGATATATTTCCTTGAAGCATTCTTAACAGTTTTTCATTTGACATGACAAGAGCTCTTCTGAATTTTTTCTAAATGAACTGAAAAGGAAAAACTCACATGGGGGAAATTGCTTCTTGACTTAACCTAGTTTTACTCTTTTCATTAAAGAAATAATGGTGGAGATGGGACCAATTTTATAGCTTTAAATTAACATTTTCATATGTATGTAACCTGTCCAGTACTTTGATATTTTCAATGCTTTATTTGGCCCCTATGCTTTTAAATAATTTTTTCTTTTCAGAATTCACAAAAGTTTTTTAGGTATCTCTTAGGTTATTTAGACCCTAAACATACATTTCCATGAGTAAAACATTTTTGGGATGTGTATTTCCTTTTCTTCCTTGCTTGGATAGCTCCAGAATGACTTTAGCTACAAACTTGGCATGCAGTTGCTTTGGAACAGAATGTTGTTTTTCTGAGCATGCAAAAAGAAAATTCTCTCTGAAACAGTGAAGCCCTCCATGCCCTTCCCCACATGACAAGTATTTGCAAAAGAGTACGTCAGAGTGGCAGTCCTGGTTTCATGGGAAATAACCATGAATGGCCTTTGCTATCCTCAGAGTGAGGATCTGACTGATGGCTCTTAGAAAAATAAGTATAGAAAGGAGTGTAGTTCTGGAGGCAGTTATATGTCTTCCCATATTTTCTTCATCTCTTCCCAAGCTGAGACAAATTATTGTGGACAGACAATAGCCCTGTCTACAATTATGAAATGAAGGATATTTGGCATGAGGTAGAGGTCAGAGGTGGGTTTACGAGTCAAGGACTAGGAGTGGTGAGCAGCAGATGGTGTGGGAAAGAATTTGAGAAGCCAAATTGATCTCTGTGAATTGTTTTTGCGGTGTGAAATCCCATCCCTTCAGTCCTTAATTTGCTTCCAAGCTCTGAGTGACTTGGAAACCAGTTCAGAAATAAAGTGTACAAGCTCCCCATCCCTTTTTCCCTCTCAGTCCATCCTAATTAATTTATAAGAAAGGCTACACAAACCAGTCTGAAAATTAGAATGGAAAAATAAAGCTTTTGTTTTCCCCACACCCTCATTGCCAGAGATTTTCTCCCATTTCTTAGAATACCACCCAACATTCAATTTGCAAAGTTGTTCACAATGAGCTTTCTTCAGGCTTCCCTTAATATTGCTTCTCAGTGTATAAATACTGCTGTGAAAAAAGACTCCATGATGGAGACTGACTGCTCAGGCCAGTGGCTGGGTCTTTCCTCCAGGAGGCAGGATCTGGACCTGCCCCTGCTCCAAGCGAGGTTTATTCACAGAGACTGAAAGATGACAAGAGCTAAAACTGTTAGTCTAGCCTAGTCCAGCAGATGAACCACAGCAATTCCTCAGATATGAGTAGAGGAGGATTTAGATATCTAAGGTAGAGAAACTACCATAGCCTGCTCTACCCCACCTCCAGTGAATTCTCTTCAATGAACTGAAAATAACAACTTTCCCTTTGATAGTTCTGTGATTTTTTTCCCTAATCAAACCTACCTAATACCTAATATTTAAATTGTTTTCCCAGTTAACATGAATTTTTTATTTTTTTCTTTCACTCCATTTTAGATATAAGATTTGTTATTAAAAATCTAGTAATATAAATGTTCCCACTGTCCTTTATTAGTAAAATTAAGCATGTAGTTTATGCTAATTTAAAGCAATTACTTCCTCTTGTTGATTACTCAGGCTGCTGTCACTGTTACATAAAGAATTAAAAATGTTGGTTTATATTCTTTCAAGCCTTCAGTAATTCCTTTCTCAACATATTTATTTTGTGCTAAATGAATGTGTCTTTGTTCTTTCTTGTCATTTCTGCTTTCTAGTATTACTTGGTGTGCTCTGGACTAAGAAGCCTTTTCCAGGGAAGAATGGTTCAACCGAAGAGCACACAGTGCAATTTATTTTTTTTTACCATTTGCAAATACAAGTAAACAGAGGTAATGCACCCTGGAAAGAGGAAGAAGGAAGGCTTCTCAGATGGTGGGCTTGCCTCTGTTCTTTGGTTGTTTTGCTGGAGGCTGAAAATTCAGCAAAACACATGATTAGCCCATGTTTGAAAGTCTCTGTTTTGTTGGAAATGAAGCAAAAGCTGAACTCCATTCCTATTCAGCAAAGAGTATTAACAGATGGTGAAATATTAGTAGCTACTTCAGTGTGGCAACACTGAAGGTCCCTGATTTGTCACATCCAAAGTCAAGAGGTGAACATCACCCTGTTTATGTACATGGTTTCTCCAGGGAACCTCTTGGGCTCCTGAGGGCAGAAGAACAGACTTGAGGGTGATGCCCCAACTGTAGGGGGGACAGGACATTAAAGGACAAGTTAATGTCCTAATTAAATCAATCACAAGTAGTTTACCCCTTCAACAAAGGTATACTTGGTAGATATCGTACTGTGATGGGGTGAAAGGGGAATTACAGTCAGAAGCCCAAGGCCAGATGAAACTCCAGGACCCAAGTCTGGAGAAAATGTGAAAATCTTTAATGACCTTCTTGACAGCCTACTAGGAAAAAAGAAATAGATAAGATATCTTGGAGTCAGCCAGCAAAACTATGAGATGTGTTATGCTTATTTTCCTTGCATGTGCCAGTTAAGAATGACTAAAGGTGGCTGGCAAACCAGAGGCCTTCAAGCCCCAGAGGAGCAGGGGTCCTCAGCCCTGGTCCAGCTCTGCTCCTGCGATGCCCAGCACCTCCGTGCTCAGGGCTCCTGGGGAGGGCTGTGGGATTCATCTTCATCAAGCATCAGACAAGGGCTGTTTGGGGAGTTCATGACAAAACCTGCAAATCCAGGAGAGCTGGTGCTGGCTGAAATCTTCTTGGGCAGCGGGTGCTGAGATGAGTGTTGGGGTCTTCTCAGATTGTGCATAACATAGGAGGAGAGCTGAGAAAGGCTGAATAAGCTATGAAGGGGATCACTCCAATAGCCTAGAATATTGTTCTTCCAGTACTGATATTGGAAAGACAGGTTTACAGAGAAGCTACTTGGAGTAAGTGGCTCATTTTTATCCAATATTAATACAGTATTTGACATCCAAAGTATGATATTTTGCACTTAGATTTCTGTATAAACTAAATCACACTACATTAAACTGTTGTTTTTTATATTTCTACTTAATTTATTTATTGAATGCAATTGTTTATATCAGACTACTCATGCAATGTCCAAACTTCTTTGGATCATGTATACTAAGAGTAGCCTTGGCTACTGAAGTGGCATAGATTTATTTTTCATACATATCTGAGAATATCAAGGACTAGAAAATAGTTTCTGAGAAAGTTTTAAATATCTTTTGAAAAGGAAACACAAGAAAACTGACTTATACCTATAGAGGATCATATAGTCAGAGCATAAGATGTTAAGAAACATATGGTCTATATATAGAACATGAACCTAAAAATGAAAACTGAAAGACATTTTACTGACTGAGTTCCAGAAAAACCTAACAGATGTGAAAATGGTTATTTAAAGCCTGAAAAAGAAACTCAAGTACTCTTGGATTCTGACTATGTTTCAATAAGTAAGCAAATGCAGTCCTAACTCCACAGTAATGTAACCTGTCATTCCAATGCTAAACAGAGTCTGAGGAAAGGAAAACACTTCATCTGATTGCTTTATGGCCATCTCCCACGCTTTAATGATGTCTTGAAGTGAAATCTAAATGTGGGCAAGCTACAAAAGAATACAGAGACTCTTTCCAATTTAAAAGACAGTATGAATTGTTATAGTTTACTTCCAGGGAGGGACTGAAGCCCATTCACCTCCTAACAGGCCAGCTGAGGGTTCTGCAGTCTTTCACCCTGCTGGGGTTGCTGTCACTGACTGTGGGCACCGTGGCACTCCCAGCAAGTGGCCACTGCCGAGCCCCTTCTTGTGCAGGGAAACAGGGCCTGATGGAGAACTACAGCTTTCTCCTCACCGTTCTGGGACTTCTTTGTGGTAGTTTTTTTCTTGTGCAGTAGGTAGTTTTCAGCATTTCAGGAAAGCTCTGTTACTCTTGGCATGGATGCAGTAATGTGTATGAAAATGCCTTTACTCCAGCTTGCCATTGCCTGGCCATAGCTCGGGTGCCACGTGTTAATGGTGCTCTGCTCTGAGTTCAGACAGACTATTTCAGGGTAAAGGCACAGCACTACACTGATTACCAGATTATATTTTATTTGTTAAATGTTAACTGCCAACAGTTTATAGTCTCTCTGGAGACAGATGATTATGTTTTCCACCATATTATGAAAATAAATTTCCTCTCTTCCTCAGGATGCGTTTTCTGTTTAAGCAAAATTAAATACCTGATCTTTTGAGAGACTTGCTGTGGTTACATCACTGCCTATATTTCCTTTAGTAGTGATCTCAAAGGAATTTGGGAAGATAGTAAAACTTTCTGCAACACTCTTAATTAACAGGTCTGAATAGAGCCAAAAGTACAACTTCCAGAATATTCACCCTCAGCCTGGCATGGTTCTGTGTTGTTAGCGGTGTCATTTAAGCATGCTGTTATATTTCCAGGACTTTGGATTGGGTTTTTTCATTACTTTTTTATAGGAAAGCATTTTTCAAATAGATGATTTTTGGTGCAAATAATTTGCAAAGGCATCCTTGATTCTTGTGGAGGCAAATGCAAACATTCTTCCTGATATTTGGCTTCTTCTATTAAAGAGCCAAGTAAGGGAATGAACAGCACTCCATATTTTAACAACAGGGAACCACTCTTCTAGGATGTGCCATTTTCATATTTTCAGGTGCAAAGCGTGCCTCTGATACCACTGAGAGCCTCTGGACCTCTGGTACATGAACCTCTTGAGAACCCCAGCTGCAGAGATTGCAGAAATATGTTATAGCAGCACTGTTTGGATCCCATCACACAGAAAACTTCTTAATATTTCCAGCTGAGGGTGGAAAGATATCCTTCCAGCCTGGAATGATCTCTGGGGTATTAGCTAAACATTGCCAGGTTTATGGCCAAACTGAAATGTGGAAATCATAGATTAACCTCCCTTTTGTGCAACTTCTCAGCTAATTACTTAGTTCTGAGCATGAGGGTTTCCCTTGACCATGTGTGTGTTTTCTGTTTTTGGCTACATGATTGTGATGTGTGTAAGATGGAAATTTTGTTTGAAATAGCTTGTTTTATTATGTGCTCAGGCTGTGGTTTGACATGATTATTTAGGGTGTTTCATACCCTATCTAATAGACACAAATTGCAAGGTGCTGGGTGAACTCACTCTGCTGGTTCATACTGGTTTAAAAAAATGTATTAGGAGGTATGTCTTGTCCTAGACTTATGCAGGCTGTTTGAATTCTTATTATATAAGCTATATGTGAGATATTACACAAGGTATTATAACACTTTCTTTTGGCTGTGGTTTTGTTTGTTCTCCTGTACCTGGCAAGAAATCAACATACCTAACATATTTTTCACTCTGATATGGCATAATGCAGAGGTGTTCACATCTGATACCAGATTTGTGCTGCTGGGTGATCCAGTAATACAACTTTTGTATCTATTACCATGACTCATGTCACTTTTTATGGGAGAACCTAATCCAAAAATGAGCAAAACCCTCTGTGAAGTCAGATGGCTTTGGATCAAGTCAGTCTCTTATTTGCCTTGCTTCCTCCAGGTTGAAACAGACTGGGGATCTTAATAGGTTTTAAAAGAATGCTTCATTTATCAAGAAAATTATTTTGACTTAAGGTCATTTAGTAAAATGCTATAAAAATGAATTTTCCACAAATGAGGAGCAGTACACTTTATATTTAACAGTGGAATATCTTAGCTTTTTTTAAAATTATGTATTTATGGTGGTCTTGAAAGTAATCTTCAGTGTAGTTATGGACTTGTTCATACACTAGTCCTGGGGAGAGCAGGAAAGGAACATGTGGTATGATTTCAGTCATGAGATCACCCCTGACTCAGCCTAAGACAGATAGCTAAGGTGTCTAACAGCAGTATCGGCTTAAGCTACAAAAATTAGATGTAGTTTGGAATTTCAAAGACCTCAAATTATGGGAGAGTTTCAATGTGGTTTTCACCTGGCTTAATGACAATGCTCTGTTACCACAGGCTGCTGCTGGTTTCTTTCCTAGTAGCAAACCTGAATGCACTCCTAATTCTCTTGACCATAACCCTTTCCCAAAGTCATACCCACGATAAGCTGCTCACAAAGTTGTGCCTCAAACCTTTCCAGACCTGTAGAATATTCCCAAGATATGTTTCTCTGCCTTGTCTTCCAAAAGGAGTGCACCTGCCATGCCGAGTGGGGCCGGTCTTATCAAGGAGCTCATGGAGTCGGGGAGGTTTCGCATCGCAGTGAAACCACATTGCCTCATCTCTCCAGATAATCATTCACCCACTCACACACACGTGCAGCTGGCTGCAGTCTCACAGTGTGACGTGCTGAAGTAGGTTGTTGTGGGAATAGTTGGAAAAAACAGTCAGCAGGCATTTGTGGCATTTCCTTTGAGTTCCTGCATTCTCTGCTTCCCTGGAACATGGCAGCTATAGACACGAAGGCTTGGAAGTGGAAGGGGAGAAATTAACCCAATTTAGGTAGTATTATGGGCATATAGGTCACACTGAAAAAGGAGATTATTGAGTGATGGCACTACCAATTAACAAAAATTGGCTGCAAAATTTACGATGACCCCCTGCACCAGTACAGGCTGGGGGCTGACCTGTTGGAAAGCAGCTCTGTGGAGAAGGACCTGGGGGTACTGGTGGACAACCTTCTGTCCATGAGCCAGCAGTGTGCCATGCTGGCCAAGAAGGCCAGTGGGATCCTGGGGCGCATTAGGAAAAGCATTGCCAGCAGGTTGAGGGAGGTGATCTTGCCCCCTTGCTCAGCCCCGGTGAGGCCACATCTGGAGTCCTGTGACCAGTTCTGAGCTCCTCAATACAAGATGGACATGGAGCTCCTGGACTTGGATCCACTGGAGGGCAACAAAGATGACTAATGGACTGGAACATCTCTCTTGGGAGGAAGAGCTGGGGAAGCTGGGCCTGTTCAGCCTGGAGAAGAGATTAATGAGAGAGGATCTCATTAATGTCTGTTAGTATCTCAGAGAGGGTGTCAAGAGGACAGAGCCAGGCTCTGCTCAGTGGTGCTGAGCAATAGGACAAAGGGCAATGGGCAGAAACTGATGCACAGAAAGTTCCACCTGAAGGTAACAAACTGTCCTACTGTGCATGTGACTGAGCACTGGATTACTCAGAGAGGCTGTGGAGTCTCCCTCACTGGAGATATTTCAGAACTGTCTGGACTCAGTCCGGTGCCATGTGTTCCAGGATGACCCTGCTTGAGCAGGGAGCCTGGAGCTGATGACCCACTGTAGTTCCTTCCAACCTTACCCATTATGTGGTTCTGTGATTTGCTTCATCTGTCCTTCTTACTCCCATTGTGTGCCATTTTACCTCTGTGATTTCTATTAGGACAAGAGTATTTTTCTGTGTTTTTTTCTGATTAGAGACATGAAAAGCCTTAAAGATGTATTTATTTATTTATTAATTTATTACAAAACCAATGCTCTGCTTTCACCCAGATCCCACGCTGCTTAGGAATGTCAGTGGGTGAGATGGAACATAAAGCATCAGGAGAATCTCCTAATCTGAGGGCTGATTTGGGAGAGCAGATGCAGGTATCAGGGAAGCCAGTGAGGACTGGGGTGTGGGCCTGGGGAGGGACACAGTGTGGGCAAGCATGAGGACCAACTGAGATTGAGAGGGACATTGATGGCATTCTGAAGTGTGAAGAAAGATCAGGTGGGAGGACATGCAGAGGCTCGGGCAAAGCAAGAGAAGCAGAGGACGGTGGTATGTGGAGATGGGGCGTAGAGAGGCTCTGGCATACAACATGAGGAGACAGTCATGGGAAACTGGGTGCATGGGGAAGGTCCCAGTGGTAAGGCAAGGAAAAAAACTTCACAGTGGTGTTTTAAATCAAATTAACAGTAAAAAATTTTTAAAATTTAAAAAGGGATTAATGACAGAGGCAGAAAGAAACAAACAGCATAGTGACTATGCATAAAGAGAAAGCTCAGAGGAAACTTTAGAAGATGAATAGTTCAGATTTAATAATTAAATCTGTATTGTAGGTATGTATTGACAAGGAGCAAATGGCATCCTTGAAAGGTGCCTTGTCAAATTATTGTTTTTTCCTCATCAGTAAGAAATAGGTCTGTGCCTTTTTACCTCCTACAACTTTCTCTAGAATTTTTTTGCTTAAAAAGAAATATTTATTTTATCAGAAGAACAAAAATTCAGCTTAAACAGACTGAGAGTGCTTTTTCTTTTAATGTCTTGGTTTGTTTAAGGAGCTGAAAAATCAGTCTGAGGCTCAGCCAGAGCAGTTACAGATACTTTGCAAGCTGCAACAGTTCATCCCTCTCCAGGAGGGGCTGAAACACTTCTCTTAGCAAGGCAGAGTGGGAGCACACACAGAGTTACTGACAAGCACTTCCCTGGAACTCACTGACACAACTTGGAAACATGCCCCATTTCCATTGCTTGGGTAAGGATTTGTTCAGCACATCCTGAGGAGAATGACAAAGTGCCTTCATACCCATGAGCTGCTGCCAGGCTGATCCTGAGGACTCTGTCAAGTTTCACTGCTCTGCAGCAGGGACCCTCCTGCCAACAACAGGCATATTCAGCAGTGCACAGAGTGTGACCTCTTGCCTTCAAGCAGACATGGCTCTGATACTGGCAGGGGACCAGATGAGTGCAGTGCAGGGCCAGCTTTGCTGATTCACATCAGCCATACATCTTCCCACACCACTGAAATCCTCAGCTGACCTGTAATCAGGGCAACGGAGGGTGGATCCATTGCTAATGCTGTAATTCAGTCTGGCTTTGTGATATTAAAATCTTACCAATTAGTGATGCACTGTGAGATGGGTCTGTATAGCTAATCAAAAGCAGAGCTCACACCTTCTTAAAGTTTTTGAAAACAAATGAGTATTTAAATGTAGTGGGAACAGAAAAGACTAACAATACATAAATAACCATTGCAATATATTGTCTGTTGGGTCACCAGGACTTGTTACAGTATTCCTGCTTAAACTGAAAATGCAAATGTTAGCTGGATGTGAACATGCAGGCAGTTGCTGGAAAGAATGGGCAGATTCTGTGTGTTCTTTCTTTTGATTCAAGATACAAACTACTGCACATGCATGAGAAGAAATACACTTGAATTCTGCTTTCCACTTGGGGCAGCTACTACCTCACCATTTCCATTCCAAATGTTCATTTATTTTGTTTATCTTTTCTCATTTCTTTCCCAGGATACATGGTTGTCTCCAGAACAAATTCTGCCTGCTAAAGATCTGCAATGTGTTAGAACTTATTCCTCCAGCCAAAACAACAATCTGTGTAATAATTTCTGCTTTATGAAAACAGGCCAACTACTAGGAGTTGGTATAAACCAAAGTACTCATTTGTTATTTGCTCTGTAATCTGCTAAAGAATGAAAATGAAAAGACTATCAATGCCTCAGGAGGATAGTGAAAACTCTTATTGCCCAGGAAATAAAAGTTTACACTGAAACTTTGTGGATACGAAGCCTGTGCCTGTGAAGTTACATCCTGTTTTAAAAAAAGGCGCTTTTTTTTGATGGTGGGAAATTTCCCGAGATATAGGAATGATGAACACCAAGAGAGCAACCAAAAGACACTGTCTTACAACTGTTCATGATCAGATTTTCTGTCCTCGTGCTGCTTACCCAAGTTGGTCCAACTGGATGTGCCTTGATTTTATGTGACAAGCCTTGTGATGCACTCGTGAGATGGCAGCTGAGCCCCCCAACCACCCCAAATTTCAGACAGGGACTGGTGTTGCAGTTAATAGATGTAACACACCCATGAGTAGTGCATCACCTGAGGCAGCTGACTTCCCAACAGAAGATTCTCTCTCTGCTTGAGAGCTGGGGAAAATCTGATGGCTCTGACAAACATTTCTGAATTGTAAATGCAGCTTTGAATAAAACAGACACACGTAGCCATTTATTTATTGATTTATTTATTATGCTTAGACCACTGACATTTATTTAAAACTTGAGAATGAAATCCACTTGGTATTTGCATATGAGAGTTTTACATTTATATAAACTTAGCTTTATATTTTGGGGGGAAAGAGAGTAAAGGTAGGCAGGCACAATGCTTTGGCATCCTGTACAGTAACTCACAGCTCAGTCACATGCAGGTTTAGTCATTGCC
Source organism: Euphonia xanthogaster (assembly GCA_034509185.1). Classification (NCBI taxonomy): domain Eukaryota; kingdom Metazoa; phylum Chordata; class Aves; order Passeriformes; family Fringillidae; genus Euphonia; species Euphonia xanthogaster. The sequence continues at coordinate 96,263,607 of JAYDZK010000001.1, read as the reverse complement.
ATGGCTCAGAGTGGTGTGACTTGGGAGCAGTGCTCTCCTATGCTTAGACTGCTTTGTGAGTACATCCTAGCTCCGTACCTCACACTACAGAAGTGGACATCTCCCCTGCCCAAAAGCCACAGATAGGCAGCAGTTCACCTCCTTTGTGTTCCTGCTGGGGATGCTGTTTATAGCAAGCAGGGACTGGGACTTGCCAGGACCCACATCCCCAGGATGCTGCTACAGCTCGGTGGCATCTGATGCCAGGATCAGCTCAGCTGTCTGCACAGAGCACCTCCCTGCTCCTGCAGTGGCAGTGAAAGTCAGGGAGCATGCAGAGAGTCACCTCCAGGGATTTTTCATGTGCTTCTTTTTATATTGATATTGGTAAGGCCTAATATTAATCTGCTTGCAAGTCTGGATGAAAGAAATTCAGTGCAGCTTTACCAAGCACACTAGAAATTCAGTGTAGCTTTACAGCCCAGCTACACCAAATGACTCTCGAGAGGCATCACGTTGCAAGTGTGGACTGGCTGGTACAAGTCATATCTTGGGAAGGCCCAGGAGTCTCCAAAGGAAAAATCCACCCATCTGGAATCATTTGTATGAGAGCTCATGATTTTTAAATCCCTAAGTGCCAGATCCTACAGTCTGCACATACTCAAAAGTATGATTAACATTGACAGGGGAAACAGCTGCTTTAAGCAATCTTGAAACGAGAGCTTATTTGTGTTAAATACAGATTAAATTCCAAGTTTAAAGCAGCAATCAAGTTTTTAATTGCTCCTTTCAGCTGTGGTTTTCTAAGAAGTAGAAAATAACTGCACAAGTGTTGGTTAACTTAGAAAAGTCTACTCGGAAAGGAGATTTTGCAAAATGTTCGGAATAATAAAAGAGAGCCATTTTTGCATTGTGCCAAAAAAATTCCAAGTTAACAAAAAGAAGTGTGGCTCCAAGCCAGACCACCAAAATAGAAACTAAAGGCAGTGCTACAAATATAGTCTCAGAAATTGGTTCACATAATTTGTTTATCCTCTAAGTAAAGAGAGAAATTATTTAGAAATTCTGTTTTAAAAATGTTTTGAAACATCCCACTTGTATTGCAAGCCATCTTCATTAATGTAAAAGCCAAGACTCATGTTTTGTTACCACACACACCTTTATGCAGTAAAAAGTGCATGAAAAGATCATTATAATGTATTTCTAGGGCTTTGCAGTAAAGTGGGAGAAATTTCTGTGCAAATTCCTAGATCAATCAATTTTCCTTTCAGGGTGTAAAAAGGAAGAAAACATCTTAGAATAATTGAGATGGATTTTCGGGACCTTTTCTGTTTTATAGGAATTGCTTTTCTCTGGAAGAAATAAATAACTTTTCTGATGCCACAACCTGTTAAAATAACATCTTCAACAATGAAAACACTCAATTGGAAAATTAGAAATAAATAAATATATGTGAGTGTGCGGAACATAAGAGGCTCATCTGTTGAAAAAAAATTGAGTCATTTTTATATAGCCACAGTAGGAGCAGCTTCATTTTGAACAAAATGGACTGAATGATATTTTTTTGACATAATGCTGCATCCTAGGTCAAGTGACTAAGCTTTGTTTTAAGAACATGAGAAGGAAAAGCTTGCACTGTAAAGAACAGCACAGTGTGTCAGAGGACAAGAGACACGACAGGAACAAAATAAACTCAAAGACACACACAGAAGTTGAGCTTCTCTTACCCACTACCTAGCAGAGCTATTTAGAGATGTTGGAAGCAGTTTCATTCAGAAGAAATTAGAAGGAACACTGGGATACTTGGAAATTTGTGCGCTGAATAATTATCTTTAAAGGAAACAGAGAAATTGCCAAGGGCCCTGGAAAACTACACTGAGCAACAGGAAGTAAAATCCACTCTACATAAAAGCAAAGGAGCACACATGAAAGGTAAACCATGAGTGTATCTAGGAGAGCTCTAAGGAGTTTCTACTCAGGGCATTGCCACTGACTGCCCCTAGGAACTCCTAGTTTAAAAAAAAAAAAAAAAGAGTAATTCCAGGACACAAATTGGAGTAGAAACTGCAATAGGAAACAACACAGGGAACAAATATTCATATGCCACTCAATAATTTGATCTACACAATGCATTGCTATAATGTATGACTCAGTATTGACTGTCCTTAACATGACACACAACAAGGTCTTACAGACTCTGCTATTTCCTTACTTCTTGAAAGAGGCCTCCAAATAGAGTATTTCCCCTAGTTTACTGTTTTCCCCTAGTAGACTATGTTTTCTCCAGCCTCCTGTGGCTCTGTAGTTACAATTTCCAATACTTACATACAAATTTGCCAAACTCATCTTTTCTAGACATCAACTAATTTCTGCTTCCACGATGAGCTCTTAGAGCATCATGACCTCAGGCAGTTGTTGTGCAGCCCTGGCACAGCACAATGTGATTTCCTGTACTGCTCCCACCAGCCCTCAGCCACAGCTCACCCACCTCTCCCAGCAGCACCAACTGTTCCAAGCATCACCTGGAACTCCACAAGCCAGGTGTCACAAGGAACAGGGGTGGTGAACTGACCCCCTCCACCTGCCAAAGCCTCTGCAGCAAGCATGGCAAAGAGACAAGGAGGGAAAGCAGGGAATCTAAAGCCAGCCCCAAACTTCACCCCTTTTCTGGAGCCCTGTGTAAGCACTAGCGTGTGGAGTGGGTGCATTTCCTATTTCACCAAATCCTTAGAATGGACACCATAGGTGAAAGTTATTAAATATTGGCAACTTTCCCATCCTTACCTATCTTAAAGGGTTCACTCCCCACTGACCCACTCGGGTGCTGCTGACTCTTGGCCTCCAGTTCTGCCTGTTTTCAAGGGGTGCAGCAACAGAGAGGAGAACATCAGGTAAATGGCACTCTCTGAAGCTCCCTAAGTCAGTCCAGCCTTCACCTTGATGCCTGAAATTGATCTCCTTTTCACACTGGCATCTCTCCCACAGACTGGGATGGGGGGAACAGGGAAGCAGGGAAGGAGGCGTGGGGAGGAGGGAAGATGACAAATCAGAAGATTAGGTCCTTTGATTGCTGTGCATAAAATAATTAATCAATAATGACACTGTAAACCTGTGGTGCAACTTCACAGGCATTACAATATGAATACATCAGGTAATTTAACTGCCAGTAGTCCTGAGCAGAGTACACTCACAGATGAAGTATCTACAGCAAACATTTCAAAGCTTTCAGTTCTTGCTTGGCAGGGCCCATCAGTTTCATCATTACTTTTAAAACACTACATCAAAAAGGCACACATGCTCAAAGCAACAACATCCTCTCAAGAAAGTAATTTCTGCATTCTGAAAGAGAATTAAGACATGTTTTACTTTCCTGTGGCTTGCCAGGTTAAGCCACAGAGTAAGCCATCTTACCAGAATATATCTGTTGAGTAATTTTTACCTCCTACTACAGCCAAATCTTCCCATGCTCATGCCATTCAATATACAGGGCATGCTGTGGTACTCTCCTGGGCAACATGAGCCACAGCAATAAGCAGGTTTATCTTTTCTGGTCCTCTATCACTGGGAGATATTAACCAGGCTATAACAAACAATTCCCAGACTTAGGAAAGCTAAGTAGCATTGCCCTTTTCTTACACTCAACAGTAAACCTCTCAGCCCTTTCTCAGTTCAGCACTTCTTGCAGGACCTTCAGAGAACAAGGTGTCAAGACTGAAGCTGCAGAACTATGGGGGGGGGGGGAAATAACACAGAAGGAAGAGTTTCTTTGTTTCCATGCTCTGCATAAACTGCTCTTTCAGGGACTGTGGGCTGGAGAGATCAAGAGAAGTAAAAAGGTACAGCTTATCCCAGCCCCGCAGCTCTAATGCAGTGAACCGGTGGGGAAGCAGGTGACCCAAGGTCTCATTCTCAGCTTCTCCATTTGGGGAAGCACTCTGTATTAACAGTTTCCTCATACAGGAGGCAGGTAATGGATGTGCTTATCCATTCCTCCCCATCTGATGGGGAACAACTGAGATTATTTATACCTCTGGGCAACACAGGCCTGCGAACAACTTGTGCTGTTCTCAGCAGTGCAACAGTGTTGCAACCAGCTAAGAGTTTGTTTTCAGTGCTTTGAGCACAAAAAACCCCAAACAAATCAAACATGTTTTTAAATGCTTGCTAACAAAAGTAAAAAATATTTTGACTTAACACACAGGTAAATTGTATTGTTTTCTAACACTGAAAGATTCAATTTTACTCAATTTCATTTGTAGGTAATCAAAATGTTTAAAACAGAAAATGCATGGTAGGAAATGGTATATACCAGGTATCACCCTCTGTCCTCTCAGAAAGCATTTGCAACTAAATTCCAGTCTTAAAATGAAAGTACTTTGTGGCTGTGTGATTTTCTGTTGTTTTGGGTTTTTTTTTGAAGCATGCTAAGGCACAAGAAGAAGAGTGGTCTTTTAAGGTCCCTCCTTGGGCTCCATAGTTCTGAAATCCGTTCCATGAAATGCCCTCAAGCTTGGTGGATGCACATCACTGACAGCCTGTTCAGCTTCACCTACTGGCCAGGGCTCCTTTTTCTGCTCACGCATTGGCCCACAGAGCACCTGCAGCAATACCCATGCACGTGTAATTTACTTTCTGCAACCAAACCCCACTGAGATATTCTGCCCAAAGCTTTTCCACTGGCCACACTAAGCCACAAAGCTGCATCTTCTTTTCCTCAATGGGAAAGTAAGTGACAGACTGGGTACCCTCAAAGTCACTATTTTTGCCTTTGAATACCATCAAATTTTTTGTGCTGCTCCTGGAAAAACTTCATGATCTTACAGGTGTAAACTCACTTATTTCTCCCAGCAATCCCATGTAATGGTAGTGAGATTTCCCCTGTTATCCACCTGAACTCAATAACAAGGTCACATGTCCTGCTTGGGAGAATGCTGGTGAGGGAGAAAGGACAAGGAAAATGACATAGGCAAGGAAAACTAAATGCTTCTCCCCATCCAATACCGCTTCAAGAACTCTATTGCTTCAAGTCCACTCAGTCACACCAAGTGCAGCAAGACACACACCTCCATGCCCTGAGCAAAGGCACCCTCAGAGGTTTCCCCACCTCAAACAAACCTTACTTTATTATTGCCAGTGTGGACTTGCTAACATCTGTAATCCCAGCACCTCTGTTAAGTACTTGTGCAATTATCATTCCACAGCACAAAGTTGGGAAAAAGTCTTTTCCCTTAGCACTACATAGACCATCCCTGGGAGATACACACAGCAGGGAACCATCTGCCTGCCCTGGTGGTATTTGAACACCATCAATGACATTTCACTGTTACAAAGTGAAAAAAACCCAGGAGCTGAGACTAGGTAGGTATGGTGGACATGCCGGAATGCCTAAGTGCAAGGTGGGAAGTGCAGGCAGAGGAGGCTGGAGCTCTTAGCTCATGTTACACATTTCAAGGACACGCCTTGTCCCTGTTTATGGCAGGAACATCTACTCCTGGACACACAGTCCAGGTCCTCTGCCACCCTGTTGTCTTGCAGGTTATCAACTAAGCAGCCCCACCAACCAATATCAGCACACTTTACTGCCCACTGCCTTCATGTAACCTCATATTTGGGGGTAACAGAGGGCGTTTATAGACACTGAGTATCAGCAATGCAGACGGTGCTTATATCAAAAGCACTTACACTACAGCCAGTGTAAGCATGTAGCTGTTTTTAAAAAACCACTCCTGACTTCAAATCATTAGAACTGCCATTTGAAGTGGCAGGTGGAATCTTTACACCTGCTGATGTAGGTTCAGATAAAATCTTCACATTGCATGGTTCAGAAAATTAAAAAAAAATAAAATCTGGAAACTGAAAATGATCCAGGTTTAGCTTTGAACAGAATAAATAAAAAGCTACCTAAGTTTTGTGCAAAGGATTTTATGGGCACAAATGTTTGCAATTAAAAAATTTAAAGAAAACACTCTGGTGTTTTTATGTAAACATTCCCCTGCTGCCTTGGAAATATTGACACAGCAACAGTGCACTGAGACGTTGCAGAAAATAAAGTATTCTTTAAAGTAAAGAAAGAGCTACAACCACCAAAAAAGGTAAAAGTACTTATTGAATGATTTCAAGTTTACAAATAGCAAGATATTGTAAACATGTTCCAGCTATTTAAATCTCTGCTACTCTTTAGCTGATTGTCCAGTAAACTGCTAAACTGCACCAATGCCAAGTGGTTTTGATGAGAATTTCCAGGTGAAGAAAAAAAAAATCTTGGACCTAGAAGATTTTATGGATCAAAAGTGTCCTTTATTGGGTTGGGCTGAGACATGCTAAACTTCATGATAGGGTAAAAACCAAACCTGGGTACCAAAACAAGAGGGGAAAATAAGATCTTTAGCGTTTCTCCAGACAAGTTTTCAGAGACATAATCTCTTCATAGGAAGAGTTACCAAAGCACTCCCACAGACACTATCAATTGTTGCAGTCCCTGTTAAGCCTGAAAAGAAGTTTGGTAACTTCACCAGGCAACATCTCCACCAACACCAAGGCTGTTAGAACTGAGTCATATCCCTTCCCTCAATGGTTACAACAGTCTTGGGGGCTTTGGGGTTTGATTTTACCAGAGGAGTGGACAGAAAAAAATGCTGCCAATGCCACTGGCTTCTCAAAACCACACAAGCCTTGCAGGTAGCTGGGGAGCCTCCTGTGTGCTCTCCACCCAGCCACACTTAAGACACTTCCTGACTTCCTTCATGCTAGACTACACAACCTGGCAGAACTACCCACACGGAGCGAAAGCCTCCGTACATGCAGACAGGCTGATCACACGCTGCCCTCAGATGTCTGCTGCGCTCACCAGATTTTTATAAAGAAGATAACCAAGATGGGAAAGCAATGTTTGAAGCTTAAATTGGAAGTCACACTGAGAAGATCTCATCAGAGATTGGAAGTAATTTTGCTCAACTGCATATGCAACAGGCTACCTCACATGCAAAACATTCTGCTGTCACCTTATCTTTAAAGACACATCATTGTACTAATAAAGCCAGAAGTGTAGTAACAGCCTTGTCTTTTCAGATGCTTTAAATACCTCAAACTGAACTGCTGCACACAGGTGGAAGTTAGAAATCCCAATTATTTGACTCTACTTCTGCTACAGCTCAACTCTGAACTCCCCAAGCACATCAGCTTACTGAAAGATCTACGTATTTTAGTTTTATCCCTACGTTGCAACTTGTTCTGTGCTGTCAGAATCACACTGCATTAGTTTTGATTTGTACTTTGCAATAACAATGCATATAAATCCAACACATGAAAAAGCACATCTGCGGGGAAAAAAAGCTATCCCGCTAGAAATCCCTAAAAACAAACTTATTTGAAATCACTCCTCAAAAGTACGTTCCTTAATTCTAGTTAACTGAAAGAAAACTGTTTTTGTATAAGCTGCTAGACCTCCCATACAAATAAATTCCCACACACTTCACAAATATTCCCAACTGGAAATTCCATCAGTCTTAGTGAAAACCTTTGCATCACCTCTGTACGAATGCTCAAAATCTTTTGAGCAAAGCATAAGAAATTCCAACTATACCAAAGACATCCCCCATGCTATAAAATAGCACTTAGAGAAATAGTATTTGTAGAAAAATAACTCCCTATGTTTTACTGGTTTCCACTGCAGATCACAGTTACTCTGAGAGGAATAGAATCATGGTTCAATCCCAAGCCTCTCTCCAAGTGTGTGCTCTATCCTCACACAGCACTTAATTAAAGGGTTATCCCCAGTGTCAAGGATAGAGGCAAATCCATGCAGCAATTAATTAAAGGGTTATCCCCAGTGTCAAGGATAGAGGCAAATCCATGCAGTAACTTTACTGTTGAAATTTGAAGAAATCCCTTGAAGTCCAACATTTTAATGAGAAACTAGTGTAGAAGGAAAATTTCCTGCAGAATCTTACAGCACAGCAATGAGAGGAAAAGCACACATGCAACAATAAACCCTAATGCAAGAATGCACAAGTACCACAGTGAAATTACAGGGTGGCTCAGAGTGAGGAAGAAAAACATCAAAAGAGGGGAGGAGGTCCCACATGTTGCAAAAACATCACTGCCAACGACATGAAACGTGACTTCATTATGAAAGCAGGCAGTGACTTTAAAGCAGCCACTGACACTGGAGAGCAAGGTAGAGCTCTGGCAATTCTCTACAGCAGATATGGAAGACAGGGTGGTCCAACCCAGAAGCAGCAGCAACCAGGAGACTGGGCGGTGACAGTGCCAGGAAGGGCACCAGACTGTATGAAAGCTGGAGAGAGTAACAAACAAACCCAAAACGTTCTTGGCAGAAGGACTCAGCAAAGAACATTAGGAAGTGTTTTAGACTCCAGCTGGCTATGCTGCTTTCAAAGCGGACACAAGACCCGAAACTTGCTGCTTTGCTGCTCTGAGACTGTAGGTTAAGACCCACACTTGTACAATTCATCAGAGACAGACAAGACCAGTTTTTGCTCACTCTTCCTCACTCCACATTCACCTCTTCCCAGACCTCTCCCCAAATCCTGACACTACAGCACTTGCTCAGGCAGAGATGCCTGCAGTGATGGAGCAGCCACGTGGTTCATGAAGCAATGATGGTAACAAGAACAGCACAGACCAGTGAGTAACCAAGTTCTGATTTCTTAAAACAGGAGGACAAGGGAAAAATAGCATGAGTGATCAGATGATTGAGCTTAAGCCCCTTCTTGAAAACAAAAAGTACTTTTGTAATGTGTAAAAGTGCTCGATATTCTACTGTATCAAATGCAGGAATCTCAGCATTCACTAGATCAGTTTTGGAGACCATTAAGTATTTTAGTACAGAAGCTATTTCATTTTCAAGGCCCAATATGTGCTATCACTGTCTCAAAAACTGGCAGATGAATGAGCTACAACAACTACAGCTACATTATGAAGTCTTTATGCAAAATAATGGAAGAAAATTCCAAAGGCTAATTGATTTTCATTTGTTAATTAAAATTCAGTTGTGCTTTAATAACTGAAAACCAGAAATTGTGTAAAAAGTCAGGTGATAAAAAAAACCTGAATACAAAAACGAAACGGCAATGCAAGAACAAGGGAGGAAAAAACCCGGTAAGATTAAGAATAGCATTTAAATATAAAAATTTATTTAGGTGAAGTCACAAACAGTTTGATATCAATTTACAAACACTTTATGTTATGCATATTATTGGAAATATTGAGAAAGGGAGAGGACATAAGGGCAGCTTTTTCCTGAAACAACTAAAGGCAAACCCTTACCATCATGCGCATTACTGGATCATAGTATTACCTTGACCATACCCCTTAGTATGCAAGGAAAAAGGAGAAGAAAACAAAATACTGAGATGCAGAATGAAAACTGTGAATCAGTGAAAAAGATTTCCATGAACACCAGACTACAAAGGTCTAGTCTGATGGTCACAATTTTAAGTAGCCTACTAGGATAAAAACAAAATTATAACTTAGGTCAATCATTATAATTGATGAAGAATTTTGTAATGCACAATTGGGCTATCTGACAATGACAGCAATGGTTAATGCAGAACAATGGAAAGAGGATACTGAGCCTCACAGAATAATTCTGCTGACAACCTGAGTTATTATCCCAAGTGTATGATACTTTTCTGAGTCAAATACACATTTATGTTGCAGATACTCTCAATGAAATGGCAAAAGTAACAGCTGTAACAAGACAAGTTATGATTTATTTTTTTAAAACAAATATAATACAAAGGGTTTTGAAGTGTCCGGTTGTGATCTGCAAAGATCCAGGATTGCACACAAGTTTGGTCAAATGAGAAGGTTTAATCTGCGCATTAAATTGGCTTTTAATTTCAAAGTAGTATTTTAGGGCAGGATTCTCCTCCGGGAGAGTGTTCCTGACCTCATTCAACCAGTGTTCAATTTATTCACCTTCCTGAATCTTTGCCCTCTTTGGATAGTCTGTGACAAGTGCTGCGCTGCAGGAATTCCTGTTTTCCAGCAAACTGGCTTGCTCTGCAGGTTTGTAGTCCATTGTTACAATTGCTGATTGGGTAAAATGAATTTCCTACGTCTTCTCTAGCACAGCTTGCAACGCAACAGAAGCAGAGGTAAAAGAATGCACTAGAATACCAGAGCTCCACTTAAACACCAACGGAGTCAGGCTGTTGGCACCAATAAGAAATTCTGTATTTAACAAATCTGCAAATATTTAAGATCCAAAGTTATACAGTTTTATAAATAAACTCACCCACTTGGTCTGACTCCCATCCCAACTGGTCTTCTGTTTTCATGGAGTCTGGGGAAAAAAAGAGTTGTCTGGAGTTATACACAGACATAAATTTGCAGGAATGACTCTCAGCTATCCTACACGCACACCAATTATTGCACTCAAACTATAACTAGGATTTCTCACTTTGTTCTTTCCATGTAATGCAAAGTTACAGCTCTTCACCAGTGCCTTAGAAAGGACAGCTGTGCTCAGACACGCTTTCTACACTTTGACTTAATTTTTACTGTTTAACCATCTGTTAGAAATACAGGCACTAAACTAAATGATGCTGAAATTCAAGGAGTCTTAGACTAAAAGGGGGAATGAAATCCAGTCAGGCTGCCTAACACTATCCCTCGAAACTACAAAAAGAAAATAATTTCAAAACAACAGCCTGGTAAAAAAGGTTTTTGTAAAACCTCCTCTTCCTCTTGACAGTGTGAATGTGGAAAAGCTTAGGTTCTGTCCAAACTCTTAAGGCCATAAAAGGCTATTCTCTCCCATTTTAATTCTCCAGTTCTTTTGCCCAAGTGTGATGTCACATCTTATTTTGCTGAAGTAGTTTCACACAACATAAAGAGAACTTGCAAGGAACTGGGGAGATATGGGCAAACACACAGGTCACCTCCAAGAAAATATTTCCTTGCTGTGACCGTGCCAGTGATAAATTCATGCTTTATCCTAGGCCTCATCTACTTTTGACAGCTGCCTAAACCATCATTTCGTTTAAGGACATTTTTAGAGTTATAAGAGACTATATGCTACCAATTAAAAACTGCTCTACTAACAGAAAGGTGGCTGAAACCACAACAATTAATTGTACAAGTTTAACTTTTTCATTGTGCTGCTAAAATACTACTCATTTTACAAACATTAAACTTTTGATATTTTGTAAGAGTTAAAATAAACATGTTTATTTTTCTCTTTACACACTTTCTGGGGCAAAAATACAATGCAACCGATAAAAATCAACTAGGAAGTTTCCATGAAATCAGAGGGGATTGAGACCCCTGGTGCCCCAGCAGAAAACCCAGCAAAGCTCAGCACTGACAGACCAGCTGCTGTGGAAGAAGTTACAAGAGTGGCTAACATGACAAGCTGATGGTCCAGTCTCAGATGAGATGAAAGCTATAAGCCATTGCCCATCTGGTGCTCACATAAGATCTGTAGGAAAACAAGAACTGAGCTGTTCACCTTGAGAATGGAGAAATGTAAACAAATATATCAGAAAAAGTTGCAGAACACAGAGCATCAACCACAGAAGGCGCAAGGCCAACAGGCCTGGGTTTATCTATCTTACTGCGTGGTGTTTGCTCCCTTTCTTTGTCACAGGTTGGCCTAGAGAAGTTACTTTTGATAAGTACCAAGGCAAGACTTGGTGTGATACACCAAGCACTTTCAGATGCCTTGAAAAGGGACGAGGCTAACATGAGTCAAAGAACTTAGTCCCTCTGTGCTGGCAATCCCAGACAAGCACAGCATCTGATAAAGCAACAAAAATTCTTCTGGAAGGCAAAAGTTCTTTAAAAAAAAAAAAAAAATTGTTAGAAATAAACATAGCCAAAATAACAGAATCTCTCTGTCACCATTCAGCTGGCATGAAGCTCAATATTCAGCTGAATTTTCTGTGCTAGGGATTTGGCAGACTGCAGTCACCAGTGTAAGAGAAGCAGCACAACCCCTAATATAGACAGGCAACCCGCGGTGGCTGGGGAGCTCAGCTTCATGCCTCAGGCAGGAGAAAGGGTAGACCTGCCTGAATCCACTACAGGTTATACCAATTCATATAGTGATGCCTATACTGAAAGCAAACCAAGTACACAAAATCCTCCCTACTTCTAATCACACTCATCCATCTTTTCCCACAAAACAGGCTCTAACTTGTGGATTAAATCTAGTGAGCCCCAAAACAGGTTTAACTTCAAATCATGGTAAATTTGCACACTGTGGCCATTCTTATTGAAGTTTATCTTTATTCATATAAATTTTTTGCCATCCCATGCTTTCTGCAACTGCCCACATGCTCCCATAGTAACAGGAGAGTCTGTACTCTTTGCCTTACATACAGATAACTGCATTGCTGAGAAAGTTGATTTTTTAAAGACAACTCAGAGGAAAAGAACAAAACCACAGAACATCTTTCTTCTAATGTCTTCAGGAAAATGAAAAAATACACCTGAAGAAGGAACTAGTGGGGCTCCTATTTTCTGGTAGCTGAAGCAATAAATGCTCAAACATTTGCTCAGAGCATCCATCTGTGCGCACACCTCCCACGGTGGCCAGCGGGACACCCGTGATACCGTGTCCCTATGGTCAACATGAGCAAAGGGTCAATGCCACGAGACGAGAGCTGCACAACCAAGACAAGGGCGCCCCAACTGCCCCTTTCTCCTCTTCCCATCCGAGGAAGCGCCATGCCCAGCCAGCGGAGCAGAGAAACACGCGGCCATCGGCCCATCACACCTGGCTTTTCTCCTCCTGCTTGGGGCTCTGGCCCGGCGGTGGCGGCTGGGCCGGCGAGGCCTGTGTCTCGCTCTCAGTACGCAAGCGTCGGGGAACAAGCGACTTGAGGGGCGCCATCCACTTCATCCACAGGTCCAAGTCGACGTCGCCCCAGGGCAGCGAGGGGTTCTTGGCCGCCCGCCGCCGGAAGTCCTCATCGTAGTTCATCCAGGAGGTGCCCCCGTAGGTGGCGTGCAGCTTGCGGATGGTGTCCAGGTACTTGAACATGGCTCCGCAGCGCGCCGGGTGCTTCTCGCACAGCACGCTGGCGTACACCAGGAAGGCCGAGACCCACTGGTCCAGCGTGTCCCCCGGGCGCGGGCCGTGCTCGGGGGCCAGCTCTGTGTGGAGCAAGGAAAAGAGGTCAATGAACTCCCCCCGCCAGATCCGCTCCTTGGTGGCCTTGGCCAACTTGTAGCCCAGCGGCCGCCGCAGCCCCACGTAGGGGGTGGCCGCCGCCTCGTCCTCGCCC
>JAYDZK010000001.1:96230318-96243727 GCA_034509185.1 Euphonia xanthogaster | reverse complement strand
CGCGCGGTCCGCCCCGTGCGGCGGGGCCCTCGAGGCCGCCGTGGGTGTTGGTGCCGGGAGATGGCATCTGCGGCGCTGGAGGGTCGGATATTTGAGGTTCCCTCGACGGGTTCCGTGTATATTTGTCCCAGGCCTGTAAAACCTTCCCCTCCCAGTTTCACGCCTCTTAAAGTGTAGTATGTGATGGCGTCTTAACAAGGTAGACAAATTATTTTTAGTGTGTACACCCAGTGAGTTGTGATTAATTTGAAAACGAACGTGTCGTTACCACATGAAGAGCAATTGTATTTCAAGACAAATCCAACTTTGCAATGCAAATATTTATTCATCTAACTTGGATGTCATCGATGTTGGGCTGCAGATGCCATACCATGTGGATGAATGTTTTCAAAAAATGTGGCAATGTTTCCTGGTAGCAATTGCTCATCGAGTTGGTTATGCTGAGCCCTTTGTAGCAGAAGAAGAAGAAATTTTTTTGTTTTGAGAAATTCTCTATCCTGTTCATGGTGATGAGGTTTCCCGCTTAACTATTTAGTAGTGCCTTCTGGAGAACTGGGATCAGAAAACAGCATTTCCATTTCCATTTCCATTTCCATTTCCATTTCCATTTCCATTTCAGATGAACTTGTTATAAATAGTTGGTAATAATTAGATGCATCAATAAAAGAGCCGCATTGTTGCAGTGGGATGTGGAAGTCCTTGTAAAATGGTTACCTCACACATCAATATCAGATCAAAGCCAAAATGGGCATCATGATAGCACAAGATTACAAAATATAGTTTTCATGGGCAAAGGCTGCATCTTACCCTGAGCTCCCATATCTCCCTGTCTGCTTGGAGAGCGTCAACATGTGGGTGGCATCTTCAGGCATGATGCTGGCTAATGTTGAAAGAGGCGGTGAAGAATCTTGGCAGTTTTAAAAAATGGATTATTATGAAGTCTTGTAATCAGAAGTTACTCTAAGCAATATTTCATCCTGATGCTTGAATTTTAAGATACTAAAAAATTCACGGTGTCAAAGAACTTTGTGGGATTTGTAGCATCAGTGAAGAGTGAGAAAATAGGTGATCACACTAATTAAGGATGAAAATCTCCAGTAGACAGTGAGATAATAGGTGATCACACTAATTAAGGATAAGTTTGCTGCTTATCCATTTATGATTTTATAAGGTCTATCAAAAAGTATAATATACATAAGGTTTCTGTACAGAGTTTCCTTATGGGTTCAAGACTCACAGGATGGCTTCTGATATGTAAATCTAATCAAATCTTCCTTTTTTCACTGAATCTATGGTGATGGACACCTGGGGCATTTTTTTCAGATCTTTGTGTCGCCAAAACACACAACATATCTTCAGACTGCATATTGCAAAGTACTGGGTTCTTTCTTAATTTGGTGTGTGTCTAGCATTTTTAAATAGTCAACCTTTTTTTTTTTTGGGAGGGATGTCATTGTCTCAGCAGTCACGGTGGTGAGGCTGTGATGTCAGGAGCAGGGTGTGCTGGCCTCCTGCAGTGGGTCAGTGTTGTCATTGTGAATTGGCAGCATTTTATGTCAGTCGTCATTTAACCTGATACTCATTAGTTTTAAAGTCGCTATTTTCAAGACATTATACAAATATGAACTTAGTTGTTCAGCAAAGACATGTACAAATTATATTAACCTATATTTTAGAAGAAACTGCTCATACGTAATTTTTTATCTTATCCTCCCTATTATTTTAGGGATGCATCCTAATGGTCATTCAGTCTGGTCTCATTATAAAATAGCATTATTAATAAAGTATTTAGTTGTTTGCTTCCTGTTTAGTGTTTATTTGCAAAGGTTCATTTTTTTGTAAGTGAAGGATTTTTTTGTCTCTGCAGCTTCATCCTGGATGTGGCAAAGCAAGTGTGCTTGAGGAGGTGGAAAAACCCACATTTTATTGGGTGAAAAGGAAGTAACTGTTTATAATATTATAACTTTAAAAGGTCCCATTATTCAAATTATTGTATTCTCAGTAGAAAATCTGAAGTTCTATTTCTGTTCAACTTAGGAAATAAAATACATCACAATAATGATTTTACTCGGCTGTAAAAAACAACTGAATAGATGACTGGCTAATGAAAACAAACATTGCAAGTTTTGGTTGTAGTACTTAAAAATTCCCATCCTGTAAGTTGAGAATAAAATAAATGCAAAATCAGTTTTTTTACCTTAATTCCAACACCTTCAGTATAATTGCCCTTTTTAGGAAATATGCTCTACAGCCACTGTGGGAGCAACAGGGTTATGCACTAGGAGATGAATGTGTAATTATTTTCTCCCCTGCTACCTTCATCTTTAAAACTGTAAAGAGAAGTAAAAATGCTATGGAATTTCCCTTCAGAACCACTTCAAAATTATAACTTCTGGGCCAGACCTCCTGCACCTGTCCCAAGCTGGATCACTGTGGTGGCATCCACAGGGACACGTTGAAGCTGGAGTTTGCAGCCTGCACTGGATGAATCCTGTCCTGGGACAGCTGCCCTTGGGGCTGCAGGGGTAGGGCACCTGGCCCAGCTCTAGTCACGTTTTAAAGCAGGCATGCCCCACTGATCTGAGATTTCTGTATATGAGGCCACAGTGTCTTTGTTAAGACTCCAGGAGAATAAAATGGATTGGTTATTCTACCTTTTTTTCATTGTAATGCTTTGACTTCTGCATTTTATATGACAAGTCTGTCTACTGGCCTAGGGAGAGAAAGGTTGCTGCTAAGTTCATGCTGCAAAGTTCATGCTGCTAAGTTCATGCCACCATTCATAAATAATTTTTAATGGAATGCCTGAATGCACAGGGGATTTCCAATTTCAGCAGCAGGTCACACCTAAATGTGTTTGCCCTGTCTTCTTAGGTCCACAGATTTTTGGATGTGAAGCATCATCTGACAGATGTGTCTCTCACTGCTGAGTGACCTGGCAGTTCTTTATTGACATGTTGTTTTCTTCACAAGAACATTTTTACAACTATAAAGATTATTTTTTGGCAGAACTTTACTTCTTTGACAAGCATTCTTTCACCTTTCTATTTTCTGCTTAAATGAAAAACCTGTTCCTGGGTCTGTGGAAATCTGCAACTTTCCAGTGGTTTCAGCAGGACAAAGCCAAGGGGGAGTTATTTTTTAATAAGGGAAAATAAGAATTCATCTTTAATTCCCATCTGATCTCAGCTGTTCTTTTATGCAGTTTTCCTTAAAGAAAATTCACTTTCACTTGCAAAATTAAGTCTATTATGCTTTCATTGAGTGTTTCATATGCTCTAAGTAAGCTAAATATCATGGATAAGATGGTAGAAATACCTAGAAATACCTAATGCCTTGATTCTGCCAAAATTCGTCATACATTTATGCTAACATACCTGAGTAGACCTGCACAAGTTAAGGATGTTTACACTGACTGACTGAAATATATTTGCTGGGTCCCGAATAGCTCAAGATTAATAGATCTGTGTGAAGTCACAAGTTGTGTTAATTCTTGTGCTTGTTTTTCTGTTTTAAAAATGGTAATGGAAAGCCACAGCAAATGGATAAAAATATGGCAAATCATGTGAATATATCCAAGTAATCTATTTGTTGTGAGAAACCAAATCTACACACTTAAATTTATGTGGTCTGATTATTTTGCTGTCATAATCTGTGTGTTACTAACTAGTTAAACATTACCATCTCCAACTAATATGCTTTTTTGGGGTAGAGCTGATTTTAAAGTAATGGTAGCATGACATCTGCAGCCTTCTCACCTGCATGCCTGGCCCCTGGAAGGCAGGGGGCAGCGTCCTTAGTTTGCAATTTGCTTCTCAATGAAATCGGGTTGCTGCGGGTGGACGGCTCAGCCCTTCCACACCTCCTCACCCTCCTGACCTACCCTGTGATCCACTTGCTTGCCCAGCTTTCTGTTGAGCACTACAGGAGGAGTTTTCCATGGCATGGGAGGGAAAGCTGCCCTGGTTCTTCACCAGGTTTTGGGGGAGAAGCCAGGATTTGTCCATCTCCTGCACTGCTGGCTGGCCAAGCTGTGATGAGCTGCAAGGGTGTTGGAGAAGCTAATCTGCACTACCAGAACATCATTGGTTTAGCTGAATTATTTTATAGCATGGCCATCAGAAGTAGTGAATGTTCACAGCACAGGTTTCAGCTGACAGGTGCCTTGGGAGGTCAGCTTTGGTGAATTCACTGGCTTGATACTTTAAGAGTTTAAATTCATTGGGAAGGCAGTGTACATGCTCTCTTTCCTCGTAGCAGGTGGGGTCCTCTCTTCTCTCAGGCATCCAGTGACAGGACAAGAGGAAATGGCCTCAAGCTGTGTCAGTGGTGGTTCAGGTGGACGTCAGTTGTGAACACAGTATCTGTTACCCTTAAGCACCTTGATACCTAACCCAGAGATTTTGCTGTATGGATAGAAGACATGTTGGAACATATTCCCTTGCAGAGCTCTGATTAACTGTCCTGGAAGCAAAATGGGAGTCTAGCATGTTTAGATCTATAACTTGCATTTTTTCTGGGGTCTTCTTAATGAGATGTGTGGGAACTGTTCTTTGGAAGATTTTAATATTTTTTTTATAAACTAAAAACTGTATGTGCTGGTATTTACCAGTGAACTGCTCTGCTCTGGAGAGAATATATATATAAAGCACTGTTCTGCTTTATTTTCTTTCCTAAGATGTTCCAAACCACTGGACATACAGCTTAGTCTCACTCTGAGTCTGTTCCATTCAATGCTGTAAGTGTTCTATAATTACAAAATTTGGTGGGCAGGAATGTTGTGGGTCTCTCATGGCAGGAATGCAATTAAAAGTAACTAAATATATTCAGTATTTCTGATTTTGGCAAGTGGACTCTTCCCATTCTCGACTAAATTACGTCTGAAGACATTGGATGAGAGTATGGGGGTTGATGGCTAGGACAGACAGAATTTTTCAAGTGTGCATTGCTTAAGTAATGGGAAAGGAACTTGTGAAAATAATAGAAATGAGACTGAAAAGTAATTTTGAGTAACCTCTAAAATACTAACCACCCAGACTGCTGTCTTGACTTCATGGTGGAGTTGAAGCACCTTTAGTTTTGCAGACTCTATTGCATGGAAAGAACTCCAGCTGTGACAGCTTGCAGGTGTAGAACATTTCAGAAGGCTCTTCTGCAGTGTTCTGGCTGTACAAGTATTAAAGCTGTACAGGTATTAAGCCTGTTTGGGGGATTTGTTTTTTCCTTCCAGATGCAAATTTCATAATTGAAACCAGCAGGGGCTTCTGAGCAAGTAGGGCTCAACAGTCGTGATGGCATAGTAGTAACTTCAGTGTATTAATGTCAGAGTTGTAGAGTTAAAACCTTAATTAAAAAAGGTACTAAAAATCAAAATTATAATGGCAATCATGTCTTAGTCTCCTTAAACATGATACAATGCTGCTCATAGTTAATTCTCTGGCTATGTGGCACAGTATTTGAGAGCATAAGCACCACTGGAATTAAGCTAACATTTTAAAATGCAGCTTATGTGCATCCTAGCTTCCACTGGTTGTTAACTGGACCAGGTGTCTGGATTGTGGGAGAAGAGGCCAAATATTCCATTCAACTTGTAGAAACTGTAAGGAGAGCAATAAGGAGGTTCAGACTTCATTTGACTTTGCAGCTCATTGGCCAATTTTGGAAGGTACTGAGCTTTCAGACTTCAACAGAGTACTCAAATGTGTGCCTTCCTTTTGGCTGGTGACTACTAATCAAACCAGAGTATCAGGAGGGAAGCAAAGCCTTTAGTTACCATTCAGTCCTAGGAATTTATTTTCTTCACCTCACTTTAAAACTTTTGTATCAATTATTGTGTACAATTTTTTAAGCTGTGCTTGTTCAAAATAATTTTTATTTTTTAAAACCTTTTCTTATCCTGTAACAATAATACATGTCAATGGAAATGTATGTGGAGGCTTTCTGGTTGAGTTTTAGTATTTCCTAGATGTGTACAGACTGGCTATTTCAAGTTACATGTTTTTTCCACTCTGGTTGTCAGCTAAGAATTATTAAATCCCCGGGAGAGTTGAGAGTGTTTTTGAAGGAATTGATGAGCTTCCAGTGCCTGATGCTTGCCACATTGTTGTACTGGAACCAGATGTTGGGTACCACATGTTTGTGTTTTTGGACCTAAGTAGGTTAGGTACTGTGTCTCTGGCTCATAAAACCAAGCATCAGTTTCACACCCTAAAGCTGTCATCCCTGGGTCATCATCCTCACAGTCCTGGCCATGGGAACAGCTTGCATCAGCATCCCCAGTTATGAAAACAGAACCGTCTTTTCTGGATCTTCCTACTTCATCTCATCTGTATCCTCTCAAAGAAAAGACCTTCTGACTTACACTGTTTACCCGTGAGGACTCTGAGTGTGTAAGGTCAGAAAGAGATTTTTGAGCACTGCACTTAGTGAGGAGGCACATGAGCAGTCAGTCCAATGCAGAAACTCTCCTTGTGGCTGCCGGGAACTTGCTTTTCTCTTTCTTTCCTGTTAGGTTCTGAGTTCTGTTTCACACACTTAGACCTTTTTAAGTTGGGCTTGTCTTTTATCCATTTCTAATACACCTTGTTATGCATAGCTTCCTTTATCCTCCCTGCCAAAAATTAAAAAAGGAAGATTCTGTGTCTTGTTCTTTTCATCACCTGACATTCATGCTGAAAAAGAAAAAAAAAAGCTTCTTCACTGTAGCTGTTTCCTACTATTTGGATTGGCCAAGTCAAATGATAAGTGCTTTTCTCATAATTGGACAAACTGGTCTTCAGCAAAATACAAAGTATGTTACAGACCTTTCTAACAAAGGAAGGATTTGGTTTTAGGTTTTTTAGTGCAATTAAGATTTGTTTTGCATTGCCTTGGAATTAGCCTGGACTTGATTTTCAGTGATGGAACTACATGTACCTCCGCTGAGCACATATAACTGATTTTGCAAGAGGAAGACATACAAAATTTCCATTTCTATTTTCAGGTTTTATTTACTTTATCCCTTTGTTTTCTGCCACTGTTGTAATATGTCAAGATAGTTTCTGAGCACTAACTTTTCCATTTTTTCTCTGAAGGGCAATTTCAGTTGAGTAGCACCCTACTGAGACTAATGTGGTGAGAAACCAGTTGGCTGTGCTGTGTTCAGTTTTCATTTGCCTCTCTCTGTAAAAATTTAAAAATACTCCTCCTACAGGAAATGTTTTCAGTTCTGTTATGTCTTTTGCTTCCCATAGGAGGTATTCCTTTTAATTTATTGAATAAACCCATAAAAATTTTGGCACAATAGGGTCTTTGGGCAAGCTGTTTAAGAGATCTCACCATCTTCTGTTTTTAGAAGATGTGCAATTGTCTCTTTATGCAGTGCTACGAGGCTCTGGGGCCAGCTAACAATTATGTGAAATGGGATAATTTGAAGCTAAAGAATGTGAATTGCATTGACACATCTGCATTCACTTCTCAAATATTGTTATTTTGATTTTTCGTATTTCATATTTTTCCTTCTTAAACCATAATCAGTCCCTTTTATCTTTCTCCTGTCTTCAGTCTTAAAAGGATTCTGGGTAATATTTTGCTCTCAATCTCATCACCACAATTCCTTTTGTAAATGTATGTGTGTATAGGAAGGTTAAATCCTCATAATGTCCTGGTTGGAAATCAGCTCTATTTAACTGTTAATTTAATTTGGTGACAGTGCAGACTACTATTTGAAAGGGGTGGTGGGGAAAGAGGGATTGGGATAAATTACATTTTCGTGCTCCAAAATAAGACCCTATCTACTCTATCATAAATTAGAAAAATATGGTTGAGTTTTCTTGTGGCTCTTTCATAACATTCCTACTGACAAAATATGGCATGCCTCTTGCTCATTGCTTCACTACTGTTTCTCAAGCATGTGTTTGTGTCTGCATCCTGTGACAGCTTATGTTCCAGCACACCACAGGGACTTGTCTTGTAGGCCTTTACAAGGGGGCAGTGGACTCAGAAATGCTACACAGAGTGGTCTCTGCCAGGGAGTGAGTACCAGACCACAGCAAGCCAGGAGAATGAGGCAGCCAATTACTGAAATAGACACAATTAGAAGTTTTACATATTTCAGAGATAAAGGGCCTTAATTCTGTATTCACTAAAGGAATCCAATGTAATTGGCAGCCAACATATATGGAGGGTTTTAAAGAAACTTTTTAGCATAATAGTTAGTAAGATTTACATTGGCAAATTTACGTATTTTAAGTCTCTGGCACACTGTCCAAAATGCTTCTCAGTGCTTTTCTCTTCTTGAGGTATGAGCACATATGATTTCCTTGCCCTGCCAAGGTTCAGATGGAACCTTCCTGTTTCATAAACCTCTCCTGAACACAGGCAGAGTGAATGTAACAGATCAACATACTTTTCTTTCTTGGAGTAAATTGTGTAACAGAGCCTCCCACCTGTTTTTTAGCCCAAATGCAGATAAATTATACCACCTCACGTGAACCAGAGGAAAACAAGTTAACCTAACTCATTTAGTGAGCTGTGGAAGGTGTGTAATGTGGAGAGCAGGATACCTGCATACTGCATGAGCAGAAAGGTAACAGGCAGGTTAAGGGAAGGGACTTCACCCTTGTGAGGCCCTATCTGGACTCCTTTGTGCAAGGGTGATGTTGACAAACTGGAGCAAATGGACTGGAGAGCCATCAGGACAGTTAAAGGATGAGAGTGCTTAGTGCATGAGAAAAGGATGAGGTTTGTTTCAGCCTGGAGAATAATCAAGGGAGAATGAAAATCCACTTTTACTACCTACATGGGGACTAAGGAGAAGGTGCAGCTGGATAGTGTCAGTTGCACAATGACAGTCGCAAGTTGCAGCAAGAGGAATTTTGAGTAGATCTAAGTAAAAAAGCATTCACAGCAGGAGTGGTTAACTACTGAGATGGGTTCCCCAGAGAGGCTGTGGAATCTGTTCTTGGAAATTTTCAGCCCTTGACAGGTCAAGGCCCAAAGGATTCAATCAAATTTTAAAGATGAGACCCAGCTTTGAGTAGAATATTGGACCAGATGACCTGCAGAGGTCCCTTCTGACCTAATATTTTCTGTGATTCTGTGACTCTCAAGTATAATTTCTTTCCACAGTAGAATGAGAACTGCTGTTCTCCCTTGTGCTGCAACATACCTTTGATGGGACAAAAGTTGCTGAGTTGCAGAAATTATGATGCTCTCCAGCACCAGCATTGGAAGCAGGCTTGTAGGAAGAGTAATTTCTTTCATTCAGTCATTCTCCAAAGCTGTTGGTGTGTTTCTACTCTGTGAGGCATGTCCTTACTCTTACTGCTACTCTCCTGGTGTCTCAAAAATGCAAAGAAAGCCGGGGTAGCTCTTTAAAGATGTCAGTAAAATTTGAAACAAACCCCAAGCAAACCTTTCTCAAATTCAAGTGTTTTGCAGAACTTCAGCAGGGATTTGGCCGGGAACTTTCAGTAACTACTTGCCAGGTTGGTTTCCTGCCACCTCATTTAACCAAGCCAGCCTGCTTCTTCCAGCACCAGGGAGCCCAGGGCTAAGAAGGGCTTACACCTTTAGGACAGCGTGTTGTTAGGACAGACTTGTTCTGACATTGAGCTTTGTCTGTTTTTGTGGGGTGTTTACATTTAAAAATTTTGAACATTTAGCAGAACACGGTTAACTTTTCCTACCATTTCATGGTAGTTCAGTGTGCTCATGACAGGCCGTATGATGTGCTGCCTTCGGTTCAATGACTGTCATAAAATGATGGTACAGAAGCATTGCTGTCAATTTAGCTTTTCTAACTTTCATTTTTGTCATCTTGCATTATAAAAGTAAAAATAACCTGTGAGAGAAATGGAAGAATGAAAAAAATTGAAGAGGTATGCAAGAAGGAAAGGAAATCTCCTGCCAAACTTGGAGCTGGGAATTGCATCAGATACACAGAAAAATAGGTGTGGCAATGGGTCTGTTCAGGATTTGCCTGTATTGTCTCACACAGCAAGAGTTTACTCTGATATTGACATTGCGATTTATGACCTTAAGGGTACAGTTATGTAAATGGGATCAGTCAAAGCTAAACTGAACTGGAATAGGCAGATGGGGCCACACAGCCTGGAAGAAGCTGGTACCAAATTGGCTTGCTGAAATAAATGCTTCCATTCTGCTATTTAAATGGAGCACAGGTCATAATTTGCTGTTTACAATGCAGCAGTAGGCTTTTTTGAGCTTCTGAAGCATGCTGATCAGTATCAGACCTGTGTGTCTTTTCCTTGCTCTTGAGAATTTATTTTGGCAAGTCTTCATTTAGCTGGCAGAGTTTTTGTCAAGCAGGTGCAGCCTCCAGCATCGAGTATGAAAATGGGCTGACAGAAGGATCTTGCCCACAGTAAAACAAAGCTTTAATAGCTTGGACTCATAAGTGTTTGCAGTCTCGGTAAGTACTTTTTTCCTTCATGGACCAGAACATAAGAGGAAGAAAAGGTGATTCCATCTGTGTGGTTCAAATAGAAGAAGACAAGGAAGGGCAGAAGAGAACACAGTATAGTAAATTAGTAGCTAAGTGAACATCAGCAATGCTGGAAAGTAGGATTGCCACTGAAGTGCCACCACTGCTGGGCAGAGGAGAGCTTTGACTTCTGCTTGGGTGTCCCTGCCCTGTCTTGCTCATGGTGTGATGTCCTGGTTTACTGCTGGGAGTGCTGAGCCCAAGGTGCTCAGGTCATGGCGTGGTTCAGCACGTTGTGGCTCTGCTTGCCACACCACCTGGCCCTCAGTGTGGTTCAGTCAGATCAAAGGCTGGTGCTGGACCCAGCGGTGCGTGGTCTGTCCTTGCTGCCACAGTGCTTGGTGCTCCCTGAATAGTTCTCACCATCATCTCTTCAATGAGATTTTCTGAAGCTTTTGACTCACTTTTGAAGATGTACCTTGAGTTCCTAGATTATTTGGATAGTTTTTGAAATCTTAATCTAGATGTTCTGTACTGTTACTTTTTGTTATTGTAATTAGAGCCTTCTTTCTTTCTTCTTTCTCAGAGAAGGACTGCAATGCTGAGGTCTTCCATACATCTGAATACTTATTTTTAGAAGTAGAGGGGTCTTAAGCCTTGTTCATAGGTTTCATTTTAGTAGCACTTTCAGCTGTTGTTGTTTCAAACGTTCATGCTTCATTTGTGCTTATTTTGTGATGATAGATATGTCCTTTAGCACAACTTGCTAAATTATGTTTGCCTCTACTATGATTGCTTTTGATAGCTTACCTGCTTTTTTTTTTTCAGAAACACATCTGGAGGTTGTATCAGTGCATTGTTAAGTCCAAATGCATTCATTCTAGCTCTTTAAGCCGGGAGCATCCAGCTGATCAGATGGTAAATGGAAATTCTGATTGCTATAGAATATGGGGTCTGGCATAAGTGCCAAAATTAAAAAGAGAATATCTGCTGTTCTTTGGTAACTTATGTGTGATAGCTGGCCGGGAAGGGACCTTCAGAGAGGGAGCTAGGCTGCACTGCTATATTTGTCAGAGCTTCCTCTCTGGAAATCCTTTTTAAAGAAAGCTGTCAGGTATTTGAAGGCCTGGTTGTTTGGGAATCTGTCTGACAAACTGGCTAGAAACTAGATATCATTTTGCTTTCTACCAGGGAAATCCTTCCCTTATCCTGACAGGCTGCGGAAGGCTGCAGCCCTGCAGAGACAGTGAGGTGCCACTGCAAGAGTGGGTGGAGATAACAGGGCATGATCCTTACTGCCTGTGCTCCACAAACACAAGCTTTTCTGCCAAAGCTGCTGAATCCTGATGATGGGGTAGGGAACAGAGACAGCCCTCATCACCTGGCAGGTTGAAGAGCTGTTGAGCCCTGGGAATAGAAACACTGGGAGCAGCAATGAGCTTATCTTCGTGGCCATACTGCAGTTGTGGTGGCCATGGTCTCAGGTGGCAGGACACCTTTCCTAAGTGGTTTGAGCTCTTGGAACCCCTTCTTTTGGATCGAGTCCAGCTACTTGGACTTAGCATTCAGCATGAGATTTAACTATAGAACTTTTTTGAGATGACGATAGCAGGTTTTAGATGAATTAACTTGAATTATGGGTGAAAAGAATAAGAATTCTGCAGTGAATTATTTATTTCTGGCTTCATTACAGTTTTTTGAAATACACTCCCTTAGCTGAGATGAAGGCATTTAATAACCATATTGCTCTGCAAGAGGGTGACTGGCCTCTTGTGCTGGATCTGACTCAGACAGATGGAGGCCAGTGGGAAAGGAAAAATACGGTTGTCAACATCTGGGCCAAATCAAAGAAAAGCTGGAAAGGAGCAATTTGTTAGGATGTTCCCAAGGAGAATATGAGGAGTTTTGTAGAAGGTACATAGCAGGGGGAGCTACAGAGGGGTTTTCTTGCTGACCCCTCTTGAAAGAAAATCCAAGGCTAGAGGAGGCTGAAAACAGAAAAGCAAAGGGGAGTTTGCCTGGCATGTTCCTTGGAGCCAGTGAGAAAGGGCCAGAAGATCAAGGGAAGGGATTTCCTTCCAAGCTTGAGTGCTGGGGTGTTGGTGCAGCAGAAGCAGCTGCTGAACTGTCGAGGACACAAAAATCAGCATGTGGGAAGTGTAATGGGACCTCCCATCAGGTCCAAAGGTTACTTTTAATTTTTTTTTTTTACTATTTTGGTTATTTTATAACCCAGCCTTTTCTGGCAGAGAAGCCCTACTGGGGAAAGGCAGGAAAGAATTTGGAAAGACCGGGATGACTGAACAGAGATCTTTAGATCAGTGAGCATGGTGTGGGGTGGAACTGGGTTAGTTGCTCCAAGGCTTTGAGTGTTGATGCGCTCAAAGTGTCATATATATATATATTTCAGGATAAGAAATTGAATTGCTAGGGCTTGCCTTAGAAGTGGAGATTATTTTGTGCAGTGGCAAAGCATTCTAATTTATTTGTCAAACCTTAATGAAGCTTGGAATTGAACCCTGGAGGAGAGAAATTGGGAATTTCATCTCTACATTATCACATGCTCTGTGAGGTGTAGTTGCCCAGGAAAGCCAGGCTGCAAATGTTTGGTGGGAGAAAGGAGAAGAGTTTAGGAGCACAATAAGGATAAAGGAAACTAGAGGTACTTTGGGATGCTTGAAATTGTGAACTGCAGGGGAATTATTTAACCTTTGTGACAAAACATTTTGACTGTAAAATATATTTATATTTAATACATATATTGTTTCTTTCTTTCTAAACTTGGAAATTATGTTTGCTATGTTATATTTTTGCATGGGAAATACTCATTGTGTCTGTATTTTTTTCTGACGTGAATGACTACCACATGGAAAAATGTTAATTTAAGCATTTCACAATAATTTAAGTACATCTGGAGTCCAGGTTACTAAAAAGCTGTTACTTATACAATGTCAGGGAAAAGAAAAATAATACAAAATATAAT
>JAYDZK010000001.1:96203568-96225224 GCA_034509185.1 Euphonia xanthogaster | reverse complement strand
TTTTCTTTAAAAAAAAAAAAAAAAAAAAAAAAAGATTGCTATGGCCAAGAAACATAAAGCTTTATCAAGCAGCATGCTGATATTAATTGCCATGGTTTCTTTTTTAGAGGTGGTCTTATTTAAAACATGTCTTAACACCTTGTGGAATCAGTTAACTATTAGTTTGCAAATGATACGGTGTTTCAACAGATGCGTAAACACCCTGCCCTTCCTAACAGGAAAAGGTCACAAATAACTCAGCTTTAAAGTGAGGGTTGATCGTGTAATGCTCATGAAGGAAATGTGTTCTTTTATACTGGAAAAATAGAGGGTATCCTGTTCCTATTTTGGGACTGAAGCAATATAATTTTTTGTCAGGGAATCACAACACATGTTCCATTTTTAACACGTGTTTATTTTAATAAAATGGAAAGTATTATTCAATAAAAAAAGCTGTGGCGTGATGTTGTCAGTCAGGACTCTGTTGCAGTCTTCACTTGACAGTATTTCTTTCTGTCTGTGATAGGGGTTTGTTTTTAGAGTTAATTTGCCTCCCCATAGTAGGGAGGAATGTATTTATTAGATTTTACCGTGCCTAATCTAATCTGAACACCTGCTGGGTAGCTGTAGTACAGTGTCAACTGCAGTGCAGAGATAAGAACATGATTTGCTTTTACTTGACACTGTTTCATATTTACCATATTTCTTTAAAGAACATTTTGAAAATTTTGGTTTGTGGGCATATTTGTTTAGACTGTCCTATCAATCACTACTGTGTTTCACTTCCATGAGCAATGCTGTGGCTGACTCCAGTGTGTCCCTGCATAAGTGTCTTGATAATCTTTTATATGAGATGCAATCTGTCTCCTTCCAGGCTTCGTACATCCACAGGCTTATTTAATTTTGAGACTCCTTTCACTTCACTGTTCTTTTTTCTGTAGATAACTCAGTACTTCATGGCTTAGGCAATCTTCATAGAGACACTCACTGATATTGCAAGAGGAGTAAGCAACATTCTTCTAGGAAGTGTGTTGCTCCTAGGACTTGCTCCAAGGTATGATTATTCAGTTACCTGTTGTGCTGTTTGCAGCTGGTCAATTAACACATGAATTAATTTATGAGATAGTATTTGTGACAAAATACTTTTCATCATTTTTGTATGGGATATTACATAGCTTTTCTTAGATGTCTTACCACAATTTGGAGATAGACAGTTGACATGTCATTTGTGTTAGAAATAGCATTCAACAAGATATGTATTATTTTGTCTCTATATATACAAGCAATATTATATTCTGTACTCCTTGAATTGAAGGACATTACTCATTTTGATGTTTCTATATAAATATAATTTCACTTGTACATGCTGAGACCAGAAACAAATATGCAGCTGAAAAGATAAGATTTGAAAGAACAATATCCACATGTCATTACAAATATATTTCTTGTACATGTGTCTATTCCTGTATAGATTTGTGCATGAATAATTTGTGTGTGTTCTAATGAAGGACAAAATGTTTCCACATTTGGCTCTGGCAGGCTAAATTTTATGTGTGAAAACTGGACAAACATTTAGATTGATTATTGGCCTCACATCTGAGGAAGCTCTAGAGCATAATATTTTCCTCCACAGTCCTCTTTAGGCTTTCATTTAGTAAATGAGCTTCAGATCTTCCTGTTGAGTGCTATTCTAGGAGGAGGAGCTTTGGCTCATCAAATACTGCCCAGCAAACTGAGGAGTGAGTGTAGCACATCTCCACCGAAGTGCTGTCTTAGGACAGGGACGTGCTGGGGAGCTGATCCCCATCTGCTGGCATCCAGGAGCCACCTGAATAGGTTAAATCTTGCTTCCCTTGTGTCTAACTCTTTCCTTCATGTAGAAGTGAAGAGGCCAGGGTGTGGGCTGAGAAGGTCTAGTGTGAACCAAGGTCCTGCCCCTGGGCTGGGAGAAGAGCCAGCAGGACTGAAGGGCACAGAGGACCTCCTGAGTCTGTCACTGAAGAAGTACTCCACTCCAATTTAGCTGAAAATTTAGTTTGGCTGTCTCTTTGCATTCTTAATGCTTTTCTGTATATGAGGCAGAAATCTCTGTATAACTGGTGACTTCTAGTATGTGGCTTTCACAAGTACTCTTTGATTTTGCATGTGACTGGTTTTTCACGTGACGTGTCCACTGCTTTTTCCTACAACAATGCTATTATGTTTAGACTTACAGAAAAAACCTGTAGAGCATCATGCTCGAGAAATTCTGGTGATTGTGTACTTAAAGACTGCTTCCCACTTGAGCTCAGAGTCAAAGTTATATGAGCAATTTTATCATCAAAAGTTTCTGGGTTTGAACACTTTGTCTTCTTATGAGTTGGCCTCTGTGTGGGGTTAAATTTACCAACTGCCAAAATGCAAAGCCTGAAAGAGAAGGATGCCATTTTTCTTTTTTCTTTCTCTAAGTCAGTTTATCCACATCAGAATTCTGGGAATATTCAAAAAATTAATTACTTTGTTACAGTTCTATATATGTGTGGAGATGTGGAGTTTTTGCAGTTGATTCTTTTTTTGGGTGTTGTTTTATTTGGCTTTGTTAATGGTGAGCTGCCAATGAAATGATTAAAATTCCATCCACTTCAGCACAATCTGTACAAACATAGACCTTCAGAAGGCCAGGGCTCTTTTAGTTTTAATCTGAAATATTTTCAGTCTTCATTCAGTGTCTTCATTATCTGTTTTACACTCTGATCTGCTTTATTGAGGTCTGCTCCATTAAGATGATTCAAAATGCTTGATGCTTCCCTGGTTAACGACAGGGGTAGGTGAGGTGTCGTCTCCTATTCCCGCTCCGTGGTTTTCCTGGTTTCCCTGATGTTTGTCAGAGCTCAGGGGAATTGTAGATTGTCTATTTTTGTGAAAATGCATTCACCTTTAACTCTTTCAAATGGGATTCATTTCTTTAGGGTAATGTAATTGTGGGCTGACAACCAGCCTTCAGGAATAAGGGACAGACTTCTAGGGAAAATGTGGCTAATTTACATTAATTTGGGGGCTCTCATCAAAAAGGTTTGGCAAAGCTTTCTTTCTTGTGTGTTTTGAGTAGGTAAACATCAAAACTTTGCCTCATCCCATTGCTAAAATACATTTAACTACAGATATAATCTGTGGTTATCTAGAGAAACAGAACTTCCTTTATTCAAGGAAAAGAGAAGGAAAGTGGTCACTGGGACTATCACTAAACCTGTAAAATTTTTCTGTAAAATACAGACAAATGTGAGAATCACATCGGTAATTTCATTAAAATTACAATAAATTACAAAACCAAGAATTATTCAGTTGTCTTTTGTCCTCAGGTGCTTTTGGCATTCTCTAAGTTTGTTATTTGGTCTTTTGTGAGAACTTCACAAGTGCTAAGGATGTCATTTGCTGTCTATTATCTGAATTATAACCCTTTGTTTCTTGACTGGGTCTTCTGTTATGTTTTTATTAGTAGACCTTTAAATCATATTTGGGTTTGCAGTTTGATTTTCATCACTGATTTTAAATGTGTACTTAATTTAGGAAGTGAGGGGCTTGAAACTTTTTGGGCTGTATTTCAGAGTTATTTTTCTTGCAAGATGATTTGTATTGATTGATAGCTGTTTCATGTGTTGAGTGTCAATGGCAATATAATCCTTTCCTTAATTTAGTACTTCTTTTGCTGATCAGACTGACAAATTGCATACATACTCTTTGTTATAAATGGTGAATAATATATACAACATGTGGTCACGTTTTATTTGTGATGATGTATTGGAATTCAGTTCATGAGGCAGAAAATCAGTATTATAGAATTGGTTAAATAATACTGAGTACATATAAGAGAAGAAGTGGAAAATGTATGAAACCACATTGTTATTGAAATTAAGGGAATTATCAGAAAATCAGTTAACCAGCACTGTATGTGCATTAAAATGATCAATTTAATTTGGATCAGGTGTGTGTATTTTGAATCACTTTGTTGGTTATCTGCACTCATTGAGCTTGATTGGGTTCCCATCCTGGAGCAGCCTTGGCAGAATGTGGATGCAGTTGTTTTTATATGAAATTAGACTGCCAAAGGCACCACTGTGTGCTCAGCCTACATCGGGTACTCAGGATCTTTGAAGAAGCAAACTGTGCTTTGCCTCTGCAGCTGAGGGCAGGCTGTTAGATATCTTGGATAGCATCTGTAGGTGGGAATATATAGGTGTTTGAATGGACTGGTTTTGGTCTCCATTTCTTTTTTGGAGCTGTGTCAGCCTCTTCTGCCAAGTATATATAGATTGGAAGTAAGGACTTTTCCTCTTCCAAATCAGTTCTCCAAGCTGTATAGAAACCTGTTCTTGAACTGGGCTGAACTAAAGAAAATGCTCTTTATTATCAACAAAATAGTTTGTGATTAGAAGTTTGTTTCCCTATTGAGTGTTTGCTTCCTTGTAAACTTAATCAGCAGCTATTTACTCTTTGAATTTAATACAAATTCTTTAATACAATAAGAAAACTTAAGTTTATCACAATGAAATTTTCACATTCTGAAATTTAATTTTTTTGGAGATATTTTCTGAGTGTTAAGGATGTCATACACTGTCTGTAGCTGAGTTATAATGACTTGTGTGCTGTTTTAAAGTTTTTATCTCTACAGAAATAGTTATCTATTCTGTCAGTCACTGATACTTCTAGTCTCCAAATCCCTTGGATGCAAGTTATACCTGGCCCTCATTATTTCTGCTCTTTCTCATGTTCATCTCTCAACAGTATATTTCAGAAAGAGTAAGTATGGATGTTACTTTGCTAATGTCCTTCCACTATAAATATAGAATACAGAAGATGCAAAGAAATCAGGCATCTTTTGTGTATTTTCCTTATTTTTTTGATTTCACTTCTTGTACCTGTTTTGTTTGCTGTTATTTCAGAGTGGCTCTTTCAAAACATGGATAGGAGCACCCTAGGCAGGTCAAGGGAGATGCTTCTTCCCCTCTGCTCTTGTGAGACCCCACTACCAGCACTGGATGTGCTGCATCCAGCTCTCAGGCCCCCAAAATAAGAAGGATGTGGGTCCATAGAAGGGCCATGAAAATGATCAAAAGACTGGACTGTCTCTCCTGTGAGAACAGGCTGGGAGAAGAAGGCTCCAGGGACACCTTATAATACCTTCCAGTACCTGAAGGTGATAGGACAAGAGTGAATGGCTTTAAAGCAAAAGGGAATACATTTAGGTTAGATGTTAGGAAGGGATTTTTCACTGTGAGACTGATGAGGCACTAGAACAAGTTATCCAGCAAAGCTTTGGATGCCCTATTCCTGGAAGTGTTTGAGGCCAGGTTGATTGGGACTTTGACCAGCTTGGGCCAGTGAAAGGTGTCGCTACGATGGTGGTGGGTAGCATAGTCTTTAAGGTCCTTCCACCCCAAACCAGTCCATGATTCTGTGTTTCTAAGATGTGGTCTTGGAGAAAATGAGCTCCTCTGTGCTCATGCTCACATCAGCAATGCTGTAAGCACGGAAGTGGCAGGGACGGATTAGAAGAAAAATCATGCTCTGCTGCCTCCCGGTGAGCAGCTGCATCAGCATGGGTGTCCCATATACTCAGAGTTGTCTGTGTCCTTCTGAGACGGCTAGCACTGGGCTGTGACAAATAGAGCAAAGGAGCAGTGCATCTGTGTGCTGGGATGCAAGAAGCATTTCTGTGGCTGTGGCCCACTGGTCTGTCCTTAGTGCATTTTCAGAACTGGCCCTGTGGGCTTCTCGCAGTTGAAACAGTCACAATACATACAGTATCACCACATAATATCAGAAGGCTTTAAGCATCCACCCATACAGAGTAACACCATGCCACAGCAGAAGGCTTCAGCGCCTGCCCAGACAGAGTAACATCACTTCAGAAGGCTGCACATGCCTGCCATTCTTGTTCTTTTGCCCAACCTTTTATACCCTCATCGTTCATGCACTGCACCTGTGTTACTTCTGTTGCCTTTGGTGATTGGTCAGTGCACCTCGGCACTCCATGTCTCATTGCTTTCAATGCTGCTCACCTGCTTTTCACAGCTGTAGCCCATTGGGGATGGGGCTCCACCACAGCCCCACTCCCAATTACCACAAACTGTGTACCTCCATGGGCTAGTGGGGACTGCAGAGGGGGGGAGGACAAGTAGTTTTGGGTTTGTGTCTTTGTGCTTTGCATAGCAGAGTGTGAGCCCCAGTCTGGAGCTGGCCAAGCAGGCAGTGTACGTACAACTTTTACGTAGTATCCATGTATCCCGTGAGAGCACAGACTACGTGCCCACTGGGATGCAGATCAATGAACTCATTGTCCTTGTGGTTACCTGGCATAGGGTTGCAGTTGTCTGTATATGCAACAAGTGAAAGTGGAGGAAAAAACTTATGTGTTGCTTTTGGACTTCCTAGGTCCAAAGTAAGCACTGATACTGAAAAAGAAGACTATTTTTTGTTCAAAATGAGATCTTTGAAAAATCTGTGCTTTTGTCTACTAAGGAAAGTAGTAGATTCCTTTTAGTGTTTTTTTTTTCTAGATGATGAGTGTACTTGAACAATGTGTTAAGCATCACAGCTCTTCTGAGTAGGGAGTACTGTCAACTCTTGGCTTATTTTCTCATTTTCTCATGTTTGACTACAGCAGCAAAATTTCACAATGTGTGCACAGAGTTTTATGTCCATTCTCTACAAAGTTTTTCTTTGGCGTATTATGTGCTGTCATTTGATACTGCAGTTTTATATTCTTCCCTTCCTTTCCTATCCTGCCTCTACTGTCTTTTCCTAACTGATGAAGTGGCATTATGGCTATTTGCAGTTATTTACCTTTTTCACAACTCTAGTTCAGTATGGTTTATATTTTCTTCCAGATTGTTACATTACATTTTCAGCTCATTAATCTCTACATTCACTGCACAGGGAGATTGAGGAGAATCAGACCTTGATGGTCTCCTGGAATTCTCTTTAGCAGAGTCCAAGGTCATGAGGCTGAATGCATTGTTTGAATATTCATCCAGCAGGACCTTTGGATATGCAGTGACTGAACTCAGCTGAGCACTGCTGCTTGCAATGGTCAGTCTTTGTTTATTTAACCCAGGCTGTACTTTCGAGAGGTTTTGGTTACAGGCGTATTTGGAGTCCTTTACAGATCACAGTGTCACCAATGTCCTTTTATTACCTCTGAGAAGCTTTATTGTTGAGGGGGAGGCTCTATTCTTTCCACATGGTTATATAATTAATGAGTTATTCTAATGGTTTTTAGATCTTATTATTCAGGGGTATTTTCAAAGAAGTTACAAGGTCATCATTTCAGAAAAAAAAATGAGGACGTATTTTATAGCTGAGGGAGTAAGACACCTGCATTACCAGCTCCAGTAGAATTTAAGTTCAGCTAAAAACATCTGTAGTTCCTTTGGTTTCAGGAGGACCTCTCCCCCAGACGTGCTGAGTTAAAAGCTGTTTTCCAGATTTTGCCATTAGACAGCTCCAGAACTTGCCAGTTCACAAACTTTGCCAAACTGCAGACAAGTGATTCTGATAACATACTGGGCAGTTTCCTTGTGGCTATTTCAATCCTTGGGACAGAAAGGAAAATGGCAAAAGTCACATGTGCTTCCGCTTAAATTTCTTCTGGATGACAGGAATAGTTATAAAAGCTAGTTCATGAATAATCACAGGGAAGGAGAAATAGAAACACTAAAAAACTGGAGTAGAGGACTGGAGGTACAAGCTTAGGATGCCTTCATCCTAGACCCAAACTCTGAAGAAATCCTGATGGGAAGGTGGGATCATCCAGAGGGAGGGAGGTAGATTTTGGGTTTTTCCAGGGAGATTGATTGTAGGACGTATTGGGAACACCGATTTCACCTTTCATACATATTAAGAGGTTGTTTCTTTAAAAATGATACATAAATGAAAGAAATCTGCCAGACCTGCAGTGTTCAGCACTTCAGTCCCTTAGGGACTTTGAAAAGATCTGTGCTCAAAGCAGGTTTGGTGCTTGTGTGTAGGTCTGTGGGGTGCCGTGTCTGTAGGTGCAAACCTGTGACACTTTGTGATGTCAGACAAAGAAATAGGGTTTTGTGTCCTGCTTATGATCACACTGTCTCTCCAGCTTCCTGAGACAGAGAAGTTCCCATCCAGCTGCTCACAGGCTGCTCCTACCTGCACAGCAATGCTCCAGGTAAGCAGCGCAGCCAATTCTGGGATCCGTGTTGTGTTAAGTCTCAGTTGTCCAGGCTAGCTTTCAGTACTGCGCTCTCTTAGTGCAGCTGATTCTGCTGAAAAGGTGCTGGAATTCTCTCAGGGGTGGCTGTGCCAGCAGTGCAGGGCAGGTGTTAATCTCCAGTGAAGGGGAGATGACAGGCAGTGGGGCAGGCCAAGGGCTGTAACCTTTGCAGTCAGCACAGCTGGCATGGCAGAAAGACACACGGCCAAATACCTCATCTTTGGGAAGGCACTTAATACCCACTGTGCTTTTATTTATCATTATACACACCTAATATGTTATCTTTAACTTATGCAGTGAGAGGTTTTTGTGCTGGGGATAAAACTCATTGATTGCAGCTCAGTTTTGCAATATCCATCCATTCTGCGTGGGATATAACAATCATTTTGCAGTAGGAATAGTTGCAATATAAATGTAGGCTCCACTGCAGCCATTTGGAACATTTTGAATGGTTATGGAAAAAGCATCAAGAAATGCAGTATTTGGACATCACTATAAGTTGGTGCATGCTGCTAAAGGAGCTCTGCACTAGTCAGACCTTATGCTGTGGAATTGGTCATTCTGTCACTGGCCGTGCCTAGTGCTCAGTGTGGTAGAAGCAGATGAAAAATTCATAATGCAAGTGTGTGTGCCTGTGTGAATACAATTACAGAAGGAATTCATCCACAGTAACTTCAAAGAGCACTTTCCAGCAGGCAGAAAATCACAGTTTAACTCATGGAGTCTTCTGTCCCAAGACATTTGTCCGTGTTGCCTTACAGGGCACAGTTTGTCTTCTGCAGCATATGCAGTACAAATGATGCAACCCCGCTTTCAAATACTCAGCTGAGACACACAGTCCTGAGAAACGCTCATTATTCCTTGGCTTCACTCTTCCTTTTATTTCTTATTTATTCAAACAGATCACATTCCCATTTGGATAGGATTAGCTGTGGTTTGAAAGTATTGCTGCGGTTTGTCCTGTGAACATGAGTGTAGTATTTAGGTGAGTGAGGTCTGTTTCATGACCTGAAACCTCTTGGATAGAGCACACAAGAGTGTCAGCATTTGAATCTAACTAGATTTCCTGTTGTATAAAGGCATGAGGCACATTTGGGGACCTCTTAGGAACTTTCCCATGGAGTAGAACACAGCATTTGGGGGTTTCTTCATAGCTTTTTATGGGAAACGTGGAATTTTTTTTCCTCCTTTGCTGTTGAGCTTCTGATTAATGTTAACGAGTGTATTCAGAACAAGCTAAAATAGTAGTGCTCAACTTTTTGCTGGGATGGGGCACACAAGAACGTCCTGCAGAGTGACCTGCCTGTGCATGCATGTCCCCAGTGTGCCCCCATCCCCATATGGCCTAATGAAACCTGTAGACAGCTGTTTTATAACAGTCAGCAAGGTGACTTTGTCCTCAAAACAATTCCATTTTTAGGATTAAACATAACCAGATAAGTGCAATAAGTATGATTTATATTTGTGCAATTTATATTTGTGCAATTTAGTATGGCAAGTCCCATTTTTTTTAGGCTTATGCAGTTTTTCTTCTAAATTAATTTTTCAAAATGCACAACAGGGCATTTTATCCACTCTGAATAGCTGTGTTGCTCCTATGAACATGAAATATTTTTCCTAATTTCATTTAATAGTTTTATTTTGGATACAAGTAATTTTGTTAGTGTTGGAAACCCATGCACTGTAACATAGCTCTGATGTTGAAGAACTGAAACTCTAATTGACTCGCCTTGTCTCTCTGAAGGCAGAGTGCAGTGTAAACAAGAAAACATGAGCCATAAATGGTGAAAAGCTTACATTTTGGATTTTAACCTCCTGAGCTAGATTACCGAAAATTGGTGCTGGGAGCTAACCTCAGTGTGAACGTACACTGTTGTTTTAATAGGAAACATACAGGTTTTTATCCTCTGTAATGGAGGTCTTATCAAAGCACAGTGTAACTGTTTTTATGCTAAGTATGTGCTTCTTAGCACAAATTAAATTGTTCCTAGAGCCTTCCTTGGCTCAGATTAAAGTAAAGTAAGAATTTGTTTATATTAATATTAACAGGGTGCAAACTAAACTAAACTAAACTCAATGGCAGTCTCTTCCTTGCTCATTCATCCCTGGAGACGCACTTCCAGCACCACAATGGAAACTCGTGTCCATCTCAGGCAATCCTTCTGCTGAGGGGGACTAGCTGTACCTGCACTGCTGTTCTGAGATGGATGGCATAATCCTCACGAGGTGAAACATAATCCTCACATTAATTTAAGTGGCTTTGCCAAAGGACCTCTGAGTGTCCTTATCTTCAGGGAAGACATGATTACCTCTAAAGGGTCTGTGTCTGAGGAAAAGTTTCTAGCCTTCTTAAGCATAGTCTCAGGAAGAATAGGAGGTTTTTTTACAACTTTGGTTTTGTGAAGCAGCAGCCACAGATATACCACAAGATGACAGGTTATAAACCTGGATTGCAGCTCTACATCTTAAGTTATGTGAACTCAGGCACAGTCAGTTCTTTTCCTGACTATATTTGCTTAAATGAAGTCTTAGACACAGCTTAAAAATTTAAGAGTACCTGAATGTCTGCAGCCCTAAATGGGAAATAAATGTGTGTACCTGGTTACAGTGCTTTGTACTGTACCAATCCAGTATGTTTTTGATGTCCCAAATAAGTCTCTCTTCGTTTTAATTCATGAGCTCTGAATCAACTTGTGGCTAGTGTTACATACGACTGGTGCAGAATTCAGCATCAGGAATGTGAAAACTCTGATCTGGTGTCCTCTTTTAGCATTTCTGTGCAGTTTGGCTTTTCTGCCCATAGCCAAATATCCTTTCTGCCCATAGGCATCCCTTCAGGATCTTCCTTGTGATGGAGACTGCTCTTACCAGCTGTTTCCTATCAGGTCCTGATGTTGCTGCTTTATAAACAATAGTCACCTTGCATGGTTCTCTGTACCTGATGTAAAGCTGTCTGTAGTCAGAGAGAGACTTCAGTGAACTTTGTGTCAGACCCTTTCCCAGTAGCTGAAGCTACAACAAAGAACCCCCATTCCCACTAGAAATTGGAACAATCTCAAAACTCTCCATGTTCGCAACTGATGGCAGCTCCCATGGTATAGTCTATCTCATCCTGAGTAGCACTGAGAACCAGAGCTTACAGCTTCTCCAAACTGAACCTAGAAGAGGAGAATCAGTTCTTTGTTTCTGTTTTTATACCCCAATGAAAAGCAATACCTAGTACTGCTAGTACATAATAGCAAACCTCTGATTTCTAACTGCAGTCCACTCTCAGAATCAAGGAACTGGAGACTGGTTGCTCATTTTCATTTTTCCTAGACTGTTCCCATCACTTTGAGCCAGTGAATAAATTGCCCCTGTGCTGTCTTGGCTATAATATGTCCTTATTGTACTCCACAGCTGAAATGAATTCTCAGATAGCAGGAAACTAATTTTCCAAATGTATTTGTAGTATATCCTTATTTTCTTGATGAGGATGGCCTCTTGAACTTTTTCTAGTTACCTGTATATATGCATTTCTTAGGAAAATTGAATTAGTCCAATTCCTTGTTTTATCTCTATGACTCTTTAACAACATTCAGATACACGTGATCAAGGTGATGGAACTGTTTATACAAGAATCCAGAATTGAAAGAAGGGTTATTCTTTGCTCTCTGAGATGCTAAAAGAGAGGGCCTTAAGTGTTTTAGCAGTATAAAGTAAGCCAGTGTATTTTTGTATTTCAAATTGTTATGTAAAGACATTTGAAGCCTCCTGTAGTTATTAGGCCTTTTCAGATGGATCCAGGGATATCATGCAGAGCTGCAAAAAACATTTTATGATTCAGGCTGGTATCTGGTGATGCAGTCTTCAGAAGAACTGCTTGATGTTTTCCAACAGCACTTTACATTTTAAGCTATACTAATAATTTTCCAAGTACATTCTGAAGGGCTGGTGGCATTTGAAGAATGTGCGGAGTGAGGGGGTGCAGAATCTAACAGGCAAAGAGAGGTGAGGCTGCTGTGGCTCTGTGTCCCCAGGCGTGGTTGTATCCCCAAGAGGCACGTGTGCACACTGTGTGTGTGTGTGTGTGTGTGTATAAACACAGCTACACAGACACACAGATCAACACAGGCAGGATACACAGCTGTGACACAAGTAAGAGTGCCATTGATGGCCTGGTTGGTTTCTCCTCTCCAGGTGTGTAGGGTGGAAGTCAAATATAGACATCTGTATAGCACATCTTTGTACACAAATATACAGTGTATGTATGCACATACATGCTCTCAGTCTAGCCTGTAGCTGCCTCTGGATCCTTCTCAGTGTTCCCAGCTGCTGGCACCTGGGCATGTAAGCCAGTGCAGTTGCTGGTACCCCAAAACAGGGACCTCTCTGCCTGAACTGCTGCATTCAGAGCCTTCTACAAACATGTGCAGGCATAACAGACTTCCCACAGGGATGGCCCCCTCCTGTCATAGCTTGGGGGTAATGAATATCTTTGGTAATTAATCAGCCACTCTAATGAAGAGGCTCTGTGCTCAGAGCTGTGTGTCTCAACTGAGATGTTCCTCCTATTTCATTACCAGCTGGTGGTGTAGGCAGGAACCCTGAGGTGTGGTGGTACCCAAAGGTTATGAATTATGCTCGTTTCCTCAAGAACTCTGTTGAGTATTTGTTACAGCATTGTTTGTCTTCTTTGTCTTCTTTTCTTTCTTTTCTTTTCTTTTTTTTTCCTGGAAAGCTGAGTGTAAATATGATTTCTTTTGATATTCGGGTTCTCAGATTTTCTCCCACTGACTTCACACTGCTGAGAGAGGGGGACTGCACAGACATAGCTTTTGAGAAACTGTAGCTGAAACCTTGTGCCCCTGTGGCAGACTGCTGGGAGGCTTTCAGGAAAGCCTTGAGCTATTCAGTGGGAAACAAAGAGAGCACTGGTTTGCCCTGGAAAGATGAGTCGGTACCCTGGAAAGAAGGAGGTCTTGGTGTGTGTCATATTACTCTGAGTCAGCTTTATCACTGAGGAGATTTAATGATAAAAGCATGTTTATTTAAAATACAGATTTACAGGAATGGAATGAAGTCATTAAAAAAGTTAAAATCACAAAAACATATTGCTAAGGGTACACAACGCAAATTCTTCTTTTCAGCTTCAGCAATTTAGATTTGTGAGGCTATTTTGCTCTTGCACTGTGCTCTGCAAAGTACTTCTAATTAAATTATGAGTTATGGGGATCTGGCTTTGGTTTCCAGAGAGAGCTGCTTTGGATAATTCCCTCCATCGCTGGCTCAGGAGGGAACAAGCTCCTGCCCCTTTCTTGTGTAACTGGCCCTGGTCCCTGTGATGGGTCAAAGTCACTCACACCCACATCTCACCACCCTGGATTGATGAGCATTTCCTCATAGCAGTGGTTTAAGTAGGCATTAAACTGCTTTCATTGTGTTTTTATTCTCAATGCTGCATGTGACTTAAGGGTTTTATTTCATGAGCAATAACAGCAATAGATTTTTTTCTTCACTATATTGATTGTACTTGCTACTCTGCAGAGAAGCTACCCCAGGTCTGTAAACTCATGGAAAGAGGAACAGAGCACCTGAGCACTGTGATCTTTTCATATCTAAATATTAACATCTCCAAGGACCTGCCAGAGTCTGGTTCTTACTGAGTTTGTTTTGTTTTGCTGCACTGGAAGTGGTCTTTGATGGAATGGAAATAATGAAGAGGGAACGCCTAAAGAGGAAGCAAGCTTATTAGAAAATTTGAGCTTCAGATCTGGTTTTGGAACTTGAAGTAGTCAACACTTGGGGGAAATTAAAGTACAAACCCCTAGGCTGAATTTGTGACTGAAACTGAAGGAAAGGGTAGAAGATAGGCTGACCTTCAGATATTGAAAAATATGACTCTTTTTGCTTTTGGGGTGAAATTAGAAAGGACTTCTGTCATAAGTAGGGTGAAATTAATTGATCCAAGGTGACATTTTCAGTTCATTGCACTGGCTGGCTGTCCTGTTGGCTGAGTACCATAATCGTGGGGATAACATCACCAGGAAGGTGTATTGATTAGTAAGATTGTCCTTAGTTGTGAGCCAGTAAACTGCATTTCAAATATTAGCATTTAGCCTGAAACAGTGAACCAGCCTTGAAATTAGGACAGTTTTAATTACATAATGATGGAAGTGCCTGCAAATAGATATTTGAGTTGCTGACCATCTGCTGCACCAACATTAACTGTAGTCCTCAGTTTTCATGTGCCAAATACCTTCTATAGCCTAAATGTCTGAGTCTGTGATTATAATATCGAAGCTTGCTTTAGTCATGATAACTGCTGATGTGCACTGTCTTTCCCCATGGAAATAACATCATTCAAGCAGTTTGTTCCAGCTGCTGCCTCTCTTGGTAGGTGTCAGCTGGAAGCAATGCATTGGCACTAGAAGAATCACTGCTAGAGCAAAATTGGTGTCATTGCTTCACTGCTTGATTGGTTGACTTCATCTAGACAATTTTTTTCCATTAGCTTTGAGAACTAGCTCAAGGTATATAATGCTCTGCTGAATTGCTGAAAGCTCTGGTGTCCTTGGTGGGACAGGTCTGTTCAGTTTTTCTTTCAAAATTCAAGGAGGTTCCCTAGATCCTGTGTTGTAAGCATCTGGTAGGGATTTATTTATTTTTTACTGTAGAAAATACTGGATTGAAATGAAAAAGCAAGAACTTGACCTTATTTTAATATCAAATATTGATTTTCCCCCCCTAGAGATAAATGGGCCTTGGCAGTTGGTAATCAATAGTTTCGACCTTTTGAATGGTTGTGGGATGCTGCACTAGATGCAGAGCAATTAATTGTTTCTGGTTGCTGGAGAGGAATTTGAATGTTCTGCTGGGCAATGATTAGGCTTTATGGATCTTTCAACTCTTTCAACTCACATTCCAAACATGTGTAAAAACTCTGTTTTGTAAATTAAGATCAGAAACTATTATTAGCTTTTGTTTGTAGTTCAGGCATGATGTCATATTTGGCATAGAGCTAAAGAAAAACTCCCAGCTCGTGGATCTGTTCTTTCTCAACTTGGTGTCTTCGGTGTTTGCTCTTGAGGCTGTCTGTCTCTCCAAAAGAGGAATGGATTGTGTGATAGCAGCTTTCTGAGGGCTGATTTAGTGTTATCACCCTCATGGGAAGAGGGACAGGGGGCTTTGTTTAGAGCTGGTCATGACTGCATGATTTCCAGCCAGCTTATCCTTACATAAAAGTGTCACAGCTTCAACTTTTTATGCTGGTATAAAGTTCTCTAAGGACATTCCAGATAGACAGCCCTGGCCTTCATGGGAGGGGTGCACAGGATTTGCTCCTGCATTTTCTGCCTCTTTTTCCAGTCTTTTATTTATATTGCTAAATGATAATGCATATTTATATATGCTAAATGAGTAATTTAGGGTTAAAAACACTTGAGGCAGCATAATATCACAAAAAACCCTCCTGTGTTTGGTTTTGTAAAGCATCACAGGAGACAATGTTCTTCCAAGATCCAAGAAGTTGCAGTGTGTTAATGGCCCTTCTGTAACTTCTTTTCCAGTCTTGCTTTAACCTCTTCACAAGGAGGGTGGAGGCTGCTGAATTTGGGAGTAACTGCATTAAGCAGGAGTCAGTGTAGTTGTGGAGGAATAATTTGGTTTGTAGTAAGTCTCTTTTCTATCATTTGAAGTTTTCCGTAATATTTATTTGAATAAAATTTGAACTACAAAAAGCTTGAAACTCTCCTGTGTATTGTGACTATTAAATTTAATTTTTTAATTTACTTTTGCTACAATCAGGTATAAACAAAATCTGTTCATTGGAAAGGCAAGTATAAGGAAAGAGGAATACTATTTATCATTCATTTAAAAAAAAGATTCTTTCAAACCAGTCACATGATCATTTGTAAGGACTGTCTTACTAATTTTCTGAAATCATTGTTTCTAAGTTCATTGGCCAAGTATGCATATGTGTTTAACAAGAACACTGTAGGGTTTGCAGTTAAAGGTAAAATACGTATTTATCAGATGACTGGTTTCTGTGTTTTGTTTGCTGGCTGAAACATCCTCTTTATTGCTGTCTACAGAAATGTTTCCTTCTTCAAAAGGTGGAGTTTCTTTCTCCTATGAGGTTGAAAAGTATGTGGTAGCTTGAAGGGCAGAGAAGCTAAAATACAGTATATTAGAATAATGGCAGATTTACAGCCTGGTAACTTGTGAATTAATGGGACCATAAAAGTAAGCCTCACACAACTAGAAAGCAAGCACTCCCCTCTTCCTAGAGGAATTGTACAACATTTATAGTTACAGTATGTCCCAAGAGGAAGCATTTTACGCCATTGTTATATTGGGCAAAATAGAGGAAATACTAAAGAAGGTAGACACTGAAGAGATAAACAGAAGGGTAAATATTTCAGCGTTGGAATTTACATTTAAAACTCCACGTTGAAGCTAGATGTCATGAATGAAACAGCTCAGCCTCACTGGTGTGTGGACAGAAAAGGCAGCCCAGTGAATTACCTTTGTTCTGGTAATGGGGAGGCAGGGCATTGTCAATAAAAAATGGCTGATGTTGTTGTGTCTCAACCTCACATGGCCCCTGCAAGACCAAGCAGTCATCCCTGCCTGTGCTTTGCAGCATTCCCTGTCAGATAAGGGCCGTGTCAAGAGCTGGGACCAGACCTAAGCTGCAGAGGTTATGTGTGCCTTTTGTCTTGCTGCTGCCCACTGCAGGCTGGAAATTCTCCTGGCTGGATCTCTCTACAGAGATTAATACAAACCTTCCCCAATGGTAATGACTTACAGAAAACACTTGACAGCTGAGCTTTGTGGAAGGCTTTTGTTGACATTCACTTAAGATAAACAACATCATTCCTCGGTGGTTTTGCAAGTCGTGAGCAATGACATGATTTTGGACTATTCTGTTTAAAGCCTTTTGACCATAATGGCAGTGTGTCCTTTGTGCAAGTACTGTTGTTTTGTATGGGCTTGTTTAAACTCTTAACAGGTGTCCTAAAGGCACTAACACCTCAGATCATTTTTGGAAATCATTATTGTATCGCAGTGTGCCGTAAGTAGTCAAAATTAAAAAAATGTTCATATTCCCTGTTCCTGTAAAAGTTCTGACTCAAATATTCAGCTTAGCCTGGTAAATAGTCCTGATGTGGCCTGTCCCTCTGGCTATATGTTCTACATTTTTTGCATTTGGTCAACTCTTTCTGTGAAATATAACCTGATATTAAAATATCCAGTTTTCAGGGCTCTACAGGAAGTAACTGCTCATGAAATACTACCTCACCTTTCTGCTTCAGTAGCTTTAGCCTGAATGGTAAGAATCTCATAGTGTTACAAAGAATGGGGTCATAACAAAGCAGCACCACGACAGTTAACAAATGTCACCATGCACACAAATGTTTTATTAATAAATAAGCCATTTTAAAGGGTACGCCAGTTGTTACTCTAAAAAAACCTCAACAGCTTTTACTATGCTAAATTTTTAAAACTAAACTTTCAGAGAGGTGAAGAATATTCTCTGTAGAACTATGTTCCCACTAACTGTTTTAGAAATGGCTTTCCAAATACAACAGCTGGATTTTGTGTGTGTAAATGGTCTTGGTTTCTAATTAATGTAATACTTCAGTCAAGGAAATTCAGTATGAAAGCTGTAATGTAAATAATTTTAATCTCCTGCTATCTATCTATATATCAAGTTCTGAGTGTGCTGTCAGATGCTGTAGGCTAATGTTTCCTGAGACTTTGTGAGGCAGAGGAGGTGGCAACTCTCTGAGCTTGTTTAGTGCTCTG
Organism: Euphonia xanthogaster; assembly: GCA_034509185.1. Lineage (NCBI taxonomy): Eukaryota > Metazoa > Chordata > Aves > Passeriformes > Fringillidae > Euphonia > Euphonia xanthogaster. The sequence goes on along the minus strand of JAYDZK010000001.1, from coordinate 96,207,232 downwards.
TTTCATATCCTTCCAGATCAGAAGACATTGGGATTTATTTTCTCTCCCTGCTCCAAGTATTTGCAACCTCAACAGCCAGCAAAGAAAGGATTAAGAGTGATACTGTTGAAGGACATTCATGCAGGAATTCATCTGAATTCCTGCAGCAATTAATGTATCTACTGGGGATTCATCACATTTCTGAGTACTAAATAAACCCAGACATTTACAGTTGATATTAAGACTCCATTTGTCTCACAGCCCAGCATGATTGGTTTTTTGTGGTGCTCCTATCACATAGTCAATAAAGAAATTGAGAAATTGGCTCTTAGATCTCTGCTGCTTTGCTGTTTAATTGCTTTTCATAATAGTTGGAAGCAGCTTTCTGTCTGTTACTGACACATATTTAGTCCAAAATAATTGTGAAAATCAATAGCCTATGGAGCACATTACCAGCTTTAAAAGACAACTTCCACACCCCAGGGTGGATGTCCACAGAAGGTGTTTTGTGAAGTTGTCTGTCTGAAATTCTAACTTAAGCAGTCTTCTCATGGAGCCCCAAATGTGCCAAGTTGCTTACCATGGTCCACTAAGGTTTTGAACTTTGCCAGCTTCTGAACAGAATATAATGCCAGAAGTGTTTCTCTCTTTTTTCTTTCTCCTCTTTTCTTCCTGAGGTTTAGTAGTTTCATTTGGAGTCGAAGACACCTAATGCTCTTTTATAGTGCTTTGAGCAAACAGTCATGCAGTTCAAGTTCCAGCAGTTTATAGTACTGAATTGAATTTAAAAATTGTAGAAATGTGATACTTGCAGGTTTATTTTCCTCCTTAATTGTGCTTCTTACACGCTTCTGATAGTGGATTTGTATAAAGGAGCTCCAAAAGTGACAGTAGCGATTCCTTACGCTATTCCCGACGCATCTCTTCCCACTAGTATCTGCTGACCTTTGTTATCAAGTTAACAGTTGTGCTGCAGAACCACCTGATTTAAAACAGGGAGTTTATTTATTGATTGTGAACTGAAATTTTTGTAGTTTGCCCTCATTTTCACAGTGTTCAGTCTTTGTTCTTATTTTCTAAAAACTCTTGAATGGTTATTCTTTACTGCCATTTCAGTACATACAACAAAGCAGAAGAGGTCCAGGTCTCTACTAGGCTGCCTCCCAGGATATTGTTCACAAATCAGGAAGAGGAAAGTTGCATGTAGAGGATTATCCCAGCTCCAGAGATGTCCTCATTGGAATACAAACTCTGTAACTACACCAACTAGAAGCACTTTTGGCTTTCTCTAATGCAGGGTGAATGTAACTGAACTTGAGATTTTTTTGGTTAATTGAATATCTGATGAAGAAAACCTATAGTGATTATTTCATGATGGATGCCAGGAAAAGTTTTTAATATTTATCTTAGATGGGAGCAGTTAGGTTGATGAAATAGTCTCCATTGTCACCCTTTTCTCATGTTTGTGAAATCTGAGCACAAATCCAGTTGTTACTGATTTGTTCCTCCGCATCTTCAGGCATTGGAATTGGGGTGGCAGGAAATTCAGCTGAGACACTGTTATTTTTGTTCATCATACTGAGTTTATATTAAAAAAAAAAAAAAGTTATTTTTACAGAAGGGCAATAATGCGTGTGAACATAACAGAAAAATCACAGAGGAGACATCAAATCTTTAAATGTTAAATAAACTGCTTTACAAATTAGAAGAATTGTGCCAGTTCCCATCCTATCTGAGACCTTTCTGCACTGAAAATTTGGAAGACTGAGATGTGTGTTTTGCAATAGACAACAGTATATATTTCTGCTTTAGTGCTTTTCTTTTTTTCAAATGCAGATACATAAAGAAAATTTCTCTGTGCTCTTCAGATTAATTTCTGCTGTATCCAAAATAATGTATTAGAGTTTAAGGCAAGAATGGAACATGATGATTCAGGTTGACCTCTGTTGAGGCTAGCTTTTCCTATATCTACCCCAGCATCTTGTAGTTGAAATAAATCAGCTTGTGATATTTTTTTTTCATAAGTACAAAATTAAATGCAAATGAACAGTTCCACTAATATTTGTTAGATACACTGGCTCCAGATATCACGTACATAACCTGTTTGAAAATTTGATCCCTTTTTTCCCCTTAGCCTTTTTGTGTTGAATAAAAGATGTGTTATTGTGGACTGGATGACCTAACTAAATGTTTGATGTACCTTATTCATAGTGAAGCTAAGAAGGACATTATAAAAAGAGCCAAAAGCCTGATAGCCTCCTGGTCCCCAAAATTCTGTCCTTTGTCATGCATAGAGTCTTAACTTTAAGGCAGAATAGGTACTCCCTGTCATCTGGTAACTGTTCCTGGGACAGGAGGATAGTGTGTTAAAAACAAGAGTGGTTAAAGGAAAATCATTAGGAAAGCAGGACAAAATCAGAACAAAATCTCCACAAGAGTGGAGAAAATACTGTGACCAACAGGTTTTTCAGGCTAAGTGTTGACAGGATAGGGCTGGGAACTGTTAAAGAAACTATCCTTGCATTGGTTGTATTGTGTAGAAGGGGAAAGGGCACTGCATGCTTTTTGTAGTAGAGTCGGGCTTTGTAAGGCAAATGCACAGTCCCACTGTGGTTTCTTTTTCTGACACAATTAACATGCAAAAGCAGAAATTTGGTTTTATGGGTTAGAAATACATAAATGCTTATATGCACAATATGCACACCTTTTAGCACGCATGTTACTTACATTTCTGGTACAGCAAATTAACTAGACAGAGTTAGTAATGAAGGTCGAAATCTAATAAGGTTGTCTGCTTCATTGTAATGTATTTCATTTCAGTACAAAAATGGTGAAGCTGGACTAGACATCTAAGCCAACACACATGCAAAACTAATGAATACATTTTGTACTGATTGACACAGTTTGTCGTGCTCAAACTTCTTTGGCTCCAGGAATACAATAACTATTGCCCTAGTTCTAAAAATATAGAGGATCGGGTAATATCCTAATTCTGATTTATTTGGTTCAAAATTTGAAATGCTGTCACTTGCAGCTGGAAGATAAGCAGTGGTAGGGAACAGTGCCATCATGAAATGCTGCAGACTGAAAAAAATCACCTGCTTGTACTGGGATGAGTGCCATTGCTGTCTGATGGAAACATTGGACTGGTCTCTCATCCTCTGAAAGGGATGCAGATGTTTCTAATGGAGGAGGAATTTACCTGTACAGCATAGGGGATGATGTAGCAAGAGGTAACACATAGCATTTTGCATGTGACTTCTTGTATCCAAACAATGGACTTTTTTCTTTTTTTCCTTTTCTCTAAAGGCAAGCCCACAACATGGTAAGTATTAGAAGCAGATTGCTCATATACTGGAAGAGATTCTTGGCAACTGTTTGTTTTGGCTGACTCCATTTAAAAATAAATACTTAACAAAATAATAGAAAAAGTATTCGTGGAATATTGTACCTTTGTTTGGCATTTACGCTATAGTGAACAAAGTTCCGTTAGAGTTATCATCATCATTTTTACATGGTAGTTGGGCATTTAGTCAAAACTATGTATATTCATAAATAACTAGGCCTGTGCCTGGAATATTCTGGCAGTATATGACATTGGTTGTCCTTATTGCCCTTGCTTTGCTATTTTTTTTTTTTTTTGTTTTTTTTTTGTTTTGTTCCTTTTTTTTGGGGTGGGCATTAG
>JAYDZK010000001.1:96192342-96203468 GCA_034509185.1 Euphonia xanthogaster | reverse complement strand
ATTGGTTGTCCTTATTGCCCTTGCTTTGCTATTTTTTTTTTTTTTTCTTTTTTTTTTCTTTTCTTCCTTTTTTTTGGGGTGGGCATTAGATTTGAGGTCTGGGTCCAGTGTTTGAATCCAGTTATTGGATTATTTCAGTTACTCCTCTCAGCTCTTTCTGCACAATCCTTTGATTTCTTGTATTGAAAGTGGGCTGCAGTTAATCTTCCAGGATGGTCTTACTGAACAGGGAAATTGAGTGGATTGATGTTTTCCCAGTTTTCTCTATCTCCTTTTAGATCCCAACCAAAGGTGACACAGCAAAATGAAAATCAAAATCCTGGAGTCTGCAGATAGAGATAGAGATAGAGATATCAATCTCTTGCAGCCCCTGAACACTTGCTTCAGCAAGCTCCTACCAAGAGCAATTTGTTCTGTAGGATATTGCAAGCTGCTTTTTCTTACCTCTGTTGACAGCCGGTTCCTACTTTCCATGCATGCAGGAAGGTTTATGGGCCCTGAGCTGTCACCTTGGTTCCCCTTTGAACTTGCATCCTTGGATGAAATCTGGACCTTCTTGTAGACCTTCTTCCTTGCATATTTGTTTAATTTCATGCTGAGTTGACTGACTTCTTGCTCTGGACTTTGCCTTGGTGTGACCACCAGTATATAAAGCTTCAGGAAACCTATTTCATGTTTTGTTGTAATTCTTTAATTTAGTACATTTTAATGTATCTGTCCATGTTTTTTTTCTTGTGTATATAATATCAAATAGGAAAGAAAATTCAGGATGATTTGAAGGAAAGCTTCATCAGCACTAACATGGGAATAGTTCTGTTATTTTTGGGCAAGGTCCAGCAAATGAGTTATTCAGGACATGATAAATGAAGGGAAACTATTCGAAGAAACTTCTCTATCATGTATAACTCACATAAATTACTGTATATATGCAGAGGAATACTTTCAAGAATTTTAAATTCTTGTTAAAGACTAGAATGAATTCAAAATATAAATGCAAATTTATTAGAACAATTGAAGAAGCTGATGGTTTCTAGAGCAGTTTAGGTGTGGTGAATTCTTACCGAACAAAGACAGGCTCCAGGAGATGCTTGACTAGGTGGGATTACTGGCTGACTCCACATCTCCATCTCCAGTACGGTTTGTCTGTTGTGAGGTCACCACTTCCAGAGCCCATGGGCCTGAGGTGTTCCAACTAGGATGACCCCAAAGTCAGGAATTTCTGTCCCCTCCCTCACCTATTTGCTCGTTCCCAGCCTTTGTCCTAGCACCCCTGGTGCAGCCCAGTTAGGCACACTGTTGTTGCCTCTCCAGCAGCAGTGTGCTATTTTGCTGAGCAGGCATAAGAGGAACCAAAGAGTGCTTGTATTTTTATCCAAACAACATTCTAGGCCGGGGTTGATTTATAATGACTTTTATAAGGATCAGGTTTGGTCAAGAAAGCAAACAAATGCACTTGAAGCATGCAGGCGGGATCCACAAAGTTTGGTGAGACATGATTTTTGTCATCTCTAGTGGGGCCTCTTCCATGTTGTGCAGCTGGGATCACTGGCATACCTTGGCCCTTTGCTCCAGAGACCCCTTGCAGCTGTGATGAAACACACATGTTGCCTTTGACTTGAAGAGCTTCTTTTTCCAAGACTGGATTATTTAGCTTGGTGCAATTGGAGCCTGGGAAACTTCTCTGGTGGTATAGGGGACTTCCTTTCAGTCCTGCAGAGATGCCAGCAGCCAGACTTACTCATGAGGACCTTGTTTGTAAGAGTGCAATTACTCTTCCTGCTTTTCAGCACACTGTCTTGGCCAGTGCCTCCAACCATAACATTTTCATTTTGCAAAGTGGAAGAAAATAACATCTTCCTCTGAGATACTTAGTCAAAATAAGTAGTTCATTTGAAGCTCACTGGCCATCAGGAATGTTGAGAGAAAATCTGGTGGAGGGATTAATTGTGGTTTTGGGGGTGAGATATATTTGATCATAATTGTGATCCGATCCTTAAAAGAACATAGAAAAAGCTGGGCATAGTTCAGGTTTCTTATATCTAATTTTTCATTGCTAATAGTGGGTTTAAGCAATTTGCTGGGCCTTAGGAATAAGATCTTAGGTTCATAACAGCTAAATTTTGTAAACACAGTTCAGTAGCTGTCAAAAAAGAAAAAAAAAGTTAGAAGTTATAGAGAAGAAACAAAGAACAACCAGAAACAATTTTTGAAGCAGTTGCCTGATACATCCCTGCCTCCTGTGTTTTGGCTTGCCTGGGAGTAGCTTCAGGACCCTCAAGCTGAAGTGGTTTTAGGTGAAATTCACCCAGAAGATGGACTTTGGAAGTACACCTAATATTTTCTATATGCAAAGGGACATTGAGTCTTATCTGTTCCAAAATAGCACCCCCAAACAGGTATATAGGGCAGGTCCTCCTCTCTGCACAGCAGAGAGTTGGAGGTAGCTGGAGATGGTGTGGACAGGAGTGTGCTGTATGGCTGAGCTCACTGTGCCCCTGTTCTCTTCTCTGGGTGTCTCCAGGGACTGGGGACCTGACACTGGGCCAGGCTATGCCTGTGGTCTGTTCTGGTTGGGTGAAGGATCTCAGGACCTGAATTTTGATTGAGACACTAATAGAAATATTACCGAGAGTAGTGAAAATAAAAATGGCCATATTATTTTTCTTTTTGGGTCATTTGATAACTAGGGACATTACCAGGAACAATGTATTTGTTGTGTCCCTTTCTCTATGTTAGAGAGAGGAACATGCATTCTGTAGCTAGTACAGTCCACATCCCTCATTAAGGACAAGCTTATCGGTCTCATGAGAATTAGATTTACTGCTGCTGTTAGCAAAGGCCTGGGAACGGGATCCTTTGGCTGAGCTGCACTCCAGCTCTGTCCATCCCGGAAGTTTTCCCTCTGTAACCTTTTCATGTCAGAGCATATTTTTTCCTCTTGGTGATGCTCCAACTTAATTCATTCTGTCCTATGTAACTTGAATATGTTGTCCTAGTTAATTGTCACCATCTGTATGTAAACCACAACAGTTTTTTTTTACCACGTCACAGCAGTGACTGAACTCTGGCTACCTGAAATGTGCCCAGAAGCAGACACCTAACTCAGATCCTTTGACTTAGTGTCAGTCACTACTTCTATTTGCCAATTCCACATGTTGCTTGGAATCACAGGACCAAAGAATGATTTGGGTTGAAGGTCTCTTAAAGATCCCATGGGCACTGGACCAGGTTTCTAACCTGGCCTTGAATGCTGCCAGGATTGCAGAATCTACAACAGTGCAGCCTGTTTCAGTGTCTCATCACACTCATCATAAAAAATTACTCCTCTGTGTCTAGTTTCAACTTTCCCTCTTTTTAAAACTGTTACTACGTGTTTCTACGTGTTGCTACATGCCCATGGGAAAAGCCCCTCCCCAGTTGTCTTGTAGCCCCCTTCAGATACTGGACGGTGCTATGAGGTCTCCCTGAAACCTTCTCTTCTCCAGGCTGAGCAAACCCAGCACTCTTAGCCTGTCTTCATAGGAGAGGGGCTCCAGCCTTGTGGACCCACTCCAATAGGACCATGTCAGTCTTGTGCTGAGGCCTCCAGAGCTGGGCACAGGATCCAGGTGGAATCTCACCAGAGAAAAATTGAGAGGCAGAGCAGAGTGGAGGGGAAATTTAAAGTCCTGCACTTTGGTGACATGTTTTATCAGTCTCACCTTGCTGGGAGTGGAAGGAGTATAGACAGTATGTGTTTTCTGAGCCACAAACATGAATGAAACTTCCTGGGAAGCACAACCTGGGGACAGTTAATTATAGGGGCATTTCAGGTTGCCTCCAATTTCTTGACACATAACAGCCTTTCCGTTTAAGGCAACTCCTTGGTGCAGTGCCCAAACCGTGTGCCATGAGGCTGAAGGAGGGTAGCAGCAGAAGGTAGGCAGCAGTTTGAGAGGAAGGGGGATGGGTACAGATGCACAGAACATTTGAAAACCCCCAATTGCTTCAGTAATCAAAGAAGTGAACATGTTAAAACAGAGAACTCTACAGAAATTGTGAAACTTGAGGGAAGGCTCTGGCTTCATGCTCCCAAGCAGTTTTTCTTTCTCATCCAGGTATCCTAAAGAATTGTCTCAGTGGCCCTGCCTACATGAGCAGTGAGGTTTTTGCAGATGTCAGTCCTGTTCATTCCAAGGTCATAGGCCCTGGTATCAATCTTGGTTTTTTAATATAAAAATGATTCGTAACTAACATGCATATGCCCGTGTAGCAGGAACGGTGCTGGTCAGGTGGTGAGCTGTCAGTTCTCCCTCGCTCTCTCCTTTTCTCTAATTTATGTGCAGGCTTTGGCTGCCATCCCTGGAACCAGCTGCTATTGGACTGTGGAAGATCTGATGCCAGCAGCAGCATCTGGATGCCTGGCACAGCTCTTTGAACAGTTGTCTTGATTTCTGTTGCGGTCAGCGTGCAGCTGGAATTTTTTATCCGATTTTTCTCTTTGGCTCACCTTGAATTATGTGGAATTTATGTGTTTCCATCCCATGGGGGAAACAGGACTCTTTGCTGTTACTTCTCAGTACTTGCATGGAGGGTCCTTGCAGCTGAAATATGGGGAGAATTCCCTTCTGCCTTTGTGTTTGTATGTGCTTTTTACAGGAGAAACACACTGAAATTTACTCTCACCCTGAAGCTATTGCACACTTACAGAGTACATGCTGGGCTTGTGATTACAAAATGAGAAACTTTTGTAGAGATGGTTGCAAATTTTTTGAAATATATTTTGTATCAGAAATTTCTAATGGTACAAGCAGAAACTTTCTATTTTGTGTATTTTTTTGGATCTAGGGTAGGATTCCTACTGTCAAATACAGATATGAAAGCAAAAAAAAACCCTGTGAATTAGTAGTGATGGATTTCTCCCACCCCATCATCTGGGTATGAGGAGCTAGATTCAGGGTCTTGCTCTACCATATTCAGTGCTCTAACAGTCTGGCTGGAAATGCAGGATGTTTTCCAGAGAAGCCTTTTTTTAGTCTGGCTGAGATGTAAGCCCCACAACTCGCTGAGGAGCATGTGTGCCTGAGAGACAGGGACTTACCTGAACCAAGGGGTGAACTGGAGAGATGGAGTAGGATGTGTCTGCCCCCACAATGTTAAAGAAATATGTTTTGTGAGGCAAAAATAGGTATCAATGCTGCAATTTCTTTATTAAGAGTTTTGTTTGTGGCCTGGGCCATACCAAACCACTCACTCTTTTCTCATGCTTCCTTACTCTTTTATTGCATGTGGGTCCAAGATGTCTGGGGTGCAGGTTTCATCATCCTAGAAATTTGCCTCCACTGCTGTGCTGAAACAGATCCTTGCCTGGCAGCAGTTTCCTTGGTCTGCAAGAAAACACACAGCCCACAGCAGGGGAAGCCAGAGGATTGCTACCAAATTAGGAGACTGGATTGCTGGCTAGGTCAGCAGAGATACTGTGAAAAAGTAAAAGACAGCTTTCAGATCCACCAGCTGCTCTGAAGAGCCCTGAAGTAGTTTCTGGATCAACAGCTATTTTTGGGATTCCAGTGGAAGGGAGCAAATGTTATTGGATTACCTGGGGCTTCCTTAGCTTAGAGCTGGATGGTTGTCACCTTTGGCACCTTTGGATGACTTTGTTTTGGAGAAAAAACTTCACTGTGTACAAAATGAGATTCCCAAACTGCACTGGGGGAGTCCTTCCTGGGAAAACACAAAGCAGGATGTTGGCACTTGTGGTGTGGCTGCTGCTGGGCTTACGGCTGTAGCCACAGTGTGAGCTGGGGTGCCCAGCAGCCTGTACCCTGCCCAGCTCAGATGCTCCTCTGCTGTACTGGGTGGAACAGAGGGAGGAGGGGGGTTGGTCTCCTCAAACTCTTGAATCTCTGTGGAAGTAGCCAAGGAGCCAAAGGGAGATTTTTGTAGGTGATTGCTTTGAGTTTCACCCCCCTGAGTTGCTGGTGGCAGAAGAAGGGAAGGAGAAGCTGAGTGTGGACAGCTAGGAATAGCTGCTGGTCCCATTGAGAATGGACAGGCTGGGGACTGTTTTAATTTGTCCCCACTGGCCCCTGTCACCTGAGGTGCCTCCCAAGCAGCAGTGGTGCCCCTGCCTCCCCATGGCTAGCCCCTTCCAGGTGATTTTGGGGTGCAGATCAAAACAAGGCAGGAGTCTTGTCAGCAGGTGTTCATTGTAGCTCTGATCTCTTCAAAATGATAGGCTTTATCTGGCTTTTGAAGCAAAAAGGTTGGGACACCTTCAGTTCATTTTGTGCTAACAGCAAGTCAGCAGCATTACTGACAGGATTTTCTGCAATCTTTCTTTCCTACCTGCGTTAGCTCAGTATTTCCCTCGCTTGGCAGATGTGTTAACTGAAATAATAAGGGAAGATGTGACTGTGGTTACACATGGTGCTTGGCAAGGACTCTTTGTCCTGTACGTTAGCCACAGATTTATCCTTCTGCTATGCATACCGTCAGGTTTTCATTTCCTCCCTTTATTCTGTATTCCAGTTATCCTTCTTTTTTTCTTCATTATCTTTTCCTTTGACTAGCCTTGTTTCTCCCTGTGGTTCAGTGACTGCTGTCTTTTACCTTGGATCTCTCCTTAAGCACCAGGGAGAACAGAGAGTGTTCACACGTACCACACACAGACATTTCCAGCACACATACGCACACACCATGCACTGGGATCCCTGCCCATGAGGACATGTGCACATGCCTAGCTATGTCTGATTGGTTTTGCACCAGTAATTTAACCTAAGCCAACCAGCTTTTATTAAACCCACAACTGTCAAGTAGGGTATAGGCAAGAACCACAAACCATATGTTTCTTCTGTTCCACCACATGCTGCTCTGCATGTGTCTTAGAAGTAACATGGCTATGCCCCTAGGGAAGTTAAAGCAAGGTGGGGTGTTTACTAGAAGACAATCTTGGGATTTGTAGTTTGGACTGATCATACTGCACATTAAAATCTGTGTGTATGTTCTGTGCATCTCAACTATCAGCTATTATTATTACAGGCTGTTTGTTTTTTTGGTGTTTTTTTTTTTTTTTCTTTTAGTAGGTGAGGAGTAATTCTTGAGTATTTTGTAATATATTGCTTGTAACTTAAAGGCAGCTTATCTGAAACACGAAGCTATGTGCTAATTCCAGCTCCATTCTAGAAGATATACATTTAGTTAAAGAGGAGGCTTCAGATTCCTGGGTGTTATCCAGAGTTCAGTCCTATGGCACTTTAAACAGAGTCAGAAAAAAAGAATAATTTCGGTAATTTTTATTTCTAGCAGGCTGAGAAAATATGGAAGGTTTTATTTTGTTTTCATGGACAATTTACTTTGTGCCATAATTAACTGGCTCTCCTGGTGATATATACCCAATCTAAAAACCTTTAATTTATAAACTGTTTACATTGGAGAAAATCCTTCTCCAAAATTGCGTTGCTATTTTTAGCTCTGTTAGTGTTGGTGTATGGAGGATGACTGACAAGTGCTGAACATTATCAATGATCTTAGGCTGCTCCAGAGAATGGTAATTCCTATCTGAAATGTCCTTTATAAATATACTGTTTGAGGACTTAGTAACATGTTAATAGTTGTTTTAAAGAGCATTAAGCTCAACTCAGACTTATTGAAAAGAGAGATCAGTCTGAAATGATTTTCATAGTAGGAGAAGTAGAGGAGACTGTTTTGTCTCCCACAGACCTGACTGAGTGCACAAGGAGGGTGAATGGCTATGGCAGGTCCTCTCCATCCCTCTCACTGGTTGGTTAAATCTTCCTTACCTTGATTCTCCATATTTCTAAAATTCAGGCTTCTGTTTCTTTTCTGACTGAGCAGTTCTAGTCTCATAAGATTTTTATGAAATAAAGTCTGGACTGGTTATGAAAAACACAGGCAGTATACTGAACACCTTAGTAACTTTTCTGAAGGCAAGATCATTCAATGGGAGAATTTCCCATTTCAATTAATTATTGCTATCCTTGGTTAAGCATTTATTTTCTTACAAACTGAGTTGCTGTTGCAAGATTTTTTTTCTTCATACTCAATGCAGGGCCTGTCACAAATCCATCTAACTTTTTGGTCCTAGTTATCAGATCAGAAATGCTGTGGCCATGTAGAGCAAAGCAGTCATCCAATGTTGACTTCTTCTGCTCTTTCAATATTTAGGAGTTAACCTTATGCCAGCAAGATTTCTCTGTGTCAGATGTTGTTTTGGCCTTCTGCAGCCTGCATAGCAGTATAGTGATTTGGCTTATTCAACAAAAATGTAATTGTGTGTCTGTTCCTGGCCTAGGTCAGATTTCTATTGCTGTTTTATCCAGCAGTATGCAGGATGAATATAATGGAGCATGGAACCACTCATGATCAAAGGCTCTTCCTGGGTGTATTTTCATAGTCTTTGCTATGACTGGACCAGGAATGAAAGGGTCCATAGTGAAATGTAGATCATCATTCGCAAATTTCAGAGTTTTATCTGTTAAAATTAATTTATTCACACTGCTCTTGGTACTTAGCATGCAGGGTCAGGCGGGCAACTCTGCACTTTTCAGACTCCAGTGATAAACCTCTCTGGTTTTGCATCTGCTTGGCCTGGAAAGAGTTGACGTTTCGTGCCATGTGAGCTGACTGTGTGCTGCACCTCTGTGTGTGGGACAGATGTTTTCAGCTACCACAAGCAGAAGCTAAGAAAAAATAGTGGTGATCTTAGTGTATCATCTCACTTTCTTGCAAGTGACAAATGGAAAAATAATATTGTTTTGATATTTCAGGCATACTTCCTGACCGCTGTGTTACTACTCAGTCCTGAATAGTTAGGAATTTCAAAGGGGAAATACAATAAAATGAAAACATTAAGAATTTTTGAATTGTCTTGCTGTATCCATTTAGCTCAGAGTACTGAGCAATGTTATATTTTAAGCCATAAAAGTTTTGCTTTCAGTGATACTGTGAAATTGAGCTGCCAGTCTACCTCAGTTTATTTTCTCCTAATTGTGTCACTGCTTCTACAGAAGCAGCACAAAATGTTTTTCTCTGCTGTGATTAAGATTCATCATCCTGGGGAGATTTCATTTTTCCTTCCATTTCCATGGTAAAGCAGTGACTGATCATATTCTTGAATAGTAGCTGAAAAATTTTAAATTGACAAAAGCCATCAGTCTAAAATAAAAACCAGCTTTGCCATAGCATCTGTTTCTTTCAAGGAAGCGATAGTTTCATTTGGGATGGAAAATATGTATTCATGGATATGAAAATGTTCTTTTGTGGTATTTTGGTGCATTTGCTACAATCCAACACTGCATTTTATGTTACTACAGACAGTTTAATGCTATAAAAGAGCTACTTGTGCTAACTGGTAGATGATTAACCTTCATAATGCAATTCATACCCCCAAGCATTTTTCACTGTAGCACATTTCCCCAATAATCTTGATTTTGCTACTTGAGCACCTGTATCATCCAAAATGGATGATTGCTTTAAGCATTAAATTCAGAGAGAAAAACTCTGTAAAACAAAGTTGTTAAATAACATTTGTCCAGGCTGGGAGAAGCTCTGACAAATGCTTTTGAAGACCTTTGGTTGATTTATTGAATTGTTATAATCACAAAACAATCTTTTCAAGAGGAGAGGTGACAAGGAAAATAACCAGGCGCTGATTTTGGGAGGAGAAAACTCTTATTGGCTGGACCATCATGGAAAAGGCCATGAGAGCAGCAGTGTGTAAAGCAAGGTGTGGTGAACCTGTGCTTCACAATGCTGACTGACCTCATTGCCTTGGGCCTGAGCATGTGTGGATGCCCATGGATGAGATAAAGCATGGTCAGAACAGGTCAGGGGAGGAGACAGAGGCAGGAGGTCAGGCACAACTGCTCTGTGAGCTTGGAGAGCTGGCTGGGGCCTGGGACCACGGTGGGACAGAGGAGCTGTGCTGGAACGTTAAGCTGGCACACGTTAAGACTAACACTTTCATGAGAAGTGTGTAACCTTTCCAGAAAATTGTGTATTACCAGTGGGAGGCTGGAGTACATGTGTTTACTTTAAAGACCTGGTTGTGCTCAATTTTTAATGTATTGATCTTTTTTTTTTTCCACTGTTTCTGTTCATCTATTAATATCTTCTTGGGTGGTAAAACCAAGCAAAATAACTCTCAAGAAGTGCAATTACTGCTAATGCGTCAGCTAGAGAAGTGTTTCTGCTGTTCTTGTTGGAATGATCTTAACAGAAAGACAGCAAACTCTGGACATGGGCAGATCAACAGAAAAAGAGTAATTTATTGCACTTGGCTGTGTTTGTTGTTGTAGTGAGTGGGTGTGAGAGAAATATTTTCATGATTAGCCTCAGATTCAGGGCATGGCATTGGATAAGATTGTTAGTAATAATGTCTATCTGGTCTCAAGTTACTATGCCTACAACATGGGTTGCCTACAATTAATAACTTGTTCCAGGGCATAAAACTTCATTGTTTCCAATTCCATTTTGTTGCAAGTCCTCACTTCATTACCATCAGGTCACTTGTGGCAGAACTCCAGCAAGGAGCGGGACTGCGAGTCTGTGGGTTTGTGTTCTGGGTTCATGGAGAGGGACAGCATCTCCCTGAAGAGAAGTCCTTGTGGCTGCCAGCAGGGAGGTCAGGGCTGTGATGGGGAGCAAGAGGACTGCATGGGAGAAAGGAGAGGCCAGTCTGTGCTGCTCTGCTGCCAGCTCCCAGGTGGGTGGCACCACAGGTGATACCTGCCAGCTACCTGTTTGCAGCACCATCTCTGCTCCATGGAGTCTCTGGGTCTCCTCTGTGGATGACCTCCCCCATATTTAAGTCTCCTGTTTGATGAAAGTTGGCTCAAAAGCATTAAGTTGAAGGAAGTGGTGTCCTATTGTAGCTCTGTTTTCCCTTTCTATAATGTCATGGGATTCACCAAGAATCTCATCCATCTTCAGGTGAAGGAGGTGTCATCTGTTCCAAGTCAAGGAGGAACATCCTCTTTGTGGAAAAGAAAGAGATGAGCTCTAGTAAAGTTTCTTGCTTTTCTTTTTCTTTTTTTTTTCTTTTTCTTTTTCTTTTTCTTTTTCTTTTTTTCTTTTTCTTTTTCTTTTTCTTTTTCTTTTTCTTTTTCTTTTTCTTTTTCTTTTTC
>JAYDZK010000001.1:96149408-96192242 GCA_034509185.1 Euphonia xanthogaster | reverse complement strand
AGTGAAACAAAAATACATTTGTAGGAAAGTAACTCTGGGATTTTGTAGCATACTTCAGTAATGCTCAGAAGGATGGTGATGATATGCAGCAAACATATATCATCCACTGTTGAAAAGACTGAGGAAAAAAATCTTGGTGTTTTTGGAATGATAGAAACTTTATGCCCTGACTCTGTCAGGCAAAGATATGTGGAGAAAGCCTATTTAAGAGATTATGGGAATTCATCAGGCACAAAGAGCTGTGAAGGCAGCCTTAAATTTTGAGATTGATGGGATTTTTGCAATACAGAACATTTTAATCACTTAATTTAGGTGCTGGTACATTTCTTGTCAGCGTGCTGACTTTTGGCACTGGTGTCACAGTGTTTGAAAACCCTGCATCATATATGGAAGCAGCAATTGCCCATGCATGCCCTTGCACTATAAAATGCACTGGGTAGACGTGAACATTTCAGTTGTTTATCACATACAACCACGGTATGACAGGCTGGCTAAATACAGTAAAACAGGAGAAGAAGAATGTGGGACCACAGCCTTCATTTTTCTGAATTGCATAACTCCTTCATAAAACTAATCTCTTTAAGGACAGAGGATCAAATTCTCATCTCTCAATGTAGCTGAAGTTACCCCAGCAAATCTGGAATTACTCAGGAAATGCTCAATCCCTCAAGCCCTTGGTCTTTGCATAAACTCACATAGCATGAGCCACCTGCTGCGGTGGAAGCCGTTGGGCTGCAACAGCCAGAAGGATCAAGAAACCTTCAAAGTAGCAGAAACAATTGAGTTCAAAGTGAATCAACTTACCTGTTGTGTTATTCTGCTTTTGTTACTAATTTTTTATCCTTTTTATCCTTTCTACCATTTTGCTGGGTTTACGTTATAAATTTATATATCACAACATATATGTGGCGCAGCAGTGTGCCTCTGTAAACATTTATGTCAGGCTAAACTGAGTAAGTATTGCTGACTGCATCTGTATTTACTAAACCACAAAGCAAAATATTCAGTAAGGAAATAATATATAATGACAGGCAGCAGTAGCAACATAAAGAAGATAAAAACAGATAAGGGAAGCTGCAAACATCAAAGACATTCCCTCTTCCAGAGGAGTTGCAGGACCTGTTCCATCGTTGCCCTCTTTCCACACTGAGGACCAGTGCTTTTCTTGGCTAGCAGAAAGCAAAGGCACTTTGATGAAGCAAAACCCAGCACCTCCAGTAGCAATCTGTCTTGCAGACTCTGCAGGAGCTTCTGATTGTGCTTGTGGTCATCATCCCGTACACAAAACCCTTTTGGGAATAAAGCTCATGTGGTGCAGAGCAGGAGGAAGCCCTTTGCCCTGGGACAGGCGCTGTGAGGTGCACTTCAGTACGTGGGGTGTGACACAGCAGTGAAGCTGCAGGCATGGCTTTTGCCAAGTGCCAGTTAGGAACATGCCCACATACATGCTTCATCTTGGCTTAAAATGCCTTCTGGGATGCTTGGTAGCCTGCCTTGGGATCAGCTTGTAAATTAGCCTCCTCCTACTCTCTCCATCCTAAGAATGACCTGTTTCCTTGGACAAAGAGTTCCGACATCATGAGCTTATCAAAGAATTCATTTTACCAGAATGGTATTGAAATGCTTCAGCCTCTTTTAGCAAAGTCCTTCAAAGCCCGTGGTTTTCTCTCAAAGGAAAGAAGCAAGTAGTGTTATTCTAAATTTTGCCTTAGCTAATCACATATTTTACAAGCTGGTCACCATCTGCACTGTAATGATTTTCTTCCAGGAACATTCCTTTTGTTATGTTCAAATAAATTTTTATAATGGAATTGTTTTTCACTTAGCTTCCAGTAATGCTGCACTAAGAGCAAAGAACTCTACTAGAAAACTTTCTACCTCCGTGTGAGTCAAATTGTGTAAGTCTTATTACAGTATTCCTATAAATGACTAAGTGTCTAAAGAATATTTTCAATGGAGAAATATTTTACTATTGTAACTTACATAAACATCAAGTTTTGTCTTGTATTTTGCTTGCCCCACAAAATAAAAGCACCAAGTACTGATTTTTGAGGCTTTATATCTGTGTGTGCCAATGATGAAAATATATTTAAGTTCATGGAAGCAATTTTCTTTTTTGGATATTTTATAACATCCCCACACAAATTGTGAACTATATTTTTTGATGCCAGAATTTAGGTTTTTTTTTTCATCTGGTTATTCCAGTGTTACTCTTGCTCTTCTAGTACTACAAAATAAGAAATGCAAACTTTTGCTGCCAATCTTCATAAAAGACCCTCACTTCTGAAATATACAAAAAAAAATTTCTTCACTTCCAGTTTCAGAGATCTGCATTACAGCTGCTTGCCTTGTACCTTGCCCTTGATTCAGCACAGCAACTTCAATGTGATTATTAATTAGATAGTAAGACGTGACTAAAAAAAATGTCCCTGAAGCAGAAGTTATAGTAAACAACATACTTTTCCATTTCTTATCGACATAATAACAGTGCCTTGAGAGAGCACCAGTACTTTGCAGGCAGCACTTCAGCTTCCATCTGCTTTGCAAGTACAGCTAGAGGGAGTTTCAGTGTTGGGTCAGCAGCCTGCTCCTCGTGGGTTACTGCTGTGGCAGTCTTCTCAGCCACTTTGCCTCTACATGGAACTATCCTTGCTCTTCACTTTTGGGCTGGCCTCGCAGGTCTCTGGGATGAAAGCTGACTACAGTGGGGTTTTTTATAAAGCAAATAGATCAGATGCTAAGGACACGAATATAGAATCATAGAAAGATTTGGGTTGGAAGGGACCTTGGAAAATCATCTTGTCCACCCTGCTGCCATAGCCAGGGACACCAGGATGCACTGCTGAAGTCAAGGTGGAAGCAAATGTCTGTGGACTACACTGCTAACCTGCTTAAGTGCATAAATAAAGTGTAAATTTTTACATCAGCCAGACCTGAGGAGGCATTTGAAGGCCCTGGTAGTGTCACTGGGATGTCCTTTCACCCTTTGGTTTGTGGTATATTGTTCCTCATTTACAGCTTTGCAGCCTGTGCTTTGGTTGCACTGGAGAATCCCACGCATTGAAATTTGTCTACTGCTTCCTCAAACTCTGATCTAGCCACTCCCTCTACTCCTCAAAATAGTGGTATACGAAGTGGGGTTTTTTTCCCAAATGTCATTTTTAGCTTCTTACCCACTTACTAGTCACTGAAATAGTGGGAGGTAGAATCATTGTCACCACCATTTTGCTCAATTATTTTTCGTTTTCTTGCTATTGTCTTTGTTTGTTTGTTTGTTTTAAGGAATAGTGTTTTATCAGACCTGGATGTGGTGCCAGAGATCTCTTACCTAAGGAGAAGCAAAGAAATCACACCACAAGGCAATCAGATCCCCATGTAAACAACATCTCTTTCTAGTACTGTCTGGGGCCATATAAACCATTTATAACCTGAGGAGATTTAAGTCCGTAGTTGCTCCTTTGGTGTCCTTCCTATATATTTCTGCAGCAATGCTTGATATTTTAATTTCTAATTTGCACTTGAATTTTACTTTTTTGTGGGTTATAGTGCTTGTTTTGGAGGAAATGAAAATGTGGCACTTATGTTTCTATTTGTAATTTACTTATAACAAGTAAATTATCTTAATTATTACTTTAACACAATCTTAATTTTAGTTTAACATAGCATTTGTATAGAAAATTTGCTGTGTCATTTTCCAGAAATTGTTTAGGTGTAGGCATTTTAAAAATATGAATAGCTTTTTTTTTGTGTGTTGTGGAAAAAATAAAAGGAAAGCACAAGTTTTAATGTTCCTGAGTCACTCTGTCTTGCCTATCATATATAGTATATATGATATAATGTAAAAGGAATATCCTTTTAATTGAAAAGGAAAAAATCAGATCTGAACCTCTATGAAGCAACTCTTTTTCTTTCAAGCTTCCTGTCTAGACTTGTAGTTGGAAAAATCTCTCCAGGAACCGGCTCTTCCGTTGCTGTCTCTGGCACGGTGCTCCCTTGGGCTGTGTGATAGGCAGCTCCACTCCGTCCATTCAGCAGCATCTCCTGCATCCGTGTGAACAGTCCCAAGAAAACTGCACCATTTTTAATCAGATGTCCACAGGATCCCTGGGGAAAGAGAGAGATGGTTTCCTATCTCTGGAGATGTCACTATAGTGTTTACATGGCTGAAGAAGAAAGGCGTGAGACAGCACTTGGGCCTACCAAGGACTTTGCAATGGTATGTGGGTGTCTGATAGTCCCGAGGTGAAGATCCCCAAAGGGCCTCTCAGTATCTTGTTTGATGGTTGGGGTTTTTTCATCTTATTTATGTGGATTTTTTGGCATTTTTGTTTAAAATACCAAGGGTAAAATACTGGCATCCTGCTGCAGTTGATGGGAGCTTTGCCAGTGGGTTTAATGGAATTCTGTAAATGTAAAAATGTTTTCTTCTGAAATGTTGCATTTCATATTTGTTTGTAAGAAGCCCTCCTGCTGGCAGAGCAGGAAGCTTGGGCTTTGTTTGGAAGCTTGGGCTTTGGGGCTGATCATGGACCATCAGGGTGGCCCGAGGGGCTTCGCAGCCAGCCCGGTTCCTGAGCTGCTCAGCCCAGGTGGGCTGGACTGGGCTGGCTTCTGCACTAGCCAGGGGCCAGATCTGGCAAGAGTTGCCTCATGCTGCTTGCTAAAGAGAGCTAGATGGACTCTGCAGCTTGGTCAGAAGTTTGTGAGCAAACTCAGAGAAGCACTGGCTGGGAATGTAAGGGCTGGGAAAGCCAAACAGGTTGGTGTAACTCCTTGTGATACTTCCAGGTTTTTGGAATCCCATCTTATCCAGTAATTGCTGCTTAAACATTGAGAGTCAGAGAAGCATACTGGCTACACCCATAAAAAACAAAGGCCCTTGCCTTGAGGAGACCTCCTCTGTTCATTTTACACGTGAATTTGCTTTGTGCTTGTGCTTTAGGAAATAGCAGAAGGTACTGCTGTAATTCCCTGCATGGCAGAGACCCTTCCTGTGACCGTGTCTAACCCCATGGATCATTACTTGTTTGAGCTCTAGGCTGGTCTTCAGCTCCAGACCTAATTAGGAAATCCTCTTCCATTCCCAGCTCCTGATGGAGGCTGCTCTCAAGGAGGTGTGGATGCTCCTTCAGCTCTCCCCTGGGCAGCCTGGAGTGCACTGTTATCCCAAGGAGGGTACATTTGGCTTTGCAGGCAATGCTAATGCTTAAGGAAGCAGATTATAAGAGTATGAAAGTATTCCATGCCTGAATTTATCATCAAGGCCAGCTGGAGAAGATAGTTCTTCCAGATGTCTTCTAAATGCAAATTTGTTGTTTTTCATAATAATGCTATTATATTGTGATCAGAGAAAATAAAAACAGAGCTACGGTCCTTGTTAAATGGGAATTTAAAGCAGACTTCTAACAGAGAGAAACCAATTACATGCACTCTGTACCCTTTGCATGTGGCTCACATCATTGCTGTTTCTTGCACAAGTCTTGCACACGCTTGTTTCCTTTCTTACTACAATGTTTATTTCGCCCCCAGAAATTCCCTTTGGCTCTTTTAACATCAGGCTTTGCTTCTGACTGAAGGTTGTAATAGACTGAGTCCTCATAGCCTATTCCTCTTGTGATCCTCTTTGCTTTGGAGAAGTATTTCTGGGAACTTGGAGAGTTTTTGCCTCCAGCATGCTGCAGGATACAGCAAAAGCGATGTGTTTAATCCATCTTAAAATGGTAGAAGTGTATTGAAAAAACCATAGGTTTAGCACACAGCATTTGTCCTGGTTCAGGGCAAATTTGGGAGAGAACCCCCCAAAGGGCTCCTCTAGGAAAGCAGATTCAATTGGCCCCTCCCCCCCAACCGGTCCGGGAGAAAATACAGTCAACCTAGGACATTATCCCATTTCACACAAAGTTTCCTTTTTTTACTCTTCTGAGAAGGAAGCCAGTGGGGTTGTCTCCTGGTGTTCCTGGCAGCTGGCCATATCAGAAGACAGGATTACAGCCAGGAGAGAGGCAGAGGGAGATACCTGCCTCAGGAAGGCCAGGAGACCCATGCAGTTCAATTTTTTAAAATATGTATGTCAGAGAGAAGAGTAATAGGAAAGAAACTTAAAGGACTGTATAGGAAAAGGGCTAAATGTTAAACTGTTCCCTTTTTGAAAGTTGAAGGATATTGAGGTTGTGACCTGATCCATGATCTCAGAGAGGACTCAGCTCCAGATGTTGTTTTTTCCTCCTTGAATACTTATTATGAAGAGGAAATGTAAATTTCTTCACTAAGAATTCATGTGATGATTCTGGGGCTTCCAAAGAAATTGGTCTGGTTGTTACATAGCATCCTGTCTGGAGGTGTTGTAAGCGCTGTGCAGAAGGGATAAGAGCTCTCATAGCTGCAGAAAGGCTCTACATTTTGGTCCAGACTGAAGTGGGATGAAGTTTAGCAATTCTTTACAGTGTTCACTTCCTGAGTGAGAGAGGGCTTGGAGCAGTGCCCTGGTTTTGCTGGATGCAGGAAGCCTTGTCTGCCTACATGGTGGACACTGTGGTTTCTGCCCATCCTTCAGCAGCAGTCCCTGCCCAAGGAGCAGGGGCATGTTCCCTGGCCATTAATGGTGCCGTGGGGAACCTTGGCAGAGAGCCTATGGCTGCACCATGCTGATGAGGTTTTGTATGGGGAATGAGGGGCAATGGGATTCACACCAGCAGACTTCTGGATGAGGATATTGGGCTGGTTCTGCGTTGCTGCTCTGGAGCATGGTGCCTGGGGAACTGGGAAAATTGGTGCCCTGTACTGCCAGCACAGATTTGCTGGTGAGAGCTGTGTGGTGATGTGGGTACTTTGCAGCAGGGCTGGATGTGGTCACCACCGTGGTGGCTCCCAGAGGAATAGGCTGCACAGAGATATTGACATATGGTCTGTGCTGCCCATCTCTGGTGCTTCCTCCTTCCAGTCCATGGTATGTAAAAGCCATCTGCAGCTGCTGAACAGTGCCCTGGTTGGCATCAGCTCCAACTTCCTGCTTTTCAGACATGTAATGATGTTTTTCAAATGGTGACAGTATGTTTTGCTGTTTCCTCCCTTGTGCTCCAGCTGCTCTAATTGCCTTTGATAAAGGTGTGGGTTTCAGGCCACTAAACAGAGTTTGTAATTTCCCTTCTGTGGCTTTTCTTTCATTCCAAGCATTTTATCTTCTAGGACACTGAAGTAGCATTATTACTAATTGAATGTTTTCCAAGCTCTCATTTAACGCACCATCCAACTTAGACAAGTAAAGGATAAGTAAAGACAAGTAAAGGATGATGGGGCCTCAATCAGGCCATCATGATGGGCTGGATAAATGGACATTAGCTCAGTACAGTCAAGCAGAGTCACTTCAGGAACTCATGAAAATGGAAGATGCTGTATCTCTTCATAGATATATATTTCCAGATGATGTTTTAAAAAGAGGATTTATTTTTTTTAAATGTGAGGACCAGGAGAATCCTGAGCTGAAATCTGCTCAAAATCTGTAAAAGTACTTGTCCATACATGTTGTGAACTTGTCTCTGCTTTCAGCCTTCCATTCTGTTTATATTTTATAATTTTTTGTGGTTCAGCTGTTACTGCTCTGTATATATAAGAAACTAATGAAAGTTAATGGGCTTTCTCATCAGAAACCCTTCAGAATGTGTTTTGTTATTCTTGCATTTGCCATCTGTTTTTAACAAGAAGGGCTTGGATTAATCAACTGTAACAACTGGTTTAGTGGTATTATATTTTCTAAATAGATCAGTTTCATAAATGTGATTATATTTGGCATGAAGAGCTGATAGATCTTATTCCTGTATGTGTAGCTTTTTCTTTTCTTCAAAAGGAATTAATTCTTTTTTGCTCTGAAAAATGTCACTGTCACTGAAGAAATATACAAAAGAAGTGAAATGTGTTTCATCAGACATCCTAAAATCCTCTGACTCCCTATCAAGGCCATTCCTGAAAGAGTTTCTAGAGCAGATATAATTTAAGTCCTTTGTCATATAATGAATATACAATTTATCAATAATCGTTACCATATATTTAGAGAGTATAGTCAGAAATTGTGCTTTCCCCCAACCCCCCCCATGTTTTAGTATTGCCCCCCTTAGCTTTCAAAGATGATGTTAATTTATTTACAGTCTTCCTAGACTCAGCTTGAGGCAGATGAGACCCATGTGTGAGCTAATAATTCTAGGTACAGGGCATGGATGAGATCTGAACATTTGTTTCTCTTTTTTTGTTTTTCTACTGGCCAATATTGAGTGGTTTTGCTAATTTATTGTATCAAATAAAATAAACAGTCCATTAAGAAGTAGTAAATTTGTGTCAGAGAGTTTGGTTGAACAAGGAATAAAAATGACTTACACCTTCAGTGAATAATTTCAGCTGGAAAAACAAGGAGACACATTACTGAAAAATCAAAGCATTTGTCATCTTAGATGTCATCTAAATGTTTCCTTTGTTGTATTTTGAAATAGTACTCGACACTGAATATAAATACAATTTATTTAAAAGAAAGTAAAAAGTAGCCCCTAGCCTCCTAGAAGAAGGAATGGGAAAAACTGAGTTGATGAACTTCTTGATTTAATTTATAGTGAAATTGATTATGGGTAGTTGTTTCAGGAAGAAAAAAGAAATAGCTTCTTGCAATTCTTCAGTTTTTACATTGATTCAGAAAAATCAGTTTATGACATGAATATAGCAATACATGTAGTGTCTCAATGCCATAAGGTGTCAGAATCATATTGGTCTTCTCATTTTAAGGATATGTATGTAATAAACAATACATATATAAACAAAAACTGCTAATGTGTAGAATCATAGAATGGTTTGAGTTGGAAGGGACCTTAAAGATCATCGACTTCCAGCTCCTTGCCATGGGCAGGAACACTTCCCCCTAGGCCAGGTGGTGTCCAGCCTGGCCTTGAACATTCCAGGTTTGGAGCAGCTATGACCTCTGGGCACCCTGTTCCAGTGCCTCACCACCCTCACTCACAGTAAATAATTTCTTCCTTATATCTAGTCTAAATCTACCCTCTTTCAGTTTAAAACCATTACCCTTTCTCCTATCACAACAGGCCCTACAAAAAAAAAGTCTGTATTCTTTCTTGCTCTAAGGTCTCCCTGGAATCTTCTTGAGACTGAACAACTCCAGCTCTCTTAGTCTTGTCCTCACAGGAGAGGTGCTCCAGCCTCTCATCACATCTGTGGTCCTCCTCTAGACTTGCTCTAACAGGTCCCTGTTTTGCTGTGCTGAGGACCCCAGACCTGGGTGCAAAGCTCCAGGTGGGATCTCACAACCTGAGACATTTATGTCGCTCTTGCTGGCAACTGAAGAGTCTCATCAGATTGTTCTGACATGATGAACACTGTTCAAAGTTTAAATATTATATTATAGCACATATTGACATAGTTTTGGAAACAAGTCTGTTTAAAGTTGGGTAAATACATCTATGTTAAAAGATATTTCAATTTGACAGCATTTTGTAGTTTTACAGCATTTTATTATTATGGCTTCTTATGGTCTCATTTCAGATGTGAATTGTGGCATAAACACATAAAGTAAGTTGTTAATGATCTGGGACTTGAGGTTCTGTTTGGATTTATTCCAGGTGTAGTAATTTTACTGTACACATAAAATGAAAAGCACGTGGCTTGAAACTTCAGTGCTTTGCATATAAATGGTTTATTGCAATCACTATGGCTTCATGAACGTGCTATTTGCAGGGTACCCTCCATGTACTGAAATATGGAAGTCGTGAGAAAAATGTGTTTACACATGACAGAAATAGAAAAAGAGTGTATTCATAGCTTATGCCAGAGAAAAAACTCCAACTGTTTATATACTGGTAGAATAATTAGATCATATGATTCACATTTTGGAGGGGCAAATACATATAGCAAACAGTTATTTCTATTTTAAATCTGATTGCATTAAAAATGTACCTAGGTTAATTTTCTGTTAAGTTTAACATCTAATTTTAAAATTATGAAATTATGATTTATTTTTAGGATGAGAAAATATGACTTTATTCTTACTGTAACAAATCAGCATACCATATATACATATACATATGTATCTATACCATATATCTATATATATATCTATACCATATATCTATATATATATCTATACATATACATACATGGCCTTGAAAAAGTATTTCACACCCCGTTGAAGTTACTGCCGATGACTATTGAGGTAGGCTAGAACAAGTGTTATTCTGATACTTCATTACTTGAGGAGCTGTGGGCATCTCTTGATGCCATCCAGAGGCTCAAACTACAAGTGAGAACGGGAATAAGCTTCCCACTTTAGCATTTCTATGTCACTGAGTACTTTGTTTTTCAGCGCTAAATTGTTGACTAATTGTTCTCCCTCTGAAAGTCCGTCCAGGAGCAGCTGTGCAGAGTGGGGGGCTGAACTGTAGGTTAGCAGCCATGCTGCAGCACCGCAGAAGCTGTGCTGCTCTCAGAAGTGAGAAGTTCACATTTGGGACAGGGCAACACAGCTGCTTCTCAGGTTTTTTTGCTAGTGAAGGCTCATCTTGGGTGATGTGGTGAGCCAGTGCTGTTTCCATCCCAGCCCCGGGGCTGCCTGCACCTGGGGCAGTGTTGCTGTTGGTTGGAAGAGGCAAAGATTTATGATGCTCATTTTACTCTGGGAATCCTAATATTGTGGTCCCAAGAATTCATCTGGTTTGTCTCACTTCAGGTCCTGAGTGGTTACATGTCTTTTGGATGTGTTTGAAGGTGAATCTCCACTCCTATGCCTTTTCTAGTTCTTGCTTATATTTCCTTGGAACCAGTGCATGCTGCCAGTTCACTCTTTTGGCCCTTTTGGTGGAACTAATGCCCTTGTGTCACAGCCTCGGTGATGCCTGGGGCGAGGCAGAGTTGAAGTGACCCTGCCCTGGTGCTTGCAGGTGTGCACCAGGGGGCTGCCAGCCCCACTCAGTCCTCCTCGTGCTGGCCAGGATGCAGACTGGGCCAGTCTGCAGCACAGGCTGCCTGCAGCTGCATTTTGACTCCAAGCTTAATAGAAGTTAAAGCAAGATTTTCTAAACCCCAAATATTTTGACAATGCTTGTTCCTTGTTGCATTCAGTTTCTCATCAATAAACAGAAGATGAAGTGAGTGAGACTACTTCTTCTGCATGTACAGGGGAGGCTGCTGAAGAAACAAAAGCACCAGCTGTGTTTCTCCCAAGGAGCCAGCATGCTGACATATCATATAGTCTGCTTGGCACTCATTGCATCCATATTCTAAACTCCTGCTTTTATTAATTTACATGTTGATTTTCTAGTTTGCCACTGATTATGCTCTATTTTTGTGTCTACTTCACTTCAGTTCTTCCCTTAAACATGTTTGACACATGATTATCTCCTTTTAAAGAGAAGTCTCCATTGCTGTCCCAAAAGGAAATGTGTTGGCCATTTAGATCAAGTGGCTTAATGGGTGAATAATAGTGAAGAGCAAAGATCCTCACATATCTGCTGATCTTTACAGCAAATTAAGTTTCTTGGAGAAGATGCTATTTTTGCTTAGTGTCAGGCATCAGCCTGTTAATATCATGCTCTATTTACAGAGACTGTTTTCTTTCCTTCTCTGTACAAAAGCAACTTCCTTTATGTCTCATCTGTTTCCACCATGCCTGTCTGCGGGATAGAAATAAATTTCAGTGAGACTGAATAATAAGGAGATGAGTAAGTAAACCACCCAGAGAGAAAACAGGGACAAGAGTGCAAAGCAGCCTAATCCTTCTGCCCTGGGTAGTGGAGGAGAAGGGCTGGGGAGAGGTGACAGCAGAAGCCAGTGAGATGCCAGTGTGAGATGCCAGTGTGAGATGCCAGTGTGAGATGCCACTGTGAGATGCCAGTGCCAATGGAGCAGCCCTTTCTGCCTCTGCAGGTGCTCAGTTCAGCTGCTAATGGCACAGGGTCCAGTTCTCCCTGTGCTCTTTATGGGCTGTAACAGTCAGTAACAGCAGTTAATGTATGGGTACAGGCACAGAGGCACGGCTGGGGGATGTTAATGTGGGCAGCAGCCTCCCTGCCGGAATGTAAAACATGACCCCAGGGCTCTCCAGCCCCTGCTTAGCACCGGCAGGTCTCCTGCTGTCCTCCAAGGGCTTCCCCTCCCCGTGGGACATCTTCAGAGCAAAACAATGAAAAGATGTCTACTCTTGCACCTTTTACAGTAAAGTATTTAAATCTCTGAAGTTGGTCTTCACATAAATTATAAAACATTCAGATAGAGGCTGTATGAGCTGGTCCTACAAGCCACAATGTTGTTTATAAATTGCCATTCAAGGAGGTAACATTTCCTGACCCAGACAGAATTGTCTACTGCCCAGAAAGAGTGCAGCTCAGAGAACACTTGCTCCTCTTCATGTGCCTCTCTCAGTTCTGTCTCCAAAGAAGAGCCAGCACAGGCAGGGTCATGTTCTGTGACCTCTAAATGGCAATAATTTACCCTGAAAGAAGGAGGCAAAAAAATATTTTCTAAAGGTTGTTAGAAATGTTGGAGTCAGTGCTCCCACAGGATGAGTTTTATGCAATTATAAAGGTAGCACATATAAAGTTTTAAACAGATATCAGTGGGGGTCTTTATGCTGTCATGAGATCTGGGAGCCTGATTTTTGGTCTCCCACAGGCACAGACTGCCTTGCCAGCCTCGGAGCTGTCAGGGAGGTAAGAGGTATTTGGGAAAACAGGACTATTTCTTCTGTAAGGATATGGGTTTGACAATATCTGGTGAAATGTTTCATGCTCAAAGAACTGTCATGTTCCAAAGGGAAAGCATTTTGCCCAAGGAGTTTTCAGGAATGATGATAGCGAGGTTTTGCGGTTTGGGATTTTTTTGGTGCTTTTTTTTTGTTCTTGCAAGTGGGTTAACAAAATGTACGTGAAAAAATAGCTAGAAATAGAAAGTCCAGTTGCTTTATTGTGATATTCCTTTTTTTCTCTTTTCTCTGACACTGTTGAAAGACTATAACATAAAGGGATACGACATTTTAGTTGTTTCCTAGCTAAGTGAAAGAGTTGAATTTAGGACCTGGCTTTGTTTGTGGAGTGTGCCAAGCACCTGTGATGCCCTTGTGAATGTGGCCTGACAGACTAAAAGCTGCCTCCATACCACAGGGGCAGATTCACCAGAATAACCTGGGGAGATACATGTGTGTTCCAGCAGCACCTGCCCCTGCAGTGACAGTGTGTGGAGACAAGCAGTTTGTTTTCTGGTGTGTTTATTCAGTTGTTTTTTTCATCAGCAGAGTCTGCTTTAATTTCACCTTCAAAGTTTTAAAATCCACTATGAAGAAGCAAGTTAGGAGAACACAGCTTCATTCAGGGGAAAGATAGTGAACAGTTGATTGATATTATGGAAGTGCAGCATTGCTTTTGCCTGCCCCTTCCTCCTTTCTTTTCTTCAGATGGTGAGAAATTTGGAGAGATGGCACCATCCAGGCCTCTATGGTATTTCAGTGTTGCTGTGATCCTGCTGCACTGGGTTATTTTTCAAACCTATTTCAAGTCCCCATTTCAGTCAGTATGTCCCTGTAGTCTCTAAATTTTTCTGCCATTGTGCATACTGAGCAGGGACCTCCACGCTGTCATGCTTAATTCTCATGAAACTGAGTACACCAAAGCAAACAAAATGAAGCTATTTATGTTCACATTCAGATTTCCTTGAACATGGTGTTTATGAGAGAAATAATCACCTTTGCAACACAGGGAAAAGGATAATAAATTTTGCACACATTGAACAACTGTTGTTATGTATTATCTGCATTTTTACACACCTTTTGTCTGCTGTCCTAAAATTAGCATATAGTGAATGGTTGAGAAAACAGATCAATCCAAAAGTATTCTATCAATAAATGAGTCTATATTTATAATTTCTAGGTTTGGCTGATAAACGTGTCACATTGTTTTAGTTTGTATGTTCTGTTGCATTAATTTGTTGCATATTACTTTCATGATATCTAGTATCTATCTTTAAATCTGTATATAGCTCATTTTTTCTTCCTTTCTCCCTGTGCAAACCTACAGTTTCTGGACTCACATAAAATCAATTGCTCCATATGCCTTGGCATCTTATGTGAGAATTTGCTCCTTATCACTGTGCTGTAGAAATCTTTAGGACTTTAATTGATTCATAGATATTTGAAAGGTCTTTGCTCTTCTTGTTATCTGTTTGGTTTACATAGATAAAATGCCTAGAATGAAACATTTGGTAGCTGTGAGTGTAGGGGTTCATTTATAAGCCCTCCAGAGAGAGACTGACTGACTTTCCATTCATGTAGAAATATACTGGGAGTTCCTGCCAGCCCTCACTGCCGTGAGCTGTCTGGTTGGGAACAGCTACCAGTAGAACTCCTGCCATGCAGTGAAGTGAACACAGTAAAGAGGAAAGGGGGCTTTGGGTTGTCAGATAGTTTTCTCAGCCACAGAGGGAATCTGTTGCTGAGCAAGTGCTGCCCTGTGAGCAGATATCTGGAAGGGTTTTGATTTGTGGGAAAAAATAACACTTTGTAGAGTGGTGCTTTTTAAACTAAAATTGTAGCAGGGCAGTGTCTGCTGGTAAGAGACAGGGCTTGGCAGCTTGGTGGGGGACTTGTGGCACTTCAGTTGTGGAGGAGTCAGCAAATGCTTTGCTTTAGTGACTGAATCCAGCCCAGTGCCCTGAACATCTGTCTGCCTCTGGCTCACAGATACACACCAACACACCCTTTTAACACCTTGCTTCTGGGGAGAATGGATATTGCTAGTGCCAGCACCGTTCTCCTTGGGGGTGTATAGATATGCCCATGTGCTCTTTTAATAGTTGTGATTTTGTTTCTTGATTGGCTGTTCACAGCACACTGAGCTGTGGGCCCAAAAACCAAAACAGCAGAGCTTTGCTCTATTTTGCATCTCTATAATATATAACACAATTACAGGCTGTCCTGTGAGGAAAAAGACTAGCAGAATGTGTTCTTTCCTAAGTCTCATCCTTGACTTGGTAGTCACTTGACTTGCTAGTTGCTGGTAGTCACTGATATTTCTGGTAGTCTTTCTCCCATCCTTCCCTGTGTAGTCCATACTGCTGACACAGTCCTTGGCTGGGGGGAACAGGTCCTGTCCCTCCCAGGTCCCCTTTGATGGCCTGGCTGGCACATACAGTGACAGGCAGCCCAGCCCAGCAAGTCAAACAGACTTTTGCTGTGCTCACTTTGTGGTTTTTCCCTCTGGGCTTCTGCTTGGCAGCCAGGGATGTTGCAAAGTCTATGGCAATGCAACTCATGTTCTGCCAGTCCTCTCTGCTCCTGGAGAATGTGGCTTGCGCTGTCCCAAAGTGCTGCTGTAGGAAGGAG
Source organism: Euphonia xanthogaster (assembly GCA_034509185.1). Taxonomy (NCBI): domain Eukaryota; kingdom Metazoa; phylum Chordata; class Aves; order Passeriformes; family Fringillidae; genus Euphonia; species Euphonia xanthogaster. The sequence continues at coordinate 96,176,884 of JAYDZK010000001.1, read as the reverse complement.
GACTAACGGACAGGCAGGAAAAAGGGCATTAGCCTTGTTACCTTAGAGAACTGGACTCAGAGTGGAAGAATATTTATCAAACTCCCTTTTCCAGTGTGGAGTCTTCCCAAAAAGCTGTTAATGCTTCAGGACCAAGAGCTCTGCTAAACTGAAAAGCATAGAAGTGTTTAGGGCTTCTTGTCACATCAGCAGTGGTAGGAATACTAACAGATGCCTTGCCTGAACAGCAGGCAAGGTTGGCTCTCTGTATGATGATTACAAAATCAAACCTATAAATAGAGATATGAGAGTTTTAAAAATGATGTGATTTTGTTGAATTAAAACATTTAAAGTAGTGTCTTTAGGAAGAAAGACCTAGCAGCACACATTGACTAGCACAGTCCATGTTACTGCTGCACAGAGACCCAGGTGTGTGTGAAGTTTTTGTTACAGAATAACCCTGCCACTTTCTTTTTGGTAATCTTTTAAAATAATGGCACACCACTGTGCTTGCAAGTATACTGTTTTGATGAAAATCTACATAGAAAATTTTTCTTCCTGTTACTTTTAAATTTTTGGCACAACCTCTGAAGGAAACTGAAAGTAACCGCATTTGCCTTATTTAGGGAGGGAGCAAAGGTGAAAGAGAAAGCTCTGGGTCCTGAGTAGTATGTTGCCATGTTAACCATTTAGGATTTTCATGCTCGAAAATGAGGCATCCTGATGTTACTCTTAACATAGTGTTTTCAGCATGCCCAGTGGTAAGGACAAAAGGATATATTTATGTCTATCTATCAAACATATGTATTATATGACCTCACTTCAGCAAAATATTGTGCTGCTTCTTTGTGCTGAAAGAAAATGAGATGATTTGGAACTGCAGCCTAAAAATTGTCAAGTGCTGAAGCTCTCAATGTAATTCTGTGGTTTTGCTCACACAGCTTATTTTTAGATTAGCCTGTCTTCTCCTTGCTGGGGAAATAAATCAGAAATCATTTACAAACAGCAGATAAAGAATTGCAAAATTTCAGGCTATATACCCTTAGCACAGGCTGGTGAACTGATTCCCCTGAAAATATTAGACGCCTTCCTGATTTTCATTGAGCAGTGGAGAGTGCTTTGCCTGCAAATGCATTCATCTTGCAATATGTTGGATTCAGTGTCAGATTTTTTCTCTTGCCTTTTCAACTATTTCTTGTTTGTTTTTCCCCCCCCCCCCCCTCTTTTCAGGGCTCATACTTTCTAAATTCCATGCAGGTGCTTCTCTGAGTTTTTTCAGGTGAAGAGGTTCATAAACCCCAGCCATTCCTACACATTCAGATATGGAGCTTTGCAGTGCAGGTGTCCCTTCACCTGGCTGCATCAGCCTTGTATTGGTGGTGGTGGTGGTCTTCCCACTGCTTCTCCTGTGGCCTTGCTCACACATTCACTCTCTGCCAGGACCTCTGCTGCTGGAAAAGGTCTTTCCATGGTGTGATGCCATACCCTCTCATCCACTCCCATTGCCATCTGTTGTAAAGTCACAGGGACTCTTGCTCTGTTTCTTGCATGCCTTAAGCTTACACTCAATGGGGGATGTACACATGTGATGACTGCAGTTGTTGTCCAAAACGAAAATAGATAGTTTGTTTAGACTTGCAGAAAATACCTTGAAAGATAAGGACAAATAGAAACAACCCAGTGGTAGTTCCACGTTATTTTTAGGTTGTTTGCTCTGCGAGTGACTCTCACACAACCACACTGTCCCCCATGAATAACTTTGATTTTGTGCAAGAGTTGGGAGACAGGGAAGAGCTGTCTGCCCAGTTTTGTAGAAGTCAGGTTCAGGTAGAAGAGTGGTGTGGATGAGCGTTGCCATGAGGGCAGCTCCTGGAGCAGCTTAGCAGGCAGCTGCCATTCCTCAGGGACCTCTTTGCTCCACGTCAAGGTTTTGAGGTCCTAAGTCACATTTTGGAGGGTTTTGGTTTGGTTTTCAGATGTGTACCGAAAGACGGGAGAGACAGATGTCCCAAATGCACTCTGGCTTCCTGGAAGTGTCCCCAGGTCTGTGTCCCTGCCAGAAGTGTGAGGCATGAGGGACATGAGGGGCTCAGCCCACCTGGGGGGGCATAAGGAGTTCCCACCAGGCAGACACTGCTTTTAGCAACTGGGAGTTTATCAGAGAGGGACATGGCAGTTGTCTCTCCTTGGTCACTTCTCTTCCTGGATCCTGTTTTCAAACTGGTAGGAGTCATTAAATGATCAGTTCAATCTCAAAATTAAGTTGTAATTATAGAATGAAGAAGCATTTCCCCTAACTTCCCCATATTCCTCCTCCTCCACTGATTGTCCTCATTAAGGGATGTCATTTTCCTGTAAGCCAAGGGACATTGAGGACAATCTCAGAGTGGATCCAGTTACTAAGCAGGCATTTGCCATGGCTGGCTTTTGCATGCCTTGGGAGTTTTACTGAATATATTTAGTAACTGCAATTGTTTCTGGTCGTGCTTTTTTTGTTGGGAGTGCTTGTAAGTGTAGCTGCGCTGTTTTTAACATCCTAATGTCTCCAACTCACACTGGCAGCCATGAAAATCGATAGTGTTGGATGTGAGCCTGGGGTGTTACTGGTTTGTCAGCATGTCCAGAAATGCATACATTCCTTTGGGGTCAAGTCCTCAAAACTATTTAAGTGAATCCTGGATGATAAATGACAAGCATATTTATTTCAGGCTGAATGGAGAAGATTAATTTCAAGGGATTTGGTGCATTTTTTGCCTTTCAAGTATTTTTGCTGTTTATGCAAATAACATTCTGGAACTAAAAGATTGCTTTGAGGAAGCAAAAGATTGTGATCCCATGATGACTGTGTGACATGCATTGTAAAGTCCTGAGGGAGCACTTTCATCTTGTACCCAAATCTGGCCCCACTGGTTTGGAAGTCCAGCCTCACGGACCCCTGGGTGAGCAGCTGCTGCCTCAGGGGGTGACAGTCACAGGGTGTCAGAGGGGTAGGTAAGGAGGTAGCCTCAACCTAAAAAGGTTAATGAATCTCACATCAGCAGCTGAAGAACAAGCTGGTCAAGCATTAATTCATTCCTGAAGTTGCACCCTGTGTTCCTGGTTCAGAGACCTCCACTAAAATAGGGTGTTTGGTTGCTTGTGATGGCACAGAGCTGCTTCAAGCTTCCTGCAAGGACATCCTCTCATGGAGAGTGAGACTTCTGCCACCTGTGACTTTGATGATCAGCAGAGATACCAGACTTAGAGCTAGTTTTTGCCTTTTTGATAATAGGCTATTAGGTCTTGTCTCTTGCTGCTCTATACCTTGTCAAGGGAATATCAATTAAATGACTACAATAAAAGGTGCATCTGTATAATGCAAAGGAGGTTTACTAGGGGAAATGTCAAATCGTGGCTCCAGGAAATGATGGCAAGAATTGCAGGAAATACTCCACATGTTGAAAAAGACAGCAGCATCAGCCTCTCCCTAGAATCACAGCATAACCTGCCCCTCTTCCCCTCCCTCACCATCCAGGAAAGACATAAAACCAGAAGGAGCAAACACTAGTGTGGCCAACCAGTGCTGTAGTCTGGAAATATCAACATGGAGGAACGGTATGGTAGATTTCATCTACATCTGCCCACTTCATTTATTTGAATTTTTTTCTGTTCCTCATATACTTCCTTTGCTGTATTAAAGCAAAGAAGGTAATTTTGAATGTTACTGGAGAAAAGATTTTAATCTGACACAGGTCAGGACACAGTAAATTAAATTTCTGTTTGAAACTGGCTGTTATCACTATTTCATGTTAGCTTTATTTTATCCCTTGTGACTTACTATTAGAAAATACAGCATAGGATTCCTTTCTTAAAAAATTCAAGTTGGCTTTTTGTTAATGATTATATGCAAATCTTAAGCACTGCAGTCCATTTATTGTTCTACTCTGCACATTTGATTTCTTAATGGAAAGTTATCATTGAACTGTGCATGATTGAGACTTGCGCACAACTGACACTTAAAATTGTAGTAACAACTGATCCCTGTAGTAACCATGACAGGCTGGTCAGTACCAGGCACAGGGTGCTGGGTATGGGAAACTCCATTAGAGCTAGGTATCCATAAAACATAACTTGGGTTTTAATCATTAACAGCAGCATCAGCTTCCAGTTAATGGACTCAGAATCTCGCTCACAACAGAGCTGCAGTGGATACTGCCTTCTAGATGAGGCAGGAGCAGCAGCAGTCCTAATTCCTGCAAGATCCCTGTCCTTCAGGATGTCACTGGAGTTCACTTTTTTGTCTCCATCTTACTGAGTGACTCCATAATGACACTTCTGTGTAAACTTTAACTCATAAGGTATGTCTCCACCAGCTGCTGTTTGCTAAAGGGTGCAGGTTTAGACCTGCCACCCTTTAGATTTCTGATTTTAAAATGCCCTTTACAGCTTGCTAGAGAAAAATGTGTATTCATTTTCTGAGAATCCTGATTTATTTCTGAGGTGACTCTGGCACTGAGATGAGCATTTGGGGTTCACAACTGTTTGGAACCAGTTGAGGTGACCTTGGCTGTCCCACCTGCTGTGAGTCCACGTCACTCCTCTTGGTCCCCCAGAAGTCTTGTTTACCCTAAAGTGCATTTGAAGTGGCACTAGATGGCTGTGCTTAGGCCCCTGGGTGTCTCCTTAAATATATGCACACACCCTAATGAGCTGAGTGTTTTAGTGCCTCTGATTCTTCTGAGATCACCCTGTTTCTAGGGAGGAAGAAGGTTAAATAAGATAGGATTATTCTAGAAAATTTTGTTTCTTCTGATTACAGAAGCATGCTAACTAATTCTTCTGATTACAGAAGCATGCTAAGAATTCAGTTCTGGATAATATTTGATTGTAAAGCTCATCAGCCATTGCTGTGATGCTCTGCTGGTGTAGGTCTAGGACTGCCTCATCCCATTTCAAAACTTTGTGAAACTATCATGTCTCTGTTCTTTCAGTACAGATGGAGATCCCAGCTGCTCTCCAGAGACACCGTACTCATCTTGATCAAGATGAAAGCTGCTCTCTCCTGCTTCTTGTCACTCTGCTTTTCCTGCCTCTTTCCTTTGCTGCTCCCCCTGGATTCACTTCATCTGCTGTTCTGTGTTGCTTGGACTGACATCCAAAGCCACAAGATAAGGACAGCTTCTAGGGTTTTGGTCTAAAGTGAAGGTGACAGAAAAGGTGACACTTACATAAAGCTGCCTCTTTTGTAAGGCAATTCACTGCCTCTCAAGAGTGTCTGATGAAGATTGTACTATTTTGTATCATTCTAAAGCTGTACATTAAGCAGCAAGACACCACCTCTAAGCTGCGTGCAGCCAGGAAGCTACACCCTACCATACAGAGCTTAACCTTGGCATTTGTCACCTGTAGATTAGCAGAATTCTTGAGCCATTTGGTCCAGATTTTCACTGCTGCTGCTCCGTGGATGGTTGGTCCTGTGGGCTCTGCATATGTATGCCCTACAGCACTGTGGGGAGAGGCTTTTTTTAGCACCCAAGAGCAAATGGAAGGGTTTTAATATTGGAAATTTTTAGGCTTGAACACTACAAACCATATGCAGGTCTGAGGCCATGATTTCTGTGTGAAAAAATTGTTTGAAATTCTTGTATTGAGGTTATTGACACCTGTGCATGCAAGAGAGCTTTTGCAGGTTGAGAGCTTCCCCAAAGATAGCATACATATCCAGCAGTGCCCATGCAGCAGCTGCGTGTCCCATTGAGACCTGGAGCAGGGAGAGCCCTCGGAGCCTCCCAGAGTGGCACACAGAAAGCACACTGCCAGCTTCCGTGCCTGCTCTGGCCCAGCGTGGGGGATGGACCCTCGGCTGCCCCACGAGGGTGAGGGGTGGGTTCTCTGGAGTGGATGAGACCCCACAGAACCGACCCACAAAACTGGCAGCTGGACCTGTCCCCTTGGTGTGGGGACACCATGCAGCCCGTCTCCAGCCTGGCCCCCAGCAGCATCCTCCTGCTGGACTCGGGGGTTTTAGCTGCAAAGAACTTTTTTTGTCTCTTGAAATGAGCGCTTGTAAGAAGGGTGGATCAAAGGACCTCAGTAGCTCCAGATGAATTGCCAGACACCTCGTTAATCAGCTAATAAAATGCAATGAATATGTTGCACTTGGCAATCCAAGTGAGAGGCCTCACAGTCCCTTACACTGAATTTCCCATTGTCCTCATTTAACCTTGCTGTGCAGTGGCTTTCCTTTTTTTTTTTTCTTACATTATTTATAGAGTGCATATCAGTGCAATGCTTTTTCCTTCAGCAGCTGGTAGCATCTTCAGAAACAACAATCAACTTTAAATGAAAAACAGAGACCCATATACTTTCTGAGTATATTTTACAAACCTATTTGTAATGGCTAGAGAAGAAAACACAGTTAATAAAGAAGCAGGGAGTGGAAGCTGCATTCTTTTATCTGAATATTTGTTTTGGCAGTGATCTGGAGTTCTCTGAAACACTGGCTTAATTGTTTCTTAAGTTTGCCAACTGTATTTTTCCCTCCTATTATTAGAAATAAGGGCATTTTTTGGTTCGCTCAAAGAGATTTATTTTCATAGCAAATGCATTATGTGTATCCTGTTAATGTAAAAGTAAAACTTTTTGTTAATATCTTGCATGAAGTTTATTTTATGGGCCCAAGCTCTGAGATTTAACTCTAATGGATCCTGAGTCAGATCACATGTGAGGAGCTGCTGGCTGCCAGCTGGTCCCCTCTGTGGACTTTCACACGCAGCCCCATCAGAGTGTAGAGTTTTAAGGGAAAGAAGCACAGTCAGAACCTTATGAGCATGAGCATTTTCCTCTGGTGAAGCACAGACTATGTCTCCTGCATGGGTAACCTCTATACCCAATAATAAGTTCCTGCCTCAAAGTGTGCAAGTGCTTGGGCTTGAGTTCATAGCAGCCCTGTGCACCTTACAGTTGTTCATTGACTTTTAAATGTGAAATCCAAAAGCAAGGAAGAAGAGCATTTATTTCACTTTTTATATGGAACCAATAGCATTTTTCTTCACACATTTTGAAGTAGTTGATGAAGAACTTTTCTAGAATGGAATATTCACATTATTCTTGATATTAAAACTACAGCCAATTAACACTAAAACAATTATTGCCTGAGCAGTGATAAAATTATGAGAAAAGTATGAGATGATTGCCTTTGCAAAAACATTTTCTCTGAGTAGTAGCTCTGCTGCTTACATTTCATGTAGAATGTGGAATGAGAAATCTGCAGTGTCTGCCAGAGGGGACAGCTTTGCTGTACAGTTTGGCCTCAGGGGAAGCTGAAGGAGCCATTATAACTTGCAAACTTGCAAAGTATTTATATTTGTGTACAAATATTCACACAGTAACAAAGTAACATCCATGTGTGCTTTATCCATCCTGTTTTGAGGTCCTTCAAAGGAGAAGGCTTCCTCTGTCCCTCAACACCTGCTGTACTTTTGACTGCTGTGCTGCACTTTATGCAAGGGCTGTTTCTCATAAATGTTCCTTATCCATCCAAAAAGAAAACACTCAATTTTGTAATGGAGTAGAGAATCCAGCCTTTAAAAAACATCTTTCAATTTATACTGTTTGTTTTTTCTGGCAATTCCCTGTGACCATTGTACTTTAATAATTTCAACATGTTCCTTTTTCTATTTCCTTCCATCTTTTCCTATACTGTTAGAAGCAAAAATTAAACCAACCGTAGTGGTTTTCTTTTCCAACATAGAGATATTTGCAAGACTGAAGTGAGAGTAACTGGTTTCTTATTGTGACACCAGCAGTCTCCTTAAAAATAGGGTAGGAATAAAATTATAATTTAGCCTGTTTTGTCAGGAGGTGTTTGGTTTAAGTTTCAAACAGCTCTTTGTAATGAGATTTCAATATTTATAGTCATCTTGCTAATTGACAATATTCTTAGGCACTCTGTAATTGTATGTCTTGTAACATTGAATGCTCTTTGTTAATAGCAAAGGACAAGTTTTGTTAAACTCCAGTGAAATTTGCTAGCATATATTAGTTATGTGGTGAGGGAAGGGAAATGAATTACAAGATCATTATAGCTTTAAAATATTGCATTCGCAGTCTAAAAAAGCAATTAAAACTTAATGAAATTATGAGTTTGGGAGCACTGCAATAAATACATTGGGTGTCAGTTGCATAATCACATTACTGCTCCTTCATAGTCTACTGTATTTTAGTAAAGAAGCTGTTTTGTAGTAGTGTGTGCTCATGCTCCTTGGCCATGGAAGGAACTAAGTAATCCAATTTAGCTTTGATTGCAGTGAAAGTAGGAGAATTTAAGTTGTATTACTTGCATTTATCTAACTCTAAGCACGTGTAAGAAGAGGTAATGGCACACCAGCTGGCACACAGCAACTTGTTGACTCCAGGGGAGAACCATGTGCTCAAGCCCTTAATTTTTCCTAGAAAGAAAATTTCCACCAAAACAACATTCAAAAACTTTAACAATATTAGATATCTTGGTCATTTTATTTCATCTTAGAAAGGACTGAAATACCTGACATTTAACCTGAAAGTGGGGTTTATGGGCATTTTTTGCAGTGGGTCCACATAAACCATGAAAAACATACTTTTGAGTTGAACATTATTTTTGAAAATAGTTTGTCCCAAAATGGAATGTGATTTCTCTCTGCAACTATTTGGAAATTTGGGATGATTGGCTGAATAGGTTTGGACAACAAAATGCTTCAGGCTAAAGTGGTAATTCTTCTTGATTAGGGAGTGGTAATGAAGAATAGGTTTGAGACCAAAAGGACTTGAAGCCATATCATTCATCTCTTAAGAAAGTAATATGATCTACAAAATAAGTTATATTTGAGGGCATGTTACTCCTTATATCTCCTTTCAATCCTGTTTCCTTAAAAACAGTAAAAATAAAAGACTTACATATTTGATGAGCCCTAGGAATTAAGGGTGGAGGTGCCAGTGCTCTGGTGGTTAGGGCACATGCTCAGATCCAGACCTGGCCAGCATTGGTTATCTATGTGCTTGTAGCAGCTTGTAATTTCCAACAGCTGAGTGCCTTTCCACCACCACAGCTGCTGTCCTCCCTTCCTTATGGTGTTAGAAAACATGCCCAGGGAACAGGCTTTTCAGTGCAAATTTAAAAATCTCCTTTCACTTGCAGTAAAACCATGGGCTGCTTTTCTTGTTTAACTGCAATGAGAAAACTTTGAATTTTTTTTTTTCTTTTTTAAATCAGCCTGCATATTCTTTTTTTCTTGTTGAATCTGTTCAATAATAAAGTACAAGCAGGTGCTCAAACAGTTACAGTTCAGATTCATTTTGCCACCAAAAACAGGTATCCCCAAATGGATTCACTTCTCTGTACCTTTGACCCAAGCAGGGTCATCTCTCTCACCTGAAATGTGTGGTGATCTTGCCAGCCTTCTGTGACTCCACTTGCTGCTTACTCTGGGAGTGTAGCTACCAAAACTGCAAAAGATACAAATCTGGTATTGCAACAGCTTTGGAAACTTAATAATGAAAATAAATTCCAAGGAGTTAGGGCACTAGAGGAAAATGTTGATGACAATCCTGACCCTTTGTTCTGTGTCCATTTAAAACCTCTCTCCACAGCACCTCCTTGTTTACATGGTTACTCTGGCTTGTAAGAGTCTCTGTAAAAGTGGTTAGAGAGGAGAGCTCTGATACACCTTTTAACTTACCTGAAAAAGAAGTATAATGAATTCACTTACTCTAAGCTGGTGAACTTCATACAAGAGATAGGGAGCAAATTTTCAGTGAGGATGTACATGATTTACTGTCCTATGAAAGGATACAGTGGGATGCCTATAACCCTGTTTAAACCAGGGCTTTCCAGCTGCCAGAAATTTGAAATGTGATTTCTGTAGCATTTCTGTCCTTTAACTGGTATGAAAAGTTGAAAATTCAAAATTTCAAGAAAAAAATTGTTTTTAGCATTGGAGTCTTTTTTGATAGAATTAAACCATTTTTATAAAGACAACAAATTTTTAGTTTTCACTTAATTATTGTATAGTTTTGGAACATTTTTGTTTTTCAGATAGTTTCTTTGTAATAGGCAAACTTTCCAGTGAAAATACATTATCTGTTAATAGGATGATGCTCCCATAGTACCTGTAACCTAGAAACAGGGTAGATGAACATTACAAACCTATTAGAATTCAAAACCTCTGATGAAAAATTTTTTTCAAATAATTTATTTTTGCAGAACTAAGTTTTCTAAGTATGAATTCCAGAAGGACAAAATGGTTTTCATTGTTCAGTGCTGGTCTGTGGCATTAAAAGAATGCATGACATTTTAAAGAGAACAACAGGTTCCTTTTAAAAATAGTATTTAATTCAGGAATAACTCTACCCTGTGAAAGCTCATGAGTGGCAAAGCGTGTACGAATGCTCACTTGAATTTATAGACTGTGTATTTTACCCTTCTTCCTAATAAACTTGGAAATTAACTAAGAGATATTGCTTCTATTTTATATGTTTTATGCTCTGAGATTACAAGCCACTGTAGGAAATAGTGTATTTTGTAGGGGTTTCTTTTTTAAGAATGTCCCACTAAAATCAGGGGATATTTGTAGCATAAGGCAACCTATAGTAACCACGCTTCTCATCAGTGTCAGCCAGGGCTTTCTGAATAGCAAAGAGGACTTTAGAAAGAGCTCTTGGAGAAAGCCAGCCTCCTGCTTACTTTTTAATTTCCCTATTCTGTGGGGAAGGCAAAGTCCTGCACAGTTAAGTCACAGGTGGTCACATCCTGGGAGAAAAATAAGAGTGTCTGTCAAAACTAAAACATTTTGGGAAAAAAATTAAGTACATGTTTTAAAATACTATTCAGTTTAGAATCATCAGCTTTTTCCTGGTCTCCATGGTGTCTGTACTGCCTTTAGTGTCTTTTGCTAGAGAAAAAAGTGACCCTGCTGCTTACCATGGTGTCATAGACCTAGAAGGGTGTTTTGTGTGGTGGAAGGGAAAAGGTCACCATTCGCAGCCATCCTTATGCTCTGAGATACTGAGATACATGGAGGGAAGTGTAGTGACAGGGACCCTCATTGTTATCAAGAACTTGCTGCCAAATGCTTCAGGCCACTGGGAAAAGTTCTTAAGAAAATTGAGGCATTTTTAAAGAAAAATTATATTTTTTATGAGATTTTACACTTACAAAACCTGTGCTTTTTGAGTTAATGCAAGCTGTCTTTTGAAAGTTTTGGTTTGGATTATTTGTTTTTTTCCTTTGTGGTGTGAATGTGACTGAGAGACCATACACCAGTCCCAGTAGAGAAGCCAGATTCTAGTTTTCCCTCAAACCTGGCTGCCAGATTTCATGTGGGGTTTTATTCCCCTCTCTCTCTGCAGACTAATGTGTAGCCATGACAGCAGGGACAAGCTCTGGTTAGTTTGAGGCAGATAATTTTGGCAGGGATCACAGAGGTGCTGTGTATTCCAGAGGTGCTGTGTTGCACTGAGGTGCAGTGTGCTCCATCCCCAGTGCCTCCATGCTGAGGGGCACTCAGGTCGATTCTGAGGGGAAAGCAAATTGCTCTATTAATAGTAGGATCCCTACAAAAATCGCTTCGAGGGCATCAGTGACCATATCCAGTGTGATCCCAGAAAGCCAGAAAGCAAGGCAGTGACAAGTTTAAGTGGGATGAAAACCAGAGGCACAGCTCAGTTTTTACTGGGAAAGACAACAATAGTGTGCTCTTGGGGTAGGTGTCTCGCTCCCTTTTTTTCCTTATGTTTATAACTTTCTTGACTCCTGTGAATGCCACTGTGAGAGCCCAATGCTAAGAGCTCATGTGGTTTTAAAGAGGTGCCAGCCTTTGGGATGGCAGTAAGCTTGTGAGACAGAGAGGGGGAGGAATTGTGGACCATGGTGGGGACAGGAGTCTTAATATATATCTTATATCTTCCAGTATGTGCTTGGGACCCAAAGGAGAAAAAGGACAGGGAACACCTCTGGCAGAAGCTGCTGCAGCTGTTGTGTCCTGCCCCCAACACCAACCTGCAGGTGGAAATGGCACTGACCACAAAACCCATCTCTGTGCACAGAACCCTGGACTTGAATGCTGGACCTCCCCACTCAGGGTTCTGTGCACAGGACACTGCCTCTGTCGCAGTCCCAGATGCTGACACAGCTTTTGCTGCTGGCAGCAATGGAGATGCTGTCCCACAGTGAGTGAGCCCTGTGCACACTGCTCTGCTGCAGCCTCACACGCTGCCAGCCCAGACTTGCTGCCCTGCAAGGTGCCCCTGCTGCCAGGTTGGGGCTCAGAGCACTTAGATGATCTTGCTGAGTGTTTAAAGCAGTTTGAAATAAACCTGCTGAGGAAAAAAAATAAGCACACTTACAAAAGACCTCAATTACAAAGACATTCCCACTCCTCTTTGCTTTCCTGTTAAAGTACTGATAGGTTATCTGTTGTGTGGGGGTGGAAAAAGAAGAGCAAGGGTGAGGAGTGAACAAAGCAAATGACTCCTGAGTTCAACTCAGAAGAAATCTGAGCTGCTCATACCACAGTAAGCTTCTTCTTACATTGTCTTTCCTCCCAGAAAAACATCGTGATTGTAAAAAAAAGATGTTGTCAGCACAAGCTATATATTGTTAGAGGGACATGGAGCAGAGCAAGGTGAACTACTCACAACTGTCCCTGTTGTAGATGCAGGAGAGCTGTAACAATTTGCTACAATTGCACACAAGTCAAATAGCTTGTTTATGTATTATGTCACATTTCTGCACCAATTCTTGATAATACCATGCTTCATCTTCTTCTGCCATATGCACTTCCCTTCATTTGTGGCTACTGCAATAACTCCTTTATAGGAAAATAAAGTCATTTTACTTTGTAATGTTCTGCACGTTAATAGCAGAAGTTACTGTGAAGGCTCAGAACTTGTTTAGCATTAAGCTTCCACCTTTTTCCTCTCCACAAGCTCTTGGTCCCCAAGGTGAGTCACTGGTTCTCATTTTGTTACATTTGTGGTTATTTTTCTTACTTCCCTTCTTTGGGTCTAATAAACACTGATGGTGAACAGGAGGATAAACTGGATTACCATACTAGAGCTTACAAATTTCAAATTGACTGTTACCATCTTTCTGAAGCAGACAATAAAATAAAATATTTCTCATGTGTACTGCATTTTAATAACAAGAAGGAGGAACTTGATTTTAGCTGTCATGTATTGCTGAATGCTTTGTTTCAGCCACTCTCAACCACGGGTGGCCCTTCTGTTTAATTCTACAGTAACTGCAAAATGCTGTGATTGGTGTGGTGGGTTTCCTTCCCCAAAACAGAGGGAGCCAGTTTTGGAAGCATTAAGATAATGCCTTTGGGATTCTGTTTTCATTGGAATGCTGAGCAGTCCTAGATTTACAGCTCTCTTTGCAGAGCTATTATCTCTTTCTAATGACTCTTTTGTATTAAAGGAAAATTATGGAAATCTTCCAGTACTGTTAAAATGCTTCTAATCTTCCTTAATTTGCAGGAAGATAGCAGAAATCAATGAAGGGTGAGAGGAAATAAATAAGGCATCCATATAAGCTTTGCTGGCTAAGGAAATGCATAAAAAAGTTTTCACCACCTGGATACAGAAAGGACCAGAGAACATTCATTCTTGGTAATAGGAGTGTAACACACCAATAATAGTAATTTTTTTGTCCTCAAAAAGAGCATGGTGTCAAAAAGGCTTGCTTGGAAGTGATAGCTATGTAGGATCTGCCACATGTGAAGTGTGTTTTTTTCATTAAAGCTCATACTGCAAACAGAGCACCAATCTGTGGCTTAGAGAATGGGTATGCCTTCTCACTTGGTATTTGTTTAATGTTGCTCAGGTTTTATTTTATTTATTTTATTAAGCTGTTGAGGAGGGAAGAGATTTGTTTCCTTTGATATTATAAGTTTTACCCTCTGGTGCTGCCACTTTGCAGAAGACAGTCTCCACTAAGGACAGGGTGACCGTACTTCTTCCCTGAGTTCTTAAGGCTGTGTTAGGAGTCCTGAATATTTAAGTACAGACTCTTTCAATCAGCTTAAAGCCAAATATCACTTACTGGATAGGACAAGCTTTCAGGAGAGGGGAGCTAGAAAGGAAAGGTTAGTTACTGCTGCTCAGTGAGATTGACAGCAATCCTGTTTGGCATGCAGATGGAGAACTGGATGGAAATGTTTGCAAGAAAGCAGCATGTCATATTTTGAAGCTGAATTAACTCTGTGCTTTGAACACTTTTAATCAATTCTGCAGAGGATATGTGTTGTATTGCACAAACGGATTACTGCAGATATGCTGAAAATTCCTGTCACCAAGAGCCCAATTTTATACCTTGCTTCCTCATGATTTCGCCTTGTAGTGGTGTGCAGTTTTCTTTCCCATAAGAGCATCATTTTTTGTTCCCAGTGGCATTTAAGATCCCTCTGTCTCTGAAAGTGAATGGTGATTATGTTTTTAAATTCTAAGTATAACTGCAAAGCTACCTCAGCAGTACAAAGAGGTGCCAGTGTGTGCCTGTACTGCTGAGGCAGGGCAGGGCCAAGGGCGAAGCTGGGGGCTGTGCCCAAAGCTCTGTACGTACCCATGCTGGGTTCAGCCTCTCCTGACTCCTGCCTGCACTGCCATAAAGAAGGTGAAAGAAAGATAGCAGAGACAGGGTGGCTTGGAAAGGCCCGAAGTGCATCATGTGCTTGATGATTTCTGCAGCAGTGGCCTGTCGGAAGGGTCTGCCCGTGAGTGTGGTACAGATGACAGGGCTGGTGTGGGTCAGTGCTTATTAATGGATTATTTCCTTTGCCAGTCCCAGCAGTGAGGACTCCTCTGTGATGCTTCAGGTGCTTCCCCAGGGATGAGAGTGGGGAAAAGTTATCTGCCTTCCAAAATTCAGTATCATAGATATAAGAAATTTTGTTTCTTGCATGTTATACTTTGAGGTTCAACTCCATTTCATAGATATTTATTAATTTTAATTTCATTAGATGGCACACTCTTTAATAATTTCCCCTGTCTCTGGTCTCCCCTCCCTTTCATGTAAGAAATTCCTAAAAATCATCTAAATGTTGTTATTGGGTTCTTCTATGTTAATCATGGTTTTGGTCAAAGGCGGTAATAAGTAGTCATTTGGTTGAACTGAATTTCCTGCCAAAGTTAATAAGAATGATCATACTAAATTTTTTATGTAAAATACACAGCTTGAAATTAGGAACTAGCAAGAGCATGATGCAAAAACTCTGATTCTCCTGGGGAGATGCTGATGTTGCATTTTATTATTCCGCTTTCCTTTTTCTTCCATATCATGTGACAAACCCTATTTGTTCTGAACTTCACATACTTTCTAGACTCCAACAGAAACTTAAAGCAGTTGATTTGCTTGGCTTCTTAGGCCCTTTTGAGAAAAAACAGGCAATAAGCCTAACACTTTGTTTTTAAAACACTGTATTCAGAATTGGATAATAGGGTAATTCTATGACCTTCTGTAGGGTCATATCAGATTTTTTTAAGCAGCATTTGCTAATGTTCTGCCATAGCTACTTATAATTGTAAGAAAGTGTCTTGTGCTTGTTTTTAATTTTGAACAGTTCTCATTGCTGTCCAGAGGACTGGGGATGCATTACAGGTTTCTGCATTGCATCAGAATAGGTACTGGCATTTTCACAACTGATCTGAACTGCCTTGTAATGAGCTGTAGCAGTGTTGACAAAGAATGCAGGCTGCAGAGCCTTGTTTAATTTTTTGTTGTGATTACATACCTCTAAAAATAAGCCAGTGATTGAATCCAGTCCTTAATTTGAAAGGGATGAGATGGAACTGGGAGTAGGAAATGTCATGCCTGAATCCCTTAATCACTAAAATCAAAGCTTTTGCTGGTGTCCCGTGCTGAACCTTTTCTCCTCACTGGAGGCCTGTGTCTTTAAGATAAGGCAGTGGGGATGTATCTTCAGAGTAACCTGCTTGGAGGCTTGGAGGAAAATCTTTTGTTTCCAAGCAGGAGGGCAAAGTGTTCTGCCACATGGGAGAAGACAACTAGTACTTGAGAATAAAGTGCCAATTTCAGCATTGTCAAGGCAAACCATTATTGCTGTGATGCCATGGGCTGGAGGCCACCCCTGTGCTGGTGTGTCAGATGCTCTGATTACAGCTGGATGTACTGGCTTCATTGTGAGAACAGCCATACCAACCTGTCCCTCTGAAAATAGCTCATCCCCAGGCTCAAGCTGCACCCTTCTCACCCCAAGGCCTTCTTTCTTCCCTACTCCTTGACCTTGGAGGGTAGAGTTTGTCTGGTCTAATTCTGGATGTTCTCAATGTAAATCTCTACATGGGCATTATGCCCCCAGGGTGTCTCTGCAGTCAGTCCTGTGGGGAGAACAACACCAGCACTTCTTGTACCTGTTAAAGAATGGGATGAGTAGTGTCCTGGAAGTGTTGCTCTTGCCTATAAAAAGCCTCTTGCTGAGCAGTTTTGATTTGCAAGGTTGAATCCTATCGTGTCAGTCCCTGAGGAGGATTTCTTAAAAATGGCAGTTAATCCAAATGAATGCTTTTGGTTTTATCTGGATGCATGTTCTAGTAATACTTTATGTAAATAACATGTATTTCACATTTGGCTGCTCCAAGTACTAGAGTTCCAGAAGAGAGTGGAAGTGAAGGAGGCCAAATGCGTGAGATCTGCCAGGAAGATTCCATGTTTTCTGCTCAGGAAGGATGACCTAGAAACTGGTCTAAGAAAGCACTTGCTTGTCAGGGACTGTCTTTAGATGCCTTAAAGTCTAAGAAACAATCATAATCATGCTTTCCCTTCAAGCATAATGACTCTTTTTTATTCTTTAATCCAGAAATCCTTTGTACTTTCTGTTGTAAAACTGAGAATGCACTTCTTAAAATGAGACCTGCACAGGCACTTGTAGGCATGACATTTTCATGTATATTACAGACGGAATTACAGATCTGTCAGGGCTTTCTTGTTTTGGTTGTCAGTTGCTCAGAGTCCACATTGTGCTGTCACTTGCCACAGTGTCTGTGCTTCTGGCCACAACATGGGTTGTACTGCCAGTGTGCTTTTGCCATGAAGGACTACAGAATAAATTCCTTCATGGATCACTGCAGACAGTGTGGGTTTGGGTCTTCCCCCTTTACTTCTTTTTATACAAAAAACCATTTTTCCTTGAATTGGAAACTAAGTTGGACCCCTGGCTTTGGGATGATAAAACAAACTCTTCCTGGAGAGTGGCAAAAATAAATAAAGTGTGTCCCTTTCTTTTTGAATACGTACAGTACAGTTGCTTTTCTTCAAGAAAATATCAACAAAACCAGTCCACACTCTGGCCGGGATTAGTACTAATAATCAATTTCACCTTTGGCAGGGTCAGGTTGTGCTTGGGCCTTTTGATTTCAGCCAGTTGCTTTGAGTCTTTTCTGTGCTGCTCCAGAGAGACACTGGTCTTTCTCCAGATGGTTGCTACAATATTACAACATTGTTTTTGTGGATTTTTAGGGCTTCCACTCTGTGGACCAATCTTACAGGCTGGGTCCCATTGGAAGCTGGTGCAAAGGCAAGGCAACAACATGCTTTGCCCTCTTCAAGTGAAAGATTAGACCCTAAGTCAGTCTTGGTGTTTGACACTGGTGTTTCAGCTCTGTAGAAACAACATTAAATATGTACAGAACGAAGGAAGAATGAATGTTAAGATAACACCGAATCTTTGGGGATGCTCTGGGGAGCTTTCTTTGCCTTGAATTTTCTTAAGAAATGACAGAAGAGGGGATATTGCATCCTGTCCTTGAACTCTTGGGAAGTAAAAAGTTAACTGGATTAAGAACAGCTCTTTCATGGTGGTATACTTTAATTCAGTCACTTACGAGAAGAACTTGTGTGTCATTAAAGAGATATTGATGTTAGGGATGGCAGAATGCTGGCAAGAAAATGACCAAGTGTTAAAGTAATGGTAGTTGTGCTTAAGCCTCATTGGATCCATTAAAGAAGCCGTTTTTAGATTGCTGGTGAGTACTTTTACTCATTAGTATGGAAGTAGACCTCCTGTATGTATGTGTGGGTGTTTTTGTTAAATTGAAACTCTGAAAGGATGTGGGAGAGACACACTTGGAAATTTTCCAGACTTAGACTCATCCTCTTCACAGAGATTATTCATGAGACTTAAAAGTACACATTTATCATACAATCACAGCAGAAAATAATTGAAGACATTTTGCTATCACCCCTTTTCTTTACCATGTTATCTCCCAGAACTTAATCTGAAGAACCTCTGGGTTTAATTTTAACACTTGAGTTCTGATAAAAAAGAAGTTACAGCTAAAACTGTACTCTTTGTAGCAGCTTTCTGATTATTCCTCATGTTTGTAGGTGAGCTATTGTGACAATCCTTGAGTTTCTGAATCAGATGAAAATACTTTCTTGTACAGAATTTATTGCATTTTAAAATAGGGCAGCTTCTTCCAAAATGGGCTGCCATTAGGAAGAGAGAGTGAGGAAGCTTATATGTAAACACTCATTTGGTCATGGAAAATATAAAAGCATTTAAGGTCATTTGGGAGAATTATCCACAAAATTATCCCATATTAGAAGAACTCATCTGTTAAGGTCAAGCTTGGTTTCATGCTGAAAATATTGTGTAAGAAACATCGTGTAAGAAAGAGATGCAGTTTTTTTTTACTGATTATTTATAGTAGTTTCCATAGTACCTATGATTCCATGGGGAATTGTGAGCCAAATATCAAAGGATAAATTGTTTACAAGTTTATTTCTCCAATAAATAATTTCTAAATGTGGGATGTGTACCAAGCATCCTTAGGTTTTGCTGTGGTTCTTGTTTCTCACTGGTGTGAAGGTCCTGGGGTTCTGCTTTGTTGACTGACTGTGCCTGAAAGGCTCAGCATGCCAGGGGTCTGTCATGTTGGAAAACCCTTCTTCAGGGAGCTGACAGGGCAGCTCCTACCCCATTGCTGCAAGAATCAGATGCTGTGCTTTCAGGGAACATGGTGTGTCTGCCAACACCTCATCTTCCCTTTGGCTAACCACAGGCTGGCTTTTGTGGGTTAATTTCAGAGTATAGATAGGGTTTGCACATGAATAGGGAAGAGTTGAAAGGAGTTTTCTCCTCCAACTTTATGGACCAGGTAGTTCCTGGGTGAAACAGCATCAGTGGCATTTACTGCATTTCTTCCGTTCAGGGAGGAAGTGGCCACCATGGCCAGTTATGGCTGGTGGAAGGCACCTGGTCTGCAGTCTAGCATGAGCCCTCAGGGTCTTTTGTGCCTTTTGCTGGATGTGAGAACTACTCTTTCAGATCAGCAAAAGACTTTGTAAATTATTTTAACTGTGCCCCAATGTAGCTGTAGGAGAATTATAGTCCTGAGAAGGTGTGGTACTGTATCTTCCACTTAGTTAGTGGAGGCAGTTTGGAACATAAAATATCTGTAATCCACAAGCTTGTACTTGCTCACACCTCAATTTCTGGTATTGATCAGTGAAGCATTTGACTTGCTTGGTCTGGACTGCCTAAAAGTTGTTTTGATTATTCACAGCTTTGAAGGGCAGCTACACAGTAAAACATGATACACTGAATATTAGATATTTAAGAAGAAAACTTACAATGATGCAGGTCAAAAGGTGCAGTAAGGGAGTGTTCTGTACATATCCTGCAGATAGCATCTAGCAGTACTAGCCTAATTTAGAAAAGTGCAGAGAGAAGAATCTTGCTTTGAAAGATCTGCAAAATCCATATTTATAAAATGGTACGAAGAACTGGCCTCTGAGTAGGAAATGAGCATTTTCTTGAAACAGATACTGTTTAAGATAAAATCTTCACAAAAGGATCATTTAATATTGAAGAGTCACAGATCCCTGGGATATTCTTCCATGTTTTAATATCTCTTTCACAAAATGACAAGATGAAGATGTTAGTATAAAGGCAAGACAAAAGTCCTTTATCTCTTTATATCCTGGTGGATAGTTTCTAAAAGTAGTGTTGCAGGATAGTGAAATGCTATCTCAGTTCAACAAAAAAGCCTGAGAAAAGAAAGATGATTCTTTACAAAGTCAGTTGCAAACTCATTCCCTGTAGTGCCTGAATTCTTGAAAATGTATTTTACTTTAATATAAAAATATCCTAAAATGTGTATTATTGAAGAAATCTCCTGCTGCTGGGGGGCAGCTGTCATCATCCTCTGGGTCACTCCCTTGCAAATCCATAATCCCTGGCCATAATCCCTTTTAAAATATATATTTTCTTAGTATTTAATGTGACTTTCTGTTTGTTTTCTGTCACACAAACCTTTGCTTCCTATGGAAGCTGTTGGGGGGAGTCCTTTAGAGTGCATTTGATGCAATTTTCTTTTGATAGAGCTGTCTTTCAAAGCTTTTCCTGTGCTGGCATCCCTTTGGATGGAGCACAGAACCTGGTTTGTATCTGGCAGGGACTCATCCTTTGGAGAGGTCACACTCTGAGCAGCCCAGGAGAGATTGTCCCAGAGCACATTTGGTGAATTTGTGGACAGAGTCAGGTTCTGTTCCCTGGCTGTGGGCTGGTGTGGGTGCTGGGTGAAGGTGATGGGAGTTTTTCCTGCTGGCTGGAGATAAAGGGGTTGATATAAAGGAAAGGTCACAGAAATTGCTTAAACCTTTTCTTGAGATTCTACTTCTTGAATTTTTACTTAGAAAATGAGGATGACATTAGCTAGAAAGGTTAGAGCAGTCAGATGTCTTGAAATAAATGTTTCTTCCTTGTATTTTCTTACAGAGTTACTTTTTTTTTGGGGGGGGGAGACATTATGAGAGCAGAAAAACTGATTTTAATACTAATTTTTTCTTTGCTTTTGGCATAGGTGGTGGGCTGCTGTCTCATTTTGACTGTTTGATCAGGGTGAGAGACAAAAACATTTGGAAGGAAAAATGTCAGTGTATTATCTGAAAGGTAGGGCAGAAAGGTCAGTAAGTGGCACAGCAAAAATGACTTGGGCTTGCACGGCTTCATGGAGATGAGCAAACTCTTCATTCCCTCAGTCTCAGTGCCAGAAAGTCAGCATTACCAGACTGCTGGCACTGATCATCACAACAGGTGTGGAGGTTGGAATAAGTGGTTTTTATCTGTTCCTAGATGTAAAAGGTTCTCACCAAATAACGAATGAAGCTGTTGATACTCTTTTATGTGTGGTTTGGTGAATAGTGTTAATATTGCAGAGGAACTGGAGGTGGTATTTCAAACTGAGGAGAAATGCTTGCAGAGCAGCCTACTCAGCCTGGTAAACAAAGAACTTTTTGAGGTAGTTAGAAGGAAGCAGTGCATTTTCCATAAAGATTAGAAAAAAGAACAGAAGCCTCAATAAAGAAGTGTCTAAAAGTCAGAAACAGAGACCCATAGTAAAAAAGCATGAGTCCTGCTTGGTCACCATAAAAGGAGATGTGCCAATAGTAAAGCTCTTTTTTAGAAAATAAGGGATTGCATTGGTCTGCAGAGATAGCAGAGCAGAGAACCAAAATGATTAAATGAAAAATATGCTCCAGCTGTCAGTGATGTCCATTGAAAGAAGGAGGGCTACTGGAAGCGAAGCTTGGGAGTGGAAAATAGCACAACCAAGAGGACTCAAGTGAGTGAATCAGGGAGTGTTTCTCTGATTATTGCCAGAATCTTAAAGTGAACGAAATAGTAGATCTGACAAGGATTTTTAATGACTATCAATTCAATCAAATTGGTGACTGTCCTTAAAGAAACACCCAGCCAGAAACGTAGTACTCAATTTTAAGAACAGGTAGAAAAATTCGGTCTAGTCAATATGAACTCATTAACTGTATTCCTCTATGACCTGAGGGCTTCGAGCATGTGTTGAAGGAAAGACTAATTAAAAGAAAAGAAAAAAAAAAGGCAAAAGGAAAATAACCTAATGTTTTTGTTTGTTTTTTTTTCTTTTGAGAAGAGCTGATTTTCAAAAACGGGAGATGTACTAGACCTGATTTTTATGTTAATATTGTCTTGAAAATCCCAGGAATTGTGGAAGTTTGGTGTGCTGTGTCTCCATAACCACAGTAAACTGTGCAAGTGTAATGGGAATTATACACTGAACAAGAGGTCAATCCTGATTATTGAACCACACATTTGTCACCATCCAGTATGACTTAACCTTTTTTATGAATGGAAAGTGAAGCAGAGACTAAGTTGTAATAAGAGAATAAGTTGTCCCTTATTTTGGCACTGTGCAGCCAATGCCAAAGTAAGAGAGGAATCACTCTACAAAAACTGAAGAATTGGATTAAAGCTTGTTTTTCTCAGCTGGGTCTGAAATAAGATACAAGTCAAGTACAAAATTCTATATTTGTTTATGAGCTATCAAGGGCACATCCCCATGTTAGGGAATGAATTGTTTGCTTGGCACAAGGTCTGCAGAGGAAGATGTGGTGATCATTGTTGCCTTACATTTAATCTGTAGTTCAGAGTGGCATGTGGTGGAAACAAAACCATCCAGTGGGCATAAACAGGACTGCTGTATACAAGGCTGTATGCAAAGACATCTGCCTGCTCTACTTAGCTCTGCTGAAGCTTGACTGAAAAAGTATCACGTCCATTTTTGGCCATCCTTCATCAAGAACTATGTGGGCCATCCTGAGGTGGTTCTGATCTACCAAAAGTTTACAGAATTTTACGTATTAAAAAGTTTGAAAGCAGTGGGTTTGTTTAATTTACACAAAAGATGCAAAACACTTCAAGTTTCTTGCATATAACCACAGGCAAAGAGGCAATATAATTCTCTGCATCCGCAGGAAATAAGACTCCAAAACAGAATGAAAGGGAGACATGTCAACATCAGTATTTCTCTGATGATGAGGATAGCTAAGAATTGAAATAGATTGTCTAGCCTGTTCTGACCTTCTAGGTAGAGTGGTTTCATGGCTTTCATAGATAGCTGTGTCTTGGAATAGCTCAGCTGCAGCTGGTTGTGGCTGTCAGGATTTCCAACTGTCTTCAGTGACTTAATGTTTGTATACAGCCAAGCACAAGGGTTTACACAGTGATAAGAAGCAAGTAGAGAAGGTCACAATGTGTTGTTTTAGGAAGAGGAAGTGTGTGTAGATTTTCAATGCCTAGAGTTTGTTGGTGAATTCTACTGTAAAGTGAGATAGATCTGCTGTATTTGTTAAATCACCCAAAAATGTATGAATGTATGACAGAATGTCCCATTAAGTGTCAAGTGAAGGAATCAGAGACTGCATCAAGTCCTCTGTCGACAGGCTGCTTTACAAAGAGGAAATAGCAATTAATAGCAGTGCACATTCTCTGATGGGTGTATGGCCTACCTATCCAGACACCTGAGAGGTCTGTAGCATTATTTGCAAATCCCTCACATGAGGAAAAAGACTGCTCAGACCTACTGGCCTGAGTGCATTTTAAACCCAGCCTTTCTCGGATATGGCAAGATGTTTCTTGGACACAGCAGGGCAGCTGCAGCTGCATGTGAGTTAGTCAGTCTGGCTGTTGTAGCAGGACTTTCTACTTGCTAATTTGTACATGATGTGGCATATGGAGCTGAAAATTGCTTATTCTGTATAGTCATTAAAATAGAGAGCAACATCTTTTCAGGAATGGTGGGGAACATCACTTGCCTCAGCATGACCAGAAATGTAGTTCTGACACCCATGGTATGTGCCAAAAAATACTGGCTCTATCTCCTAAGACCTCAGCCCCACAGTGGGGCTCTAGCCCAAGATTTTGGGAGTGAGAAACAAGGAGGAAAAAACCTTCTCTGCCCTTACTATAAAGGTATGTCCAAGCTCTGCAGGTGACATTGCCTCGTTGATGTGGTTGATATGGTAAGGGAGCAGGAAGATGTGTGTGTTGGCCAAACCCCAACCAATGCCCAAATGCATGAATGGAAATGAACTCACAGAAAGTACCTTCATAAGGTGCTGATCCAAAACTCCTTTGAGTGGAAGAGGTTATTCTCTTGGTGATAGATTTGGCTCATATGGTTGCTATATTTATTTTTCCACTAGAGCTTTTCTTCCAAATTTGTGAAATAAACATTTTTTTAAAATGTACTGCAAAAAGTGTATGTGTGTAGGACACCTGGTATTAGATTTTCTTTCTTTCCTTTTTTTTTTTCCTCTCCCTCTTGCCTCTTTTTTCATAATTTGGATGAACTGGGTTAGGCTAACACTGGACAAATAGTTCAAGTATCAGAACTGAGATGATGGTAAATTTAGGTAGGAAGCTTATATGAACTATTCAAAACAAGTGGATAAACTGGATTTGGCAATAATAGAAAAATTCTGGTTACTTTTGAATAGCAACCACATTATAAAAATAACTTAGTCCTGGTGACATAAATGAAATCTGTAACTTGCTTTATTGAAAGGAACAATTATAGAAAAAATGATTTCCACCTATTCCAACCTCCTGTTAGAGAACAAAGACCACAATTTCTAGAAGCTAGTCCAGAGATGAATAGAAACAAAAATAATGAAGTCTCACAAAGCAACAAAATTAGATTAAATGTGGATTCTAAATGTAAGTGAAAGAAGGAAAAAGAATTCCATCCTTGTTTCTGTGGGGAGGTTTTAAATACAAACCTTTCAGGGAAAGACAAATTTGGCTCTTTAATCAAGTTCTTAGCCAAAATGTACATGCTCATAGAGAGAATACCAGAGCAAAGGAAGTAGTGGGTAGACCATATCACAAAGAGGTTTCTCTTTTTCTAAATTACATTTACATTAATTCATCAGTGTAGAAATGCACTGCACATTGTGTCTTGAGCTTCCCTTTGCACATGCACAGGGATGGGCGTGGGCAGCCCTGTCCATTGTGCATGCAGGGGTGGGGGGACAGGAATGCACAGCTCCCCTTCACTGTGTGGGAGCCAGCTTGGGCATGCTCAGGCCTCTCAGTTTGGACTATAAATCCTTTCAAGAAGATTTTTCTGGAATAAATATAAAAGAAGAAAGATGGTGTGCAATGTAAATGGCCCTAGCCCTGGGAAGGTTTTGTTCTCATTACTGAAGAGGGCACTACTGAAGGCATAAGACAGTCTTTGGATTTTTTATTTCGGGGGAGTCAAGATCGATATGGGAAGGTTTTGGGTTTTGAATTTGTTTTCCTAGAAGGGTTGGTCAGGTTCCTCTGTGCTCCTCCTCCCTGCTGTGAAGATGCTTAAGCCTAGGATAAAAAATAGTAAGATGAGAACGGAACTCCACAATGAGGGAGCTGCCAAAAGTGCTGGATTCACTGTCCTGTCATAATTGTGTGCAAGTCCTTCAAGGATGAAAACCTGATGTGCATTAGGTGTGTGCACATAAAGACAGTCTATTTGAGAGGTCAACAGCAGTGTTTGTGGGAGAAAGCAGTAGAGAAAGAGGATAACCAAACAAACAGAACTCAGGGATCATGGTCTAAGACTTACAGTCAAACCAGATTAAAATTAAATCCTTAACAACATCAGAAAATATTTTTAGGCTGTTATCCTGTAATCTAACCCTCTATCTGTTAATATTTATTTATATGGATTCTTGAGTAACAACTGGATTGATCTTTTTACTACTGACCTCCTACTTTTAAATTTTGAAAAAGGTAGGGGAAAAGAGAGCTTGTCAAGAAGTTTTCCTATTCCTCATGAATTTCCTGGTAGTGCTGCATGGCTGTCTAAACAATGACCCCAGATATTTCCCAACCCAGCATTTGTGTGGGCACACCATTTACCTCCTTCAAGCCAACTGACACCTAACTTGGATTTTAAACTTCTTTCCTCCTTCCCTACACTTTGGTTTTCCTGGAAGGAAAACAGGCAGAATGGTCATGGCACATGGTGGTGGGATTTATGGGATGCTCTGTAGAGCCCAGGTGTCTTGTTCATGTGCAGCACACAATAACATCCACTCTCTTGCCTTTTTCTCTGACACCCTCAGCACACTTCATCAAGTTGTACTTGTAAGCTTGTGGTGCACTTCACTGGGACTGCTTCACTGCTTGATCACTGATATTTGCTAGAGCTCAAATGCTGTTTCAGACCTAGAAGTTGTGAGTTTTTTCATATCCAGATTTTCTTCTTGTATTTCTCTGTTACACATATAATGACAATGTTTTATTATATTGATCCATCCCTCTGGATTTATTCTTTGTAGAGATGATTCAACATTGGCAAACACAGTAGAATGAATTAAGCTGAAATGTCTATTTTTTACAGCAAGACTCATTCCAAAACTATCAGACATGACTATTTGCCAAAGAAGGGGTAGTTTTGCACATCAGCAGACTAGCTTAGATGGTTGTCTCAGAATGGGTGTCTCAGGTTGTCTTAGGTGGCTTAATTCTATAAATTCAGAGCAATAAGGTGTGAGAGACATTTACTTTATTGTAGCAACTTCATGTAGTTGTCAAGTACATCACTAGGTAGTGCTTTACTTACATTACTCTGGGTACTAGTGCCACCCAGTGGAGAACAGGAATCTGGTCTGCTTCTGAACCAAGAAAAAAATGCAAAGAAGGATTTCTTACTAATAAAGATGCAAACCCACTAATTTTGAGAAGAAAATAAGAGTTTTGTTCACTTTATATATTAATTCATTATCTTGCTATTGTCTTACTGTGATAGCTTAATTTTTTCCCGCCAGTTTTGTTTTCTACTTAAGGTAATCTGTATTTTTAAATTGTGCTGAAATGAAGCTTATAGATTATATTAAATTACATTATTTCATTATTTCAAAGTTCTGTTTTTCATTGGATATGATGAATGTTATTTATTTTGAAATGTTTTTATATACTTCATAATTCCTTCTATATAAAAGAGAACATGAAACATATAAAAAAGTAATAATTTAATTTTGCTATCCATAATATATTTCTCAAATTCCTGCATCCCTGACCTCAAATCTGGTTTTCTGGCAGAAAACTGGAAAAATACATGAGATTTTTTTTCCTTGAGATTCAGAAATACTGTTTTTGGTCTCTTGAGATCTTATTAGGAACTAATATGTTCTCAAATGACTGGTACACTATAATTAGGTACTTGTAGTCAAGTTTGTTCTTTTAGGTGAACGTGCTATCAGTCCTGAAATGACTGATTAACAGTCATTTGATCAGTCTGTTTAAACTGATAACATGCTATCAGTCCTGAAATTCTCAGGAAAATTAGGGGTTAAAGACATTCACAAAGGAGGAAGCTTGGCAAGGTACAGTTGACAGAAGTGTGAAGCTCTCTGCATGTTGCCTGAAGCTTCCCTTTCACCAGCTGTGAGTGGCATTCCATGGTTTTCCATCGGAAGGCTGCCAGGGCTCCTGCAGAGCCACTGGAATTGCTCATGCTGCTTGCTGAAGGCAGCAAAGGCACCAGGGAGGGAGCCCAGGTGTGATGAAGGTGGCTCTAATGTTCAAAAACTTTGGTTCCTCCTCCACCACTGCCTTCACCTGAAAAGGTGTGTCCTAAGTTGACTGTATGATGCTTTTATCCCCAGTCGTCTTGTTCTGTTTATGCTGAATAATAAGTTTTGCGCCTTTAAGACT
>JAYDZK010000001.1:96111123-96149308 GCA_034509185.1 Euphonia xanthogaster | reverse complement strand
TTCTTTTCTTTGGACCTGTTGAACCTGCTCTGGACTGAACACCCAGCAGAGCACCGGCAGCTCGCACCTGCGGCCACTGGGACTGATGCCGGAGGGACTGATGAGAGACTGAGTGAGCTGAGCTGCAACCTGGAGAGGGAACTTTCTGGGTTCATCATCTCTTTTGGAGCAGCGAGGGGTTTTATTGTTTAATACTGTTTAGGTTTTATTGTTTAATAAACAGATTTTTTTCACTTTTCTCAAAGGAGGTATTTTCTCCTGGACTGGTTGGGGGAGGGGCCGATTGAATCTGCTCTCCTAGAGGAGCCCCTTTGCGGGGTTCTCTCCCAAATTTGCCCTGAACCAGGACAGGGTGGGATTTTAGTTGAAGAGTGCCTGTCTGGTTTGCTGCTGAATCCCTGGAGCTGTGAGCCCT
The DNA here is from genome assembly GCA_034509185.1 of Euphonia xanthogaster. Taxonomy (NCBI): domain Eukaryota; kingdom Metazoa; phylum Chordata; class Aves; order Passeriformes; family Fringillidae; genus Euphonia; species Euphonia xanthogaster. The sequence goes on along the minus strand of JAYDZK010000001.1, from coordinate 96,148,893 downwards.
GGCTGAACCTATCACCGAAGGGATACTGGGGACAGATGAAGGTGATACAGAGACTCCATCATCAAAAGGCATGAAAAGGCACTTTTTAATTAGAAATCTACAGTTCTTATAGAAACAATGGTGGACCTAAGACCTGATTGGCCTTTAGAAATCTTCTCTTGCCTATTGGTCAAGAAGGGACAACTCCTTCTTGTAAACATCTTTGACAAACAGAGATTGCCTGCCAGGTACAGAGATTGAGATAAAAATTGTTTTGATTCTTTCTCTGAGCTTTCTCACAGCTTCCTAGGAAAATCCTGGGAGATCTATGTCTCTCTCTGTTCAGAGGATATGTGATTACCACATGAACCCAAGTGGAACAGCCCACCCTGACATCCATACTGTCCCATCCCAGAGCGCTGCCTGTGTCCTCTGTCTGATCTAAGACTTTGTTCAGGTCTGCTCATGAGCTGCTGCAAAACAAATTAATTTTTCAAGTAATTGATTGCTTGGCAGGTGGAAAGAGATAAAATTATTTTCACTCAGTGTTTCTTGGCAATCTGACTGTTTCTGTTGTGTTGCGAGGGAGACGCGTCCATCATGGCTCACAGCCGCACTGTTAGTCATATGCTGGCCTGGTTCAATTCTGCCCAGATTTTGGAAAAATGAATCCTCTCAGGGAAAATGCAGCCTTTGCCAGCCCAGTGAATTGATGCTGAGGGGCCACTCAACTCTATGTATACCTGGCGTGTCTGAAGCTGTAGTTGCAGGCTCATGAAATATCACCCCATAGTGCATGAACGTTTTGACAAACTCCACTGCATCAGGTTGGATTTTTCCAGTGCTGTTTTTCATGTCCTGGGGGTTGCTGTCTTCAGCCCCACTGCAGCTCTGGGGTTTCTCCTGGTGTGGGCAATGGGGACTGCAGGGTTGGGATAGGGAGTGGCTGCCCTGTCAGCGTGGGCCAGGCATGGTCATGGCCAAAAGAAAGCAGGTATGGACTTCAGAGAAACCTCTCTTGCTTTGTTACTAATGTTTCAGTTAGCAAACCAGTTCCTGAGCAAATTCTTTTCCAGTCTTCACCTCAAAAAAAAAAATCAGCTTTTTTTTTTTAGCTCCTTTAGGTTTGTTGCTTATTTTTTCATATTGCCCATGACCTCAGAGTCATGCCATAGCCACCAGATTTGCTTTTAAAGCTGCTTCTGTAAAGGTAGTGGGTGTATGTGAGATTCTTTGAAAGAAAAAAGCTACAATTTGCCATGTGATATTTCTTTATATGTATGGGAATAAGGAGACAAGTGGTGATTGGGAGTTAGAACATTACACTGCTTTACTTTAAAGGTTGTTGGTGACTGTTCTTTGTGATGGAATAATGACTAATTTTTCAAAAATTATTAATTAAAAAGAACTCTGCTGAGTGATTTTCCTTACTTCCTGGGGGCTTGTACATGGTATTTTGCAGTGACTCTGAATGGAGCATGATTACAGCGTGTACCAGTGGAGATGTGTTAATTCCAACTGACCAAAAAGCTGAGGCCTGTGCGTCAGGACACGTGTCTTTTACAGCATGTTTGCTGCAAATGTAGGGATCATAGTTTGAAAATGTTTTGCTTAATCATTATTCAAGCTGTAGTTTTCAAGAAGGCTGACGATACAGATATAAACTTCGCTGGACTGAGATTAGGGAAGTGTGTGTATGCAGCTTTGTAAAGTAAAAGGAAACGTCATTCTTTTTCTGTTTACGTACAGACGTACACAAGTTTCTGCATCTTTAACTGTCGTAGATACTGCGGGTGCTGCACGGGACATCTGTGATGCAAAGAGTGTTCACTGATTCACTGATACAGAACATGAGGATGCCTCTGATGACTCACTTTTTCCCTCAAGCTTTCTTTTCCCGTTAAGCAGAAACAAAGCTTAACAACTTTTACCAGAATTTTAGGGAAGGTTCGCACAGGCTCTAATAATTTGAGAGTTAGATGTATTTGAATACAAATTAAGTTTTCCTTGAGAATCCCTTAAGGGAAAAAAGAATCTCTTATTTCTTTAGATAAGGAAAAAATGAACTAGACAAAACACTTGAGAAATGCTACAAGTATTAAGCTTGAAGCAATACCTATTTCTGATACCTAGCTACAGGATATATGGCTAGTTCTTGGGAAAAAATGATAAAATTATATGAAGAATGTTCTGTTCTTCCAAACCCTAGCTTTTGTTCTCATTTACAGAAATAAACAGATGTTTCTGTTTGACCACCTCAGAGTTTTCCCATAAAAACTGAAAATGAAAAAAAAAATCTTTTGGGAGAAAAAAGTAAAAAACTTTGGAAGCCACCACTCCTGGGGAGGAAAAAGCTGGGCATCTGCTGTGCTGTTTAATAGTATCTGTTTCAGTTAAAGTCTGTGATGGGGTAGTCCCTCTTGAAGGATTTAGATTTTTTTTTTTGCCATTGTTTTTTAATGCCCCTGGTTTGATGTCAACGTTTGGCTAAAGCTGATAGAGTTTTTCCCAGCCTGCTGTTTGGTGGTGATTCTGATTCAGCTTTTCAGGAAGGAAGAACTCTTCTTTCAGAGACCACACGAGGGAGTGTTCTTCTGCGTGTCTGGCTGCAAGCAGCTCTCTTGCCAGCAAGGGCACTTTCACTCTGTTAAAGGAAAACATTTTCTTTAGCAGTTCTTAACTTTTTCCAGGCTGATGTAGTTTCTTAATAACCCCAAACCTTTTTTTTTTTCAGTGGAGAGTATTTGGAATTTGTTGCTTCATAATGGCACACCAGCTTTCCTGCCTGTGCCCCAGCCGTGCTGGGAGCGTGTGTGCTGTGGGAAGATGAGTTGGGAAAGCAGGCAGGGTTTGCTTTGTGTGCTTTCTCCTTCTCTCTTTCTCTGCCTATAGAAGCACAAGTTCAGTTGGAGCTGACCTGCAAACCTTCTTCCTCCAGTTCACTGGTTCATGTTAGAGCATCTGCTATGTTGGAAATGTTTGTCCAACGTCATTTATTTTGTTCTTTAAATTTCAGTATAAAATCTTCTCAGAGCATCACCTTTCTGTGTCACAGAGCAGGTGTTTGCTTTAAAGCTTGCTTAGACAGTTTCTTTGGTGCTGCATTCTTGCCTCAAGCTGGCATCCTACACAAATTAAACCCGAATGCTTGGTAGCTGCATACTCCTGTGTTGCTTGACTCTTTTCTACTGCTTGTGGCATCAACAATGATGTTTGTATTGAAGAAACAAGTGGTGCAGTTTTATCTGTGAGTGATACTCCAGGAGACCCCTGAGAGGATAGTCCCTTTGGAAGCACTATTTTATGAGTCTCTCCACAAGTGTGATCTCTCCCTGCAGTGTAATTTAGCACATGTATTTCAGCGAATTTTCCTAGCTACATATGGTCTAACACTTTGTTGGTTAGAAGAAGGTACCTCTCTAATAATGTGTCAGCCTCCTACTGACAGATTTTCCCAAGTGGCCTCCATGCTGGAGATTGAAATATTTCATTTTTTATTTTTTATGGTATCTTGTCCATGCATTCCTCCTTCACGAAACTTCAGAGGTCATAATTGAAAGGCTTCATACAGGGATGCACAGAGCTCAAAATGCTGATGTGCTAAAGGCACTGTCATGTGTGGTGGACATACAGAAAACTGTAAGTTTGGTGATGTGCTTTAGCTTGGCTTGTGGGAGTTAAAGCAAAGAAAGTATTCTGTTTGACAAGAATAGTAAATGATCAAGTAATTCTCTCAGGACTCCCTAAATAGCTCCAAATTGTTCCAGGAAACATTTGGTTCATCACAGCGGAGAGATGCAAAATCAGACATGTGGATTTAGCTTCCTGGAGCAGTCTCAGTGGAGCAAATGGTAACACAGCTTTGTACAGAGGTGTGATTAAAACCTACAGATGAACACAGATGATAGGTTGCCCCTCTTTTTACAAGATCAAGTATTCCAGTGCTCTGCAAAATGGAGTAGACACTGCACTCTGGAATATCCATTTCAATCAGCCAACTTGCAGATTGTTTCCACCATACTCAGTCCCACAGAACATAAAATCTTCCTTGGTATGACTTAGTTCTCCTCTTCCCAAGTTTAAAAATTTCCAGTTTTTGTGGAACAAATGCTTCTGTTTTCTGAAACCAGCAAATGCATTTTTAACTATATGTCAAAAAACCTTTATATAACTCTGGTCAATGTGCAAATTAGAATATGCCAGCTTTCTGCATTCTTTATGCCTAACTTTTCCATTTTTCTTCCCTCTTTCCCCATGCAAAAGTATATTTCTTACTCAGCAGAGCATTTCATAACACAGCTGCCCTTGTGATTGAAGTGGCAACACTAATGTATCTATGACCTATTTCCTTGACAAATTCCACTTTTTCTCTCAGAGATAGCCTCTAAAACTGCCCAAAATTTTCAAAAGTCTGTTCAGTTCCTCCTCTTGTGTATTACTCAGGATATTGGGCAAGCTGCTGTGAACAGTTCCCCTTTGAGAAAGAGAAAGCTGGGAGGCATGGCTATGCCATGTAGCTGGTGATCTTCCAGAAGCACACAGTTGCACAACTTCTCTTCATTCAGCCGCATCTCCTCTTGTTGGCCAAGCTTTCAGCAGGAAGGAGGCCCCATCAGCCAGGAGAGCTGAGCATTTGTTAGGTCTCTGGTTATGAGAAGGATTTTAACCTTCTGCCCAGCTTCTTTGCAAGATAGAACAAATACTGCCTTGTAGCAGGTCAAATGTACCCGACAACAGCAGTGATAATGAATTTGTCATTGTCTGGACAGAGGGACAGATCCCTTCCAGTGGAGGACCACAACATACTTTTTGCTGAGGGATGCTGAAGGGTGTTCCCAGGTTATATTTCTGCCATAGAACTGGTGCTTTTTGGAAGTGCATGACTGAATTCCTGCCAATCAATTTGAGTGTGAGGAGGGACAAGTACATAGATGAAAACCAGTGTGCTTTGAATATAGCTTGTGGCACTCCTTACTCTTGCATTGCTAGAACTGAGGGGGAAGCCAGTCAGTGTAAGGATAACTTCATAACTGCCCACTGCTTCCATGCTCTTGTTAAACATGCAGTGACAGAGGAACTGGCTGAGATCGAGCCAACCTTTGCTCTGACACACCAGGCCTCAGAGAGACCCATTCACAGGATAGAAAAGTTGTTTTTTTCATTCTGTGGTCTTCCTAAATGATGACTTTTAAGTCTTTAGACTTTCAGGTGTTGGTGTATTTGCACAGCCTTCTCAATGCTGCAGCTGCACCAAAACTGTTTTAGTATAGAAATTGTAAAGATTTATGAGGAATACTTTGGAGAATGAGTTGCTTTACTGTGGTGGAATTTGAAGAACTGGAAAATTGGTTAAAATGGAAACTACTTTTAAATTTCACAGTAAATGCACAAATAATTGCTCGTAGTAAATTTCCCTTTCAGCATATTTGAGTCTTACCAGTATTGTTGTTTCACACCTCTACCCTTATGAGCAGTTTAGGCATCAATATGAGCTGCAGGCCACACTGCTTTTGATACAGCCCAGCTTACAGTTGGATTTCTGGGCTGCAAGAACAGGACATGTTGAGCTTCTTGACAACCAATACCCCCCAGGTTCTTCTCCTCATGGAGGCTCTCAGTCTGCTCTCTTCACACGCTGTACTGGTGATTGGAATTGCCTTTACCCATGTGCAGGACTTTGCATTTGGCCTCGCTGAAGGTCATGAGGTTCACACAGGCCCACATCTCCAGCCTGTCCAGGTCCCTCTGGATGGCATCCCTTCCCTCCAGTGGGCCAACAGCACCACACAGCTGAGTGTCGTGCCAGGGGGTGCACTGGATCTCCCTGTCCATGTCACCAGCAAAGACACTAAACACCACTGGTCCCAATACCAACCCCTAAGGGACAGCATTCATGGCATACATTATGGTCTTTGTAAAACTATTGATTTATATATGTATGTGTAGTTTTATTTGAAAAAGTGTTACTCCGTTGTACAAAGTATGACTAAGACTTCTTGTGCAATTTTGGGCATTCCTATTCGAGTAAAATGAGCCAGGGCTGGAGTGGATCCAAGTAAGTGCTGCTAAAATCAGGGATGAGAAAGATCAAAAGATTTTAGATTGCTTAGCCTCACAAAAGGAGGACATTGGGAAGGCAGTAAGATTGTCCTTTCTTAGTAGGGACCAAATACTAGGGATGAAAGAGAAGAGCTATTTAAGCTAATGATTTAAAGGGCTATAACGTGGCACTGAATAACCTTAGGACAGAAATTAGAAGATGGTTTCCAACTAGTGAGACTTTAAGACTCTTCAGAATGAAAGTAATGGGAGTAAGGGCAGGTTTATGAAATATTTGTCTCCTCAGGAAGCTATGATTGTGGCTTGAGCAAATAATGTCATATTTGTCCATACCCAGGGCTCTTGTCTCAGAGGTGTCTTCCAGTCTCTGAACTGTAGTTTCTGTAGCTATAGGCCAAGCCTAGTTTACTTCCAGGCATACCTTTTAGAAATACTTTTTATTTTTAGATGTCAGCATGAACAGATATCCAGAAAAGCCATCGGGCGCAGCCAGCACACATTCCAAATGGATCCTTTAAGCAGGCTGTAAGGCTTGCCAAATCTGTGGCTTTGGCATTGTGGTAGCATTGCTCTGTAGCAGCATCTCCAGGTGTAAGACCCTGCTTCTTGACTATCAGTGCCAACTCTATAGGGAACAGGGCAAGTCAAGTGTGGGATGGAGTGAGGGACAGGGCTTGTGAGTCCCCAGGTAGGTGATTACTGAAGCTCTGAACTCTGTTTGAGAATGGTGCTCTTTTGAAATGATTACGGGGTAAGCATGCTTCAAGAGGCCTGTGGGAGGGAGGGCTTACCTAAAGAGGGGATTCAGTCTGAACTGCCACCAGGTAGGAGTAAAAAGAGGTCTGTGTCTACCTGGCATGTGTGTAAGAAGTGGTACAAAATCAATACATGTTGGTTCTGTTTTCTGTTGGCTTCTCTCTCTCTCTTTTGGTTTTTTGTTTTTTTTAGTACAAATAAAACGATCCTTTAAATATCCCTAGTTTTTTTTTCTCACAGCTTCCTCTTTCTGATTCTTGACTTTGATTCTTGAAAAATATTGGTGTAGGAATTTAGAATTTAGTGGTTTTGGTAGAAAGGTAAAAAAGCATTATTGTGACTGGTGTGAACTCCTGTTTTTGAATAACTAGCTAACACTGAACAAAGAAACAAGAGAGGCGAGTGAACAACAGATCAAATGTAGCCCTAGAGAGCGTCAGAGATTGTAAGCAGGCTCTCATAAGCCAGTCTCCATGGTACACAGCATACATTTCCATGGTCTTGTTTATACAAAGAAATATTGAGTAGGCAGTTTAGCTGTTTTTCTTCCTTTCTCCAGGCAGTCTTACATTAGAGGATTTTAATAATGCAATTACCATTGTACTGCTCAGTACACCTACAAATTATCTTGCATTCTCCCACCTCTTCCCCAGCACAGGAGGCATACCGCAGAGTACTGCTGGAGAATAAGCTGTTCAGAGCTTTCTACTCCTCCCTGCTCCTCACAGCAGGAATAAGCCTGACTCCATTTTGAGGGAGAGGACCCACTTAAAGGGCTGGAAAGGGAGTCAGAGGATGACAAAACTGTTTGAAGGATATTGCGGAAGAGACTGGGTGGAAGAGGGTTTTGGAGAGAGAAAGGTGGTGGCAGGGGAGCAGTAGAAATGGAGAGGCATCCCTAGCTTGATTCCAACTGATTTCTCTTGATTCCAGTAAGGACATCAGTTGTACTTTGACAAACAGAGCAGGCAAGTGATGCAGCTGGACTTAGCCATCTCCTGCACAGCCTTTGGCTTTACTGCCTGTTTTAGGTGAACACAGTGCCCTGTTACAGGCCAGAGAACTGACTGACACACCATGGTACACAAGGAGCCAAGGGTCAGGCTGAGAATGTGCCAGGTCTTCCCAGAAGGTCTGGGGTGCCCCTGTTCCTTCACACACTGTTATGCCCTGACACAGCAAGAGGCATTATGTACTAGTTAAAACCAAACTTGAATACAGCTTTTGAAGTACATTACTGTTTTGGAAAGGGAAGAAGTGCTTAAAGGGCTGCCAAATGTACAAATCCAGTATGTCCCATGTACTCGGCAGCAGTTCTGTGACTGGGGTCTCATGGAGCTGGTGGGACCAGAGTCAGATAGATAAGCTCCTTCGTCCCCAGATATGCCCCAAAAGGCTGTGCCAGGAATAGAGATGCCTAATCAAAAGGCCTGGAAGTGTTTGTGAGAAGGGTCATGTAAATCTAAAAGTTGGTGGCAAGTATCCTGCCTATGGGACTTGAAGTTGCTGAGACATGTTTATGTAGATGGAAGTTGTTTGTCCAGATGGCACTCAAATATCTTCACTCTCCATTTCCTTGTAGCAGTAAAAGAATTGCATGTGGATCACGTTCAGGAAGTTGGCCCTCTTTATTTTTCAAAAGCCTAAATATTTATAGTTTTCTTTCTGGGAAAAGGAAAACCAGGTGAAATTGCATAAAAGTCCATCTATCAAGAGGAATTAAATGAGCTGACTCATCCTGCTGACAGAGAGGAGAGTTCTGTGGTTACAACCCAAAGCTGAGGCCAGCTCTGTGCTCCAGACCTTTGCTAAGGCAGCTGGGTCACATATGGGGTGTGAAGCTATGAGAACCTTGAAATCCATGGTTTTTCCTGGCAGGAATGCCTGGTGTGCAGGTAGTCCCTCGGGCAAGGCTGTACACAGCTTGCTGTGTGTTTCTTCTGTGACCTGGGGGTTTTCTGTACAGCAAAAAGTGGCCCTGTTGAAACAAGGGTATCCCAGCCAGAGGCAGGTTTAACAGACCAGCCTTCCCATGGGACTGAAATGGTTGGGAGCCTTGGGGTAGGGAAATCTAGAAAACTGATTTGGCAGATTCCCTCTGTATTTAACAATAAGTTGTACTGGGGCACTTGGGGATGGGTAGTAGCTTTCTCATCAGCTTGCTCTTGTACCTTTGTCCTTCTTGATATGCCATTGCTACATGGTAGGGCTGCAGCACTCAAAAACTCAGTTTGTTGATAAAATGATGCATTTGTTTTCGGGAGATATTAAAGAATAGTCATGGGTGATTTTGTTTGCCCAGCTTAAAGCATCTTGAAAAAGGCATGCATTACTGCACGCTTTTCAGAAAACATGGTGTGCATTTAAAATCCTTCCAGTTTTTCAAAAGGGACTAGCAATTTTAGATGTCTAATTTAGGCCAGCAAGCTTAAGATAGAATGCACTAGGAAAATGCTAACACTTTTAATGTTGTCTGCCACTGGACAGGATACAGTGGGGTTTATATGCTGTGGCAGATGCAGCAGAATTAGTTTTTATAGTGTTAAACCATGGCTCTTTTCAGTGAGGTTATTCTGTATGTTTCCTTCTACTTGCCTCCAACAAAAACACTGTAAAGTGTGGGCTGTGAGGGCAGGGAATACTAAGAATGCTATGAATGCTTTTTTTTCACTGCTTGAAAGAGAATTGGCTGGAAAACTTAAGCCACAGGATGGTTTCTTGCTGAATGCTGGTTCAAGTGATGTAAGTTTAGTATTTGGGGAACACATCTTTGGAATACTTTTGTGAGGTAAAGGATGATGGCAGAGACCATTGCAAGTTCAAATCCAGAGGGGCTGTGAAAAAAAATTTAAATCCACAAGTTCCATTTGAAGTCAAACATGTGGCAGAGAAATACCACATATTAATTATGTACAGAAAAATAAGTATTTTGCCCGTGAATTTGAAACGTAAGATGACCCAAAATATAAACAGACTGGTTTAAAATAATGACTAAAATAATATTAACTCTCCAAAATTAGGGAATTTTTTTCTAACTTCTACTCTGTTTTGGTCTTGTTTTCTAATTCCTCCTGGAAGCAGAGTATTTCATTGGTCTGCTCAACACTTAAGGAGATGCATTGCATACATCAAGAAATTATCTTAAAATGGTTGCCCACTAGTCCCCATCCTCAGTTCCTTGCATCCCTTTCCTCACATTGCTTCTATTTCATCTCCTGTTACTGTCTTCACACAGTAGCATGTAGTTTTTGTGTTCCCATTCCTGAGTCCTTTCTCTCCCATCTTGCATTGCTCAGTTGTTGATGCTTCTGGCCAGCTCCCCATTCAGTGGAAATGTGAAGTGAAAGGTGAGTCTTCCTTCTTAAAGCTCTTTTCAGCTTAATTCACAGCATTTTCCTCCTCATCTTCACTAGGTTTAGGATGAGAAGCCTATTGTATTTTGCTTCCTCCAGCTGGGGAAGCAGAAACCTCACAGAAAAGAAAGGTACAGGTGGAAATCAGTCCAGTTCCAGCTGCACTGATTCCCAGTAGGTTACTGGGGGACTTCTGACTATGCTGAAATAATGTAAAGTCACAATTTTCTCATGTGGTTTATAGCCATGTACAAAATAATAGGCTTTATATGAATACAGTGAATAATATATATTTTAATCCTACCATAAGAGCAAAATACCAATGGCCAATGAATACTGGGATGCCGAATAAATGATATCCTTTACATTCAAGTAAAGGATATGTATCCTTTACATACAAGTAAAGATTTGAAGTACTGGTAAAAAGGATTTTGAATGAGAAAAATTTAAAGTGTATGGCAATATGAGTTTTAATTCACTCAGGAACTATCCATGTTCTTTCAAAATCAGTGGGAGTCCCGTACTTATTGTGTATCATTTATTATTGCTGTCATTTATCATAGGTATTGCCTTTTTGGCTAAGGAAAACCATCTTCAAGATCATATGTATAACTTCTTAAACACTGAGACATATGAGATGGGTAGAAAAAGCTACTGTAGGCAGTCATATGTTTTCAGAAGCAAATTAATTTCTCTTTAGGTGACAGGCCGGCCTGATACCATGATCTCCCACTGCCCAAGCACTGGATATTCTTCTATATTTCGTTGTTTCATAATCTTTCATGGAAGAGTGGCATTGAAAGGTTCCTAGTTGTCAGAACCCAAGAAATTCCTCTAGATGCCCTAGAGAGCTCGAGCCCCTTGCCGGGGGGGCTCAAAGACCTTAGCACAAAGCCCAAGACCCCTGTGCCTTTAATTTAGCCCTTAGAAAAAACAACTACCAACCTTATATGAAGATCTGCAAACCACAAAAGTCTAAGTAGAATAATAATTAGTTTATCACGAAGTAAAAAATAAATTTTTTAAAGTTTTTAGAATAAGAGTTCAAGAAGCAAAATAGAAAAATCTGTGTGTTCAACCTTTCTCCTTCTTCTTCTTAGCCTCCATCCTCTGCTGTCATGTTGGTACTTTTAGATTAGCTTATAGTAGAAACTCATTGTCTAACATAAGTGATAAGTATTGAAAAGTAATTGTAAATATTGTTCACGTAGTTTTTAATATAAAAATATAACACTGCCCCAGGGGCAGCCTGAGTACCTGTCTGTCCTGCTGAGCAGACCTCAGCAAGCAAAAGAAAAAGAATTTTATAGATAAGAAACAATAAACAACCTAATGACCGAAAACTGAAAAGTTCTGACTCCTTCTTCGACCGCTGAGCTAAGAAAAGAGACTTTCTAGCATATCTCAGAGTCACTCTGACCAGCTAAAGCCCCGAGACCTAGTGAAATTCAGTTTAAAAAAGCATGAATATGAATTAATTGGCACTCATGTGATCTTTCCTAAGGGAACAAGTCCAGTGTTGAGCTGTGAAGGACAAACTGTTTAACTATAATCTTGTCTCCAGGTTTAGAAAGGCTAGACTGATTTTTGTTAGGTACTCACAAAGATGAACATCAATACCACTGGGAAGGAGACCTTTAAAACTGATGGTCTCTCCCATTTTAGATGAAACACACACAGCCCTGTCCAGAGATAGCATAACACAGTTGTCTGTTTTCACTGCCCTTTCTCCTTAAGGTTTGTGTGGAAATTAGGAGATTGCAATGTTTTATTTATCCACTTGTTCCTTCTTAGTCTCAAGTACTTCCACAAGAGTTGTAACATGCTAGTTTAGGTCTCCATCTTTCAAATTTTTACATACTCCTAAAATTTAGTACCTATGGATAACCGCAGTGAGATAAAGTAGTTCAATGTGTAGAAATCTGAAAGACATACATGTACTTTTTTTGAAGCCTAATGTTGCTAACTTTTCTGAATACAACAGTTCTGCATGCCAGAAAGGTTTGTTGGTTTGAGTTTTTAATATATATACATACAATGGAAAGTGACAGATATACTAAAGCCTTCAGCTGGGATTCAGTGTGTTGCAGAGGTTTTGTGGTTGTTTTTCTCACACAGACTTAATGATAGCTTGAAAGCACATTGCTATAAAAATGTCACTGAATTGTTTGCACTTATCATAGTTATTTGCTGGAAATAGTTTTTCACAGTTTCTTGCCAGAGATTAGGATCATAAGAGGAAAGAAGAATTATTACTGTGCTTGTCAAATTTGCACAGAAATGCATTTACCGCGATACAACAGTGAATCACCTTTTAAGCATGCCACAAGTGTTAAAACTAAAACTCAAGGAAAGCAGCATCTTAAATGTGAGCATGTGTGGAACTGCAAAAATCCTTAACAAAGGACCAATCCTGGCTCACAGGACTCTTAAGTCACCTTATGAGTAGGTCAGACTGAGAGCTCACATCTTCCAGAAGAACAGACTCACTCTCTCCTCACTTGATCTTCCTCAATGTGTCTTCCCCCTCTCATTAGGTCTTAGCATTTTTTTTATAGTGAACCAGTTCATCTCTCAAACCCAGCCAAGGTTTTACAAGGCTAGGACAAACAGTTATTTAACCCAAAGTGACCAAACTTAATTTGACTATCAGACTATTAACTGCTACTGAACCCTGAGGTACCATTTTAGTCACTTCTCACTCAGAATGATCTGGAAAGCTCCAGTCTACCCCTTGGGCATTTAAAAATGTTTTACTGTGCTTTCAGTGCCTAAAAACTTCCAGTATAAAGAACAGGAGCCCCTTTGAGAATTTAAATTACTGGAACCAAACTTAATTATCACAAAGAAATTGGAAATTCAGCCTTGATGTGCCCTTGAGGCCTGGATATGAACCAATCATATATAAACTTTGTTTTGTTGAGAATATGGGATTATCATATTAGTCATCAAGGCTAAGATCATGGGGAAGGTGAAGAGCTAAACTGGCTCATTCCCAGTGGAGTTTGTGTGCTGCTTTTTCTCCTTGTGGCAAGGAGGACGCTGTGTTGGGCTAACCACAGGCTCATGAACCATGAATTTTGTGTTCAGGTGGACAGGTCACTGTGTAGGAGGGAAGACTGTGCGCCGCAGTGACTCTGATGTCCCCCACAGCAGGCTGACAGATCACCTCTCTCATACGGGTCAGGAGGTCCCACAATGAGCTGGCTCATCTGGAGCTGCCATCCCACTTAAAATGGAGCCAGCACAAAACCAGGCGAACATTTTCAATCTAGATCAGTACATTAGCCTGTTTCACTACCCCTCCTCATTCCTGCCTTTATCTGGGAGAGGCTTTTGTGGGGCTTTCCCCCCTGCAGAATGTTTCTGCTTCTTCCCTGGCATCAGTGTGACAGTGGAGTGATTCAGATGAGCTCACAGGTACAGAAAGGAGCTGGGCTGCCCTCTGAGGCAGCCTGCCATGGTCTGTGCAACCAGAAATCAAGCTCAGCACCCGGACTGGGGGACTGATAAGTCATGAGGAATGCCTCCACTTCAGTAGTGACAGGGACCCCAGAGGGTGAAGGAGAATGTCTCTTGGAGGGGGCCAAAGAATCATGTGGGTGTGCTGAGACTCCCCATCCAGCTCCCGATGAGCCACTCTGGCTAGAAGGAGTTGGCCCCTTATGTGGGGGCTCTTTTCTGAGTCACATCTCAGCTGATGAACCCTTGCTTGCAAAGGTATCGCTGTGTGCTCTTGACATTCCAGTTCAGCATGAGACAATAGGAAAAACAAAGAAACCACATGCCCCAGTTTTATGGTCTGATAAGGATTGAAGGAGGGAGATTGCTCCCAATCCGAGGCAGGCCTCCCAGTTTTGTGTCACCACGTTATCCAGAGGCCAAAGATAAGGTTACTGCCAGCTGTCCTCCTTGCAGCATGGTTAACATCACCCTTGTGATGCAGTGCATTTAAAGGAGCCTGGGGAAAACAGGAGATGACATTCATAGGGTTAGTTACAATTGAAATCAATGAGGAGCTGCACTCACACCTTTTTAATAGGTCTTTGTTACAATAGCATTTTCTAAAACTGAACTCACCAGAGTCCTAACTTGAGCTGTTGTTAACCCCAATTATTTGGGTCACATTTTGGGGACCAAAGTTACTGTTCAGGGAACTGGAGAGCTGACATTAACTCCACAGTTCACTGGTGCAGGTGATTATTGTGTCAGCCAGTGACAATGTGTCAGTGCCACGCCATGTTGGTGCTTGCTGACATTTTCATTTTACAACAGGATCTTCAAAAGTGTGAATTGGCTTGCTATAGGACATTTCTAGGATGGAAAAAACATTTTTTATTGCAAGTTCTTGCTTTAGTTTCCTTTCTTTGTGGCAGCTGCTGGACAGATCTGTGCTCACAAATGGGGTCCTTGCAAATCCCCAGCAGACCATGGCCAGGAGTGCCCAGCTGATGTGGAGCTGCCCCCAGCTGCTGCTTTCTCTTGCTGAGGAAAGAAGCACCTCATACTTGACTCTTTCTGGAGGCAGCATCTCCTTGTCTTTGGCACAAGACTGGGCACAAGTATGTCTCATAAATCAGTGTTTCTTGGAATTGGTTTCATGGCAGGCTTTGTACCTTTTGGTTTGTGCTTAGTTTGTAGTTCTACTTCTGTTGACCTGTCATTCAATGTCAGCTAAATTAGACAAAAGCAAAATTTAACATCAAGGTAGAATTATGTGGCTATGTTTGATGCCAGAAATTTAAAGTTAGTATTTGTGTCAGCTATGGGCATTGGGCACACAGGATTGGGCATTTAATAAGGTGGTAATGAACCTCAGAGAAAACTTTTTCTGAATATACAAATCATAAAAACACAAAAGAAAGATGCAAAAGTGTCAGAGCCAACCATTCCCTGGAATGAAAGTATGACAATATCATAGTAAGTAATGCTGAAAAAAAGCAAAATGTCTGCAAAAAGGTCCAGCTTCCTGGCTTCTCACAGAAAATTGCCTTGCTGTTTTTGCAGAGGTGTTTGTATCAAGCCTTTCTGATAACAATAACTGCTGCTTGTGCTCTTCTTTGCACAGCACTATTAATGTACTGTGACACAGACACCCTTAATTGTGAGGGGAGTGTGAGGGCCCTGTTTGCACTGCACCCATCAGACTGCTGAGGGGTCCCTGGGGTCATGCAGGTGAAGATTTCCTTGTAGCACTGCTCCCTTAACTGGACTGATACTCTGAGCCCTACATTCAGCCACTGTTACCATATTTTGGTTAGGTTGCTATTTCATGATTTAAGGCAGTTGGTGGTTTTCTGCTTTGTGTGTCAGCACTCAGTAAAGCCATGACTGCATAGCAAGTTGTTGGACCAGAGAGCTGCTCCAGCAGAAAACTCATCTTTTGCTGCTTTTTTTGCCACTGGGTGAATTTACAGCGAGTCATTTCCTTTATCATGCAGTCACACAATTTTTAGCATTGTGATGAGGAGGAGACTGGGAGCATGAAGACAGAAATGATGGGAAGGTGTGACCATCACTTTAGGAAGCAGTTACACTAAAACTGGATTAAACAAATCAGGAAAACATCCTAATTTTTTTGCTGGCATAAATATTTAGTGACTCTCAGTGGGATACAGACAAACCTGTGCAAAGAGGTACTCTTTCCCATAGCCAAACAGACATGCCTGTATAAACAGCCTCTTGTGAAGAGATTAGCATTTAGTACAGTGATCTCATACTGCTCTGGGAAGGGAAGATAATTGAGAATTACTGCCTCCAAGTATGCAGCTGGAGAGCTGAAGGAACAGAGTGCTCAGAGCACTCAGTGATACATTTCTGCTGACTGCTTCTTTAGCAGTGCTTGCCTAATATAAATTTTATAAACTTTCTATGATGGAGAAATTGCATTAGAGAAGTAGAACTGCATAACAAAGAATGTGTGATTCAGGAATGACAGCACCATCTCAGTAGTTTTATGAGGTGATTCTTTGATGTCTCTTCAGGTGTCAAGGTACTGTACTGGCCAGCAGTAAGCTTTACTCACCTATGCACAACTCAGTCCCTTCCTTTCTATGATCTGCAGGTGGGCTTAGTCTTTGGATATTTGGAGACAAGCACATCTAGAGATTTAGGCTGGCAGTAGCCAAGCTTTGAAGGCCAAAAAATCCAGACTATTCAGAGACTGAAATGCTTGTGGCTTTTTTTTTTTTTTTTCTTTGTGCTTGTTTGTTTCCTTTCCTGTTGGTTTTTAATGCAAAAGCTGGAATGAAAATTTCTGCCATCGAATAGGACTTCAAGGTCTTACAGTCTTCGAGAGTAAGCTGTCAGGAAACCAGACTTACTTTTGGGCACCTCTCCTATGAGGAAAGGCTGAGAGAGTCAGGGTAGTTCAGCTTGGAGAAGAGAAGGCTCTGGGGAAACCCTACAGCATCCTTCCTGTGCCCGAAGGGGGGCCTACAAGAAAGCTGGAGAGGGACTTTTTGCCAGGGCCTGTTGTGAAAGGACAGGGGGAAATGGCTTCAAACTGAAAGAGAGTATGTGTAGATTAGATATTAGGAAGGAATTCCCTTACTGTGAGGGAGATGAGGCACTGGAACAGTTTGCCCACTAAACTTGTGGCTGCCCCATCCCTGCAAGCATTCAAGGCCAGGTTGGATGGAGCCCTGAGCAACCTGGTCTGGTGAAAGGTGTCCCTGCCCATGGCAGGGGGCTTGGAAGTACAAGATCTTTAACATCTCTTCCAA
Source organism: Euphonia xanthogaster (assembly GCA_034509185.1). Lineage (NCBI taxonomy): Eukaryota > Metazoa > Chordata > Aves > Passeriformes > Fringillidae > Euphonia > Euphonia xanthogaster. The sequence goes on along the minus strand of JAYDZK010000001.1, from coordinate 96,132,020 downwards.
GCCAAACCATCCTGTGGTTCTGTGTTTCTATGATTTTGTTACACCCGAACAGCGCTGAGGCACATAGAATAAAAGTAGCAAGCCTTACACAGAAAGGGAAATCTCTGAATCTTGACTTCTCTTGACATTTTGTAAATGAATTAACATTGCTTTAATTTCACTTTGTTGGTTTCTTTGTTAGCTGGACTACTAAGCAATAATATTTTCACTTAGCTTTATTTATATTCCAGTTGAAGTGGAGTTTTTTTACCCCTTACTGTTATGAAGAAAGTACTGAAATTTGAAGTTTCAGATTTGTGCTTCATGGTATCTGAAGTTACAAGTACGTCTCCCTACCAGGATATTTTCCAGATGAAGTAATTCTTGGCGAGGCTAAAAAGTCCAGAACATAAAAGATGGTATGTTGTTGTATGTTGTATAAAACAAAACCTGTTTCTATACAGTTGGTTTTTTTTGAGTAGTCCATAGCATTAATATGAGAATTTTGACTGAGATCAGCTTTTACTAAGAAATCATTTATCATAGTAAATTATAATATTTATACAGCGAATATTTACAAAAGTTTAGCATTTGTAATATTTGTATTATAAATCTAAAGCCAGTGAACGAACAGGAAAAAATAACTTGAAGAAAAAAATGATAGATAATTGAGAAAAATTCAGATAGCAACAACTCAGCTTCTTGGGAAATACTTCTAGGTTTTGTACACTGGGATGAAGTTAGTGGAGAGCAAAATAAAAGTGGTATTTCTGAGGATTTTTGAATGTGGGAGATGGAAACAGAATCCTCACTTTTTACATTGTCTTTTTCCTTCCAACTTTCTCCACTTTCTAGCCAGAGAAATTTAAGAACAGATTGTCTCTGTAAACTGTGGTGATACAGAGCTTTCTGATTAATTATTCCAAATGCAGGCTTTCCTCTGGCACTGCCTGCTCCTCCCTACCCCTGTGCTCCAAATTGCCACGCTCTCTGCTCTGCTGGCAAAATGCCTGTGGTCTCAGTGGGCACGACCTGTTTGACCGTGCAATCCCACGTTGGCACCATGAGGTGTGATGGTGCTCAGCCATGGGCAGAGAAGGGAAAGAAACATCAGGGAGCTGAGGAAGCCAGTGCCTGCTGCCAGAGGATTGGTTTGATAGAGGTTTGGCTGCACAGGTCTGCAGGATGAATAAATTTGGCAGTAGGTCTTCTTTTGTCAGCCTTCCATGTTGCTTTAAGTCAAGACAGAAAGAGAGACCTAACTCTGGCCAAGTATATGAGAAGTGGAAGGTGCCCTGTCCTCTGATTTGTATGCTGAGATTGACCTTCTAAAGCTGTGCAAGGTTCACACTGTGTGCTGTTAGAGAGAGAAATGCAAAGAGAAATCATAACAAAGTGTATGGGATAAAGAGGTGGCTATGTCACAGCCACATAAAATATGTTCTATAGCATAGAATCGAGAATATATTGGTGGTATGAGAGCATGGGGGACAGCATGAGAGTGCAAAGCTTGTAGAGATACTGCTCAGGACTATGCTGGGTCCACCATGAGCTGCATGTGTCAAATGTGGCAATTTGGTCTAGCAGTTTATAGTGATACTTTTAATACTTTGATGTGATTTAGAATTTTAAATTTTCATTTTCATTCATGGTTCTAGTTCTACCATGGTTAGTAGCTTCTCAGCAAGACAACCCCTGGGACTTTCTCTTATTTCAGAGGAACATGACTCACCTCAGATGATGGGATTACACATGAGCAGGATTTACAGTATTGTACATTATTTGAAGTTGGGTTTGGAAATACTTGAAGAAGAGTTTCCTGGTTCTGTATGAAGAATGTACCTAAGTCCATAAACATGGACTTTTCCATCCTCACCCTTCTACAGGAAAACAATACAGCCATTGAAACAATGGGAGATTATTACACTTCTCGGGAAGCTCAAATCTTTCACTCAGGCACATAGAATAAGTGATATGGCAAAACTTCCTAATGTTGATAACAGCACTCACAATTTTGTCAAGAGAACTCTTTAGAAGGAAGCACATGAATTAAAAATGTTAGCATATCTCCTTTGAAATGCCATATTTTATGAGAAAAACTTACTTTCATCTGCAGACTGACGGCCTAGAGTATTTGTGTGCTTTAAAGTTCTGCTGGGAAATGAAAAAACATTTTCATTCCTAATGTAGATTTTTTCATTCTGAGGGTTCAATAGCTTCTGTCTCCCAGACCACTGTCTTATTTTTGGTGCAGTATTTTAGACAACACAAAGCTATATGCTGCAAAAGTTAGCTCAACGCAAATTCTTTAGAAGTGGGTGTGAGAGTTAAATGGACGTAAGATTAACATAGGCCTAGGATAGATTTCCACTTATCCTTCTGAGGAAGTGATAGCTATGTCTCTGGTCATCACAACCCAGATCTTTCAGGAGACATCCTTGCTGCATTTTGCTGGCATGACTTTAGATGTTGCCTGAAGTAGGGAAGACAGGCCTGGATGATGATGCTCAGACAGGCCACCTGAGCACAGACACATCCATTTTTGTTGTCCCTGTTACAGGCAAAAATATTGTCTGCCAAGGGGACAAGACAGACAGCTGGGGATGGGAGCACCCAACCATGAATTTGGGTTCACAGGCTTCACTGGCACAGAAAAAAGAAAAAGAGAAAAAAATAAAAAAGGAAAAAAAAAAAGGAAAAAGAAAAAAAAAAGGAAAGAAAAGAGAAAAAAATTGCATTCCTTCTATTTAAGTCTTTTTATAAATTGATTTTGCAGGCAGCACAACTGCCTGATGAGTATGCTTATTCCAGTAAAGCTTTAAACAGCTTCACTAGTGCTGGCATTGGTGCTTCTGGCAAACTGGTTGAGAGAGAGAAACAACTTTCTGAAAAAACCCTGACATGGTAGTTTTCTTCTGTCTGAATTTCTGGTATCAGCGCACTGTAAGGTCAGGTAGGAGCTGGTGCAGCTGTGCTGCACCTCTTGGTGGCACTTCATCATAACCTGTAACCTGGAATTGCACCCTTGATTGGCTTTAATTCACTTCATGTCCTGATTTAGGGAGATTAGTTTAAAATACTCTTTCTAGTGTGTCATTGAAGGTGCTCTTGAAAACCCTACTTCAGCTGTCTAAGAAGTTATTCCCTCCTTTCTCAACCCCCTCTCCCAACAGGGCATGGGTGCCCTCACAACGGCTGGAGCACAATGAAACAGAATAAAAGGTCTGTCAGGTGGGTGGAAACTGTCAAATCTTGGCATAAAATCACTGTCAGGAGCAGCTTAACTGAGCAGCCAACACCCTTCCAAATGAGCTTTGGCACAAGTGCTCCTACAATAGAAATAACCAGAGCTGAGGTGAAAGCCATGCCACACTCACTTTGTGTGCTCAGGCTGGGTGAAGACAAAGGGAAAAGGGGGCTGAGTATTCCCCACTGGAGGACAGGCCAGTTAGCTGATGCTTTTACTCTATTCTGGCTCTAGTGGTTTTGGAAGATGATTTCATGAAGAATTTGCCCAAGCTTTTCCCTTAATATGGTGGTTTTTTTGATGTATAGTTCTTTAATTGACCAAAATGTTTTTATAATATGGAGAATCATTATATACAATGAGTCAGATTAGTAGGAGAAATATCTGAGATGAGTAATGAATTGGCTAATGGGGATATGACAATTAGTACTGGAAGCTGAAACGTTGGAACTTACTAGAGAAACTCCTGTTGGTCTTGGGAGCAATTTAGTAGAGTAGACCTTTGCAATAAAATAACAGTACTAATGAAATATGCTGATGACTCAGAGCTTGGAGTGGTAATGAAGAGAAAGGAGGAGTCACAGATCCCTTTCCTGAGGGGAAGGAAGGAACTGGATCTTGCAAATCAGATAAATGAAGTGGTGTGATATGGGGAACAAAGTGACTTTTTAAGGAGGTGAGATGAGGAGTTTGGCAGTTTGGGTTAGAAAAGCAACACCTGGGAGGATTTGATTGTTACCTGTCTGGAAGATAAAAATCAGGGAGTGCTTAGGACTGTTTCAGTTATAGGCCTGTCCTACTGTATAAACAGATTCTCTGAAGAGCTGCACATGTAGGCTGGAAATTAGAAAATATTTTGAACCAGCAGAGGACCAAAATTCTGCAACAGCTTCGCAACGAGAGAAGTGGAGATGTTTACCTAGTTCTACCTGTGTGCTTAGATAATTTACGAAAGTTTTGTCTGATGTGGATGTTTGTGAGAGGAGAAGATTTGACTTGAGATGCAGAATTCAATATTATTTTTACTGGATGGGAATATCTGAAAAAAGCCCCACTGTCATTATCGTAAATGCTGTTCATATGCTATTCAAGCTGCTTATTTAGAGTGTGATCTTCCCTCTTAGTTCTGGTAATTTCATTCGGTTGCTAACAAAGCTGATGTTGATTTATCACCGGTTTTCAAAATTGCTCTGAACTGAGAAAGGTCACACCTCTCCCAGCTGTTGTTGCAGGTTGTCAGCAGAGCTTGTTCAAACATTGTGCCACTGGTATGCATTGAGTTAGAGCTTTGTAAGTGCTCTTTGCAGCTTGGAGACACAGGGGTTTACCCAAATTTCTATCAATAATCTGATAGTTAGGAGATAAAATATTCCCATTGCGGGAAAGTGTGCCAGGTGTCTTAGTATTGTGAACTAAGCCCATGTGGCCACCTGGGCTCAGCAGGAGGATGCTGGCACTGTGCCACTTGAGAAGTGCTCACTTCCTGTAGGGTGGCACATCAAAGGCTCATAAATTTCAGGCAGAGGCTTTGGATGTAGCAAGGCACTGTCAATTGCCATGATCAAAGAGAATAGCCAGCTCAATTAACACGTGGATTAGGTCAGAGAGAATTTAGACAGGGCGAACAGCATGTGTGTCGGGGTGATTTCTAGGACTGCTCACCTCAGTCCCAAGTTCCTATGTCTGTCTACCTGTGAGTGCAATGGCTCAAAGTGAGCATAAGAGAGCTTTGCTTATATAGAAGCAATTTCTATTACTCTTAGCTTTGTTCCTGATTTGATTTTTTTAATTTATTGCCATCACAATCTGAGCTCTTTAGCTGTAGCTGGAGCCATATCTGTGGAAACTTTGGTGAGCTACTGTCCCTTACCACACCTCCATTCTATATCTAAAGGCCTCTTGTTGTATAGGAAAAACAAGTCTGCAAGGGCTGTCTGAGTTTTTTCCCAAGGCTTTTCCAGTCTTTTGAGTAGAAGATCTGCTCTGATATTGTTCTCATCTGAAAGATGATCCTGTCCCGTTGGCTTTCCATTTTTATCACCATCTCTCAACACCTCATACAGACCAAATCACAAGGATTTTGCTTGGTCCAACATCTGTGCACTCTCACCTGTACCAAACAGTATCTGTATGTGAACACGTGCATATGTGCTGACCACAATGTTTAAGTGCACTTTTGTTCAGAGAAGTCTTGTATGTTAGAATCAAAACATCCCTGGTGATGTATGCAATTCTGCTGCAATTCTTGATGGAGGTGAAGCCTGCTTTTTCCTCCTACCCATCCAGTGCAGTAGGTAAGCTATGAGCAAGGCAGGCTGCTTGAAATGCTGAGTGACAGCCATACAGGGAGGTGGTATGACAGGCTGTTATTTCTCAGAAGTATCTATTCAGTAGAATATGTCACATTTCTAGCCTTTCATCCCATTTTAAAATGGAGAAAAAAGAACAGAAATACAATTTTTTTTCATAAAATGGATGCTTATGATTCATGCACACCTCTAATTCGTGAGATTTTTTTGAAGAACTGTAACATGAAAATTAAAGTATTAGAAAATATTTTGTTGACTGAAGGAAATGGAACATTGTTAACACTTAATGAGCTCTTTTACTGCTGCCTATACAGCTCCATATCTATACTCAGATGAATGGTGCTATTGGAACTATACATAGCCGTGGACTTCAACCAACCATGAATTAAATGAAATAACTTTCAAATGGTTTAAGTAAATGGAAAGCTATTTTTCTTTTATAATAATTGATCTGGACTGTAAATTAATGAACCATCTGTAAATTATGTGTTTCCAATATAAAATTGCTCATAGAATGAAAAGGTGATCGCACTGAGAATTTTGTAAATTTTTTTTTTAAACCTATATTAAGGATTATTTGAGAGGTGGGATGGTGTTGAAAAACCCAATAATTTTCTGTTCAAGCCGCCTGACTGAACACTGATGGTTCAGTTCTCCATGTATTTCTGATTTCCTGCAGTACTGGGCAACACCTCACTCTGACTTTGCTACTTATGCTCAGCCTCATTCTGCTTCTGTGTTTCTCTAGGTGTACTGTTCCCTACATGCCTGGAAATTTTGTCTGGGTAACTGTTGAGGATTTTTCTATGATTCTTTCAAGTGTCTTACATCCCAAACTGAACTGCCATGCAATTGTGTAGCACCAGATTCAGGTAAATCCAGTGTTTTATATGAGCTTTGGTCTCACTGCCATACTTGTGGGTAATTGCAGATGAACTCCACAGAACTGCTTGTCTGTCTACTGATGACTTAATATACTGATGACTTTATTCATTTTTTAATTTACCACTCCAAAACTTTCTGGGAAGTCCCAAATAGACCCAATGGGCCTAATGCTTACAGGAAGTTATAGATTTATTGCATCTGCTCTAAGCAAGGACTCTGAACATATACCCAGAAAGTCCTGGCTTGTGCAATAAAGTTCTTCATAGTTGTTCTTGGTACAAGGGCACTTGTTTGGGGTAAAAGTCTGGTATGCAATGGAATGTTCATGGAAATTATTAGACTTCTGGGCACACTTCACCTGGTAGTTTCTGAAGAAGTTACATTATCAAGGTAAAACCAAATGATGTGTCCAGTCTGTTATGAAAAGCAATCCTGAGTCAGGCTTCACGTGAGCTTGCAGCTGCATAATCACCTTTACTATTGCTTCTTTTTCTGGGCTATAAAGGAATTGAGGACTCATTGCCTCATCTGGCATGTTAAGTAAATGAAACAGCAGAAAAGTGTACACAGCAGGAATTACTGAGCTTGGAAGAGTTTAGCTTCAGCATTTTTCAAAGGCATCCCTGACATCACTGCTGCTGTGCGGGTTCCTTGTACATGTGCATATGTGATGTAGCAATCCTAGTGATTAGTGGGCTATTAGCAAAGAAGAATTTTGTTCCAAATGCTCCCTTGAGCATTGTCTGTTCCAAGGAAAGGAAGAAAGAACCTGGTGAGGCAGACTGAGCTTTGCCATTCAACATGAACTACTGTTTTACAGCTACCAGTTTAATAAAGTTGTTCTGAATTTCTCTGATTTTCTCTGTAGCCTTTTTAAGTCCTTCTGATAACTGAAAGTTGGTGATGGCTTCTTAGAATAACTGGTGTGATTTGGCTGTAGAAATACCTTTATTTGCTGTGGGAGGGGCAGAGATATTCTGTTGCAACAGAACTGGGTAGGAGCAAGTACATCACGACCTGGGTCCTGCTCAGCAGTGTTCAGTGCTGCTGGTATGTGGGTGATTCATTAATGCTTAATAGGAAACTAGTAAAGACCATGCATGACAAGAAACAGCCCTAAAGTTGTTATAGTTTTACAAAGTAACAAGTGTGAAGTTTATTATGTCACTCTGTGCAGTTGTGTTATTACAAAGCAGGTATGTTATTACTTAACAGGTATGTTAAGGTGCATTAAGGATGAGGTAGGACATCACAGTCCTTTTGCTGTGCAGGTGCAGATTCTGGAATGAAGGATGAAAAGTCTTGCTGTGTTTTGGGTCAGCACAGTGGTGTGCAACTCTTAGGACAGTCCAGCTCAAGCTTTGATTATACATTTCTCCTTAGATTTCTCGTTATTCACCTGAGTGATCAGCATTCATTGCCTTAAAGTTGCTTAAAACACAACTTCAATTTTTTCCTGTTTTGTGTATTTAGTGCCATTGTTCAGTTCCCATTAAATCTGCAGAGGGTACACAGCTGCAGTTGCTCAGAGCACACGGTGCTGGCATTACTGCAGGCAGCACAGGGAGCAGTGCATTAATAGATCCTGTTGCACCTATCCTGTCCAGTTGCTGTTGTGCTGTGTGAAATGAAATAGACTGGTTTTCCTCAAAAAATGATTAATTTCCCTTGTACACAGCATGGCATCTGAATGGCTTTTTCATAGTACACAAAACAAAACTAACTTTGCTCTTACTTATAGAAGAGCCACACATTTACTTCATAGCTGTATGATAACAGCACCTGGATGATGGTCAACAAAATCAAGGCCACAGCACAGTAAAAGATGCAACATTTCAGAATAAAAACCTAGTTACTGTAGTAGAGCTGTATGGCAGGGGAAAGTAATTTCATTTTAAACTAAAATTCATTTCACACACTTTCACCTACTCTCTCATACCCATGTATGTACACAAAACCACCAAGACCATATCTCAAAGTGGTCTGGCATTCAATCATATATGACAAAAATTGCAAATGTCAAGGGATGCAGGTGAGTAATAGTAATGCTGGTGTATATCTGGTTACAGTGGGATTAGGAGCAAGACTTGGGGGAGCTGGTAGCATTGGCCAGGCTGTGGCTGTGGGTGTTGGGACATTCAGGGGTTCTCAGGTTGTCTTTGTTGCACAGGAAGGAATGAGAAATACTCTTAATTTAAACAAAAGGAGGAAATAAGAGGTTCCTTTATACGCATTCACCTGGCCTTGTGTTTCCTCAGATTTACTTGCAGAGCCAGGTGAATCAAACCCCAGGGATTGAGTATCTTGAATCATTTGAGCGTGAGCTGGGAAGACCTTGGCTGAGAAAGAGAGCCTGCAGGACTGAAGGGGCTTCACCTCCTGCAGAGGGGTTGTGAAGTACTTGGGAGGCATGAATTCTTCCTCCAGGGCAGCCCAAACCACAGAGTACTCCAGAAAACTCTCACTGCCTTATGTGTCATCTCTGCTTGATCTGTTGTTGCTAGAGTATCTTGATTTAGGAGGGTTGCTTTGACACATCTGGTATAAACACATTAACCTCTAAATTCTAGGAATGGTCATATCCATCCAGAAGCTGGGTGCATAGGTCAGGCCTCAAGCAGTATCTTCCAAATATAATTTGAAGTACTTGTGTCTGTGGATTTTATCAGTATTTTCAGTAAATTTATTTCCAAGGATTGAGTGCACAATGTTTTTGAGGCAATTATGAGTGTGCTATCTCTATGGAAGTGTCAGACTGATACAGTAACTGAAACAGATTTAGAAAGCAAAGAACTGTTCTAATTTCCTAGTGATAAAGCCATCACTTTTCTTGAATAGAATCATGTCCTCAGTGAAAGTGCAGGTGCTGCTTGCCGTGACCCCTTTCTCTTGAGCATTCTTATTCCATCCTCTCCTCCTTACATGTCCTCTGTCCCTGCACCCTCTGATAAATTCATTCATTGGATCAGTATAGTAGCAGTTTTTCTAGGGGGGCCAGTTGCCTCTGTGAGCCCACAGAAGAGGTTGTCAGGAATCATATTTGGGTTTCTTGGGGAAAAAAGTTGCTGAGGCTGCTCCTGGACTAGCGCACAGCTGTATTAACTGGTGTACATTTTTTGTTTGTTTGTTTGTTTTGGGAGAGCAATGTACAGCAAAAAGAGTGTTGAACCTTCAACTTTTGTACAATATCTTTTACAGCTATGGTTACACTCCTGTCTTTTCAGAAATCTACTGTGCATCCTTTCTCTCTGTGCAGGATGTTTCATTTCCATGCATTGAGCACTGCACATGGATGTCATTGGGGCTCAATCTGTGCCCAATTTATGCTCTGTGCACCCCTGCTCCTCTAGGTCATAGCTTCTGAGCAGGCAGAAAAGCAGCATTACTTGCAAGGGCTGAAATGTTTTGCTCTCTGTGTTGGACATTGGCTAAGTACACACCAAGGTGGGAGTCCTTTGGAAAGACTGGAAGAATCTGTGTGTCCACTGACTGTTTCTAGTGGGCTAAGTTAAATCTTCCTGACTTCTGACTTTTTCCATGGAAAGTTAACTGTGATCTTCTTGATAGGCTTGGCTTGTATAACTTCAGCATGTTAGCTTGCATTTCTGAAACAAACAAATATGGTATATAGAGGCCAAAGTAACTAACACAAATCTCATCCTGTGTATTGCAAACACATTTTTATGAAAAATCCATTATGTATTCAGGTTTTCAAGACTGTCCTGTATTAGAAATCCTCTCCTACTTCCATTGCATTTCCATGTGCGCGCAATCTGTGTGAATTTAGAACGCCTTAGAGGAGAGCTGATGGAAGAAGAAAGCCACATGCTGAACTTCTAGACAAAAACCACTGCTCTGGATGCATTCTGTCACTGTGTCTTTAAGCACTGCTTGCTTGTGTGTCCAAATTATACTTCCCTGCTTAACTGTTCTGTGTTTTGTGCTCTCTGCTAATGATTTCATAGTAATTATGTCTTGCTTACCTTAAGCTCTAAAGTATTTCCTTGCTCCCATTTCATCCACAGGCCTAGCACAGTGGCTGGACCATGTGCTGTGCTGTCAGGCACATTCAGCCAGGCTCATCTGTGAGGTTTATGCAAAGAGAATTTGAAAAATGCTCTCCTTGCAGTGACTATGCAATCCCAGGAGATGGAATGGCAGGAAAATACGACATGAGAAATAAAAGCCTTTTCAGATCCCATATTTAATTTGGGAGCTGGCAGTTAGTGAAAGCACCCTTTAGCTTGAAAACTGTAAAAATGTGCAAAGATAATTAGTAAAAAACAAAGAAAATGGGACCCCTGAATATCATTTTAATTAAAATAATTTTTCAGAGGAGAACAGCATTTTAAATGCATACTATCTTAGCAGCCCTGAGAGGAATATTAGTAGCAATATGATCTAGAAGCTGACAGTCACTTTTGGAGAAAGAACAGCTCAAATTGGTGGGCACAGTCAGATATGCCCTTTCCAGATCCATGTGGAGCTGTAACAAACTTACTGCCCTACTCCCAGAAGCTACTGATTTCTCAGCTGAGTAATTGAAGACGTGAGCACTTACACTTGGCTGTCATAAACCAGGTTTGCTTAAATCCCCCAGCTGGGGGGGTGCTGATTGCTGACGATATGAGGAAGCTAGCAGCTGTGGCCAGTAGCTTTTAAACAGCTCTCACTTGATTGCTTACAATTATCCAATTATAATTTGAATAAATTAAAAAATACACTTCTACTTAAACTGTCATTAAGGCATGTTGGAGCTGGGACTGCTGCCTTCTAGATCAACTTTTCTAAATAACAACAATTAAAAAAAAATAAATCACATTTCTTTTGCTCTCAAGCACTGTGAAATCTGTTTCCATAAATTGCAACACGGTGTGTTAAGTCAGAGCAAAAAGAGCTAAAGCCTGGGAAATACTGGCATCCAGAACCAACATCCAAGGGCAGCTAGGAGCTTTCATTTGTTTCATCAGAAGTTGGCAAGTCTATTAAAAAAATATTTTTCTTTGTTGTTTGTTATTCTAGGGGCCCCCTTGTCTACTCTGGACTTTTTCTTCGTTTTTCCTGTCAGTCATCGAGGCTGTGGCAGCCTTACAAGCCTTTGCTGACTGACTGGTTGCTGAGGGTGTTTTATTCTTTCTTTCCCAGGACCCCTGGCTCAGGAGTCCCCACCTTTGAAGTGTCAGTGTTAGTAGGAAACCTAAACTTAAACAAGGTCAGGTTTGTCATGTCCTTGTTCAAAGGCAACCTGATAGCTCAGAGGCTTCTCTGCTTGTTTCCTATGTACTGACCTGCCCTAAAACCTAGATATTTGGGGTTTATCACCACTGGTAAAATAAATCCATGCCTGTTTATCCAATACAATCTTGTTATACTTTAATAATAATTTCTGCTTTCCCAGTGTCCTCGAGTTGTTGATACCATGGAAAGTCACTGATAAGATGTGATGAGGTGGTAAGAATTCCACTGTGAGAAAAACCACATAAACAAATAAATCTGTCATTTGTGTATGAACACACATGGACTTCACATCCATTGAGTTTTGTTGGCTGGAGGCTTGAGTTGAGCAGTTATCTTCTCGAGGAACTTCTGTGTCATTGTTTAGATACGATATAAGTACATATGTATTTGTGTGTATAAACCCAGCCTTTTGACCTGGAGTATGCTTTGAGTGACAACAGCTATGAAGGTTTATAAACCACTGAAGCTGCAGCATTCAGCTCTTTCATAATTGTGAATTCAAGTCACATCTCAGAAATGCTGTTAGGTCATGGTTGCTGAGAAGTCTTGGATAAATCACTGCTGTCAGCAGCTGAGCAGTCCAGGTTGGGGAGGTTTTCTGTTTCTGCTGCCTCTGTGGAGGGAGCCCAGAGTGAGAAAAAGCAGCTGTGAATCTCAGTGGCTTTCTCTGGAACTAGACAAAGTCTAAGATGGGAGGAGGTTAGACCATACTAAGAAAGATTGGGGGTGTAAGGGGAGCAGTGGTGCCTGAAATACAAGAACTCCTTTTAGTCAGTATCCTGGCTCTCTGATAAAATGAGGAGGGTGGAGGTTGTTCCAGAGCTGGGCAAATCCCCTGAAACAAAGAGATGCATTCTTGGACTGCATCCCACAATGCATATCTTCAAAGATGTGCATGTTGAACAGCACGAGTTGAGGGAAAATTGCCATTTACTGGGGATTTACCAAATCTGACATTTCTTAATGTGAAAAGCTGATGCCACAGCAAATACAGATCCATGGAAAACTGAGTGAATCATTGCAGCTGTTAATGGGTTTCTGAGGAATCTCCTCTGTGCCTGGTAAGAACTGTTCTTTTATTACTTTGAGACCACTAGAACAGTTTATCTGCCCTGTGGGTGTTATTAACATATGCCAAGAATATCAAGATAATATCAGGAACACAGAATGAGAAATAATAAATTAAGGACTGAAGTGTAATGGACTCAGGGGAGCATGTGGACTAGTGACTGAATAAAATGGGAAACCAAACATTACTGGGGGGTTTCTTTTTTCTTTCAACAATGCACATTTAACTTCCCTGTGCACGAGTCTATAATGAAAGTACTCATGTTTACTTATCAAACCTTTGTCAGTGAAAGGCTTTATGATATTACAGTTTAAAATACTGAAGATGTGCAAGGTTTATCGTAGTATCTTAGTCACAAATATCCCCTCCCCCAAAAAGTTAGTGTGGATTGACCCTGTTCCTTGATTGAAGCAGTCCTTTATTTTCTTAACATGTTGCCCTTTCCTTCAGAAAGGCTTTTCATTATCAAAAGAGTGCTTTTGTGAAATGAATATTTATGAATGAGTGTCTAGATTTATGTTATTCCATTCCTTCAGTCCCATAGTAAAATGATCACGTCCTTATAGCTTCAGTCTATGTCGTTCACTTGAACTTGAGGATTTTTGCACCAGGGAGTATCCCTTACTCTGTGCACACTAAATATCTTTCTTGAGCTCTTCCTGTGTTGCTTCAGTATAGTAACCACATGGAGGATCACAGTGAAGGGATTACAGGAAAGGACTCACGTATATAAAGCCTGCATTACTGCTAGATTATTTGGGCTATTTTTATAGGTAAACTATGGGCTATGTGCAGCCAAGTTTGTTGATAATACTTCTAACAAGAAGAAAAAGTGAGTGCAACCACAGTTTTGGCTGCAATGGATTGAGACACATTAGTTTATTTTATTATATAGCCCAAAAAATCTGTAAAGAGCAGTTAAGAAAACAAAGTAATTTTAATATGTGGATATGAGAAAAAAAGATTAGTCTCTTCACATTTGAAAGACATGGTTAAAAGTGACGATGGAAACACTGAGTAAAAGTATTAGGGACTGAGATAGGCTGGCATGGTTGTAATTAGCGTTTAACAGTTTTTCAGTTTTGCAATTAGCTGTGAAGGAACACAGTGAAGGGAAGGAAATCACGTCTGCACCTTATTCTCTAGGTGGATATCTGGATTTTCTTTCCATGCATGAAGCTGTTGAGAACAGAGGCTTCATAATTTCTGTGTCTTCTTATTCAAAGTTCGTGCTATTATAACTGTGTAATATCACAGAGAACAAAAAAAGATAGTAAAGATTGCATAAAACATAATAGTCCTTAAGTAGTTCAGAAATGCAAGACCTAAGCTGTATGTTTTCCATTGAGTTTTGGAAGCCACCACAAAAAAGAATTAAATATATGTGATGCTATCCCGTGAAAAATGTGTGATCAAACTCCATTTTCACCACCATACTGAAATAAAAAATAACACAGTTTTTCAACAATAGGCCATGACAATATGAACTGTTGGCACAGGGACCAGATAAAGTTTTTGAACAGAATTTAGGAGGCCAACTGACTTCACTTGTTTAAAAGCCGAGTATTGATTTGCACTTACTCTGTGTCACAAGAACACATCAGATGTCTTAACTTATTAGTCAGCTGAAAAATGAAAACATATCTTTATTGTATAGATATGCCTTTTAAATACCTTTTTCTGTTGTCACCTGACATTATAAGAGTGTTGCTATTTCTATCCTGATTTTTTGGGATTTGCTCTTTATACCAACATAACAGAGACCAGCTGAATACCTATGGATGGATACCTGATAGAAGTGAAGAGCTGAAGAATATTTATTTAATAACCTGTTGTCTTTACAATTCTGAAATTTTTTGAAAGTCTTTTTATTTAAAAGTCAGAAATTCAAAGCCTTTGGTAAGGGACATAATGTTAGCCAAATTGAGTAAGATTGGCTGAAGTTAAAATGTCTCCATGGCTGTAGTTTCTTCTGGTTCCTTACAGTGTCCACCTGCTGTTGAAAGCCAGAGCTTCTAGTTTCTGAGTGATATTTTTGCTCTTCACTTTTCCACTGTGGCAGTTTGGAAATATAATTTAATGTAATGAGTCAGAGACTCAGTTTCATCACATGAAGATCAGGTGAAAACAGCCATCAATTACGCCTGGGGGTTGTGTCCCACTCATCTCTTGAGCTCCTTAGCTCGTTTCCTCATTTCATGCAGGGTTTGCACCAGATATCTGGAAGCAACATTTGGGCACCACAAATGGCTTGGCTGCCTTCATAACAGGTCTGCTTGGTGCTTACAATTTTAAATACAAGTGCAGATTTAGCCTCTGTTGCATCTCTTTGATGATATCTGCAAGGCAAAGCCTTGAGAGCATTCCAGAGTCACAGACCCCTCCAAAGGATCAGCTTCTGCTTGGGTGGAGCTACTGATCTCTTGTCAGTAGAGGAGTGTGGTCCTGCTCACTCTCAAAGAGAGGATCATGGGGCTTTATGCAGGTGGGCCCAGAGGAGAGGGGGGGTTGATGCAGTGTTGGAGTCAACATGGCCAGAGCAGGAAATTAGGGGCATTACAGAATGCATCTGGGACCTGCAGGCATCTTGTTTTCGTTGCACATTTCAGCAATACAAATTAATAACTGTTATTTTTTGCATTGTTTAGAAGAGAAATTGCATAACCTTCCTGTGGAATTGTACATCTCCAAGTATGGCCTAAGGTACACAAGCTAAATGGCCTCCTTAAGGGCTCTGTCCTTGACAGTGTACTTGCAGTGCTTTTTGTTGATTTATGCTCTTGTGTTTGTCCTATTTTGCAAATGCTAATATTTTCTCAGGTATTTAAAAAGCCACATCCCTGTTTTCTGTAAAATATAGCTATCCCTCACCCTTCTAGTTATACAGAGTAAAGCCTTTAAAAGAATTAATCTTGAGCAGAGCATCAAATAACAAATAAATCACATATCCAATAATATATCCAGCAAAGAATGTCTTAGTTGAATAAATGCCTCCATAACATTTCTAAGAATCATTGCTGCATCAAACACCTCATGATACCCTGCCTTTTCCCTCTCCAGCCTCCCATGAAATTTAGTAATACCAATAGACTTGACCTCACAAAGATGAGAATTCTTTGTGTTTGGGAAGTGACACTGACGCAATTAATGGACCCTGAGAATGTAATCATGACTGGATGCAAGTTTGATCTCAAGCCCCAGAACTGTCCTGGTTTCTGGAAGCTGTCTAGCATGGGATGGGTTCCTGAGCAGGGGTGTGCCATAGATTTTCCCTGGCAGGCTGAGTGGTTTGTGCCAACGAGTGCTGTGTTGTCTGGATGCAATAATGAAGGAGGTATGCAAGCCACAAAACATATTACTGGGGATGCTTTTCAATTGCTGCAATTAAGATGAACAGGCCAAATCAATGTACCATTGTATGGAGATGGCTGGTATGTTGCTCTAAAATAATACCTGTACCTTTTAAGTATAAATTATTCTGTGATGTGAATTGCACATGCCAGGTCTTATTTAAAATGCACAGCCTGAAAGCATAGCAGCAGCAAAGAAATGACAATGTGCCCATTCATCTTAGCTTTGATGTCTAAACAACAATTTAAATGCCCATTATTGATTTGCTACAGAAACGGGAACATCTAGCAAATGGTTTTATTTCACTTTAGCTGGAAATGCTAATATTTGTCCAGTTGCGTGATTGTTCCATGTGTGCATAAGTCCATGATTTGATATCCAGTGATATGAATAAAATATAACAAAGTCATAAAATCAATATAGGCTGATCACATTCTCTTTCTGAGAATACTTGCAAGGAATTAAGGAGCTTAGTAACCAATCATTTCACATTTAGAGTTAGCTTTCAAATAGTGCAGGATATATATTTTTTCTGGAAATAAAAAGAATACATGTTTGGGTTATCTTTCCCTCTAACACCTTTGACTGTAAGTACTACCTCCACATAGCCTAGAAAGTGGGATGTAGAGATGCTTCTTCCCATGTTGCCTCCAGATGCTGCTTGGGTTCAGCACTTTGGGATAAGGCTGGGCTGCTTTGGAGAGACAAGCTCAGACTTCCAGCCCATGTGCCATTGTTTCATACAAAGGTGCCTGCTTGGACCTGTGCTGGCTTGGGTGCAGATGCTGCATTGTGTGGCTTTATGGGATGAAGGAGCACTCTCTCTGTCTTACCCTCCACTTATCTCTTCCCCTGGGGCCAGCCTGGCAGAGCAGGATAGGGGTGGTTGGGGCTGCACAGGGACACTCCCCATGTTACCTTCATCTCCTACCCCTTCCCTGCTCTATGTGCCCTGGGAGCATTGGACCACTTGGATGCCTGTTCCCTTAGGTGCCCAGTGTCTGGGGTGAGGCTGGGTGCAGTAGGTGACAGAAGGTGACATTTTCCCCAGGCCTTGGCTTCTATGGATTGAGCCTTGCTCCCTGTGCATACTGCTATTGGCAAAGAGAAAGTGATGCTGGGGAGGAGGCATTTTTTCCCATCTTAACCTTTTTCTTGTGCTGTCTTTGCTTTGTGTAGTGGGAAGGCAGTCTGTGGCATGCCAGGGGCTGCCAGGACACTTGACCTGCTCTCAGTCTTCCAGTCAAAAACCTCTGCTGAGCTCAGTGCCTTGTCAGACATGGTGCTTCAGGCCCCTTGTGTGACTACATGTTTGGAGAGGCCCTGTCACAATGAGGTCCTCGTGTTGATGACACCTCTGGTGTCAGCGTGATGCTGACATCCCAGTCACTGCCAGGGACTTTCCAGGGGAGATGAAGAGGAGCAGCAGTTTTTGGGGTGGTACAGCCCAGCAGTGCAGCTGGCTCCCTCCTCCCTGCACTGCCTGGGTTCTGCCTGCCACCAGCAGAGAGAAATGCTCATGTTGGTGTGCCTGTGTTTCTTTTTTCCCCGGCTTAATGAGGTCATGACCCCTAATGGAGATGCTGCCCATGTAAAGGGTACTTTCAGCCATGGCATGTGTAGTGTTTGGCACCACGTGGCCAAGTAGGGCCATGGGTATGGACCGACCATCAGACACATTTACTTTCTCTTGTAATGCTCCATTCAGATTAAAAGAACCCAAGGAGCACTTTGGTAATTCCTGGATAAAAAGCAGACACCTCCAGTTGGTAGCTCATGTCTCTTAATTAAATCTCTGCTCAGAGGTGATAGTTCTAAGAAGGGTCTTGTGGAGGCAGCTAGTGCTGGGTCCTCAGCAGTTCTGTCAGTGCCTGGCACTGTGACCCCGTGCCAGCCAGGCTGATAAACACAGCAGCAGGGACAACGTTTGAACCACAGATTAGATCTTACAAAAATGCATCTTTTCTTACTCCTACTCTTTGTATTCTTTGTACTGTGGTTTTGTCATTATATGGAATGGGATTTTTTGCTTATTGAGTGCTATACTTGCATGTCTATATTCAGTAAAAAGGGATGAATTAAGTGGCTGTGACCACAGCTTCTGTGGAGCTGAGGCCAGCTGCAGCACGGTCAGGAGTCCCTTATATCTGTGGTGAAAGATAAAATTTAGCAAAGCGTTTTACAGCATTAGCACAAGTCTGCAGTTATAGCAGAGCACTCTGCCAGTCAGACTCTTGAAAAATCAATAGCAAGGTATGCACTTAGTTTTTCTCTGAGAACATTATGATTTTCTTACAGTGACAAAATTAGCATTAAGAGCTGGCTTCATGCAGACATTTACATCCTGGCATGAGTCACGAACTTGAAAAGGAGACTGCCTAGGTAATTAATTTTCTCTGTGTTATTGCAGATCTTGTCTTTGCTCATGTATTTATTTTTTAAGGCTACATTTAAAAATTATTTTAACCCTAAGATTTTGGGCTGAATTAATTTTAATAATACTCCTCACCATGACCTCCAATACAGGACATGGTGGCAATTCAGTTTTAAATTCATGAGAGTCTTGTGTTTTAAGTACTTGCCTGGAATTAAGTGGATCTGCCACAGAAGACTGACCCATGTGTGTGATCTTTTGCAAGTTCTTCCCTGCTTTTGTTGCCAGCTTTAAAATGGGGCTATTTGTATTCATTGTAAGAATGTCCCAGGCGTTGAAAGTCTTTGTGAAGAAGCTTGATTTCATGATGGCAGAGATTCCCTGATGTATTGCATGTCATATCTGGGATCTTCCAGGGCCAGTGGAAATGCCTTATACATCTGTGTAGAGAGCTGAGTCATTTACCTCATTCTTCTGAAGCTGTGGCAAAGTGGAAAACAAGCACAGGCTCATACCAAAATTAGCCTTTTATAGGATCCATTTTTTTGCTTCAGACTCATGTCCCTCTGGAAATCTCATCTAGGAACACTCCTTAAGGTGCTGGGAGATGCCCTGAATCTCAGACAGCAGTGCCTTTTCCCTCCACCACATTATTGCTTCTCTTGCCAATACTGTCCTGTAGATGAGAAAAGGTTCAAAATACAGGGCAGAGCTAATGAGATCTCACAGGCACCATCTCATCAGGCAGCATCCAGTTGGTGCTGAAGGTCACATGAACACTGCTGAAAGGCTGATACATAAACATAATTTGTGCACATGAAGCAAATGAAAAGTTAGTTTGCATCCCTGCAAACCTCTCTAGATCCTCATTTAATTGTGCTGGCACAAAGCTTCTGAAGGCTTTCAGTGGCAGAGAGTTATTACTACAGCTGCAAAATGGCAGCAGATTAAAACACATCCTCTGTGTTGCTGAGAATATCACTTGATGTACTTACCATGCTGAGCCTCAAGAGTACAATACTGAATTTCTGGGGTATAAAAAGCACAGCATGGTAGGTTTATGGATTCTAGTGCAACCTGCAGCACCAATGAACACAAATAAAAACACATCTACAGTAAATATGCCTACATGAGCAAATCCATCCTTACAAAAATCCATGCTTTAGGTCTTAAGCATTACTGGCTTGGAAAAGTACTTATCATTAAACATATTTTTTTAATGCTTGGATGCATATCTTAATTACATATTTTGGGTACTAAGGATTTATCTCTGGATGAAAAAGAAGTGGGTTGTTTTTTTGCTCACTGAACTTTTGTAATCAATTGGTTGGATTCAATTGGTTGGATTCAATTGGTTGGATATGGATACCATATATGGATATAGGTAAATGTATTCTAAAATTATGATTAATATGGTTTACAAGTATTACTGGGAGAAGCAATTTGAAATAGCTCAAATACCTAATGTGATACGAAACTATGATCATTTGCACAATAATGTAATGTTTTTCTAAAATTTGTGCTGTATAACTTTTTTGGAACTTGCTTTCCTTCAGGAAGAAAGGTAGTTTTTGTCTGATACTACTTTGACAACAAGAAGAACTATTGAATCTTTTGGATTATCGTAGAATCATAGAATAATTGGGAGAGATGTTTGTTTAAAGGACATCTGTGTCCAATCCCCTGCAGTGACCAGGGACATCTTCAACTAGATCAGGTTACCAGACTCCCATCCAACCTGACCTTGAATGTTTCCAGGGTTCAGACTTGTACTGGGTTGCTTCCTGGGCAACCTGTTCTGGTGTTTCACCACGCCCATTGTAAAAAACTTCTTCTTTATATCTGATCTAAACTGACCCCTCTTTATTTTAAAACCATTGCCCCTCGTTCTATTGCAACAGGCCCTGCTAAAAAGCAGATTTCTCCTTGATTCATTGGTGCCAAGGCTTTTTTTAAACAAGGAAAGAAAAGTGTTTGTTCTGGGAGAGATTTCTGGAAAATAAATAAGAGTCACAAGCACCAAAGTTCAGCACCACTTGTGCTTCCTTGTGGGGTGTGTGCGTGTCCCACCTGCACTGGATTTGTGGTAGAACAGAGTAGACCCCCTCCATGTGACCATGTGCTGTGGACACCAAATGCACAGGAGTTAGCCGGATCCCTGATGTCCCTCATGAGCATACCAAGTCATCATAAGCAAATTCACTTTTCAGATTTATCTGCTTATGAAGGCATTGCTGCTGGAAAAGGCCTCTGGATGTGTGACTTGGGTTGTTAAAAGGACACCATCTTAGGAGCAATATACTCAGAAAAATGCTCGGGAAAAAACTGTCCCAGCCAGTATATGGCTCAAATGCCAAACTATGCAGCAAAACCAAGTTAAATAAATTGCAAAATCTATTTCCACTGCTGATTGATAACTGCTCACTGGGTCTCATGAATTTGTCT
>JAYDZK010000001.1:96089094-96110924 GCA_034509185.1 Euphonia xanthogaster | reverse complement strand
ATGGTCTCTGTCTCCTCCATATCAGCTCAAATACCTGGTAAGTGATGATCATGCAGGAAAACAGCAGGGTGATTAGCTGTTCCCAGTAGTGTGTTGTCAATGGGCTGCCTTCCATGATGAACACCGCTATTCCACCAGATACTCCAGGAAAATACACCTGGGGAAATACACTAGCTTCAGAGGCTTAGTGCTGAACGTGCTTGCAATTTCAAAAGTCCTCTTTTGTCTTGGAAAATAAACTGATAGCATCTTTTCTAAGCCTGGTTCCTTTTTTCCGCTTTTTTTTTTTTTTTTAATTTCTATCCAGTGGTAGAGAGAAATAGGTTGGAGCTTTTTGCTCCAAAGCCAAGAGTGAAAGCAGCCATGAATTGAAGGTTGAGAAAATTCCCACTGATTAAAAGAATGCTTAAATATTCTTTCAGGACAGAAGAAACTCATTGTGTTTTGTTAAAACATATTAAACCTGGTGGGAAATCACCCTGATTCCTGGCAACTGTGCTTCTTTCTCAAGATACCATTTTGAGAGGCTCACCCTTTTTCTGAAATATTTTCTAGGCTAGACACTAATTTCTCTGCTGGCTTCTATTTATCTATCTCACTTATTTATTTTCCCTTCCTTTGCTCTGGAGGAAGGGAGTGTCCATTTCAGGTTCTGGTTGCTTTTTCAGTAAACTGTGAATTTATGCTGTTTGTGCAGCACCTGGCAGAGAGAGGTCTCTGCTCACACCCAGGACTCCACTATCACAGCCGTGCTGAAGGAATCATGCTGCTCTGGGAACATCACTGGTGCATGGAGCTGGGAAGGCTGCTGGCTCCATGTGTTTGCAGGTCTCTCTGGCTTCCAGCCAGCATTGGTGAAGTTGTCCTAATTCACAGCTCTTGTCCATTGCAAGAGGGGAGAAAGGGATGCTGAGAGGGGTGAGCTCCTCTCTGGGAGGAATGGCTGTAGGGAAGCACCACACGTTGGTGCTGGCTTTGTGGGGGGAGGCAGCAGCCACACAGACATCTCCCACCCAGTCTGGGCCCAAGGGCCCTCTTACATGAAACAAAATCAGTGCTCGGGAGGCTGCCTTGGGGCATGTGACTGTAGGGTTGGTCTGCATGGTAAATATTTTTGATAACTTGAGCATAAGAAGTGGGAAGAGTCTTTTTACTGTATTGTATTTTAAGGAAAGTTAGTTGCGTAGTTGCCAATAAAGAAAGTTTTGCTTTCAGCCTCAAGGGAAAATTTGCATTGCCCTGCTTCCTTTTCCATATATATATATATATATATATGGATATATAAATATGTTATATATATGTGAAAAATATTTTGTTTTGTAATAAGGGTTTTCTTGTTCAGCACACTTTGATGTTTTACCAATAACTTTTTATTTTAACAATAGAGTTGTTCTAAGACATGCTGTGAAGTTTTGATCATTTTTGATGGCTGTCTTCAACACGTATGACACATATGACATCAGTTTGGCAAGCAGTGCCAAACTTATTTGAGGAGTGGTTTTTGAAATCTCTGAGCTTTGTTGGCTCCATGTACAGCAGTTTATACTGAAATTCTGCAGCACATGCATCCTGGGTACTAGAGGAGAGAGAGTAAAATTTTCAGTGGAATACAATTTTGTGGAGCAACCTTTGATGCATGACTACACTGAATTGAGAGGACAAAAGCAAAATCTCTTGAGTGATGCAGCTGAGATTTGGCTAAGTCTGAGATGGATCTTAGGTTGTCCTATTTCTCAACACCATACTTCTCTTCTTTGCAAGTTATATTAAAAATCCCTCACCTTCCTGCACTTGCTTTCCCCTCTAAAGGGTATGTGAAGAAGTCTGTGTGATGCCAAAAACAATATTAGTTTTTGGAATCAGCTTTCAGGATGTGCTGAAAACTATGTAATCAGCACCTTACCTCTGAGAAAGACTGGGTGCTTTACTCTCCAGCATGTCACAGGCAAGCAGGGCCTGGGAAAGTTGGTTCTTTTGGATACTTGAGAGACCTGAGTAGAGAATTAAATAGTCTGGAAGTGTATCAAAAGTTTCTCCACCCTGGGTTCAAAGTTAGGCCCATCTTGGCATCAGAGTCTTTCTCCAGGCTACAAAAATACTTGGGGGAAATAAAAGTGAGTCAAAAGAATCTTTGAAAATATCGCAGTGACTAGAAGAATACAGTCAAAAATGCTAAATAAGGTTATAATTTTTGCTAAAACTGGAGGGAAAAGCAGTAATAATATTGTGAGAAGCACTGGAAAAGAAATGTGAACAAGCAGGGGAGTGAGCTGTTGGCAGTACTGCCTCGTCCACAGGCAAGCTATGATCCAGCATAAGGAATTCCAGGTGATCAGAAGCCATGGCCTGTGCTCTCAGCTTCAAAACCATGTTCCCTCTACAGACTATAGCATTGCTGTTCTAATATGAATGTGCATTCAGAAAGCTACTTAATACATAATATAATCATGTTTTACCTGCATTTGGTGATTTGAAACAGGAGCTGGTTACTGTCATACCCTTCCTGAATTGTACCTTCCATTCAGTGATACAATTTCAATTTACTTTGAAGTACTGGGCTGTGGGGCTCTAGAAGTTGCTTCAGATGGTGGTCAGCTTTCCCTGCTGTGGTCACTGCATCTGAGCAGCAAATGGTTGGTGGATGTCAGTACCCACTTCATCGCCTCGCTGCGTGTGAACCAGAGCTCTGACTCGCAGAGAAGCGGTTTCTTTTTAGATGGCTTAAATAATATTTGGGTTTAGATGATATTTATGAAGCACCTTGAAGTCCACATAAGATAGGCCATTCAGGACTATGCATGTGTAAGCAACTTGTCTCTCCTTTTCAGCAGCTGCCTAAGCAAGGTTTGTGATTAAACGTTGTGTGTTTTGGGCTGTGGTTGCACAGCGCGAGTGGTTTGGCAGCAGCCCTGGATGAACAAGTTCCTGCCCCTGGCTCTGTGCTGAGGGCAGTGTAACTGCTGTAAAGTGGGTTTTTGTCTTTGATGCTGCTGGGAGTGAGACAGTTCTTGGGCAACAAGGAATTCTGGGTCACCAAGCTTATTATGGCTGAATGCATTTTCCAGTGTGATACACTGTAGAATAATTATTAAGTGGTCAAATGGGACTGACATGAGCTCACCTGGTTAGAGCATGGTGCTAATAAAGGTTGGGGACTTGATCCTTGTGGGTCCCTTGCAACTGAGAATATTCTG
The DNA here is from genome assembly GCA_034509185.1 of Euphonia xanthogaster. Classification (NCBI taxonomy): domain Eukaryota; kingdom Metazoa; phylum Chordata; class Aves; order Passeriformes; family Fringillidae; genus Euphonia; species Euphonia xanthogaster. Next base: position 96,107,730 of record JAYDZK010000001.1, on the reverse strand, counting down.
TGACTTGAAAGTCGATTGTTTTTCAGCAAAGAATGCTCCTCCTGTTGCATGGTGGTTCAGAAAAGGCTGGCCCATGCTCCCCAGGGAATGAGCCGGGGGTTGGTGGGACAAGCTGTGCCAGTGCTGAGAGACTCCATCTAGAGCCATACCCTGCTCCTGGCCTCCACAGCTCACACCCAGCCAGGGTTTGTGCACAGCTCCAAGGAGGAAAAGCAGTGTGTTGTTCCTTACTCATAATAACAAACTCCTCGGTGTCAGATAAGTAGAACACTTCAGGATAAGCTAGACCTGGAGATTTGGACCAGATCATCCTGAAGGGAGAAATAGAGCCATTCAGATCATATAATAAGTGGAAATAGCAGCACTTATTTCTGCTGAGATCTCCTCTTTGTAAATGGCTAAGGAAACAACCCAGGGAGCTGCTGGCCAGTTTCTCTCACTTCATTATGTAGCATAGCAAAAAGCAAATAGAGATTCTTCTGTAAATGGTCAGATGGTAACAGGTTGATATACTGTGGGGAATATCTACTATACATATATAGTATATTGATATACTGTGGGGAATATATATTTTTAGAAAACAGAGAAAACTTTGTAATGCTTGTCTATTTTTGAAGAAATCACAAACTTTTTAATAAGGTAGTTAATATGAAATTCAGGGCTGGTATCGTCACAGTGAAACTGAGTTTAGGAATTAATGAACACCTTTAAATATCTTTGTGTCAAGGGTAACTCCATATTTAATTTTGTTTTCCTGAATGATCTGGAATTCTAAACTAGTTGATTCTTGTAGTTTGTGGGAAATTACGGATTTGGAGCACTGAAACTGCCTTGGAGAGTTCTAGCAAAATCTATGACTCCCAAGAGGGAATTCAACATAAGTTATGTCCATGGGAGGAAAAAAAAACTCCGAAGACAAATTTTTATCAATCAAAACTCAGAGAAAAAAGGTTGTATAGTAACAGTGAGGGAGAGGGTCTGGGCATTAATAGATAACAAATTAAACACACCACATAGTAATTTGCAAGAAGGCCAAGCCTGTTCCAGGCAAGGCTCCTAATGTTTCAGCTGCATCTGATCCAGGATTACATCCAGTTCTTCCCTACAGGAAAACTGCACAGTTTAAAGATGAAATGTGTTAAAGCAATGGCAGATTTTAGTTTCAGGTTGTATACAGTGGGGGTTTCTCAGTGGGCGTATGCCCTGGACATGTATTATTACAGGTTATGGTAATGGTTCTGAGTTCTGTTTATCCTTTGTCTTCCCTTTAAGTCCTCAGAGTGATCATTTTTCTCTGAACAAGACAGTACAAGACTGAACAAGACTGGGAATGATCAGGAAACACTGGGAAGAACAGAAAGCAAATAACAAGCCACTTCAGTGAACAAGGGACAGGGATAACTTCAAAAGTTAGGAAAAATTAGGCTTAAGGCCACCTTTCATGAGAAGGCAGGTAGAGCTGGAAATACACAGTCTAAGAGGAGAGCCATGAGCACTGTTAAATTATTTTAAACCAAAATGTTGGTATTTTTAAAAGTAGTAACAGAAAAAAAATAGTTACTGCTGGTGACCAAAGAAATTAGCCAGCAGAAAAAAGGTGAGTCAAACAAAATAATTTATTTGAGAAAATATGTAAGACTGGTTTAAAAAAACCAAAAAAGGAAGGACTTGCATCTCCCATGGAGTTTGATATGCTGAAAACCAGCTTAGTTCTTAGAGTGATTATAAGGAAACTTTATTTTCTATGGAAAAGCTGGGCTTAAATGAAACACAATATTACCTCAAAAAGTGCTCATCATACTGAAAAAAACAACTTTTTGTCAATAGATTCCCTCAAATTAAAAACCAATCACTAAAATTTGATATTTTCTACTGATAATTTACATTATGTACTGGAACAGAAGCAAAATTTTTTGTTAAGGTAAAGGTTTTTCCAATCACCTCCCTGTGTGGCTTTGCTTTCCTGAACAAGATGTGGCTGTATAATGGTGCTAAACCTTGGTGAAGTGGAGAGCACATCCATGATCAGGCATCCAAGAGGGCAGAGTACCTCAAACTCTGAGCTTCCACTCTCCCCTACTGCAGAGATGCCTGAGGGCAGATAGTGACCTTAAAGCTTCCCAGCAGTGGCAGGAAGAGGAAAGAGGGCAACCAGGAGCTCCTTTCTTCCTTGCATCTCTGAAGTGTGTGGCAGGAGAGCAGTCTCCATCCCCTATGGTTCTTCAAAACTGTTTTCCTTACAGAAAAGGAAAACTTCTGCAGTTTTCTGCCTTCTCTTTGCCTCACTGCTCTGAGCTCCTGGAGAAAAATATGAAAAATATGTCAGTGGAAAACAAGGAGTAATGCTGTGGTGCACATTGTGCTTCTGTTATGAATCCTTAGCATTTAGACAGCAAAAATAGCTTTAAAGAGCAACAGACACTCTTGAGTTGATGTCCGTGTCTCCTGCAGACTACAAATTGTCTGACTTGCAAACTCTGCAGTGTGGTGGGTTCAGTAAATGCCCTTTTGCTTCTGGACAACAAGCCCAAATAATCTAAAAGTAGTGTCCAGTTAAAAAATTATCAAATTGCGTTTCTTTCCTAGTCCATGCTCATAAATGGCAGCAGCCAAGGCATGCATGGGTTTTGCATGTCTGAGCAGCAGTAAATGAGTGGGGCCCTCCAGGACAGCCTTCTCCAAGCCTCCAAAGCACTTGGCAGGTGAGGGGAGCAGAGACGGTGGTGACAGTGGGGGAATACAGGGACTGCTGGCAGCCTCTGCAGAAGAGCAGGGATGAGGCTGTTGCTTTATGTTGATCTCTCAAAGCAGTAAGCATTGCTCAAGAAAGCCTACCTGCTTTTTTTTTTGTTAAATACAGGCCTGCCTTTCTCCTTCCCAGTCAGTAAGTGTGCTTGGGCTGTGGGCACCAAAGCTGTCCGCAGACTCTGTCCTTTCTAGGAGATTCTGTCCTTTCCACTCCTCCTGTCCCACTCGTGCCTTCTGTGCCCAGCTCTGTAGCACAGCTATGAAAACTCTGCTGCTCCTACTGTGCCTACTGTTCCCAGCATGGAGCTTGTGCTGGGAAAGGAGCAGGGCCTGCCTGCCCTGCTTAAGGAGGCAGGTGAGTCTCTGGTTCTGCACACAACTCAGGGGAGATCTGAGGTTCTGGACAGAGTGTCTGTCAAATTATGCTATGCTCTGCCTAGGTCTCCCCATCACTGAATTGGAAATAAAAGTCAGAAGAGCCATCCAGCACGAGGTCTTGTTCTCTGAATATGAGTCTGTACATCAAAGGACTGTGTTTCAATGTCATGAATTAATGCAGGCATAGGTGAGCTGGATCCACACCAGTCCTCTGGCTCCAAGTTCAGCAAAGCATCCTTCTTCAAGAGTATTCTTGAGCACCCGCTTTCATTTGTAGATCTGTTTTCATAAAATCCTGGTATCTGGAGTAAAAGGCAAATTAATGTCCTGTGAAATGGGGGCACCGTGAGCAGCAGTACTGAAACCTCTGACTACATCCCCTTCAGCCTACTGAGACCTTCTGCAGAGAAACTTGCTCTGTCTAAACCTGAATCTTTATGCAAAAGCTTAAGTTAATACATCATGTGAAATTAAAATCAAATCTGAAATCCAAAATTCAAAAAATATTTCCTCTTAGTATTTGTTCTTATTTATCCTTTTAGTAAAGAAGACATCTTTACTGATATCACTTAGTCCAAAAGCAATTCACTTTGCAGCTGTTCTGTTTTCCCTGCTCCATTTTTGTTTTTGGAGACATTTGGCTTCATGGTTCTCATTTTCTTTCCTCCCCTTTTCAGGCTCCTCTTTTCAAGCAACTCTTTATAGAGGAGTTCTGCATTTGTAAGCTTTTGGTAGTGTCTGGTCAAGAATGCTAGTGACAGTACTCCATTTTCCTCTGAGGGACTCCACAGATGAGGTGCCAGACTCCTGTGAGGTTTGGGTACATTAACATAAGAACCGGAATCCAGGTGGAGATGAAGAGAGGATCCCTAACACCTAATCCTCTTTCCTGTGGAATGCAGAACAATGATTAAAGAAAATGTAGTAGACAGGAGAACAATTAAGAAGTGTAAGACATAAGTTATGTTTTCCCCTTCCTTGTGGTTAGTGATTTAGGGTCTTAGGCAGTATTGTACACAATAATCTGAGTGATGTTGTTTAATAGCCACTGATGGCTGGGAACACCTTTATTCAGTTTTTAAACTCCTTGACTCATTTTTACTCCTGGTTCTCACTGTTGCTACAGTAAATTCCACAATGGAATTATTTCCTAATGCTGATAAAGGCTTTCCTTTTGTAGAAAAATCAACACATAATGTTATCTTTTTTTGGAGCAGTGTGCCCTAAATATGCAGGATTTGGGAAAAGAGAATGTACAGTTGTACCAAATGTTTAATTACTCCAGTTTAAGGATTTAATTACTCCAGTTAAAAGCAATCTGATATCATCCACTCCTCCCACTTCCTCTGCAACACTACAGCAGCTGAGTGACCTCAGAGGGAATTGATGTGTTAGACAGTTAATCCACCACAAGACTATTAATTTCCCTTCAGAGTGGCAGCCTTGCCACAAACACACTAAACTTGGAGTGGATGGACATGAGAAGAGTAGAGGGATGCAGGACCACTCGTCCAGTGGCAATCCATCCCTGGATGGATCAAACCCTTCATGAGTCAGTTTGAAAACTGTAGGGGAGCTGTTTGTTTAACCTACTGCACAGCTACCATACCTTTTCAGGGCTTTCTCATTAAGTGAGAAACTTCTTTGGTTTTTTGCAGTCCATTAAGACAAATTCCACCCTCAGTGACATGGGCACAACAGCCAGCTAAGTTTGAAGGAAATATAGTTCAGTCACCTCCAGGAGAGCAACGCTTCAGTCCTATTGTGCTTGACAAGGAGGAGCATTGTAAATGTAGTTCTCCAGTCTGTTTCCCTGACCTCACTTGGGGAAAAGAAATCCTACCAGCTATGATAAAAATTGCAGCTCCAAGTTTTCCTTCTCTGTATTATTGCTCTTCAGATCTTAAATTGAGAGTTTCTGTTACCACACAAGGTATGAATGTATTGCTGTTTTGTGTAATGCACAGTGCTTATCCACATATTGGCAGCACCTTTATGTTCCAGTGCTGGAGGGAAGAAGTAAGAATTTACTTGCAGACAAAGTGACAGACACTGTCAAGTTCACTTAGGTATTTGGATTTAACTTCTGAATTAAATCAAGAGAAGAGTGATTCACTTAATTTCTTTTCCTTTGGATATATCTCATATTGTTCAATTACAATAATATCAAATTTGCCATAATGGAATTGCTCATTTAGTAATATTCAACTGAAAATGAATATGATAGTTAAAACTTTAGAAGTTCCTGAATCAGCTAAAAAAAGCCATGAAGTTCAGACCTTAAAGGATTGGGAGATTCCAATAGAGATTTTTTTTTTCCTATATCTATTTAAAAAATTGAGCCTGATTTTTTAAAATTGATGGAGGAGAATATCTGAGTCTCCCTTCCCTCACTTAAAAAGCCTGCAAAGCTTTGTTATGAAAACAAACAGAAAAGCCTCTGAGAAATACATGAGCTCCAAAGGAATGCTATGGTGCAGCTGCAGCCGAGGCTGAGGCACATCGGTGGCTTCAGTTCACTGCAGACACAGCGAGCTCTCCTCCCTTCTGCTGAGAGTTGCCCTGCACTTGTTTTGGTTGGATTCCCACCAAAACCAGGAGAGTGTAGGTCTGTGTGTCATGCCAGCCCTCAAGCAGCAGAACTGCCATGCTCTTTTTAGCCTCCATCAAGTGGGCACCATGGTTCATGGGCTGGCACATCCTGCAGCATTTTTTGTGCTTCACCTCTGGCAGGATTACACACTGCAGAGTCCAAAGTGAAACACTCTGCTCCTTGGATGTAGGACTGTTGTAGGTGAATGTGGAGGAATTGATAAAAGGTCATGACAAGGGTGCAATACTGAAACTTTCCTGTGTGGCTTTCTGTCCAGTTGAAGTACAGTGCCTGAGAGTGGGCTTCTCCATCTGAGACCCTTAGCTGGATCTGAGGTCATACCAGAGGTAGCAGATCTAGCTTTGGTATAGCAGACATCACAACCAGAGGCATGTAGTTTCTTCTGCCTTTGGTTTAGAAGCAATTTTCCATGTGAATCCCATAGTTAAAATTTCCAGGGGTCACTGTGGGATTCACCACACTGCTCTAATGCTTTATAAACAATCAAAGGCAAAAACTAACCAAGTTAGATTTAGAATTTTAAAAGTATGAACAGTCTTTGGTACAGACATACTCAAAGCTATGTGAGTAGTTAGCTGCTACCTTGAATTACAGCCATTGTCACCAGCCTGTGATTAAATAAAGAGTAAGAGGGAGATGTGTATGAATGTGAATGTTTCACAAAGTTTTTGAAGTGAAGTAACACAATACTGAAAGCATTCATTCACACATCAGCAGAGCAACCACAGCAGTCTAAAAATTATCCCATTTATTGGAATAATCCACATGGTAGACAGACATATGCAAGCATTGTCTTCTGGGTCCCTCTAGGCTGATGGAACAGATCACTGCAACCATCTGTTCATCACTGTACCGTGCTGGTGGGTCTCAGAGCTACCAACAGACCAGGATGTATGCAAGTTGGATGTTTATGGTTCAAGCGAGAAATCAGTCAAATCTTCGGTGTGGACCATTTAAGTAAGCCAAGAAGCTTTTACTTAAAATTAAATAAGGAGCAGCATACAGTTTTTTCTCTCTATGGACCCATGGGATCCGTAATTTCTGTTAGCACACTAATTTACCCAGGATCACAAAAGAACTTATTGTGCTGGTACAGCTGGGAGCAGACAGTACGGAGGGAGCAGAAGAGTCTGTCGTGGGTGATTTTCAGACATGGCTTTGTTGTGTCATATCTTTTGTTGGAGTGTTCTGTAGAACAACACCAGGCCTGAACATCATAATCAGCAAAATACTGCTGCCTGCCTTCTCATAAGAACCAACAAAAAGTGACAATCTACCTTTTTTCATCTTGGACAGTGTGCCCGGGTCTCTGTCATGTGAACATTGCTCTTGTTTTGGAGTCTCTTATGGGTTGTAGCCAGTCTCTCCAGTCCTTACAGGGCATTCATTTCAAGGGTTGTAATTCCATCATGAGGCAGCAGTGAAGTTGTGCTGGCACGGCGACTGATCCGTATCCTTGGCTGTGAGTAGAGCTGAGCCAACAGTAATTGCCTTGACAACCTTGCTGGACTGACTGGGTTCCCAGTTTCAGAAATTTAGTGGTGTCTCAGAGAGGAGCAGTGAGAGCTGCTGGCCATCATGTGTTCATCCCTGAGAACTGCTCCAGCAGGCATTGGAACCTGCTCCAGAAGGTCCTCAAGCTCGGGCATTGATCACATGAAGGTGTCCATTTACAGCCAGTGGGCAAGAATTTTGGTCCCTGTTATGTTGCCATATCTGCTAATGCTACTTTTCCTCACATTATCTGTCACAGCAAGACTTAGCATGTTTGTTAACAATCCTTTGCCTGTATGCTATATCATACTTCAGTAGAAAAAAAAAAACTGCATTGCTTTGCAAATTTCAGCTCAGTACCAATGGTGGATGGAGAGATGTTATAGATGAAACCTGGGGGAGGGATGTTTTCCCATCTTGCTTGCAGGCCCATGTGTTACCTAAAAGGGAAGCTACAGATCCTTTGATCCTGACATTCTGTCTCTGAGTACTTTGGTGTACTTTTGACTCTAATTCTGTGTTTTATGGGTAAACTTTTATGTGATGTTCCATCGAAAGAACAACATTAAACTGAAATCTTAAATTAAGAGATACAGCTTTGGCTATGGAGTTTACTAATTCCAACTTATGTAAAGTGGAATTTCACCCTGTTATTATTCAGGAATATCACCCTGTTATAATAATAAAGCTTCTTTAGATGGCCATAGCAATTCTGAATTGCAATGGAAATAATACATATCCGTTTGATCCCTGTAATTGCATCCACATCAGGACTTCAGCTACATGAGTAACAACTTACACTTCTAAATTGGTTTTGCAATTCAGGTCAAACTTTTCTATGAAACTTGAGCTAAGGCCGATATGCAGGAAAAAGAAGGCATTAGAGCTGCTGGGTGGGAAGGAGAAGGAAATACCTGAAAAATCTTTCCTTTTCTCCAGCTGTGCCATCCAGCTGTTTCTAACTCAGAGACCAGAGCAGCAATCTGTGAAACAGAGTGGTAAAAGAAATTAAAGAGTTAAAATGAGTTGGACAGAAACAGGGACAGTGCAGATCTGTGGAAGGAAAATACTTCCCAAAATGGGTCAAAAATAACAAATACAAAATGTACTGAATGAACTTTTGTTTTTGCTTAAGATTAACTTAAATTTTTTAGAAGAGAAAAAAACACTTTCTCTAACAACACGAACCCTGTGTATATTTACCTGAGGCTTATAGAAATAGCTCATATGACAAGTCTGGCTCCATAAACTCCGCCTAAGAAGCCTGGATCAGCAAAATTCAATCTGGAAGCTGTCTATAAATTTATTAAAACTGTCTGAGGTTTCTAAGTTAACTATTGAAGTAATCTGTTTGTAAAAAGATGTAAGTTGTATAAGTTAGTACTGAAGTCCATGGAAATCAACTTTCAGCATTCAGTGCTTTAGTTAACTTTAGATTTAATTCTTCTGATAAAGAAATGCTAACTCAAGACCAACTACATAAAGTGAGGTCTATTTGCAAATGAATTTACTTAATTTTAATATATTTTTGTCTTTTTTACTCACTGGAGATTTTCAGCAGTCTCATGCTTGAAGTAAATCTTTAGGAAGAAGTCAAAGCAAGCAGTCAGCTTCTCTCAGGCCAATCAAATAGTGCTTTTCTGCATGTTTTACTAACAGAGGAACAGGCAATCCCATTTATAGAGCATACTACATGTTGACAGAGAGCATTACTTCATTTTGCAGTATTGGCAATTTGAGATCTTAGCAAAACAATGCTGAGGTCGCTCTTATTCTGAATTGCCATCCTTGGAATGTGGCTTGGGTTTTCATTAACTCTCTCACTACAAGGTACTGCAGATGGAGACAGATTTTATAGCAGGGGTTGTAATAAACATCAGAGAGTGGAAAGTTGTAAACAGCCTAAATTCTTTGTCCTGTGTGGATGAATTCCTTTTCCTTAACACTTTGATGCTCTCAGCATCTCGTGGACGCTTTTTCTAATTGGAGGTGAATGGGTGGATAACGGCACACGGACTTTGATACCTCCCAGCTGGTGTGTGGGGAGAAGTGGTCTCCAACTCCAGCAACCAGTGAATATATGCCTCAATATAAACAGTAAAAGTTTGGATATTTAGCCTGGCGCTTGGCTCGCAGCATTCTGGCTCTGCTTAGGAGCACAAATCGTGTACAGGATCACTTCCAAGATTTCTCCTCGACTGTTTAATCAAGGGAACAGGACAAAAAGAGAGAATAAAGAGCACAGCTCTAGCACGGCTCTCTTTCACTGCTGCATTATTCCTGCTTTTCCCTATGCTGGCTTCATTGAAATCACCAGTACTGTCAAGTTAGTGTAAAACTGCACTGAGTCTTTCCAAGGCCTTTTCCATACTTACATTTTTTCGAGTCTTACCAGGACAGTTAAAGCAATACAAGTCACTTGAGAAGAATTTAACTACAAAGGAACTGGGCGTCCTTACTGCCAAAGGAGAGCAGACTGGTGGGAGAATCTTTAGGAACAGCTTCAGTGCTTTCAGTTCATAGCTTACCTTTTTACAAAACAATTGCCTGAGAATGGCCAACATTTTTATACAACCCAGCCTTTCCCAAGCTGTTTTGCCCAGGGGGATCTTCCCCTCCCAGATTAGCATAAGTGTCTTTGCTCAGCAGCACTGTGACTATACTGCCTCTGGATCCCTAGATCTGGAAGGCTGTGAATTGTGCTTTGCCTTCATCTTCCTCCAACCCCTGCAAAGGGAATAGCCACAGTATGGGGTACACTGGAATAATTGCACCCGAGCTATGAGGAATTCAGTATACTTCCATCAAGTAAAGGATCCTGCAGATTAAAACAATACAGCTCTGCAATTGGAGAAACTGCTTGGATGATGGTGCATCTCTTAGAAGAATGGTGCTTTCATGTTCCTGTTGCTTTTTAAACCACTTTCTCTACCGTGCTTACACTCAGAGCTCCAGTTTCCAGGTAACAGGGGGAACCCGACACCCAAGAGCTGGGTGATTTAACCTTTTTCTGAATACAACTGGGAAGCAGTTTGAGCACTAACATATTATAACTCTTCAGTTAAACTCAGCTCTTTTGGAATGTAGACTAATTTGTGAGAGCGACATGCCACATTTACATGCAGTCACATGTAGTACAAGTGTCATGAGTGCTGCAGGGGAGAACAAAAGTACAATAAATGCACCTTTTGCTTTATGTTTACTGGGCTGTGTTTTCAGCAATGTGCACTGCTAAGTACTGAGTTAGTCCATGGGTTTTGTTGGGTAAGGTATTAATCCATTTTGCCTGGACATATAAGAAAGGCCTTCTTGCTGATCCCTTCCCCAGGGTCCAGCTTGTATTGGTTTAGATTGTAGAAACACGTGACTGTTGAAACAACAGGCTATCCAGGCAGTTGGACCAAAGGTCTTTAACACAGTCATTCCTACCTTTGGGCAGCACAGCTTGTTCTAGGGTTCTGTACATGGATGTGTCTGCAATGGCAGCTTCTCCAGGTGGGCACATACAGTCAGTGCACTCATCTGGGTCTGGAAATTTGTCGAGCAGACCAAACACAGCATCTGCTTTAGATTGCCATGTCCCAAACTCTTTCAACTCTACTGTCTATATAGAGTAGGTCTTCAGTGACAATAAGGGGACCAAGATGCATAAGTCATGCATAGACACTGATGGGTAACTGTCTGAAGAGGAGTCGCACCTGGAACACTTGGACATGGCTGATGTTGTTTGTTCATTTCCTAACTTCTTTACAATGTTTTTAGACTTAGGGTAAGAGTCATCCAGAGTGTTTAACATTCTGCATTTCTCCATCTCTCCTTTGAGTACTTAAGTCTGTTCCCTCATATTCTCTCTCACTTGTCATGACAGGTCAGAGGAACTTTTATGCCTGAATCATTAGGTGACTGAAGTTTCTTACTAAAAAATAAATATGCTTTGTTGCTTTTGCAGCCTCAAGGTGAAAACAGCAATAAACTTATGGCCAAGGAAAATGATGCTTAAATAAAACTCATTACTGCTTGAAACCCTCAGACTCCACATAGTGAAATTGTAACCATTCCTGTTCTTCAGAGTAAAAACAGACAGTGAATGTAAATTGCTACAGCACTCTGTAAAAACACCCATTGCTAATTCAGTGGACAGTCATATGTACAAGTTCAAAATACCTCATAAGGAACTCAGTGTGTGGGGTTATTTGACATGATTTTGTTTTATAAATACAAAAGAAGAAACATTTCAAAAGCCATTAATCATGCTAACGAGTAGAAATTTACTGTAGTGGGAAAAACTGATTTACTGGCTTTCAAATATTTCATTTGCAACTCCTTGAATTCACTTCTAATCAATCCAGGAAAACTATCCCTGAGTTACAAGCAGGCTGCATGGTCACTCTGGGTTTATGACTGAGAAAAAATCCTCCTGGGCTGTCCCACAGCCCAAGGCCTGGAATTGATTCAAGAGTGTATATCTTTGGTAACGTCCATCGAGCGATCCAAACCCAGGCCCAGTGGTCCTGAAAATTCTCAGTTCCCATTACCAGTGTGGGCTGGCTGGCAGAACTGCTCTGCAGAGGCCTCCCCAGCTATAGCACAGGCTGCCTGCCAGGGCTTGGCACCGCCAGAGATGGCATGGCCCTGAAGCTTGTCAGTGCCAAGACCTCAGGGCTTCACAGGGCTGTGGCAAATCCTAATTCCATAGTAATTCTCAGGCTGCCTTTCTGGCTTCCCAGGCTCCCTGCCCTGGAGCAGAGATGCACTGGGATGCCTCCCAGGGACTGTCACTCCAAGGGCAGTTTGCATGAGTGCTCTGCCCCGGCTAAGAGAAAAGAGGAATTTTTGTCAGGCTCATTGCTAACCAGCAGACTGCTTCATGATTTGTCTTTATCTGGGTCCAAAAAAAAAAGTATAGGAATTAATAGTTCACAAAAACTTTGAAAATGTTGGCTTTAGACTCAATCAGATGAAAGTCAAATTTTGAAAAGCAGAGTTCCTTCTCAGCTGGAACACTAGCTTTTCAACCAGCCTCAGTGAATAGTATGAATAATAATACCCTGACTCTTAATTTACAGTTGAAATCCAGAAGAACACAATGTCCATCTGCTTACATGATCCCCAAATTATTGACAACTACAAAAACATGATGTTTGTAACCACTTCACATATAGCCTGAAATGTATTAAACAATGACTTCATTTGAAGAGGTTTGTTAACATTATGAATATTATTATTGTGGGTCACAAGAGGCTTGGTCTTGTTCCAGTCTTGAAGTAATTACTTTTACACTGCAAAACTGGTTTATGAATTACAACATTAAATCAAAATGTACAGTAGTCACGTTACTTCTTGGGAGGTTTATTGTGTAGTTATTGCTCTGCAGACTAAATGGATTTTAACAATCCCATACTATTCATGAAACAATTTTGAATAAACTTTTGGTTTGTGAAAGAGCCCTTCCTCCTCCTAAATTCTTGTCAAATATTTAGATGGTAAATTTAGATAGGAGCCCATGCTTCTGTCTGTTGTTGATAAGCATTCTTCTTTCTAATCTGAGCAACCAGATCATGTATCTGTGAGTGACTTGTTTCAACTTAGTGGTTTAAAAACTTTTCTTATATAGCTGCAATTTCTGTAGAAGTCATATGTAATGAAAGAAAATTGTGTTTTTCTCCCTCTTCAGTTCTTGAAAGACATTTAAGGGAGAAGGATAATTGCTAGTGAGAGCACAGCCCAGTTCTACTTTACAGTGAAGGTGAGTTGCAAGGAGATAAACAAGGAAGGAAATACATGGAGATCTACCCACTCACAGGAACTAGAAAAATCTTCCAATGAATTGTTATTTTCACAGATGTGTATGATTTACAGAGATGAGACGTCACTGAGATTTTTGTCTCACATGCTTAAGTCTCCTAAGCTGTTTTGATACTCTTAACCTGGAAGTTACATTTCTTTTTCCCCCCCTACCCCTTATTTCCTCCCCCCCACCTCCACCTCCCCCAACCCCAACATTATTCCCCTTATTTTTATATTGGTTTGTGTCAGAAAGGAAAAACAAACATAAAAAAAAATTAGGCCTGAAATCCAGTCATGAAATTAGGCCTGAATCCAGTCATCTTCACATGAAACTGTGAATGGTTACATTTATTTAAACTGCAGCCTCTAAGGCGAGAAAAATATGACAGGATAACTGGTAGTTTCTTTTGCAGCTTTAAAACCCAAATGAATTCTAGTGACCCATCAGATTAATGCTAATTTTTCTTGAAAAAATATTTTATGCTATGTTTTAGGGTACCTTTTTTGACCTACAAGTTAGTGGTTTGTAGTTTTAAGACATTCTAGTGAATTTTCACTGATGCTGGAAACAGAGACCATTGTGCACGTGTAAGGGATACAAAGTAATTTAACCTTTTTCTAAACCAAAAGTATTTTAGATTAAATTTCTTTGCCATGCTGCTGAGAACTTGTAGTGCGGTAATATGCACTAATGCATAAACACTAACACATATAGGACATCTACACATATACACATATGCATATATACAGTAACACATGTAGGACACCCCTGACCTACAGTCAATTATACAGTATCTATATATAGGGACTTATAAATTAAGAAGTGTAGTGATTTATCCTGCATGAGGTTCTGGTAGCACACCAGTGCTAACAAACTCCTGGATGTTTGCTAGCATCTTTCACATTACAGGAAAGGTTTCCCTTGGGATTGCTCCATGGGTTGTCCATTTCTTATATCAAGTGCTTACCAGAACAGCTGGTTTTGGCCCCGGGGCATGTTGTCTTGATTCTCACCTTTCCCTATGGCTACGTTTGTTATTGCTTCTCTTTCCCGGCTGATGCCTCATCAGGCAGCAGCAGCTCTGGCAGCTCTGGCTGACTGACCACAGGCAGAGGGCATGGAGAAGAGTCAAGGGTCCTCCTCTAGATATGTACTGATTACATTCTTAAGAAAAGCTGCTCCTCCTGCCCCTCTGCACAGCACGCTTTGCAGCTTTAAGTTATAATCTGGTGTCCGGTTTGCCCTCGAGGGCTCCTCGGCGTTGGACGGTGCAGGAATGTTCCATGGGTGTGCACAAGGTGCAGTTCCTCTTCCTTGCACCGCCTGGTGCAAGCACAAGATAAGTGTTTGCGTTGAGGTTGCTTTGTACCCACCTCCCAGGAATAGGGCACTCATTTCTTCTTCCACAGTATGAGCAACACTTGGGCAACTCCTTGAGAGCAGTACCAGGGTCACACTCATCTCATGTATTAGATCTCGTATAAAGAGCTTTTAGACACCTAGGAAATTACAGCGATCAAGTTCTTTCCAAATAGGATTTCTTTCTGTCTAAGAAGATTTGCATCATTATTGTAAAGATGCATCTCCAGAAGTGAGGTGGCACTTCATTCTTTATGGGCATTAAGTACTATTTCCCTAAGTTCTGTTACAAACTGGTGAGAAATTATCAACATATTTTGATAGGTAGCAAATAAATAAAATAAAAAAGTTCTGAACAAAATATTTTTGTAATGTATTATCCCTAAATTTTGGTTCCTTAATTTCTAGGTTTTGGTTATAGAACTTTATGCATTTCATATACTTGTCTGTCTTCTTTTCTCTCTCTTCTTTTTGGGAAATAGACTTAAACCATTACTTGGAGCGACTGAATGAACATTTGGCCAGGATAAGAAAAGTGCTAATTCCCCAAGGAAGAAATGTGCTGCCATTATCACTCTTGGCTCTGGTTCAGCAGCCACAGAGGCGAGTCTTTTCCAGATGTGGAGTTACCTCTGTATGGAAGCTGCATTCATGTACTATTGGAAAGGTCAGGTGAAACAAGACCTTCATGCTTGCTCCAGGCTTTTTCACCTGAAGATATTGATTGTGTTTTCACCTGTATGGTAGCCCCTGCTTTTCTGAATGCAAAGAACCAAGGCACTGAGACTGTTAAGGACTTTTCTGAAAGTCAGGCGAGATTTAATAGCTGGTCTCCCAGGTGGGCTTCTCCTCACTTAGCTGCAGATGCCTGAAGGGCAGCCTCTGACCTAATTGTCATGGACTCCCTCTGAAGTAGCACTTCAATTTCTGTGCCCTACTTTAGATGTCTACTTGGAGTCACATACATACACACCAGATGTGTGGGTTTCTTCCTGTGGAAGAGGGTGGTACCCTAGGGTGGTAAGCTGAGATGGAGATTGTTTACATTTAGGTTAGACAAATCCTTTACTGCAGTAAGGACCATGCTGGCTGCCCTCCCAAAACAGGATGCATTTGGAAACTTTTTCCTGCCTCATCTGATGAGACATCAGACACCTCGAGTCACTAGCTCCAGGTGAAGTTCATGGCAGAGAAGTAGAAAAGTCTCTTCTCTCCAGTTTCATAATTGTGTGCTGTCGGCAACTGAATAGCTATTTTCCTTTGTTTATTAGCAGTTACTGTTGAGAAAGCACTCAGTTCCTACAGTAATATTGGAAAAACAAAACTTGGCTTCACTAATGATCAAGTAGGTAAGATTCCATTACCTACTCATTTCCCAGCTGCTGTGTTGTAAGCAACTAAATTTTAGCTGAAACTGTTCATTCTTCTTTTCTGTTTTCAATGACAAATGATACACAGGAGAGGAGTGACAGATTTAATAAAATCTATTTGCAAGTGTAAATCCCACATTACAGCTCCTGAAAGCTGTGTAAGGAACAGCCACAATGGGAATCATGGAAAGCGTGAATTGATTGAGTTGCCCTGGAATGAACATACAGGAAACTAACTGTGATGCTTTGTATCCTCTCTTAAGAGAAGCTAACCTGGGAGATTTACACTTCCCAAAGTGAGCTGCATGCATTCCTTGGGTACACATTATCAGGTAAAAAAGGAGGAAGAAAATTTGGAAGGAACAGCAGGGAGGAATCATAAATGCATCATAAGTGAATAAGGATGGAATGTGAAAGGATGGAATGAGTATAACGTAATCAGAATGGCCAGAAAGATCTGTCTGTAAATCTTGGTTGCTAAGTGGCTGAAGAGAGAGACAGATGATTGCAGGCAACTGCATAGTACAGCTCTGCGGGTTCCTCTTCACTGCTGACCAGGGTGGCCTCCAAACCCTGTGCAGTTTGAAATCAGAGACTCCTTAAATACAGTGTAAGGGAGCTTTCCAATCACAGCCACAATAGCTTGTGTTCAAAATCTAGAAAGCTTTTGTTGAGATCTGGCCTTTGAAAACACTAATTGCTAGTCAGCAATTAGTTTTAAATTCTGATACTGGGTAGACACAGGAATCTTTTCTCCTTGTTTTTTATATTATGTTTACAGAATAAAACTGGATCTAGTAAACCTGCGTTTTTATGGGTTGATACCCCCCAATCTGTAAGTCTTTGCTCATAACTCTTCCTTGTCATCATAAAAAGTTCAACTGAAGTTTCCCTATCATGTATTCTTTATTTTTAATCTTAGCTGCACCAATGTAACAACCTGTTATTATTGCAAAACACTTCCATGTGTGCTCTTCATCTGCCCCCAGTATCCTACTCCCAACTAGGCAGTCTCCAGATTTCTTTTGTGCCAGCTCTGGCATTCATCTCCTCCCTCAGAGGGCTGATTCAGTCTGCTAAATGGAAAGAGAGGTGTGTGCTTCATTTGCTGTATTGGTTTGTGGAAAGCACGGAGGCAGAGGGAGGCGGAGGGAAGGGGGGCGGTGGCAGTGTGTGGCTGGAAGAGGGGGATGAAGAGGGTTAATGGGAGGCAAACTCTCCTTTTCAGTGGCAATGAGTTTCTAGGCCAAACAAGTTTGACCTGCAAAATTTCACCTTTAGTCCTTCCCCTCTCTGGCTTCTCCCTCTAGGGCATTCTTTACCTTCCTGTTTTTTCCCCTTTCCATGAATTACTCTGTTTTTTCAAAGTTTCGCATCCCTCCCTTTACTGGTTTGCTTATTCTCTACCTTCTCTACCACTGGGGGTTCTGCTCTCCTCCATACTATTCTTTTCACCTTGGGGTATTTATTAGAAACAACACCCCTGTTTTAATCTTTTTGCGATGTTTTGCATTTTCTTTTGCATTGCATCTGTGGTTAGAGGCTGGTGATAGTATAGAACTTGAGCATAGAAATCTTGCAAACCTCTTCCCATCTTGCTCATCTACTTTCTGTGGTCAAACCTGCAGAGCAGACAAACAAATATTGGGAATCAGAGCATATGATATATGCAGAGTTTCCCAACTGAAAACAACTCCATGAAATAAGAAGCAGAAATTCAGAAGAGAAAATCAAGCTCTCAGGGTTTTATTTTTTTACCCTTTTTTCCCCTGCCTACCTGCCTGGACATTCTGATGATTTAAAGTTAGTTATATAAGGTTTCTTTCTGTTGGGTGCTGCTTTCCAATAGATACTCTGCAACTGCTCTAGTATCTACCCTGCCTTGTTTTCCAGGAAGGGGAGTAGCACAGATTGTTCACCCGAGAGACAAAAATGGACTTTATTGGTAAATGCAGATACTGTGTTCTTTGTTCACACAAGTTGACTGTCCATGGGAACACTTAAAGATTATTTCCTCTGCAATAGGGACTAAGATCCATGGAAGATCCATAACTAGAAGCCTGCTGAGTACAGTACATCAGCATCAGAGCACATAAAAACTTTGGCTCAACTGATTTTTCTTTCCAGAATATATTTTGTGTTACTGCACACATTTTTTTTTCTCAAAATACCTTCTTCTTTTCCCTTAAAGTACTGTGCTATCTCTGTTTTGAGATAATGTGATGGACTACAGGCATTTGCCTAGATTGTAGGTTGGAAACAGTAGAACTGATTAATTCCATTTATGTCATGCAGCACTAGGATAAGGCGACTTCCTCAGAGAACAAGTGAGAGTAACTGGGGGGGTTGCTGCCCTTACCAGGATTTTTACAGAGCATTTAAAAATGATTATCAGGGTGAAAGACGGCTCAGGAAATCATGTAGCCTGGCCTAGACTCTGCTTAGGCTATGCTTCGCTGAGGGAGGTTTATACATTTTTAAACACTTCCATTGATGGAATAATCTCCCCAGGCAAGTCACACAGAAGTCACTACTAATTATATAACACAGCAGAATGCAATTTTCCTTCAGAATTTGTTTGATCTTCTGCAGTTTGTGTAAAGACACGTTCATGAAATAACAAATAGGCCATAACATAGCATTTTGTTTTTCAAAGTCTACGTGTTAAAGAATCACGAGCCAGTTCAGTGAAAGTACGCACTGTAAAACCTTGAACAGGAAAGTTATGTTTATTTGTCCCTCTCTCCTTCACCTTTAAGTCCTGGCCTGCAGGACCAGGTTCCTCGCCCCCAGGTGCTGCCAGGGGCCGGCGGGATGTTTGCCCTGGGGCTGCGGGACGGGACGGCTGGAGCCGCCGCTGCCGGGCGGCCGGGGCTCGGGACAGC
>JAYDZK010000001.1:96057082-96088737 GCA_034509185.1 Euphonia xanthogaster | reverse complement strand
CAGGCTAAATTCCAACTCACTAAATTTCTGTTAAATTCTGTAGAAGAGTACATACTTGTAAAGAGTCCTCTGAAACATGAGAGGCCGGCGCTGCGCTACGCGGTGAGTGCCGGGCCGCCCACGTGTGCCATGGGGTGGTGGGAGCGTCCGTCTCTCCATCCGCACAGGCGCGGAGCCGTGGGTCAGGGGGAGGCGGCTGCAGTCCTGCCCCGGCGGGGACTCGATGCGCGCAGCGTGCAGGCAGGGCGCTGAGTTGGAGGCTTTCCCCCGCTTTCCTACCTGGGAGTGTCGCGCTTTGCTGGAGATGACATAAGAATATATATATATATTTTTAATTAATAAAGGAGAGGGCGATGCGGTGCCGGCCCCGGGGCAGCCGGGCTGCAGCCGGCAGGAGCGGCGGCGGTGCAGCCTCTCCCCGGGGGTAGCGGGGCGCTCCGGCTCAGGGAGGCGCTCGGGGGATCCCGGGAGCCCCGTGTCCGGCCCCCGCTGGCCCTTCTCTGGTCCGCGGGCTGGGGCTGAGCCCAGCACCGAGGGGGCTCTCGGTGGCTGCTTCCAGCACCGCTTCCGCGGCGGTTCCGATAGTAACACCGTACTTTATTTAATTTCCTCCACGAGAGCTGGTGCTGTTGAGAAGCCGCCGCACTTACACCAGCCTTATTAGGAGCATTTTCTCGTTTGCTCCGGCAGGGGAAAAAAAAAAAAAAGCCGCGTAAAAACAACCAGCTGCCTCCTCTCCTGAAGTCATAAATAAACTCCAGCACGAGTTATTGCTATTGCATGCGAGGGCTGGTGCCGCTCTCGTTTGCACCCATGTCAGTGATGAATACTTTTATTGCTGTTGGTAAAGTTGTGTAGGAATTGTCAGTCGGAGCAGGCTTGCTTCACTGGTCCTGGGAGCACGGGTGCTGGATTGGCGAGATGGGTTGATGGATTTCTAAGTGTATCAATTACGGGATACACTGCGATGTGCTTTTTTTTAAACTTGCTTCACTTTGATTCCTTCAGTATTGGACATGAAATTAAAATTCTTTTTATACACCCTTTTATTTTTAAAACCTTGTGTAGACAGTTTGGAAGAGACTACTTGGAGTTTTTTTGGACAGCAGGGTTTAATGTCTGTCTCTATACATAATTTTGTACCCACTCATCTGTAGGTGTTAGTGCATTCAGCTGCTGTAATAATATGAGAGTTTTTAGAGGTAATGGTAAGTCAGCTAAATTAGTTAATAGAAACAAATACCTTTGGTACTTGTAGTGATAGTGATTTCTTCAGGAATCTAGTTGTCATACACCAAACAAATTGGAACCACTTCTTTCAGCAGGGTGATGGTGCCATGAGTATTTTGATGCGTGGTGACCACTGCTAGTCATGTCATGTGCTAGCACCATGAAACTTTTATTACTTCCTGTGATTGTGCTTGTCAGTCTACCATTAACTACTAGCTGCAAACACATTATTGTTTTTGTCAGTTTGGTATCAGTCCTGTTTTATGCTCAGAGCCAGAAGCAGGTAGTGCATTGAATTCAGGACAGCAGGCATGCAAGTGAAAAAGGATGGCCAGCCATATCAGATGACCATTGCCCCTTTGACAAAACCCCTCGTCTTTGATTGCTGTATATCACAGCAAAAGGGAAATTACACATCTAAGAATGAAACTTCGAAGTATTTTTTTATTATTTTAGGGTGTATTTCAATGATGAAGTAGCAACACATAGTATTTTGGAGGAAAGTGACATTTATAGTTGATATCACTGGCTTGCCTGGAGAATTGCTGTCTGGATACTGTGCATAATCCATGCATAGGCTTAACATGAAGTCTCTGAAAAACCTAGATGAGAAGAAAAGTGTGTTGACTTGATGATAAGCTAAGACTGTAGAGCTTTCTTGTATTGAGACCTTAGTAATTACTGCTTAAATGTAGCAAAGTACTGTTCTCGTTAAGTAGTTGCGTGGTGTAAATACAAATCAAGTTCTTGGATTGTTTTGATAACTGTGAAATAAAAATTATGCAGTGTTATAGCATTTCATAGTCATTAATTTATTGGCAGAAGAAATTATAGTGATTTCTGTGGTTAGCTTCTCTTCCGATTTTCAGGACTGATAATTAAAATTTCATGGTTTTCATAAAAGGAAGTATCTGCACTGGCATCTTCGTTCCAAACAGCAGTGTGCTTCTGAAGGAAGTCTCCCAGTCTTCCCCAGTTGTTTGCTTTGCTTCATGTCTCGGGGTAGTCAGAGCACGGGAAACAGCATTTGTTCAGGTGATGCTGAACTGGGAAATGTGCTCCTGGTGCTTCTCAGCTTGAGGGATGTTTGAGCGTCAGGACCAAGCTAGAGTCAGCTAAACTTGGAAAATTCGTGTTGTTTGGACATTCCATCCGCTGTACCAGCCCCTGAGCTCTGCAATGTGCTGCAGCCAGTGCAACACAATAATGCAGCCATAAATCAACAGGGACGGCACTGTGATTCTGGGGCTTCCTAGTGTGTTTGTAAGCATAGCTTATGCAAACATAGACTTAATAGCTTAAGACTGTTATGTCAGTGGGTATGATCCCATCACCTATAGCACATTGGATCCTGTGTGTGTGAAGTGAGAGTGGAATGACTGATAATTATGTCACAGTTCCACTTTGAACTCGACTTACCTAAAAACTCCACTAGGCAAAGAGGTAATTTTAATACGCTGAAATATTGTTTTCAGTGAAAAGTAAATTAAAAGAAACCAGCCAGTTGAAAATGAATAAAAATATATTATTAAAGGACTAGGTGTAAGAAAAGCAAACCAAAATGCAGATTGAGAGACACTTATACTTGCATTAGATCACAGAAACAATTTTTTTCCCCCTCCTAATATCTTTTCATTAGTCCAAAGACTCTTTTCCCTTTCTTATATGTTTAGATGACATTTTTATTAAAACTTACAGAAAGGTAAATAATATCTCATTCTTGATGTATGTTGCCTGGCCAAACTGTACTCTTTAATTTTTAGGCATGGGTTAGTTTACCTGTCCATTAATGATCTGGATGAATTACTCTGAATTAAAAGCTCTTTTTGGTATCATGGTGTTTGTAACTGATACTAAAATCTCCAAATGTTCTAGGAACAGTTTTCATATAGTTTCATTTAAAGGGATGGTCACCTTCCTGACTCGGAATTTCCTTTTGTTTATTGATAAATTCTTTTTTTTCCCCCTTCATCTTAATAGCTTTATGGGGGAAACTAAAAAGCTGCTTCATGTATTTTGGCTGAAACACCCGAGAGACCCAATGGTTACTTGAGATGTAGAGTTTTTTCATGTGACAAAAAGACTCAAAACGACCTCAGCTGTTGCCCAATCAACTGGTCCCTCAGTGGTTCAAAGCAGAAAGCTTGGAGAATGATTTGGTTTGGATATAGCCATTTTAATCTTAGTGTAATAGCTTTAGTCTTGTTTTGTCTTGAAGCATTTACCAGAAAGGATTTCCCTCAAGGGAAAGGACATTTTACCCTGATGAGGAAACTCTGGCTGTCTTTCACCAGGGAATATGAGAAAATGGGGAGGAGCTTGGATTTGGAAGTGGCTGCCATGACTTGAGGGATGCCTTAGGGAATTCATCTGAGGAGAAGATAAGAGACTTTCTTGGGGCCAAAAACTGAGTGTTCTGGCATCCATAGTGGAAGGGATATGTGAGTCCCTGGACAGTACAACTTTGAGCTGGTTTAAGCTTCTCACCTCAAATTCAGACATTGGAGAGTATTTTGAGAAAAGAAGGGGTTTTTCCCAGCCTCCAGCAGTGTTTGGGGCATTGTGTTGTGTGTTTGCTCAGCCTGTGTCCAGCTGACCCCTTGCTGGGGTGATAGGCAGACACTCTGCTCCCTCCTTAGTTTCTTAAATCCATAAGTCTGCATGGGAGGATGGAGAAAACAAAAGAAACAGTTTTCACCGGAAACTGTGACACTAGGAAACCTCCTGCTTTCTGGAGCACAGACGGAGTAAAAAGAGGATAACAGACATTTTCCTCCAATATTCCAGTTGTAGTAATGATAACTGTACCTCATAAGAATTAGATATTAGAATAATTCAAGGTGGAGTAGCAAGATTGGTGGTGATGCTGTAAAGCTGTGAACTGGAACGGTAAAAATGTCCTTGTGAGGAGGACCCAAGCATTGATGTCCTCCTGTGGGCTTGCTTGTGTTTTGCAAGACTGCACTTCGAAAGACAGTTCCTTGCATTTCTGATTTCAGGACACATTACCTTATGACTTGAGCCTTCAACCACTCATGGATTTTAACAACAAACTTACATGCCATCAGCAGACCACATTTGTTACCATAATTATAGGAAATCCTACAAGTAGTCTATCTTATTGGACTAATAAGTGTGCTGTCTTCACCTAAACCATTTGACTGGTTTCTCTCTCTTCCCAACAGTCTTGCCAGCAAGAAACAGCATAGGACCAGGCTGGGCCAGTGTGTATCCAGATCAATCATTGTGTATTTTTGTACTTAGGTTTGGTGAAGTTGAGGACAGGCTGTGGGCTGAAGAGTAAGCTCCTGCCCACCAAAAAAATCTTAAACAGCTCTACTTCATAAAAGGTAGCTGCTTATTTTCTCCTATCCTGAATACTCACAAGCAGAGTTAACTTGTTCAGGAAGTTTAATTGCTCTGTAGGTGTTGTTTTCAAATTAGGAAATTTTGAAAAAACTATCAAATTCCCCAAATAAGATAGCTACAGAAGAGGCAATTAGCAGTGGAGGAATAGTTAAATGCCAGGCTTCTGGCATCTAATTCTTGGATTTTATTTGTCAAGGACTTATCTCACCTTATGCATGTTGGATTTTTTGGAAGTAGCAATATGATTTCTCATGAATGTTGAGCCCAGTGCTTCATTCTTCATTTGGGTGAAATTCCCAGTGACAGTGGTGACTCATGCTTGCACTTCTGCAGCATTTGAAAGAACTTTTATTGCTAATCTCTAAAGAGCATGTATAAATATAGGAAGTGAGCTCTCTTTGTTACTCAGTATGAACACCAAGACCAAGCTTTGATTTGGATTGATGGAATTTGAAGTTAGTCCAGCTGTTTTTTATCTGCTGTGCAAAGTGGCCATGAATTAACACTGAAGAGCTGGAATGCAGGAAGCATGGGGTTTGTGTGTGTTGCAGGATTTTAAAAAGTTACAGGAAATAGATTTCCATTCTGATCAGATTCTATTTTTTATAGCTCTTGAACACCTCATGTATTCTGGGAACTCTTCACTGACATGTGGCTATCGCTGTTCTTCCTCTCATGTGCAGGACAAAGATGGGGGCAGATGCAGGTTGAGTTGGGCAGGAACTTGCTAGGTTAGGTGTACAGCCACACTGATGTGGTTTTATTTGTCTGCTCCCAGACCCTGTGCAGAATACAAGTGGCCTAAAGTACAGAGAGAGTGGCCACCCTGTGTATAGACAGCAGGAGGTAAAGCTTCCCTTGATCCAGTTTCTCTGTCTCTAGCATAATCTGTCCCTGCAGAGCAATTACAAGTTCTTGTAATAGTACTTACAAAGATGCTCTTTAATAAAACTCCCACGTGAGTGGATCTTCAGGGTTTCTCTTCAGAGGGGTGCACAATCATTAGGCTCAGATGTGGTGCTGTGCTTCCCCAGGAAGGTTTATGCTGATACAGCTTCTCCAGGAGAAGATTGAATCAACCAGCACCAGTCCTTTGCCAAGCTTCAGGGTGATGTTTTGGGCTCAGGTCTGCCTGGCCAGCAAGGTCATGCGTGGCTAAAATCAGCAACCTGTGCCTGGAATGAAGGTTAGCCATGTAGATGAAGTGCAAGAAGAGGATTTCAGTCTCTGTTATGTCCTTTTTTGGTGACTTTAGAGCAAGGCTGTTCCCTGGTCCTTTTTCAGTTTTTTTTCTTCTCCTGTGGAAATACTTCTCTTCCTAAAGAACCTGTGTGTGCAAACATGCTAGCCTTTAGAGATTGTTCAGGTATGATGGTGGTATGAATACACTACTATCCTGAAATAAAAATGTTGAACTCCACCTAGTCAATATTCCCCACACAAGCTGATGGTTCGTATTTCAGTTCTGTTTTCCAGAAGCTTTTTGAAATTTGCAGATGTGTCTTCACACTTCTTTCAGCCCGAAGAGTGAAGTAAATGGAAGATGATTGAGGTCACAGATATATTTAGGTAGTTGGTTCTACTTGTATTTATCTTCAATTGCAAATTGGTTGCCTTTTATGCACAAATGTTTGTGTAGAACTGTGAAGAAGGAAGTTTACTTAGGAGATTTGCTTCTGTATATATATATATATATATATAGAGTAAAGTTGTTTTGCTGGCTACAGCTCTTAAAAATTTCATATATATTTAGAATTTAAATCTCAAATGAAAATGACACCTAAGGAATACTCTGGTTTACGTGTCATCATGTAAGCAGGGATTTTTGAACTTGTTTCATTTGTCTGCTAAGGACCTCTGGTGTTCACCCACTGGTGTTTCTGGGCAAGGTGTGTTTGCTGCTCTTGTTCTAATAGAATACATCTACCTGAGGCAGAAATACAGCTGAACTCCTAGTGACTTGGAAAAGATGTA
Organism: Euphonia xanthogaster; assembly: GCA_034509185.1. Taxonomy (NCBI): domain Eukaryota; kingdom Metazoa; phylum Chordata; class Aves; order Passeriformes; family Fringillidae; genus Euphonia; species Euphonia xanthogaster. The sequence continues at coordinate 96,082,164 of JAYDZK010000001.1, read as the reverse complement.
CTCAGAGTTCAAATTCCACACTGTAGCTGCCTTTCTATGACATTTGAGAATATAGAAAGACATTTCACTTCATGGAGTGAAATGGCTTTTACTTGTCTAGGGAATAAAGGAGGTCTGCATGCATTGTACTGCTTACAAAAAGAATCTGACAGCCTTTCTGTAGCATGCCTTGGCTGACAAGTCCACATGGTTCACATTAAGTTTCTCTAAAGGGGTGTCTAATCTTAGTGCTCCCTTGGGAGATACCTGGATCTTATCAGGCATGGCTGACTCAAAAAGAAAAGTAAGTAATGTTTTTTCTTTCTAATGCTTACTATCTAAGTGTTATTGATAGCTCACATTTAAAAGGATTTTCTGAATATATTCTCTGCTAAATCAAAAAATGTTATGATATGCTGATGGAAAATTGAATATTGCAGCAGTACTTAAATAGACTGTATTTAGTGTTCAGTTGCTAAGGGCAACCTAAGTAAAGTTTGGGTTTTTCAGGCTGTGGGCCCTCAGGTATGCAGGAAGAGTAAGTGCTGTTCTTAACTACCTGCAGGATAGTCTGCTGTTATTTCATACTTGGATGCTTTGCATTTTTGAAACAGGTGATTGAAGCTGTGGAAATTTTACTGGAGGCTGTTGATATTTCATCATACAATTGAATTGTTTACTTCAAAATAATATCTCATACTTTCGTGCATTAGTTTATATGAATCTGATTATTGGTCACTTTTCCTGTGCTGCCATGAAGATAGATGATCCTGTGATTTTATAACTACTACAGTTCTAGGTAACTATAGTAGATTAGAGCCAGTCTTCACTGTTTCTGTTTACTGGAGATGATCAATTTCTTTGAAATCAAGCATTTTGTATAACTAAGTATACCTGTCGCACCCAGACTTCGGCCTGTCTCATCTCCTGAAACTTCCTGTTGTCTTCTTTTGATGTTGATAAAGGTATAATACTTGCAAAGCTTTAAATATTTACAAAGTCAGTTGTGATGTTTGGGGTGTCAGGTTTGATGCAGAGACCTAAGTTAAATGGTGTTTAATGATGAGAATCTTTTCCCTTTTTCCTGTTAGTTTGTAAAAGGTCCTGTTGCGCTCATCTACACGAGGCTTGGCATATGGATCCAGTATCTTTGCTGGCTGAAATTCTCATTTGTGTGATTACTGTAGTTTTTCCAGTCTGGTCTAATTAATAAAGATCCTGAGGCTTGCAAAGCACTTTGTTTAAACACAAGCTGTGGAATAGAATCTGAAGATCATTGTTTGATTAAGCTTGCTTAAAAGCTTGGAAATGTATTTCTGCTTTCCAGGTGGGGTTTTGAATGAGCACAGTATGGAGAGCTCTCTCTACATACCAAAACAAAACAACAACAAACCCATAAACAAATTGTGCAGGAAGAAAACCATAGGTACTTGCAGCCTGTTCTTGCTGAAATATGTCCCAGCTCATGAAACAGATGTGGAGTCCAACTTTGTGCAGAGGCCACACCCTCCATTTCCCTTGGCAAATTGTCTCACATTCCAGCGACCCTCTGGATAAAACCATCCTTTAACTGGTACTCTGGCCTTAAATGTTTATTTTTTTCTTCTGTGGTGAATTGTTCTTGTTCTGTATCACTGCGGGCTGTCATTAATATTTGCATACTGTTATTATGTATCCTTTTAAATGTCAGATTTTGTAGCTACACATATTGAATGTTGGAAATATTCCCAATTTCTATGAAAGTTATGTTAAATAAAAATGAGTGATTTATTTTACTGCAGAGTATGGCACTGAGGAACTTGTGGTAGAATGTCAGACGGGTTTTCTTGTTTGCAAGCAGAGATCTCCATGAGTAATTGAGGAACCCCCTGATTAGCTGGTTGCTTCCTCTCCCAGATGCATGTTTTTGTGGTCTCCTTTATGAATGCTTTTGTTGTCAAGTTCACAGCCTGTTCTGTCTTCTGAGCACATCTGGACAAATGGTAGGAACAGGTGGCAGGAGGGGAAGTACATGGCTTGGCTTTTAACTGGAGGGTGCATGTCTTTCAGAGTTGTAGCTGCTGAATCTCGTACTTCTTGTGGTGTCTTCAGTGTCTTACACCAGTAGAGGCAGCAGCAATGACCAAGGGGTTTTGTTTCAACCCATGAGAAGCTCACGTGAGCCTCGGGGACTGGGCCTGCAGTGAGGGATGCAATATTTTCATGTCTGGAGCCCAAGTTCATATCTCAGTGGTGGATTTTCACTGGAGAGATGCACGTGCATAGCTCTCAGCATTATCTGGGGGACAGGCAGCACATTCTAGCACCTCCATTTAGCTCAGGAGCAGGGGAGCTGCTGAGCCATGTCCTTGTGACCTCAAGAGCTGAATTACCTGAGCTGCGTGTTGGAGGAACGTGGGAGGTCACTGCCAGCTGTGACACAGACTGTGAGCAGCTGAGAACTGCACCGCTCACTTCCAGTTGTACATGATGGACACAAGCTTAAGTTTTCCAGGAGTGAAAACTGCAGTGTCACACAAGTGCATGAGTCAATCCGGCTCTCAGCATGACCTGGTAGCTTTGGATTTAAAGCCACTGGGATTTCCAGAGGCAGTTCACAGTCCTTCAGCAGAAAGTGAACTCCTGCTCAGTTGTGGTTCAGGACACAATTTTATCTCTTGGGCAGGGATCTTGCTGTTGCATTACTCTGGACTGCTTTGTTTCCTTGTGGCTGAGTGAGCCCACAGGTGGACACCGTGGCTGGAAAAAATAAAGTTGCTAGTGATGTGCTTTGTTCTCAGAGTTACTGAGGACTGATAATACAAATTTCTCAATAAATACTTGTGGAATTTTTTTATCTTTTTATTTTTTCATGTCTTACACTGAAATATCTTCACAAGGTCTGATTTAGATTGATGTAAATCTGAAATTCAGGCTAAGGCCACAGGAGAATGAACTAATTAAATGCAAATGTTTGAGCTTTATTACCCCTCACCTGTCTTCTTCCGCAATGTATCTGCATTTTAGTCAAGGTTTTCCATGCATGAATGCACAGCCCATGTGAAGCAATGTCAAATTCCTTAATTTTAGGAGTTTACTATGATAAAAATGTTGCAAGAGGGCAGAATTAACCTCTGTCAGAAATACAGAGGAGAAAAAGGGTAAAAAGAGGAAACTGTACAGTCCTCTGTACATTGTACATTACTCTGTCAAATGTTTTTGTTACTTTATTGTAACAAAAAGAGTTGCTTATATTTATTTACAGAGGAGATGATCTTGTCCTTTTTGGATGCTGATCAGCTGATGATTTCCCTTCTGGCCAACTATATTTTTTGGGGAGGCATTCTCCCTGCTGTGAGTTCTGTAATGAACAGTGGTTGTCCCACTGCAGGTGATTCATGGCTTTGGAAGTGGTCCTTGCAAATCTTTATTTTCTGATAGCACTGTAGTCTCGAAAGCATTCCTTTACATGAGAAGTTTATGAATTTCCAGTTACTGAGTCTTTCTGCATGATTTTGGATAGCTTGTTGCGAGTGATGCTGAATTAGGTATTTTACTTCCAGAGAGTATACACAATGGCTGGAGGGTATTTAAATCCTTCAATACTAGTACAGCATTTCTGGCCATGAGTTAAAATTGCCATTGTGCCTCTTAGTCTCTAAATTTGGCTGAGCTTGAGTCAAGACTGTGGCCCTTGCTACAGTGGTATGACTTTAATTTTGTCAATACTGTGTGTCACACCAGTTTGTATCATTTTTCCTTTCTGCATTTCCATCATCCATGTACAGTCATCTCATTATGTACTTTTGTTGGAGCAGGCTTTCTCAAGCCCAGGTAAGCATGAAGTATTTTTGTGCCCTTAAATATGTCATAGGTGCCTTTAGTCATCTTCTGTGAAGTGATAGGAAAGAATTACTTGGCTGACTGTCAAATTTATTGTCTTTCAGCAAATGTAAGATCTGTACAGCTGAATTTGAAAAGATGCTTTACTAGGAGCTGGCCCTGTTCATCTGGCCAGCTGAGGCATCGAGCTGTGGCTTTTTTTCTTTCTTGTATGGCATTGCCAGAAAATACCCAGTAATTGTTGCTGTGCAGCAAAGCACTTCTATGCTGTTGCGGCTCCTTTTCTCTCAGCAAGACTGAAAAAGGTGAAGGGGACAGTGTTTCTGCCCTACCTTAAATAAAGAGTAACTAAAATGTGTACAGGAGGAAATCTGATTAGTAACAATCTGCTGTTGTTTTTTTTTTTTTCTCTCTCTCTCTCTTGACCATAACATCCAAGTGTTTGACAAGAAATATTATTGGCAGAAAGTCCTTACAGTTATTATCTGTGCCTGCAAATAGAGTGTCTGTTCCTTTAGCTAGCATGCAATATTAAGCAGAGTTTACTTATATCTTACTGTAGTTTGTACTAGTTGTTTAAATCACTTGCCCTTTATGTAGAATTCATGCCTGAAATTCCAGCTGAAGACGTATTATTGAATTCCTTTCCTTTACTATCATGTTTCTGATGATGGTTCTTTATCTATTGCTTATTTTAAAGTTCTCTTAAATGCTTTCTCTTGCAGGAAAGTGAGAAAATGAACCATCATGCAATACAGATGCTGTAGATCATGCACAACAATTTTTATATAAAAATGCTATGCAGAGCACATTTATCAGCCTAACTCATTCTGTATGATTTCTGTTGGAATATTTATACTTTTTGATCAACTTTCTATATACCATATAATACCATACATTAGCTGTTAATAGCTATTTACTTAAATGTGTGAGGCTTTGCAGATTAGTGTCCCCTTCACCAAAAGTCACAGGAAATAACAAGGTTTTTCACTTCTCCCAAGTTATGTGTGTAATTTGATAATACATGTTCTCCCAATTTAGGGTTGTTAGAGCTCAGATCTTCATGCTGTTGCCATTTGTTAATCATATTTCCTTTAATTTTGCTGGTGTCCTTTTGCAAGGTATGGCTTTGGTTTGAACTCTTCAAATTCAGATCCAGACCTTCAGCTGCAGAGATTGATGTTAAAATGACTACTTTCGTTTTTCCCCTTGCCTTTACAGATTGTCATAGCATTGTGTGCATTAATCTTGTGTGTTTGAGACACATGTAGGTTTGATCTCTTGTCTAACACTGCTCCTCTCCTAAGGGTGCAAGGCCAGGCTGAGTCAAGGTTTCATTTTACATGGACAAATGTTTTCTTTACAGTATATATTACTGAAGTTTTCTGAAACAGTGCAGCTCTGCTTTTGAGGTCTGGTGTAAAACAAACTTCAAAATGGAGAGCAGATTTCAGTCATTGCTTCTGAAAATCCCATCAGTCACATGGCTGCTTGACAAGGGTTGAGGATGGTTTCAGAGTTTATGAAGCCAGATTTATAAACTGACAAGAGCAGAGTTTGTACATAGCTTGTTCTGTAAAGTGCTTAATGCATTTTGGTGCATTTAGAAGTAATGATGTGTAATAGAGTGTGTACGTATTTCCTTGGTTTTCACAAATAACCTTGTTATGTTTGTGGTGATTCATCTCACTGTTTTCTCCATGAAGCTTTTTTTCCCTGCTAATGGTAATACTACTCAGTTTTCTGTGAACTCAGTAGAATTTCTATTTATCTATTAAGAATGCAAAATCAAGGGGGAAAAGGGGAGGTCACATTTATTCTGGGATGAGTTACCCCGAGGAATTAATGTCTTGTTATTTTGCCTAGACTGGCCTCTAGCTATCTTTGTGGATCCCTTTTAAAGCAAGCTTGAATGCAGCTTTAACAGGGTGGTTGGAGCAAGGCAACAATAAATGCTCTGACTCACAACAGTGCATATTTAGGTATTTAGAGATAGATTTAACTCTAAGTGCAATTTCTCAATCTGGCTCCGAATAAGCAGACAAAGAAACAGACATTTTGATTCCATTCATCAGGCAAATGAGGTTGTTTTTATGTGAGCTTTCTTCAGAGCTCCTCAAGGCTTCCCTGCTTGAAGCAGAAGTGGGTAAATGAATGGCTCTGTATTCCCTGTCACCCATTATAATTATGTCTTATGATGCAAATTCATTGCATTTGGGAGTCCTTTTTGTCCATGTCGAGCCACAAGCAGTTCAGATGGTCCCAGCCTCTACCAGTGGCACTTTCAGCCTCAGTGATGATTATAAATAAGCAAATATAGTGAAGACTGAGGATCAGGACTATTGTGACCTGCTCAGAGCTACAGGAGTGTTCACGTTTGTTTCAAACAAGAGAAGTAATGTGGTGTTGGGGTGGGCATTGTAGATACAGTCCTGCTGATGGTGTAGCTGGATGTCTTCCTGAGCTCCATTCCTGCTGGCAGCAGGCAGCTGCTGTAAGATCACAGCCTCTTCTGCCAGCATGCACCAGTGTTTGGTGCCTGCTTTGTCTGAGTAACACTTTAAAAGAATTCCTTGTATAGAAACTGTGTTGGCACTCAAGAAAGGGCTGAAAAAATACTCTTGTCCTCTGGTGTTCTATGAATCCTGAGTCTTGTCAACTACTTACCAATGTCTTGGTTTTCATTAGTCTTGTGGGTTGATGGCTCCCCCAGACTTCAGCTGCAGATTTTGTTTGCTGACTGAGGCATCAGCATCACTCAAGAGCAGCACTTGAGGCTGAATTACATATTCACATAAACAGCCCTGCTGACATACCCATGTAAATGAAGGCCAAACCATCATGTTAGCAAGGAGCAATGCTCAAAAGATGTTTCTTTGGGGAAAGAAAGATCTTTGTAATCACAAGCTTGTCTGCTTTCTCTATGAATGTGTATTACAATGTATTAGTTGTATATGTTTTTTATAATGTTCTTGTATTTTCTGTTGGAAGCATTCACTTCAGATTATCCATAAGATTAGCCAATCCCCACATCAGAGTTGGTTTTTAACAAAAGTCATTGGTATCAATGGCGCCACATGGGAGGAGTGAGCAAGGCTTGCTGCTTGGCCTCCTGAGGTTGCAGCAAAGCTTCTTCACACTTGCTGGAAGATGCTTAAGTTACCTTGCCAAAACTAAGCTCAGCTATCCATTTACAAATGTTTCCCTTATGAGTACAGTAATTTCTTGTATCTTGTAAATCAGAGAGCACCGTGCCATGTTCTGATGCAAGCTTAGATTTGCTGTTCTAATCCCCAGTTGTGAGTATGGACTCTTGTGGCATTTTCAGTGTTGGTATTATTGAAACATCACCTGTGAGTTTTGTATAGTTACTTCTCAGAATTCCTTTTCTTTAAAAATCTTCTCTTTCCAGTGTTAACTTTTATTAAATAAAAAGAAGGAAGAAAAAAGTTGCAGTTTTGACAGCAGCAGAAGTAATTGCATTAGTTACAGAAATGAACACTACACCAGCTTGGAGGAAAAGATAAGGGCCCAGGTATGTGTGTTAGTAAAGCAGGGGTGAACTTGCAGTAATTACACTGCTGCACTTTTACTTGTAGCTTTGCTTGCAGGAGGGTGCCTCTCCTATAGCACATAGGCTGGATCTGAGGCATAAAAATAATTCATCCAGAAGTTTCTGAGGTCCTTTATTAGTTTTGACAGCCTGCTTTCTGGTGCCTTCTTTTGATGCTCATGTGTGTTTTCTCTACTTTGGGATCAAAACTATGTCTGCCATTTAGCCTTATTCTGGGGGGAGGTGTGTGACAATCTTGTCTCTTAGTCATGGATTTCTTATATTTGTGTCAGGAGTGTTTGGTAGTCTCCCTGCTCACCTGCACTTTCCATAGGTTTACATGTATGCAATCTTAAATGTATTTGAATTACTTCCCAAATGACCTCTGAAACCTGTACTTCTAGTCTTAGTAAATCTCTGTACGTTTGAGTATCAAGGAAAACAAGGAAAAAAAGACAAAGAAATGGCAGCTTTTGTTGGGCTCTCTTAAACATGTGCATGCCCCCCATTGCTTTGGTACACATCTTCCTCCCATTTGTAGTAGGTTTAGATTGTTTTTATATTGTCCACTTTACTCTGTTTCCTGGAGACTCATGCAATTTAGCACTGCAGAGGGACTGGAGGAAATCATCTCTAGACTGACTCTATTAATTATTGTTCTCCTGAGAATCTGCTTCTTCTTCAAAGAGAATGGCAATAGCAAAGAGATAAAAAGCACTCTGGAAACAAGCTAGTGCAATTATTACTTACACCTCTGGCAAATTAGGGGACTGATCCTTTTCCTGAAAGTTTCAAAGAAGCATATTTGTTCTGCTTTATTGTTACTTTTTATAAGAAATTCAGTCTTTGAGCCTGTAACTCTTCAGAATTGCTTAAAACTGGAAAGTGATTTCTTGGGAAGGAAAATACTTGAAAAGTTAGCAAAATTCACCTGGCCAGTACCTCAGAATGTAAGACGTGGGGGCCCTCCTGAGCTGTGGATCCCTGCCCCTTGCTGTTGCACCCAGCTATGTGTAGCATCTTAGATAAACACAGCAGGGTCTGTGTCTCAGAAGTTGGATGGTTTTTTCAGTTGACTTCTTCAGCAGAAGGGCTCTTCTAGAGCCCTATGACCAACTTTTCATATTTACTTAAATTTATTCTTGGGCTACCATGAATATGTGAGCTTTTAGCTGAAACGGCACTTTTACTGGCCTGTTAGTTATCCAAGTTTTCCTTCCTTCATTTTGTTTTGCCTGCGGAAAGGATGCTGGCTCTGCTGTGAGGGACACCCTTATTCTGTGTCTCTCCCTAGAAACTGTCTCTGCATTTTTTGCCTTCTTTAGGGGTGGACTTCACACACAGTAGGGAAAAAATGTGAGAGCAGAGTGACAGAAGCTCATTTCATGACCTGAAGTCAAAGGGAAAATGTCCTCTGTCATGATCCCTTCCTCACCCCAGCTATAAACGGAGCCCAAGCTTAGCAGCTGACATCAATAGCTGACATCAGTGCTGCAGTGTTCTTCATTTAGATGAGTACCTAGTATGCTCTTGGCAATCTTTTCAGTTGATGGCTTTACTTTTTTCCTTTTATTTCCCATCTTTTAAATAGTTGCCTTAATCAACTTTATTCTGTGCTTCCTTAGTTAGGATGAATCGTCCTCTCAGAGACTGAGATCTACTGCCTTTGCAGGTGGAGGAGGAGAGGGAAGCTGAGGACCTGCCTCATCTTCCTCATTCTGCTGGAGGTTCTCTTGAAATGTCTTTGTTAGTGGTGCTTGGTTTTGGGGACAGAAGAGGGAGAGGTGGAGTTGGGAGACAGCAAACCGAAGATAATGGGGAACAAAAAGGAGGAGAAATTGCAAAATACTGAAGGGAGAGAGAAAGGCGTGGACGAGGTGACCCTGCTGCTGTTGAGTCTGGCCCAAGCACTGATCCCTAGCAGCTGCTGCAGCCCCCTGGCTTCTGTCAGTATCTGTGGCTTGGCCCAGGGGGTATAAAAACTCCTGGCACTTGGAGTAGCAGCTGTGAAGGAAGCTCCTAGGTGTGTCCCTGCCACATTAAACTGCAGTAGGTGAAGCAAATGTTCATTACCATGGGCAAACCCTCTGCTCATATGAACATCTTCTTTTTGTTTGCACCAGTACTCTTGTGATAGTAACTCCTTTTTGTATGGATAGCTTAATGTGGAGGAAAACTCCAACATTTACATTTCACTGTCAGTGGTTATGGATACATTGTCAATGGGAAAAGCCACGTCTGCCTGGAACTTATATAGGTGTTTGACAGAGATGACCTCACCAGCTTAAATAATGTCAACATTTTCAGTCCTCTTCCTAACTAACTCAGTTCAGTGGTGCTATTCTTTCTGTTTTGCCAAACTTTTGAAAATAGAAAACATAAGACTGATAAATCAGAACATACACTTTAAAGAGAATCTATTGTGAACCTTTTTATTTTTGAAATGAAAGATATTTTTTTAAATTCATATTGACTTTTTTCCTCTCTTACATGGCTACTTTTAGGATTTAGGATGATTATCTTGTGCTAAGCAGTGGCCCTTTGTGCAGGCTTACCAGGAATATATTGCATTTTTTTGGGGAAATGTAATTAATACTTGCAAAATTTTATGGATGACATTACATTAAGTAAAGGTGTTTTTTTTTGCTTGTTGTGAATCTGAATGGGTAAAGGATGAACAGATCTTTGTATGCCTCATTGTTTCAAGTGTAAATGTGCCAGCTCTCTCCTACACAATTTTCCCCCAGGGCTGTAAAGTTTTAGTAGCACTTAGGAGAATGTTAAAAGGAAATATATGCCAGTATGATTTTAAGGACAGCATAAGGCATTTGGAAGTGGTGACTCATGCAAAGTGTTAATAAATACAACTGCACTCAAGTACTTAAAGCTGCCTTTTTTACACTACAAAGGTGAGAGGTGCTTCTGAAATGCCAAATTAAGAATAAATTGTCTTCAAACTTGTCTGTCTGTAAACATTTGTCTAATAATGATAAAAATCTTTTGTTAGGTCACACTGGCTAATTGTCTCACATTTTTTGATAGAAGGGATCCAAAGTTAAGAAATTTTAAAAACCGTGGCAAAGTTGATGAATTTTTAAATTTTTCTGTCATTCAGATTACTTCAGAAATGGTTTCTGGGGGAATTTTTTAATGAAATAGACAACAGTGTTCGTTGTGCTTCCCAGCCTGTTCACACAATGGCAGAATGGCCTGGGAGTGGTGAGAAGGTTATCCCAGCTGCTGGTTGATGGGATGGACAAGTGCACCTGTCCCTGCTCCTTGTCCTGCTCTACCTTATCTGGGCAGGTGTGAGATGTGAGGTGCAGTGAGGGGGTGTTAAGGGTCTGCTGTAGATGCCAAGTTCAGCTTTTGTGTAGAAGTCAACGTTGCTAGAGAAGGAAATACTACTGGGAGATCCATATCTATGGGAAACTTTTAGTCCTTAGAGAAAATGCTATTAATAATGATAGGAAGGATATTTCTGGATGTAGTAGTCAACATATTTCTTCTCCTAATAGTTACTGAATGAAAAGATCACTCCATTTCAGGCTTGGCTTTGGTATGTAGGAATGACCTTATGGAAGAGCTGACTATGAAGAGAGTTCTGGAACAAATGTTGACAACTTAACCAATTTCAAATGGAATTTGAACAAAATGCAGGGAATGAAGTTAAGGGAATTAATTAACTGAACAGAAGAGACCAGGGGACAGTTGTTTTTTTTTTTTTCTCTCCAGAAAACAGTCCCCAACCTTGCAGAATCATACATAAAGTGTTCTATTGGAAGTGCAAATGGACAATTAACTGCCTCAGAATAAAGGGTAAGCAGAGATCCTGCAAGCAAAGAAGGCTAAAGGCTTCTGTGCAAATTGTAAAAGGTCAAGCTGAGTTCTTTGCAGAGGAAGCTGATGCAAATAAAAGAGGTCCTTCAGACAGAATCAGGGACTGAGATGAAGCCATGATGCATTGAATAAGTAGTATACCTTCAAAAGAATACAGAAATTATCTCAAAAGGAGATATTTTCTATGCCACTGTCAATACAGTGGTAATGTTGGAGGTGCTGTACTAAAGCCAAGGTTATTTGTGTAAATGAGGGCCTGAAAAATAGAATCTCTATTTTATGAATAAAACCCAAGTGTCTGATCTTCCTAGATCCTGGGAGCCATGTGATATCCATCCCTAGATGACAGGAATAATGGCACAAGATTATCTCCCTAGCTATATTCATTGTTGTAGAATATGTTACTTTCTCTACAAGGTTTGTGTTGGCTCTGTCATTAGATATCAGCTCAAAATATTGTAGGGGTTGACACATAAACCTTAAAATCCGATCTCAAGCATTTTTGATAGCTCAGTCCTTCCAGAGCTGCTCACATATGCCTGGAGAATAACAAATATACTTTTTTTACCTGTTAAAAAGAAGCAAAGATCTGACTTGAGTACCAACAGATTGATTATTCTGACATTTGTTATGAGAAAGAGTTTAGAACAAGGAAGTCATTAAAAACAAAGAATAATGATGTATGGGAGAGGAAAATTAAGCATAATTTTACCATAGCCAGATAGTGCAGAATAATTTGATGGTTGTCCTTGATTCCTTGATTGTTGTTGCATTTTTGAAACGTATGGTATTTTTTTTTTTCCCTAACCACAGGTCTTGTATTTGGTGTTAAATTTCTGGGAGAGAAAGAAAAGTGCTTGTAGCATTGCAAAGAGCACTGATACAGTTTCACTGGGAATATGAGTACACTTCCAGTGCCTTGTGTTTAAGAAAGATGAATTATTGTCTGGAGAAATTGTGTGAAAACAATTAAGGAAATAGAGGTATTCTCATCTTGAGGACTGAAGGAGAATAATGTTGCTTAGTGTAGTGAAAGGGAAGATGAGAAGGGTGCGATTATTGTCAATGATACATGAAGGGAATAAACAGAAAAGAAAGAATTCTTTCCATGAAAGCACAGCTATGAATCATAAAGTAGGCATAAATAAACTCAGGTTGGCAATTAGGAGCTTATTCCATAGAGGCAGGGTATTTCTTGAGTAGCCTCTCGGTCTGTTGTTCACCTTTCTCTTGTCACATCTCCTCATAAAAAATGTTGACTGAAATATTTCTGCCCAGGACTCATGGGGTCCACAAGAAATAATTTTCACAGAACAAGTATTTTCTATTAAAAAAATTTGCATTGAGGAATTTGTGGTGGTTTTTGTGTGTAAGGACTATTAGTGTTGCATGTATCTGTTCAAAGGCTCATATTCCACACGGAATAAATGAAAAGTAGAGGTTTGAGTAGCCATGGAGACAAAACATGCTGGAAGACTTGAAAACTGAAGAAGTTAGAAGATATTTTCATCTCTAGAATTTTTTTATTATGGAATGTATTTATGATGGGGACAGATCCTATGTACCAATTGATCTTCTGGGCTTTAAAGTATATTAATATCACGAAGGCAGGAAATGCAGAACTGAAGCCAGCAAAGATCGGTAATCAAGAGCATTAGGAAAATTAAGACTGAGCCTTAATTTCACTGTGTCAGGAAGAAAAAATGTGTACTTTAAGTTATTTAATCCAATTACTTTTTTTTTTTTTGCCATTGTTAGTGTAATTTTAAATTATTCTTTTATTTTATAATTTATTCAAATGTTTCTGCTAGGTGGCAGAAATGTTCCTTGGCTATCCCTTCCCCACTGGTGAGGAATGAGATGGTAGGATTGTCCCTATGTGTCCGGGGACAGGGCATGGTTTGATTCTCATAAAGGGATGGAGAAGAGCCCTGGGAAGTGCTAGCAACCCAGTCCAGCAAATATGTGAGGGTGTTTTTTTTTTTTTTTTTAAGACAGAAGCTATGCAGCCTTAAAAGGACTTGTTTAAATTTTTGTGTGTGTGCTGAGTATGTCAAGTTTGTAAGGAGCCAGCGATTCTTGCATCCTTTTAAAGTGAAAATTATAGAATGCTTCACATTCTGTTTGTCACCAAAATGCAGATTTCTATCTCTCACTGTGAGTAGAATCATAAAAGTGATTTTAGTGAGAAACAGCGTGAGGACTGTTTTGATAATTTGCTATTTAAAAATGGGTCAGGAGGCCAGGATTTGCTGGCTTCCAACAACCTTGACATAGTGCGGTCTGAAGAAACCCCCTTTCCTCCCCTCTCCCTCCCCCCGCGAATCTAAACAAGTCCTTTTAAGGCTATATGGGAAGGATGGCTGATAGCTGTGGGTATAGGTGCTATGTAAATCATTAAATAATGGGAGGGGTACTGGAATAAAATGAAACAGCAGCAGAAGTGCAAAGCTCTGTGAAAGTTAGCTAGAGGTTTGATGCGCATCTGGGCTTCTTTACCTTCAAATTGTTTCAAGTGGCAGGGGAGCGTGTGGTTTGTGTCTGTTGTACAAACCTAGCTGAGCTAGGGCATCAGAGAAGCATCTGAGGAGTGTTTTACAAGCACTGTGTAATTAGCTTCCATGAATTACTGACGACTGCAGTGAAGGAGGCTTTTTGGATTTCAGCATATATGGTTTGCTAATAGGATCCAAGTGACGGAATACTCATTTGCTTGTCATTTTTGCAGTGTGCTTCTTTAGGTTACAGTGACTATGTAGAAGGTAAATCTTGAGAGCCTTCGAACAAAGTGAGAAATGGGATTGCTGCTTTGGGACAACTTCATTCTTTCCTATGTGCCTTATATTTCTGTCTTTCTCCCACATGGAGCTGTTGTGGTTAAATTGGGCACTTCACATAACTTTCCTCCCACCAGGCACTGTGCTTCACTACTGCTGCATTACTGCATTTAACATTTAATGCCCTGTCCTATGTGTGGTTTTATTATGAAATGTATATTGGGTTGATGGTCAGGAGGTGCTTGGCTTTGCAAGCTGACAGAGCAGTCTTTTCTTTTTCCAATTCTAAACTGTATTAATTTGGGTATTAGAATGGCTTTAATGCAGTATCACTTAGATAAAGTGTTAAAATAATTCCTGTAAATCAAATCCCTTAATATATCTTCTGATCTGTGAAACCTCTCTGGAATGGCCTTGGCTTAGCCAAGCTGCTCTCTAGTATGGGCAACTGGCTGTGAGTGTGATCTGGCTGGAAATAAATGTAGTGCAATAAAGTCTATCCTGAAAAAATTCTTGGCATTGCTTCTATCATATGTAGAACTTCTAAAACATACTTGATTTCTGTGTGGCTTGTGGAGTACCTCTGTCTGCAAGACTCTGATCCTAATCCCTTTAACATGAATGGGAGTTGTTTCTTCTCTCACTCTTTTTTCCCTCCCCAGATATTGCTGGTATGTCAGACACTCCAGCACTGCTTAAGCATTCCCAAGTGTCTGTCTATTTTACCTCTGGCAATGGCTTTTTTACCAGACTTTGAATAGTGTCTCTTTAACTGGGCATTGTCTTCATTTGTAATCATCATGACACGGAGGGCAGAACAACCTTTCCTACTTTATAGTACTCCTCAGTATTTTTATGGACAATAAATATTAGCATGCCTTGGCAGTACAGGATTCAGCTGAATCCAGCTGTGGATAAATGCTTGCTAACCTGAGAAGTTCATTTACCTGTTAGTAAGGAACGCCAGGCATAAAGACTTGTGCTATCTTTTCATGTTATCTTTTCCTGAACATTGAGTCAACTTCTACAGCTGATGCTGTTGTGACATCAGTGCAAGTCACATGTCCCATTTGTCATGGAGGATGCAATTAGCTAGCTCTGCACATTTGAGTCCCTTTCTGTGGGGAAATGGGCTCAGGAGACGCTGAGGGACAGAGCTTTTGTGAAGAAGCATCCTGGCAAGAAGGCAAGAGACTTGATCAGGGCAGCGCTGTTCCTCCCTGAGTGTCAGCATCAGAGGGATGCCAGGATTTGTGGGTTGCGGATGGAGTTGCCCATCAACAGCCTTGAGTCCAAATGGAAGATACCACTCCTCCATGGAGGAATTTCATGGCAGTGAGGCAAACAAAAACTCCTCAAAGGAAGAAATGGTCTGACTTTATTGCTTTGTGACTTCACAAAATGTCAGTTTTTATTTTGAGAATTGCTTTCTTTGGTTTGCAGCAAGAGACCAGACTGTTTCCTTGGATTTCTTCCCTAGACACACAGTCTTGGGCAGCTTCACATTCATATTTGAATGTAAATTATTTGAGTCAGTCTCATCATTGGCATGAAATAGTAAAATAAAATCTAAGTGAGATGGATTTCTTTGAAATAAAAAAGGTTATTAGGTTATTAATTTCATGTAACTTGGTAATGAATTACTCAGACAAATGTTTTTATTATGTTCTTTCTTAATTTTTTTTGTTTGTTCTCTCAAGGAGAACTCCTGCTTTTGGCAGTGATTTTCACTGGCCAGATGTAGATGAAATACAAGTGTGCAGCCAGCACACTTTCATGTGCTGCATAATTAAAAAATATGTGCTATCAGTTTGAATTATGAAGAAATTTGTTTTCACAAACTTCAATATTCTCTGGGGTGTAATTATTTAACACAATAGGTACTTTTTATTTCAATGTACTAATTAGCATGTTAATAAGTTTAAAAATTCAAGACTGGCAGTGAAGGCTTGAGGAAAATAGCATAATGTACTGATTTGGTTTTTTTGAAGTATTATTTTGTCACTTATTCTCTCAGCTGGTTGGTTAGCTACTGTTGATAAAAGTTTCTGTTTATCTGACAGAAGAAATTTTATGGAGTTAAAACAGTTTTTCCTTTGTGAAGGAGGAAGAGTGAAGGTAATGACTCTTGAGTCTCCTGATAAAGCTTTAGTGACTGACACTGTGTTGTGTCAGCTTAAAAACTCCATGTTTCTTTATATGCATTCTTACTAGTTTTACAAGTGCTAATATGACTTATCTTTTCTCTTTATTTTGTACAGAATTAGAGAATAATTAAGATTGGAAGAGTTCCTCTATAGACCATCTAGTCCTATGCTTTGTTCAGGTCAGGGTTAGCTACAGCAGCTTGCTCAGGCCTCTGTTCAGTTTTATTTTGGGCATCTTCAGGGGCAGAGACTATACAGTCTGTGTGGGCATCTGTGCCAATGTTTGACCACCCTCTCTGTAGAAGTTTCTTCCTATGTTTAGAGTGGAATTTCTGCCTGTGCCTACTGTCTCTTGTCCTGTGACTGGCCACCAAAGGGAAGAATCTGTGCTTGCTTCCTCCTTCAGGTATTTCTACAGATTGCTAAGACCCTTCTAAGGCATCTCTTCTCCAGCTCTCTCAGCCTCTCCTTGTATGAGATATGCTCCCATTCCTTAGTCATCTTTGTGGCCTTTAGCTGGAGAGCTTTCTCCAGTAAGTAAGTCCTTGTCTCTCTTGTATTGGGGAGCCCAGAACTGGATCCCACATTCCAAGTGTGTCTCAGCTGTGCTGAGCAGAGGGCAAGGATCCTTTCCCTTGACCTGCTGGTGACTCTTTGTCTAATGCAGCTTATGCAGCATAGGAAGCTGATGGCCTTCTTTGCTGTGAGGGCACATTTCTGACTCAAGTTCAGAACCAGGGCCTCTTCCATGAAGTTGTTTTTCCAGCTATATTTGGCTCTTATGCTGAGCAGTTCTTGCTTTGCACCCATTTCCCTAGAGGTCAGGCAGGTCAGATGTGATATGGGCCTGAGAGGTGACATTGTCATTCGGTTTGTGTACCTTTGTGCAGCATGCCTGCCCAGTCCTGCAGGCAGCAGAGGCAATCTGCATTCCCATCAGCTCGGGCAGCATTTGTCATCTGCAGCTGGCTTGGGAGCCTTGTGATGGCAACTGGACATGACTTCAGTGACCTGCTGGGAGCAAGGTCCCAGGCTGGAATCAATACCAAGTGCCCTGTTTGTTCACACAGTCTGGACAGGTATACACGAGCTTGGTTCTACATCGGGCTTTCTCTGTTGCAGGTAGCTTTGTGTCTTACCTTACACAAAAATGTGAGCTAGTATCTGCAAGGTTTTAACACAGAGAGAAATGGTCTTGTCCTCTAAAGCCAGTGAAGTTCTCTGGTTTTTGCATACCCACTTTTCCCAAGTGGTTTGTAGATGTAAGCCTTCTTTCTTTGTAGTATGAATCTTTCACTGACATTAAGGGAAAAGCTTGCAAACCAGCAAAACTTTGTCATATTCTGCAGACATAGTACCTATCACTACTCATAGCTTCCTATTGTAGTTATGCTGGATTGCCGCTCACCCCTCCTCATGTTTTCATGTACATGAAATTAAGGAAGCTGGAAAGCTTTATGCATGGTTCAGGGCCAAGAAATCCAACATGTGGACTTAAGATATCTTACAAAATCTTCATCAAACGGGAATAATACTTTGAAACAAAAGCAAGGAAATCAAAGACATCTAACACCATAACTTTACACCACAGTGCTTTTATAAAGGCATTTAATATTTTTACCAGATGCAAAGGTCCAATGGAAGATTGTTAGTGTCTTTCAGGAGCAAACTGTTGTGATGAGCCATGTGTACCTGTAGTGAAGAAGAGCACAGGTGTTGCAAGTCACTGAGGTAAAAACAGCTGGACCAACCATCTTCACTCTGTGAAAGGGAAAAGGAGCAGAGTGCTGAGCTTTGTAACAGAAAAGAAATAACAACATTTTTGTTGTTTTGGATGTTCCTCAGTACCAGTTAGTAAGCCAAATATTCTGGTTTGAAGTGTGAGGTGATTTGTCATCTCTTCGTAGCCTTCCTCCGGACTGTAAATGTGTACTCTCAGAGGTGCACCAGAACAAGGAATGTGCCTGGAATGGAATGTGCCTCCTTTTCTAACAGTGGCTATTTCTACTCAAACTGAGCAGTATTCATCTTGCATGATGTGCACAAAGTTGTGGACTGAACTGCTCATACTCCTCAGTACTCACGGGGGAACCCCTGCAAGATCTGGACTGAAATCAGAACCTGTGTGCGAATCCTGATAGTAAGTACATGGATCTGTGAAGTGAGGTGAGGATGTGTTGGAGTAGAATAGTTTCCTTCCTGCTCCCTTTTCATTGAATGGTTTTCCCCATTGCTGTCATGTATGTGAAAAGCAGATGTTTCTGATAAGCAAGCATCCAGTTTCTCCTTACTGTTAAAATACAAGGGTATTGGATACCTCATTTTCTGCTTTTCTTTTGCAGCCCTCTGGCACTTTAGCTGCATGGAGCTCATTGCAGCTCTTGCCAGCTCTGGTTGCATGCAAGACCCCTTGGTGTAGAGATTCTCTTCATGCTGAGGCAGCAGTCTTAGTAGCTCAAGTACTCACTTCAGCTCACTTGTGTTGCTTAGTTTTCATTGAACCTGCAGAAAGTCGTTCATGAAGCTGTCTTCAGTTGATGAGGGAGAACTCTGCACCTATCATTCCTTCTACAAATTAACCGGGTCTGTTCTTTAGTTCTTAGCAGCTAGGACTTAATCATACATTCTAGGTGTGAATGAGTGAGTTTCTGTTTGACTACCAGTGTCACATTGTTAATGTTTGGGAGGCATTAATGTGTTGTTATATTGTTAAACACAAATACCCCACTGGATTTTTGGAAACTTACAGAGGTTGATTTGTTGCAGTACCAGTGCTCTCATGGAATTTAAAATGAGAAAGGTGCTAGATCTGTTCCTTTGGAAAGCTGCTATCTGAAATTCATGGCTGTTCCCCAGTTCATCAGAGAAACTCTTCATCAGTGTAATGAACTGAATAATAAAAATGACACTATGGTCTATCTTTACAATACTTTATCTTCTCTTTTTTCCCCTGCAGTTACCTGAGTGTTTCACTCAGGGTGACCAGGGCTGATTGCCATGTACACAGAATCCTCTTATCCCTGGCAGTGGATGTGATTATTCTTATGCTGGATGTATTTATAACAGAACCAGGCTCAGTGTATCACTACATGAAAGGAAGAATGTTCTAACATACATCAGTTAAATCATTCAGTTGGTAGAAGCTCCTTCTTTCAGATTTTTATCAGATTCTGCTTTAGTAACTCTGTTACTTAAAATATTCTTAGCTTCAAAACTACTCTCTCCATGCTTCTGTATTTTCATTGGTAAAGGTGTTGGAACCCAGCCCTTTGTTATCTTCACATTAGATAAGATGTCACTGGTGACCAACAGGGTAGAGAATGAGGAGATTTGGTCATTTACAGAAGTTATTGAAGGATCCTTGTCATATTAGGTTTTGCATAAACTGTCTCTTGTGATATTGTCTTGACTGAGTACCATGATGGTGTCCAGCAAGGATCTGCCTGTGGTGGCCTGCCTGGCCTGTGGGTTCCCTCCTTGCTATGATGCAGGGTTGGTGCAATGTCACACAGAGGAGGTACTCATGGAGGAAATGTGTTCATGTTATCCCACAAGACTGTTGATGTAATTTATTTATGCTGAGAAAAAACCTCATATTACAATCTAGTAGGATGGCAAACCACAATCAAAACAGTTACATTCGTACACCATGTGAAGAAGCTTATTTAATCCTCGGGCAAGCTTCAGAGGTCAAGTCCTTTCATCCCATTGCCTCGTCTTGGCAGAGGCCCAGTGCCGAGGAAGAGTCCTGTCCTTGCCCTGTAATTCCTCCTTCAGACAGCCTTCTCAGCCAGAGGACACTCAGTCTTCCTTGGCTGTATTACCTCCCTGGACCTTGTGTATACATGCACAGAGCATGCCTGCATGTGTACAGTTATGCTGGAAATGTGTATTGCTCAGTCATCTTCTAAAACAGTTCTTGATGGTTCTCTTCAGGCCCCTGATCTTACCTCTTCTCCTTGCCCAAGTTGGAGAAATGGAAGTGTGTGGGGAGCCAGGGCACAGTGAGTTTCCCCATGGATATCACTGTGGGATGGCACCACGTACGAGTGGAGGTGAAAGGGCTGAAGTACTGATGCATGGGTTTAAGGTGGAAAGAACAGGTAGAAAGTCAAGGAAAACAGCAGACAACGGTGTGTAAGGGCAAATGTCAGAAGTGCTTGTAAACTTATTTTTTTTCTGCCTGATTTTTAGGATATGTATATTGCTCAGTAACTTGAAAAATGGGAGAAAACCTATGAAAATTTGGCTATATGCTAGCCCAGGATTTTTCATAAGCAGGGAATCTGAAAGCATTGGTCCTTAAAAACCTACATCTTCTCAGAGTAACTTCCATCCCAGTGGTTCACTTGGTTTGCCCATTTATGTTCCTTGTGAATGTGACATTCAAAATATTTCCAGGAGCCATTGCTCTTGGAATGCCCCAGTTAGCTTTGGGCTGGTGGGGATGAGCAGCTGTGGTGGCCTCTGCTGTCTTGCTGCCAGGTGGGGCGGCTGCAGGGAGTCTTCATCTCATCCTGAGCTTTGCTTTCCAAAGAGTTTATTTAGCACTTGTCAGTTATTTATGATGTTAAAGCCGACTTTTATGGGAAAGTCACATTAATTCATGCAAAGTAAGGTGCAGATGTGTATGGCTGAAATGTTACCAAGAACTCTGTGGCTCAGAAAGGTAAAGCTTTATTCAAAGACAGGACACTGCTCACATTTCCCAGAAAACACATCATGAAGAAGATGGATTTGTGTTAAATGGGTTAGCACCAAGAAATAAAAATCTCTTTTAGGCTCGAGAGATATGGAAAGTTCTTGTTAAGCATTAAGTGTCTGGGGAACCTCTCACCTTTCAGGTGCTCAGACCTTTGCAGGGTTGAACATCTGGAGACCTTTTTAAAGTTTGTTTTACTGACATATATTTGCCAAGTTGTCTAGTACTTTGTTAAAAGAAAAGAGACAGGAGCTAGTTAGCACATATGAAGAGACGTATTAGAAAATAAATTATACTTTTGTGGTTAAATCGTCTTTTAGGTCTTGTAGCTTTTTCTTTTTTTTTTTTTTTTTTGAAAGAAAATTGCTTTGAGTGTGGCAGTTGCAGACTACTTCAGTTCTGTCAGAATATTCCCAATATTCCCATCAGTGCATTATTTTTTGCTGACATGCTGTACAACTTTTGAAATGTAAAGTTAGGGGAGGATTCTAGGAAAAAAGTGATTAAACATTCTTAGTTGCTCCAAAGTATATACCTACAATGAGGTTCTGTTGCATTATTTATTATGTAAGAATATTAAATTTTTAGTCCCCTTCATTAAAAAACCCCACAACATTTGTGCAAGGTTAAAACAAATAACAGAAACAAAGCGTTTTAGAGGGATTTGATGGACTCTGTCTCAGATAGAAGATTTTTTTTTTTTATTGTTTGTATGGATATGTCCTGATGCATGTTCCCTTACAGGCAAAGTAAAAGGGTCAGTTATGAATTGCAGTAACATTCCTTTACATTTCTCTGACTATGTGGAGCAGCTATTAATGGTACAGTATGTATACTCTGAAGGTACCTTATGTGACAGCAAGACTTGAAGCAGCTCTCCTGAATGATCTATGTTTTGGAAATGCGAGGAAGTTCCATCAGGATAAATGTTAGTTTGTTGCATATCTATATTAAGATGTTTCTGTCCATATAAATGTATCACTCTTTGTCACAGAAGGGTGGCAAAGGAAGCTCAGTCACTGTGGAGTTGCCCTGTGAGCAGAGTCTTCTCCACTGTGATCTTAGCATAGCGCTCACCCAGGGCCACTGCTGCTGCAGCTGCCTAATCTGCCTGTGTTCCATGCTAAGAAGAAATCAAACAACCACTAATATTTTAGTAAGAGTAAGAAGAGTAGAAGCAGGGGAAAAAGTCCTATTTTCAAAGGGATTGTCCTTTTCTGTTAATGCATTTCTAGGATATAGTATGGATGTAAAAACAAGTGAAGAGGAAGATGCACTGAAGTGAGTCAAGAACTCTTTAAGAGGAAGAAATGGGCAAAGGAGAATGTAGAGCTCATCCAGGCAGATGAGATGGATTAGAAGGCAAATATTATAGGGAATGGGACAATGTCAACGAGGGCCAGGTGGAATGACTCCTGAGAAAGATCCCTAATATTAATAATAAGCAGTGGAGCAGATAGGTGATGTTTGGATAGGTGACTAGGAAGTTTTATAGAGCAAGAAGTCAATCTTTATTGAATGAAAGAGGTGAGTAATGGCTGACTTCAGTGCTAAATGAAGTGAGTTATATTTTTAATCTTTATCTACCATGAAAGCAGTTTCCTGGGCAGTTCTGGAGCATCAGCATTAAAGAGAAAATCCTGCATGACTGAATTCAGTGTGTGTAGACCCACTGACTTCAGCAGACTATTTCTACTTCTAAGCTTTCAGTATCTTACTAACCAAACTGACAGCTTGAAATATACCCAAAGAGCTCTTTTTAAAAGTTTGCATTTTAAGATCTGGACCTATATAAAAATTGTTTCTTTAACACTTACAATTCTAAGCTTTCTAGTTAATTATGTAAAATCAGGGTCAAAGAAATCCCCAAACTTTTTTTTTTTTAATAGAGAATAATGGTGTTGTAAAAAATCTTAAATTATAGTTGACCTTACTTGGTATGTTTGACTTTATTGAAGTTGAATATCCCACCCTAAGGCCAATCTAATATGTCAATAGAATTGGGTATCCTTCTTTTACTGACTTTTTTGTGAGATGTTATTTCACTTCTCAAATAGTTTCCCTATCTCTCTATTGATTCTGAGAAGGTCTGTCTGATAATTGTTCTTATTTCATTTATTAGGGGTCAACAGCTGGCTTTATTCCTGTATTTGTAGATGCTACCTGTAAGAGATACCTTTCTAATGTGATTGAAATACTCTGAAGCATTAGAACAGCAGTCACTCCAAATAAAACAACAATCTCCAGTTTCTGCCCTGCTGGGTTAAGGTTAACTAGATTTAAAATCTAATGCTGGGTTGTATCTTTCCAGTGAAGTCTTTCAGTGAAGCTGTCAGACATTGATGAAATTTGTAGAGTTCTTTATGAAGTTTTTAAATAATCCTTCCCCAAGTTCACATCCATGGCTGTGTGTGTATGAAAGGTGCTTACAACAAATCAGTAAATATGAATGTTAGCATGCATGCAGATTACAATAATTAGTGGGCTATGAATGGATGAAAAAAATAGTATATCTGGATGTCTACTTAATGCTCCTTTTTGGTGAAATTGTTAGGAACCTGGTGACAGGAGGGGAAAGAAGCTGTTGACTTTCGTAACTTTTTTTATAAGAACATAAAGTCTGACCTTTCTCTGTTGTATTCTGTCTTGAAATAAATGCCACAGTCTTTTTTTCACAACTGTAATACAAAGTTTGCAATATACACATTTTGTCTGCAATGTACACATTTTGTGAAAGTGTTGGTTTTTAGAATCACCTTAAAAACTCATCAGTCAAATATAGTTGCTGTATAATAATTCTTTGTGCTATCTTACTTTCATCTTTTCTTTGTAACCTGTTGACAGATTAAAATGAACACCTAGCTAGTAATAAGCTTTATTTTATTTTTTTGTATAGGAGTTTCTAATAGGTCATGGCTTGCAGATACTTTGTGCCAAACTCAACAGCAAGCAAAAAAACCCCCTCTAACAACACAAAACTAAGGTTATTGTAAACCACAGTGAGACAGAGAAGAAAGATGAAAAAACTGTTAATAACTTTCATTCCATCCTTTTGTCTTATATCACCATTGTGTGACAAGTGGAAAAACTCCTTGAGTTTCTTTTAAAGAGAAAATTATTTGTATATTTTATGGTGGCATTCTTCAAATGTATTTTACCTCTGTGTTTTTATTACAAATTTTCAGCTGAGCTGTGAAGTGGAGCAACTGACCTAACATGCAAGATATATATGGAGAGGGAAAACATTTAAATCATGTTTTATGTCTTTCTACAACATTTCTGTCAGGTAGAATATAATAAAATAGCAGGAAGTTGGAAATAGAGGACAACTTGGTAGTAGGAAGACTTGGCTTTAAAAACTTGAAACATTTACCCTTAATATTTTGCCTTCCTTCCTTGCCAATACAATTATTTTCAGTAATCTCAGTTCTTTTTAAAATATTGTGTATTGTGAAAAGGCAATTAGTGAAAGACCTAAGCTGGTACAGGAAAACTATTCAGTCTAAACTGATAATTTTCTTTCAGGGACACAGTAAAATATTTTTTTTAATTGTAAATGGTTCCCACATGTATAAATAACAACAGAGAAAAATCATTCAAAATTCAACTTTCGTGTGACACTAATACAAAACAAATCAGAAGTTCAGCTGAGTAACTGTTTGGGAAATAATTTAAAGATTAATAAATAACAATCTGTATAGTGTTCTGTATAGTTTAATTGATTCCTTTTTGTTTTGCAAGTAGTTAAGCTTTGGTGTTTTTTACCTGGCTCTACAGGAGGCATTTTTGAGTCTCCTACCTTGCTGTCCCACATGTTTCATGAAGACAGTAAATTAGTTTTCAATGCTCAGCTGTGTCCTGTCCATCCTTCCTACAAATGCATCGGGGTCTGCCTTGAGTCCTGCAGGACGTGAGTGTGACCATCCTGCTGCTCCCTTTTGTACCTGCTGCACAGGTGTGGCTTCTCCTGTCCCAGGGAGGGTGAGCAGGCCCAGGGCAGCTGTGGCACGAGGCTCTCCTGGCTGCTGAGTGTGGGCACTGCTGCTCCGAGGTGACAGCAGCTGGGGCACACCTGCAGCTGGGGCACACCTGCACACCTGCAGCTGGGGCACACCTGCAGCTGGGGCACACCTGCAGCTGGGGCACACCTGCACACCTGCAGCTGAGGCACACCTGCAGCTGGGGCACACCTGCACACCTGCAGCTGGGGCACACCTGCTGCTGGGGCACACCTGCACACCTGCACACCTGCTGCTGGGGCA
>JAYDZK010000001.1:96015740-96056982 GCA_034509185.1 Euphonia xanthogaster | reverse complement strand
GCACACCTGCTGCTGGGGCACACCTGCACACCTGCACACCTGCTGCTGGGGCACACCTGCACACCTGCAGCTGGGGCACACCTGCTGCTGGGGCACACCTGCACACCTGCTGCTAGGGCACATCTGCACACCTGCAGCTGGGGCACACCTGCTGCTGGGGCACACCTGCACACCTGCTAGGACATACCTGCACACCTGCAGCTGGGGCACACCTGCAGCTGGGGCACACCTGCACACCTGCTGCTGGGGCACATCTGCACACCTGCAGCTCCCTAGGGCTCAGCTTCGGGAGCCGCCCACCCAGCGCCACTTGTTGTGGAAGCGCCCTGTTGTCACTGCCCTTAATGCTGTAGTGCCCAGCAGGAGGAGTCTGCTCTGCAGCCATGGAGAGTCTGAGAGAAGCATCAGAACTGTTCTTTTTGCACACGTATTTTTTAACCTGTGAGTAACAGCATTGGTTTTTACGGAGGCACATGAGAACTGTGTGGGGTCAGTGCTCCCAACAGAGCTGGGGTTTCACTTTTAAAAAGAGACATTTGGCTCAGACATAAGAAATGGTGCAGGTTCAGGTGCTGCTGGTGGCTTTCTGACCTCTCTCACTCTTCCAGCTCACCAAGGCTGAGCCTACTCTTCATTGCTTATTGGGCTCTCTTTTATGCTTGTCACCACGTAATGTATTTATAACTCTTAAGTGTGTAAACATTGCCACAGAGTTTATCAGCCTGTCTTCTGTTTTGCTGCTGATGTGGTTCTAAGATGCTTTTACCAAGGACTATTATAATAAATTATAAATAGTTAAATAACTGTTTAGAAATGCTCTGACTCAAGATTATTGTACATACGATCACTAATTCAATTTTTTTTTGGGAAAATGGCAACTATTTTCCTCAGCAATTGGAAACTCTGAATGACAGAAGGGTCTGCAAGCAAATTAATCAAGGGGAAAGTAGTAAAACCAGCCCTGCTCAGGCTTTTTTCCTCCCTTCTGTGTGGGAAACATGACGTTTTCTAACCCGATAGTGGGAATGTTTTCTTCTGCAGGCCTGAGTCACTTGGGAGGAATGCTAAGATTAATGCACAAGATTAATTTTCTCACTGCTGCATTCTCCACTGCAAAAATGGAAGTTTCCTTTCCTTTGAACTTTTCTTTTATTTCCAGCAAAATTTCAGGTACTCTGAACATTTTTTCCCTATGATTTCAAACCCAGTTTTCTTCTGTAAAATCTGTAAAATTTTTCCTTGCCTTTTAGTGACCATGAGCACAGAAGTAATTAATCTTTGTTTGCTCTGCATTTTATGCAGTTCTGCAGAATACAGAAAATCCTCTGTTCTCACAGAGCTGTGAACAGGAGTTTTTACTTTATCAGGGTTCCCTAGATGTACAGTATCAGTTTAATCCAGTTTTTTTTTCATTTTCAACAATATTAATTATACCTAATCTATAACAACAGGTGTTCTGAAATGGCATTTATATTTATTTTTGATCCTCTAAGAGAGATTACTTCTGCTGTCATCTTCCTTAATTAAGCATTAACAATTATTGAAAGAATTAGTCTTAAATGCTGAAATTAAAATAAGAAATGAAGGATGTCTTCCCAAGTGGCTCCAGAGTAAGCACTACTCTCTATACATTGAATCTCATCAAAGGCTAGATTTTAATGTACATTAATTTCATTTTGACTTGCATTGCATAAGTGTTCCCATTGAATTTGAGCAAAAAGACTTAAAGCTCTATCTTAAATGAACAATCTGCCTGTTAAAGTAATTTTAGGAAAAGCAGTAGTACAAAAATGAGTTCATGTTCCCATGGCCAATGCACCTTCATTTATATAATTTTAAGATTTGACACGTGTAGTTGAAAGGCCTCATAAGTGAAAGGTGGACAATTGGCATTTTCTCAGTAGTTTGTAAATAGCAACATGTTCTGTACTATCCCTGAAGGAGCAGGAGCAAAGCTCCAGGTATCTTTCTTTGTACTTTGGGCTAGGCATTACTTACAGCACTAAGCATGACAGCTTTGTCCTGCACAAAGCACAGCTATTCCTTTCCATGCTGCAGGGGAAATGCCTGAATCTGCTCCCTGCCCTTCCTGTGTCCCAGTGCTGCTGCCCACAGAGGAGTGATAGCAGGTGACCTGGAGGTGATAACACTGGCTTTGGACCCAACAGTATCTTTATGTCTTTTATTTGATTAAAAGGAAGTCAGTCTGGAGAACAGTTGGGAAGAAATGGCGATGCTTCAGGTGAGTAATGAGTGACTTGGTGTGGTCATGTGCAGGTACCACTGCTGTGTGTCAGGTGTGCCTGCTGATGCTCATCAGCTGTGTTCTCTGTGATACTCATAAGGTTGGACAAGTAATTATTCCAATTAACACTACAAAGAAAATGAAGCATAATTTCCATTTTACATAGGCTGCTTTCTCCGAGAGGTTTATTTTCACAAAGACCTATAAAATCCTATTCCACTGATGTAGCTGAAATTTCTGCCTTGTTCTTTCTTCATCATTTAGGATAGGCCTTTACTCATGTTTCTTGTAGTGTTAAGGGACAGAGATTTTCCTGTAGCAAATGCCCTGTTCTTGTCATTGAAGAAATTTGGTTCTCCACTGTGATGAGGAGATCACAGAGGCGAAAAAAAAGGTAGCATTAAAACTCTTGAAATTCTGTCTTATTTGTATAGAAGACATAATTAGTGATTGAAAAGGTAATTAAAATTTGACAGGCTGCCAAAATTTGTATATCAAGTTATTTTTTAAATAGTGCCCTATTTTTTGAAATTATTTGTGACTCTTCTGGCCTTGTTTTTTTTCTCACCTTCCTGCATCTGACTGTATTTCAATTCAATTGAAATTCATTTCAATGCTCCTCATTTTCTAAAGCCCTGAATTGTTCTTTACCTGTTGCCAATATCCTATTTCATTCTGTGTTCTCCTTGTTTACATTTGCTGCTTTTCTTCCATAGGATTCTGACACTGTTGATTTCCTTCTCAGTCCCATGTTGGCTACTCATTAACTTCCCATGAATTGTTCCCTTTGGATATTGAATGCTTACTTCTACAATTTTTCATGATCCTTCTTTTGTTCCTTTCTTATACCACCATCAAGACTGGTTATTATTCCTGTTTACCAGCATAATTTTCTGGGACTTATATATCATTAAGTAGAAAAGAAGGCAACTGTGTTTTTGGGTGTACTTAACCGGGTAGAAATGAATTAGAAATGTAGAAGATAAAACTGTCCCCTTGCCTCTAAGACTTACATTTCATGTGAGTTTTATATTTAGATTGCCTTGCAATTTCTGATTTTCCATATTCAGTTCAGCCCCTTTCTATCTTCTCCATATCAATGGAGAACTTAGTTTAGAACTTGTTCTCTGATCAGTGAAAAAATTCAGATAACATGGCTGAAAACTCACATTTAATCTAAATGGGAGGAAAATTTATCTCAGTAAGACTTACTGAAAATGTCTGAAGCATCACACAGATTAATAACATGCTAACGTGTCAGGTTAAACTGGAGAAGGAAACAGATTGGATCACAAACTGCAGAAGACTTTCTGAGCGTCTTGCTGAGGCCTTTTCCAAAGGCATTTGTTTTATTTATGGTGTATGTTTTTTCAGTATGTTTCTAAACAGACAAGAAAGAGGAATCAGAGTCTTAAGAGCAGAGAAATGTACTTGAAATTTAGCACTTCACACTGTGTTCCAGGCTGTCTGAGAGCAGTTGCTGTAAAGCATCTGGAGGAGAGAAGGGATTAAGCCCTGGATCTTGGACATGGATACACTCATACTTGGGCAGTGAGCTGCAGGGTGGGGTCCACATCTGACACTGGTGCTGCACTGCTATTCCTGCCTCTACAAATGGTTTCCTGCTGACCTTAAACAATTTCCTTGGGGCTCCATGAAAACAGGGGAAGGAAGTGTCAAACTGCAAAATTGTAACAGACTTCTGAAATGCCTGGCTTTTTCTGGAGAGGAAGCTGCAGCCTTGAGTGAGTGCCTAAGCTCCCTGTGCAATGGAAAGGATGAAGCAGGTGCTGCATCACAGACCTGCCACTGTGCCAGAGAGGGCTGCACAGGACCCAGAAAACATGGGTTCACTGTTCTCCAGAGTGGGAGGTTCCAAGGCCAGTTTATTGGAAGAGCTACAAGCCACTAGGTTAGAGAATAGCCTAAAATTGGGAATCTCTGTTTATGTTTGCTCTGGTTCATTATGTTGGTTTGGTTTTTTTTATCTGACTTTTGGCTTTGATTTGAGGGTTTGTTTTGTTGGTTTTTTTTTCATTCACCCTTTTCTTAGTTTACTTTTGTTCTTTATTTTTTCAGAAATATATTCTGATATCTGTGTAGTGTTCTGACCATGAAGCTTTTTTTTTTTTCCAGAATAGCTTATTCTGGTGTTTTTGAATTAAAACTGGTCATCTCTTTGTCCTGTAAGCATGTGGCCTTTCACATGTACCTCTGGGAGACCACCTCCTGTACTTTCTGCCTTTTCAGTCACTGCTCTGTGGACCTCAGTGTGGTGTGGTGAGGTTTGGAGACCAGACTGACATTTTACTGATCGTGCCAGAAGGGCTGTGGAAAGCTGGGCAGTTTTCCTGGTCGAAATTTAAACACCTGTGTACAGTCCCTGGAAGGCATGTAGCACCAACCTTTTATTTTGGTTTTCCTCACATGTAAATTGGAGTCATTGTTGAGAGCTGGGTACTTCACAGGAGTATGGGTTGGTCCCCTCTGCTGCTCTGGATTCAATAAGCTGTATATGTTGTTCTAAACGTAGATTGCAAGCTGATCATGGTTGCTTTGTTCTTACTAGTCACAACTCTCAAATGCTGTGAAGTATCATTCCCACTTACTTCTAACACTGCACAAAAGAGAGTAGAGATGTTAATTTTCAAAGTAAAATCAAACAGTCATTTTTTATGTTCTCAAAATCTACCAAGAAACAAAGACTTGCCTTCTTCTGATTTTTTTTCTTTATAGGATCTTATGTAACAACCAAAGTGATAGTCCTTAGACTGAACTTTTGTACATTATTAATACAACTTTTCAAGATCTTGCATGCTTTTGCACATCAGACTACAATAACATGGCATTGGGACCATCAGTAGCAATTTGCATCACTTTATCACCAGTCTTTCATTTTACTTATTACATAAAATCTTTACCCAGAGGATGTGGAGTTATTCTTCAGGGACATTTGCATCTTAGGATGTCTCAAACCCTTTCTACTGAGTGCATTTCTTTCAAAACATGTCAAAATACTATGTAAAAGCCTAGTCACCAAAAATTAGAATGTCTGTGTTTCTTGCTTTACAAAGTAGTGACTGAATCTGTAAGATAAAACCTTCAGGAACATCATGAGAAGTTTGTGAACCTTAGCCTAGCTCTGTTTTAAAAAAGGCTTTCCTTGTGTCCAGCATTTTTGCCAGTTAAGACATTAGAAAAACTTCCACAAACAAGGTGTGAAAGCAGAACAAATGAGTGTGGTCCTACTCCAGCTAACATTTACTGAAAGATTGATGTGAGCTTCCTTTAGGGCAAAGTTGTCTTCCTGTGTATTCATAACAGAGAGAGAGAGATGGTATTGGGTCTGTGCTGGAGTTCTGTAGCTATTCCACCCTGTCAGGTCCCAGTTAACTCTTTTCTCACTGACTAACTTAGTTTACTGGCATTGCTAGGCACCCCTTTAAATGTGACATCATGGACAGTTTATGATTCTATTTTCTAGATTTTTGTTTTCTTGAATGATGCACAAGCAGACTCAAGTGTCTCAGAAGTGAGGAGTGTTTTGGGGCACCTCAGATTTCAGATGATGAAGTCAAGTTTGATTTTTTTCAAAGGATGAGGGCACAGCATCAATCTGCCTCAAAAAGCTTCTCAAAGTGAGTGGTTGTGACCTAAGTCTGAAGCAGTGTATTTATGCAAAAAGCCATACTCCCATGTCACAGAGAGTGAGATTATTACTGTGCTCATCCTGGGGATCTTGCTCCCTGTGAGGATTTGGAAGAGGGAATACCAGAAGCAAGACATGATCTGTCCAAAGCATCAAGGTCTTCGGTTGTGTGAGCAACTAGAACAGACTGAAGTTCTGAAGTCATGCAAGCATTTTCTCTAGGGAAATATAAGTGTCTGAAGTATAACAGAACCCAGTTTTAAACCAGGACTCTTTTAAATAAATCTACTCAGAAGAAAATCTGACCATTTTATTCTTAAGTTTGCAAGTCATAGGCAGGATTTACATAAGTATTATTATTTACAGTGATAGTTATAATGTTTGAGTTAAATATCCCCTACCAATCAGTGAGGAGTTAAATTTATATCCTTGCCTAGTTTTGTGTGTCACACAGTGCTATATATTAAACCTATTTGTCAGGTGAGTGTTGATCTGAATGGAACAGGCTGCTCAGAGCAGCCCTGCTCATGCTGAAGTTGTGCCTTACCTTCTGGAAATGCAATGTAGTTGAATGCCAATAGACATTGTTAACTTGGCAGTAGCTCGAGCACTGTATTGCAGTGAGGCTTGATTTCTTTTATGCCAAGGTAATGTTAGAGCAGCACTTGATTTATCCTGACTTTACAGGACTGTGACAGACTATAATCTAGTTCTGGGCATTGCATTACTTCCCTGAAAAACAGGAGGAATGTAGTTTAGTTTTTCTAATCATCATACTGTTGTTTTTGTTTTGGTTTTTTTTTTTTGCTAATAGAGTATCGTTCATAAATTGTATTTAATTCTGGGTATAGTGCTGTGAGAGCTGGATAGTTACTATTATATAGAGTTAAGAATACTAGAAAGGCAAAAAGCCTGAGTACAGTTTATGAAGAATGTAGAGCAGTATGGTGAATGTGTGAATGGGAAAATTCCTGGCTTTGTAGATTCAAGTAGCGTGTATATATGTCCAAAGATGGCTTTGTTGTGTTTTTAAATAAGAAAATAAATCCTCTCATTCTCAAACTTCCTTTTGGAGGCAGTAGGACTTTTTCTTACTATTTTTCTCTTTTTCTTCAAGGCCACTCATCCCCTATATTCAGCTGTAGTCCTGAATCTAAGCAGTACACTCTGGATTTTTTTACTTGGATTTTGTGCTGGTGAATAAAAATTCAAGGTACACCCTGTGAGAAGCAAACAGAAGACTAAATATCTTGACCTGAAGTGTAATTTGGTTATTTAAGATTCTAATCTTCATCTGCTTGGTTAAGCTGTAAGGATATTCATTTTAATGCACAGGCCAGGTAGTAAGTCATGTCACTATGAATGCTTTACATGTGAAAATCTTTACACTGGTGCTTATTCATTTCAAGACACAGGAAGTTCCATGCTACTCAGCTGCTTGTTCTTCCAAAAGATTTAGCAGCACTTCTCTGTAGAAGTTCAGTGCTAGAAACAATAATTTTATATTCATCATCTTCATTGTGCAAAACTGTACAGATAGAGCAGTTAAAAGAATATGGTAGTACTGAGAAATTTGCTTCTCATTTGCTTAGCTGAGGCTGGGATTCTGACTTCATGTTCTGAGTGCCTTTCAATCTGGTGTATATATGATTAATGTTGGTGAGTCACTTCTGATGGGAATTATCGCTTTTTCTCACATTGCAAGAGAGGGAGACTTTCTGCTCCTCCTACCGCCAGTTCAGAAGCATTGTAGAAGACAGAAACGAGGAGATAATTTTTCTTGTTTTCACAATTGCACTCTGTTAAAGGAACTGAGGACATAGCCAGTCCCTTTGGCATTTGCTGCACAGGTGTCTGCAAACCAACTAGGACAGCTGGGATTGAGATAAAGGTGTAAGTAGATTGTAATGCACTTGAGAAATGTTCTTACTGCTTATTTAAATTCAGAATTTAGGTGGGAAGACTAGTCTAGAAAAAATCGGAAGGAGTATTTGGGAAGAAAATTACTCTGTAAGTGCAGGAAGGCAGATCGTGACCTGAATCCTTTCAGGGTTCATGGTAGGAATTGTTGGAGCTCTGGAGATCTGCTTATTCCTGTCAGAAGTAAATAAATAAATTCTCCTGGGGGAAATATAATGATTCATTAACACAGCTTAGCTCAACTGTAAAATAATGTAGGCATGTCTACAGAACTTTCCCTGTGATTTTGGAAAATGCTTTTCCTCTGTTTCTGAATGTGTGCCTGTGCATAAAGAATGCAATACGTAGGTTGATTGTGAGATTCAGTTACCACAGAATTTATCAAATAGGACAGAATGGCTTCCATACTGAGGAATTTTAAAGGGCCTCACCTGTATCTAGAGACCAGATATTTGGAAATGCCTAGGTACATAAATGTACTGGAAGCCCTCGGTGGTATTTTGCAGGGTTTAAAGCAATTCAATAGCTGATTGCAGCAGGGCTTAGGTAACTGACTCACTTCTGGTTTAGACAGCCCTGCAAGACCTCTGTGTAATTTTAGTCCTCTAAGTAATGTCAGAATATGGTCTAATGCTTCAATGAGTATGCTTCAGCTAAAATTTGAAGTCTACCCCACCTCACCTCTGACACTGAGGACAGATCTCTTGAGCTCATGTCTTGTGGATTTTGTGTCCAAATCATGTTTCTCTATAGAGTTCTACCCTAGGACAGGGCAAGATCACTTGAGGCAAGCCACTGGTACTGCAGACAGCTGTATCAGATAATTCTTGTTGTTAGGGTTGTGATGTTCACTCCAAATAACATTACCAACTATTTGGTGACCTCTAGGAATTTATTCTTCTATCTTCTGTCTACCTTTTGGACTTTGGTATTTCAAAACTGACTCAGCAGAAAGCATATGGCTACAGTGAGTATCAATGCCAATTATCGTGACATTAGTAATAGCGCCGTTCGTTTGGATTCACATTATTGTTGGATATATAAGTTTAATCCATTCTCTTGTGGATTCTGTGTTCTGCAGTAACATTCAATTTGTATTGCTAACAGGTTGGAAAAGAAATTAATCCATGGGGAAAAGAAATTTTGGCTAATATATGCACTAACAACACTTTAGAAAGCGACTTCCATTGAAAAAAAAAGGGTAATTAATTGTACCAGAGATTGATACTTTCCCTTCTTTCCCCTCTGTTCCTCACAGCTTTTTGGAGCTCTGTTTGCTTTCCAGAGGTGTAATGACATGCTCTGAGTGACTAAAAAGGCTTATTTCTGCCCTAGGCTTAGAGCAAAAAGGGTGAATGCTTTGGTAGTGTAATGCTGATCTGAACACTAGGGGAGAAAATTGAGCTTTATGAAGATAGAAAATAAAAAGATTTTATAATGTCTTCATTACTTCTAACATTTGTTTTTGGTATTTTCTGCAGTATTTTTTTCTTTCCTGGAGAAACCTATAACTTCCATGCAAGTTCCTTTGCCCTGTTGGTTTTCGTGACTTGTTACTCATTAAAAATCTATTACTAGCAGCAGAAGATGCTCAGGTCAAGCTCTTGGCTGCTATAAAATGCACGCTGAATACTCAGTGTGAATTCTGGTGGGCATTTGCACTTACTCAGCAAGTAGGGATACTCTTGGGAACTCTGCAGAGAATTGCTCAGACTCCAGTCAGACTGGAGTGTCCAAATTCAGACAGTGCGTACAGCATGGCTCTTTGGGAAGATTTTTAAGAGTAAGACTGGAGAAAATGTTAGGAGTGGGCAAAGAAAAGCAGAACTGTGCATGTGTGGGTGAGGAGGAGACTGTTTCTCCTGTATTCTGGCCGTATTTTTCCCTTCTCTGTGTGGTTTATTCCCCCTTTCCCATGCATCAAGGGACCCTCTGTTGTACTCTGGAATAGTTTGTGCTTCAGGAGGGGACAGATTCCACCAGCCTTACCTGGAATCAGGCAGCCTAGGGCCGCATCTGCACCATGGGCTGCCATCCTGGAATTTACAAGCCTTGCCAAGAGCCTGATGAAGATGGTCCAGCTGACTGTTCCCTGGTGGCATTGTAAGCTCAAGTTCATGGAAAAATGCACCTCTGTGATCGCACACTGTGACTGTAACACCTACGAACTACTGTGACAGGAGCTTTCTAAATACCTTGTGTGGAGCATGTTTTTATTATTCTGAAAAGGGTTCAGAAAAATGACTTGGTACATTGCCACCTCTGAATTCTCCTTTCTCCAGGCAGTTTGAACCTGTGTACAGACACCTTTTTTTTTTTATGTTTGCCTTTTCAAATCTGCATATCATCTGAATTGACAAAGGAAATACATCTTTCTGCCTTCTTTTTTCATCACTCTACAATATCCTAGATATTATACAAGGAACACTGAGAAAGAAATTGTAAAAGGCAGATGGAATAGCATATCTAGTTTTGTAGTCCCTCTCAAAGCTTAAGAGCCAGTCTGTTTTCATCCTGGCTGTTATTTTCTGGATTATGGATTATCATAATGAAAAATGGATTATGATACACAATAAATGGTCAGTGTGCAACAGTTAAAAATAACTAAGTGATGCCATCTGCTGTCTTAAAATCTTATTTAGCATTACATCTGACTGAATTGTTATCCTAAGAAGTGGGAACTGCCTACGCTGAGCACCATGTCAGACATGTTACCTTGATGTGTGTCAAAGTTAGGCAATATAAATATTGATTGTGATTAAATATAGCAGACTATAGAATGTCAGAAGAAAATGTGATACTAGTGTCAATCCAAAACAATTCCTTGGTGAACTTACTTTGCAAATAATTTGAGGGTTTTTTTTTCCAGACTGTTTTGGTTTTGTTTTTTTTTTTTTATTTCTGAGAGAAAGAAGTAGAATCCTGTGGAATAAAGGGGAGATTGGTGACACACCAACCTGTTAAAGTGTATGTTTATTAAAACATGTTATGTGGCGAAATTCTTCACATTACTTATATATTTAGTACAAGTTATCTACAGTTATCTACAGCTTTATCTATAGCACACAGTGCTTTTTTTAGGAAAGAGTTAACCTGACAATGGTTTTCAAAGAAGTTGAAAACCCCATTTCTGGAAGACATGTTGGGCAAAGAAAAGTCACTTATTGTCTCAGATCATAACATTTACCAGTTGAATATACATTCAACTAAGATAAATTTGAAGTGGACTATGGACTACGATGTTCAGCATTGAAATAATTCAGAGAATATTCAGAGAATATTATCTGAATATTCAGAGTATATCATGATATTCAGAGTATCTCTGATATTCAGAGTATTTCATTCAGAGAATATAAAATAATTACTTATTTCATGTATGTGTATGTGTTTGGTTGCTTGGGGGTTTGACAGCAAGAGTAAAGGATGTATTTTGTTCATATGCAGTTATGCCAGATTGCAGTTCACAGGTTGCCATTTAATGAAACAGTGACACATGGTAGAGTGATCTGAAATGCAGTCAGCAGTGCTTAGCAGGTATAAAGGGCTGCAGAACCAGGGAGATCGGATTTAACTCTTTCTGCTTTTCTTTGTTGTTGCTTTTTGTAGTGGTCTGACATAATCTCAGTTTCCTGTACTTTTTTTTCACCACAGTGAAAATCATCTGAGTTCTGTGGAGGTAACTATCACTATTGTACTGCTGTGACTTCATATTCTGAATGGATATGCCTTGTTTAGTGAGGTGTGAGTAAAGATATGTTTGGACATAAACTTATGTATAACCACGGTCTGATATTGAAATGTGTGATGTCTTGTGGATGTTGGGGCTTTTTTAGTTTATTATCAATACTGCAGTGATGTGTATTTCTTTTTGAATTTTTAAAAGATACACAATCCATGCTTAGAATTTTGTGTAGTTTAATTTTAGTAGCAAAACTTATTCAGTATATAAATAATCATTTCCAGATGTCGTACACTAGAACTTCTCTCCTACTGGAGCATTATAAATAATTTGGTTTCTCACTCTGCTCTGGGAGCATATCTGTAAAATTCACAAATGACCAAACCAACAGCAAATTAATTTTACTGTTAATCCCTCAAAGTGTTTTGCTTTCCAGCTGCCTTTTATTAAGGAGACCTGCAAATCATGCTTTGACAGAGAGAAAGCTGTGCATGTATTTACATCTTTCTCGTAGCATGCCATACCTCTTTTAAACTTCTGTAAAATTCCTTTGCAGCCAAACTGTCCAGTCTGAAGAATTAAGAAATCATGAGGTGGTTTAAAAAATATAGAGATATATTTTTTAATAATCTATTCAGTGAGCCTTTAGATTTTTGTTTTCTTAGCATTCACATTTCCAAACTGTTTACACAACTCTGAGGGCTCAAACTTTGCTTTAAGAGGCAGGAAAAATGTGAAATTCAGATTTTTATGTAATCATGGTTTAAAAACACAGAAACTTCACTGCACTTCACAGAGTTTCCTGTAAATTTCCAAGTGTCTATCAACCAAAACCTGTGACAGCGTAGAATTATGATGCATTTACTTACCTGCAAATCTGCTGCTGTTAATGTAGTCGTAAGTGGGCATGAACTGTAAACTGTGTGTTAGGCTTTATTTGGGATAGTTTCCAAATGAGTGGGAAGGGAAATAGTACTTAGTTTAGATAATATAATCTATGAGTTCCGATTATATTTCCAGGGCAAATGCTGCACTCAAAATTAGAGCTTCAGTAACAATGTAAGGAGATGTTATGGTCTTGATTGTAGAAAAAGCTACCTTAAGGTAAGAAGACAATTTAAAGGTCTTGTTGAAAAAAAGCAGGAAGAGATTTTATTCCTCATGAAAACTCGAGGAGCTCCTGAGATGATATTTTAAACAAGTTGCAAAAATGTTCTCATTTTCTAATTAGCTCATCTTTCTCAGGGAATGATGACTGGCTGTTAGCAAAGTCTTTTTCTGGAAATGTCTAGGTTTTTGGGAAACATGTCTTCCACCACACCAGTGTGGCTGTATGGAAAACTGAACTGGTCTCTATCTACAGGATAATGCAGTATCAGGGTGCCCAGGGTGCTTCTGATCTCATAAGCTGATGTTGGCAGTAGAGTGTGGATTAAAGGCCTGGATGGTGGGAAGGCATGACCAACATGTAGGGAAGATGGAAGAAACATAGAATTAAAAAAAAACAGGCAATCAAAATTGTCTTTTCTTTAGTCTGCTCCCCAAGATTTTGTGCTACGTGAATTTTTTGCTATAGCAAAGTGCTTCATAAATTTAAAATGTAAACGCAGAGGATTTCTTTCTCTTATTCTCTGGTGTAATTTTTACTTTTATAACTCATGTTCTTTTCCAGCTGAGTGCTATTTCCAGGGAAGCCAATTCATGCATTTTAGAAGTGAGCAGTGCTTTGGGAACTCTCCAAACTGACTGAAAAAATACAAAACCCTTAGTGAAGTACCAGCATGAAGACCTAGAAATGCAAGGAACCATGCACATGATCACTATTTACCTTTATTCCAGCCATTCCTGCTTACAGGAGGAGAAACATTTCAGTGGCTTGTTTTTTTTTTTTTGTTTCTGTTTTGATGCTGAATTACCAGAGATGTCTGATCCTGAGTGTAAACTCCACATTATGAGAGGCCTCTCTTAGGCTTTGAAGTGCTCTCAGTCACGGGAGGGGGCTTGCTGTGAATGAACCTCAGGTCTGCCTGAAAGACATCACCATGTCTGACTTGCTGCAGTCTAACACACCTGTTGGGAAGATGGAGGAATACTCATAATGGAATTTTCATCTCTGGAACAGAAAAGGTCATTTGTTGCAGATTATGAAGTAGGTAGCAAAATGCAGTTTCTCTGGTAACTAGGAGAAAAAGTGTAGCAGTAGTGTTGGGGGTTCTTATGTGGCTGCTTGGCTGAATAAATAATTGATCAGAATCATGATGCAGAAGGCTGGGTCAATTTTTTTTCTTTTCTTGTTTCTCTCTTAGTCTGATACCATGTATACAATTCTTTTTCTGCAGCTTAAGACTTGAATGATGAATCACAGCTTACTAAGCAGGTTCGGTGCTTGTGGGATAGGTTGGAAGTCTGGTGTTGGATTTTATTGGTTTAGAAAGGTTTACTTTAGTTCCTTCAGCATTACCCTATTTTGTCACCTCAGGTTATTTCAATAGCCTGCTCTGTGAAAATTGGGTTGTATTAAGTCTCCCTATATGATGTAGGAATTGAAATAAATGTGATGGTGTGACACCTTAGATCAAAGTTAGAATTCGGTCTCTACTTAAGAAGATTTGTGTTTAAAAATACAAAATTACATTCATAATGACTTGTCAGTTCAGAAAATAATTACTTCCACTCACTAGGGCAAGCAAGTATGAACTTTTTCAGTGCTTGTTAGAGAAAAACTCAGGCAGCTGTAATTTTAAAATAAAATTAGATAGTCTGCTGAGGAACAAGAATTCTTTCTCCAGATAAGTAATTTTCTATTGTTTCCTTTTCTTTTGCTTCTTGCTTAAATTATATAATGGAGTAAAACTCTATCGTCTTTGCATTAAAAAAATATATCTAGTCACTCTTATTTCCTTACTCTCTTCAAATGGATGTTGTAGAAAAAGTAAGATTTTCTAAGTGTGCTGAGAGTTGTCTTTCATTCCAAGCAATGTTGCAAAATGCATCATCAGTTCAGCAGTGTAAGCATGGTTGCTTCTCAGGGCCAGGAGGAATCACCTTTGGCTGCAGCATTTAATTTTTCTGATTTTTGTGTTCTGTGCTTTATGAGAACCCTTAACAGTGGCTCTTTGGAGAGTGTAAATACAAGAAACTGGGTACTTATAAAACTTCAGAAAATGCCCCTTGAAGGTAAGATATTTTTTAATGTGGCTAGGCAGCTTCTGCCATTTGTTAAATTGCCAAGCCTTTAATTGTACTTTGTATCATCAGATCTGGACTCCATCCAGAATTAATGTTTCCCACTTGTAATATTTTGGGTTTAGTGACTTGCATGCATTCTGTGGGAAATTAAGGCTAGAGATTGAGAATGACTTTGGTGATGTTCCTTGGGAAACAAGTTAGAGCTGATGCATACTGTGGAGTTAAGGGAGGGGGGCAGGGGGAAAGTAGGCACAACACAAACCCTGGTAAATTTAGGCTCACTTTCTCTTTTTCTAGTTGCACTGGTGTATTCAAGCCCAATCTCTTTTGTCTTCTGTATAGTGTGTTGTGTTGACTATTGAGCTACTGGACAAATTTACAACATGCTGGAAGACTGGGAAAGGAGCAGTTAAAGAGCATGCTGGCTGTATCAAATCTTTGTGAGGAAGAGGTGAAAAAACAAACTTTAGTCTTTCCACAGTACTTAGTTTCTAATGGTGAATTTATAGCAGCTGATAAGAGCAGAGTGGACTTAGTGCTTACAGACTTGAAGTTTGGCAGTGCTAAACATAATTTATAATTCAGTACTGTCAATTAAAATTTGTCAGTCTATGATATGGTCTGATGGTTGCAGCATTATTTTATTATACCAGTACAGTGTGTGCATGCAGCATTAGCATTCTGCTTGGAAATTAGTCTGTAACATCCCAGATCATTGCGTGATAAAACTTCCTGCAGCAGCTCTTGCTGTCCCTGGGCTCTCTAGTTTCAGTCACTTCAAGTTTGTGAAGGCTCACTTGCAGAGTGGAGTTTTACAAATTCCTGCTCACCCGGGATCTTGAGGGAAACGTAGAGTCCCCCAGTGTGGGAACAGAACCTGCAAGAATCTATAATCTTGGCCACAGAGAGAAAATGACCACATCCACTGAAACATGATATCTCCCACACACTGAAAGAAAACAAAAAACAGCATGCAGAATTAGACTGTGAGAAAGGATTATCTAGTAAGTTTAAAACAGCACTGTATGTGTTTCTATTTTAAGATTATTTAACATAAATTGATGTTATCTAACTCCACATGTCTCCAGTGAGGGAATGTCATCCTGAGTGCACAGAACATGCACATGGACTTGGAAGAATAAACAGCTCTTCTTTGCTATTTTTTTTGAAACGCAAAGACAGGAAAGAGGGAATGTGATTTCCCTTGCTACCTTTAACTCCTTCCCCAGGCCAAGCATGTGTCATAAGCTAGCAAGCAAGCAAAAAAGAATTGCATTAGATCAAATAGGGAAAGGATCAGCTAAAGCTCTGAAGACATCTCAACTTCTGAAACCTCTTGCCACTCCTCATCACCAATACTCCTAATATTCAGTATTTTGCACTGTGTGAAGGTCTGGAAACCTGGTGATGGTTCTTCTCTATTAAGCCTTGGGATGAAGCGGCCTTCTCTGGGATATGAGTGGGTGTGAATCTCCACGCTGAAATCCAGAAGGTTGAGGGTGGATGGAACACAGTCAAAAGAACACTCTGGTTTTAGTAAGCACCATGGTTCCTACTTTTTCAGTTTTCTATGTACCTGGCAAGGGCACAGAGACTATTTTTGAACTGTCTAGACTATTCTTCTAAAAGGGATCTCTTCTTTTTCCTCTTCTAGTTATTGGTCATCAGGAAGAAGGGAGTTAGCATGTCTATTTGTGAATTTGCCCACCCACTGAGCCCACATAAACATTTTACAAAGCATATTTATAGAACTGTTGTAAGAGCTTGTGTCCTCAAGAGCTGTGCATTTATAAATCTGGCTTGCATGTAGTTTAATCAGTGCAGAAGCATCACTACTAACATAAATTTTTGCATGGCATTTTCTACTTAATGTAAAATCCACTACCTCCCCCTACTCCCCCAGATTAGCTTAAAAAAGTTTATACATGGACACAAAGACAAAATGTGAATGTGCTGCCCAGTGATTTAAAGTTTATACTTCTGATAATAGATTATTTGAATTATTGATTATTCCAAAAATGGTATCTATTTCTCCACATTTGAAAAGTCTTGAGCATCAGGTGAAGTCCCCAGTGACTAGAAAAAAGGAAACATCAGTCTTATTTTCAGAAAGGGGAGAAAAGAAGACCTAGGGAACTACAGACTGGTGAGCCTCCTTCCCTGGGAAGATGATGGAGCAGATCCTCATGGAAGCATCGTTAAGGGACATACGAGAAAAGGAGATGATCTGAGACAGCCAGCACAGCTTCATTAAGGGCAGATCATGCCTGACCAGCCTGATGGCCCTCTATGATCAAGTGACTGCAGTGGTCAACATGGGAAAACTGACCAATGTCATCTACTTAGATTTCCGTATGGGCTTTGACATGGTTCCACACAGCATCCTCTTCTCCAGTTTTGGAGATTTGAAGGGTGGACTAATACTAAATAGGAAATTGGCTGGATGGACACAGAGAGTTGTGGTCAGTGGCTCTAGGTCCAAGTGAAGGCTGGTGACAAATGGTGTCCCTCAGGACGCTCATGGACTGGCATCATTTAATATTTTCATCAGTGACATGGGCAGTGGGATCAGTGCACCCTCAGGAAGTTTGCAGATGGCACCACAGTGGGACAGGATGCCATCCAGGGGGCCCTGGACAAACTTGAGGAGTCGGCCCACGAGCACCTCCTGAGGTTCAACAAGCCTGAGTGCAAGGTGCTGCACCTGAGTCAGGGCAATACCAGACATGAGCACAGACTGGGAGAAGAAGTCACTGAGAGCAGCCCTGCAGAGAAGGACTTGGGGGTTCCTGGGGATGAAGAGCTGGACATGAGCCAGCAGCGTTCAGTCATGGCCCAGAAGGTCAGTGGCACTGCATCAAAACAAGGGTGGCCAGCGGGTCAAGGGAGACGATTCAGCCCCTCTACTCTGCCCTTGTGCCTCCCCACCTGGAGTGCTGCATGCAGGTCTGGGCTCCTCAGCATAAGAAAGCCATGGATGAGTTGGAGCAGGTCCTGGAGATGATCAGAGGGCTGGAGCACCTCTCCTTTGAAGACAGGTTGAGAAAGCTGGGGTTGTTCAGCTTGGAGATGAGAAGATTCTGGGGAGACCTTATTGTGGCCTTCCAGTACATGTTACTGCTTCACTTTCTTTTGATGATACTGTTCCCTGCTGTTAATTTTTTTTATCCCCCCTTGTCTCCACAGAAAAGAATTTAGGAGGATTCTAGGTTTCTTCTGTGAGTGTATGTGTTCATACTTTCATTGCTAGGAAAGATTGGTTCTAAAATGCAGTAGCTTTTCACAAATGTCACTCTGTTGTAATCTGAGACCATAATAGACTTTTCATTAAATGGGATTGCTTCATCAAAACTGACTGGTGTTGGAAGTTGCTGTGAGTTGCTGCTTCCTGGGTGCTTAGAAACCACTTGGAGTTGGTTTTGTGCTAGCATGGAAAAATGAAACTGAAATGACAGTAATCGTCCAGTTTTGAGCAGAGCAGACAAGAACTGGTTGATAATGTTGGCTGGGGACATGATAAGTAAGACTCTTTTCTTTTTCCTGCCCCCCCATCTTTGCTTCACTCTTAGCTTGGCCAGTACAGCCTCACACTTCCTTTGCACGCTCTTCTGCTCAGCTGTGTCCAGCTGCTGGTGCTTTTCTTGTTCCTGCTCTGGTGGGGTGTTTACAGAGACACCAGGCTCTGCTCCCCTGCCTCTGCTGGTGTCTCTGTCTGACAGAAGTTGTGGTGGTTACACAGGAAATGGAGCTCAAATGAGATGCTGGGCTGGTGTGACTCTGAACAAGACTGCTTCATGGCTTCCAAGATTGCTGTGTTTTATGTAAAAACTCATGGTATGTCTTCATCCAGATGGAAAAAATGCTCTAAAATCTTATTGCTTGCAGCAGATCCTGTTTATATTGCTTCT
Organism: Euphonia xanthogaster; assembly: GCA_034509185.1. NCBI lineage: Eukaryota > Metazoa > Chordata > Aves > Passeriformes > Fringillidae > Euphonia > Euphonia xanthogaster. The sequence continues at coordinate 96,038,392 of JAYDZK010000001.1, read as the reverse complement.
AATATTATTGTTAAGGATTTGGACAAGCCACTTGTATTAAGCTGATCTATGATAGTAATTCAAATGGTAACTACAGCTTTAACAACTGAAACATGAAAGAGCCGGACATGACAAAAGCAGCTAAGAATCCAATGTGAAAAGGGAATGTCCAGAAAAATATTGCCCCTTTAAGCATTCATAGATGTATTTTATATATATGTAGCATGTTAATAAAAGTATATGTATGCACAGTTTAACAAAACTATGCTTTTTGTAAAAATCATGTGACATGTGAGTCAGTCTTTGGGGTGACAATTACAGGCAACTGAAATAGCAGATGTGCTGAAGTTTTAAAAATAGTATTGTTTCTGGAGATAAGCTCCTGCTCATTTCTCACAAACAGCTATTTTTCGGGTGCTCTGGTGCTTGTCTGTGTGGATGTAGGGGCAAGATAGATCAATATAGATGCATCTGACTGGTAAGTCTATGTTGCATTTTGTTTGCAATGTGTTCCTTCTGAGATTCCTTGTAAAAAGCCCACAAAGCTTATATATCATATTGTAGTTTCACAGTGAATTTAATACTGCTGGAATCATGATAAGCAAGGGAATTTATAAAGTAATTTCCTCTCTGAACTCTGCAAGATTTGCTGGACAGAATTCAGAATGTCTTACATTCTTTGAGTGTGTGTGTGAATTCCACATCTTGACATTGCAAGTGACATGACAGCTTGATGTAAATTGTCAGTGTAATCATAGTGTTGTTTCATCTTCCTTTCTCCTTTTCACATTTAACAAATGCTAATAGTAATTGATTATCTCAGGATTGCTTGTAGTCATTAATTTCTGAGTGCCTACATGGCTCACCTGGTTGTTTTCTGCATAGATCAAGTTCTGCACTCAGATAACCAGTGTTAATTTCTGAGTAACACTTTGATAGCTTAGTTCTGTAGAAAGCAGTGAGGGGTTTTCCTTTTTCAAGCTGTGTTTTCGTTTTGGTAAAGCAGAACAGCCCTTGCTTTGTGAGCCAGTGGTGCACTTAACAGATTTTCACCATGGACGTGATGGGGAGGGAGCTGGTGCTGTCATGTAAGAGCATTTATGCCAGGTGTGCTTGGGGGAGGACTATGGAGCTTCCAGAATATGGAGCAGAAAATAAAGAAAGGGCAAGTAATCCAAGCAAAATTTTTGGGCATGCCAGACCTGACCTGTTGTGTAGCCTGAGTTTCTGTGCTCCTACAAGCAGTTAGAAATGTGGCCAAATCCATACACAGATGTCATGGTACATCCATAAGCTTTAGTCAACCTTCTGTCTTCTCACAGCAGCAAAATAAATCTGATTGGGAAAATTCTCTGTGGATAAAGACTGATATTTTAGGAACTAATATTGTAGTCATGTCCTAACCATAGGTTGGAGCTGGATTCCTTCCTCTAAAAAGAAAGTATTGACTTATTTCACCCTTGCTATTCTGTAGTTCATCAGCAGATATTCAAGATCTTGCAGTCTCGTGGTGGTTTTCTACATTACAATGTTGACTTTATTGTTAGAATGTGATTATATTGCACTTCATTGAAATAGAGGTTTTTATTTTATTTTTTAAAACTCCTGATACTTCAATATGCTACTGGTACTTGATATCTGCAAAATTCTTTTCTTTGCTATGAAAGTGTTGCAAAGGGAAGTGGGGGCTTTGTGCTTTGTTTTTTTGGGGGGTAGGGTTTACCAGCTGCCTTTGGAGGAGATGAAGCAGAAGCTATTTGAGCAATTGCAGTGCATCACCTTTAAGGAACAGTAGCTCCTAATATGAATGAAGAGAAATAAAATCCAAAAAATGAAGGGAAACAAATATCCGGCTTTCTCAAGAGATTGATTTTTTTTTTTGCTTTTTGGTACTGTTGCAGGTGGTTATGTGGGGAAATCTCTCCTAATCTAAGCTTTCTTATGTTTCCTTGCCCTATCCTGGAGCTGTTTACTCTTCTGTGTTGCTGTAAAACTTTTTTTTTAGAAACTTAAATACAAGAATACACCCCCACCTACCCCCAAAGAAACTGAAAAACCCAAACAAGAACCATAAGGGTTTGTGCTGTAGTGTGTGACTTAGCATGCTTTTTTTGGAAGGAGGAACTTGCTGTATCCTGGTACGGATTCAGAAGCTAAGCTACTAGGCTCACACATTGGAGGGCTTTTTCCCCCCTCCTTCTATCAGGCCATATGTACTCAGACTTCCTGTCTTGGGAAATGAGTGTAAGTTTCTTTCTCTCCTTACACCCTGGGGGCTTTCGTTGGGGTTTTGTTTGGTTTTTTGTTTGTTTTGTTTTGTTTTATTTTGTTTTTGTTATCCAAAGGGAGCTGTCTAATCAGCTCCAGGAGTGGGATATGTGGGGTAAGAGGTCCATTTTGGTTTGTAGGTAAAGCAGAACTCAAAAGAAAATATTATTAAATAGTTGCTTGTTCTAAAGGACAGATTCACTTCATTATTCACGGGCAGACAGAGATAACATGTTAAAGTTAAAAATCTGAACTTATAAAAAAAATATTTTGAAATCTGTCTCTGTAGTGAAGTTACTGTTCCACATTTTATAATTTCAGCTTTTAAAGTGTCACCTTGTTTATATATGAGTAAAACTTGGCTTGAAGATGGGTCCCTTTACAACAGCTTTTAGTAAAATAATATTTGAGGAAGCAGAGCTACTTGTACATTATCGTTCTAAACCAAAAGAATTCAGATTAAATAGGTGGGTATTGAAAATGAGATCAACTTTGCAACTACTGGAGCAGCAAAAATGGATGATACAGCTCATAATGTAACATTTAACATAAAGCTGTATATAATAGAGGAAGTATTTAAGGAAGTATTATAAATACTTGACTTGTGCTCAATGGCTGGCTCTGTCAGCTGGCTGTCACATTTAAAATGCTGTATTTGAAGAGATTTGTGTAATCTGGACAATTTTGTATAGGGATAATAGAAAAAAAAAGCTGAAATATGATATGCCAGCTGAGAAGTGGTGATGAATTTCTATGGTCAGTAACTTTTCAATCCAATCTGTTCTCATCTGGGAAAGTGTTCCGGCGTATGGCTTTGGAACTGCATGGATGTTTTTATGTTTAGGATGAAGATCCCTGGCTGATTTCAGACTGATCTTAGCTGGAGATTGACTGATCTTAGCTGGTGAATTAATGGAAGTGTTTGCTTTGTATTTCAGCACACTGTATTGAATTAGACTCTACTCCATCACACCTTTTTTGAATGTAAATCTCACAGTTGTGAGAATGTCAGTGCAAATGACAGCAGCCCTTGTTTATTGCTCTGGTGTTCTCTATTGTAGCCTGAAACCTGACAGTCAAAATGTCCCAAGGTGGCCTTGAGCTGCTGGCTGCCCTTTTTCTTCATTCTGTACAAGATGTACGGATGCTCAGTGGTAATAAAAAGCAAGTGGTATTTTGCACTTCCTTTAGGGTTGTTTCATTGGCATAGCAGCCTGAGCCCTTGTCATGTAAGTACATGAGCCTGGATAAATCATGGGATACCATAAAAATTAGGGATATGGTAAGAGAGGGGCAGCACCAGAAGCATGAAAGAATGACTGAGCACAGAAAAACAAACCTCCTTAGAGCGCCTGCTCAAACACAAGATGCAAGAGAGGCTAAAAGCACAGGGGTGTGGGAACAGTTCAACAGTCTCTTAAGTGCAGAAGAAATACATGGACTGGTTTGAGAATTTTTGATAGGAAAAGCAGCCACCAATACCTGTCAGTGACTGCTCTTGGTGGGCCGAGCTGGGAGCGAGTGAAAACATCCCTCAGTGCTCCTCCCTTAGCTGCAGGGAGTGATTGCTGCTCACTTGGGGAACAGGCTGGTTTGTGGTTCAAAGCAGTGCTGGTGTGTTGCTGCTCCCAGGAGTGAAATGACCTTGTTTATAACGTGTAGCTGGGCCAGAATGCAGCTGTTTCCACTGTAAACTCGCAGAAAGCTGGGTTCAGGGTATGCTTGTGCATATTGCTTTGCAATTAACTTTGTATGGACACACATGCCCTTCTCCCATAGCTGCCTCAGTGCTTCTTGTTCTGCAGGCAGCAGAAGTGCATTGCTCATTTTTGGTTCATTTTTGCCCTGTCAGAGAAATAAGTGTGTGGGAAGAAAGGAATGAAAGTGATGCTTATGGTGCTGAAGAAATGAACTACAGGGTGAAGTGGCTGGGTAATTTAGGTCTTGCTAGAGGAACCAAAAATAATTTTATGTGGAACCATTAGTCCCCTATTCTACAACACACTTCAGAAGAATCATTATGAAACTAGAAAAGGTAAGTGTATCCAAGATGGAAATTCTTTTTGGAAGAGCAGAATTTGTATGTGTTCTTGAAGATAATCTGTGCAATACTATGATGCATTTATTTTCAGAATAGCAATTAAAAATAATCATCCCATTGTGTATAATAGATTTGCTTCCGTTGTGTTCCTAAAACAAAAAAACATTTAGGCATAAACATTTTTTTAAGCATTGCATTCTAGTTAGAAATAGGACAGAGCTACTAAGGATTGAAGGAGGTAAGAAGGTGGGTAAGCCCTCCCTTCATTGTGCAAGCATCCTGCCCTGGGTAGTGTCCTTGAACATGTAAGAACTTCCAGAACTTTGCTTATCATTAATATTGGCATGCTGCACAAAGGGGAGGAATATGTTTTCACTTCCTCATGAGATTTTCTTCAGTAGCCTGTGATTTTGTCCTTTTTCTGACAGAGCTTTCTCTTCATACTAATGGTTTCTTCTCTGCTCTCTGTAATTTTTTAGAAGTTTTTATATTTTTTTTTTTTTTAGTGTGTTCAAATCTCTGTCCCATGGAATAGAATTTCAACTAGTGAGAAAAGACTTGTCCTCCCTGGTGACAGAGCAGGGGTTCCCCAGGAATGATTGAGAAGATGTGGTTGTGGAGAGGAGTTTTCTCCTCAGGTGTTGGGTAGGAAGCTTCTCTCTGCCGTTGGATTTCCTGACCTAGAGATGTTGCAATGTGTATTTTGTGACATTGTCCCCATTGCATGTGCCTCTCACACTAAGAGAGTAATGAGAGGGGAAGGGACATCTGACAGATGTGTCGGCATTTTGTTTAGTGCTGGAGGATGTAGTGGTGAATTAAGCTGAGTGGAGTAACATTCTGTATAATGCAGAGCCAGAAGGGGAAAAAAGGAAGAGAAAAAAAAGAGGGTAGATGTATGGGGGGAAATCCAAGAATTTCAAGGATTTCTTAAGGATTTCTATTCTACAGGAGCAATCCTTGGAATAAAAGGCCTACGAAAGATTTGTCAGCTCCTTGGAGAGCCTCTTTTTAAACAGTGCAAAAGTGCCAGGAACCTGTCCTGTGGATGGAGGAGATCTGTGTTGTGTGTGAGTGTTTTGGAGAAGTTCTGTATCTTGGAGGAAGAGGAACCAGAGTGTGGTTTGACAGTTGCTACAGCAACTAAGGCTTTTTTAATGGAAGGCAAGGATAAGTGATGGTATAAAGTCTTGTGTAACTGACGTACCTTCCCCCGCTTCCTGCCAATTTTCCAGTATATTAAAACAATAAGTAATTTATGACTTTAGCTGAGAAATGGCTCTATGTTTGCCCAGCTCAGACTCGTTTGCAAGACTGCATGATCTTAACAGAGAAAACAGAAACGAAATTATTTACATAACAGAAAGCAGGGATTCAAGCACCTCTGAAAAGAATGCTTTTCAAGGGACAAATGCATCCCTTGTTCTGCCTGATGAAATTTTGTTTGATGTGGATGTCAGTGGGGCAAGTATTTTTATCTCATAGCTTCCTTTCTTCTCATCCTCTCCCTTCCTCCCGACTGTGACTTTTTTTTTTTTTTGCAAAGTTTTTAAAACTCTTTTTGGTTACTATGGAGTTCTTTGTAATGTAGGAATGATGATATAGAGTAAATGAAAGATGACGCAAACCTGTGGCAGGAGGGGAATTCTGCTGGCTGCTCCTGTATCCAGGAGGATCAATACAAGAGTGGAAACCACACTTGTGGAGTGGAAACACACTTGTACCACAAGGAGCATAGAAACACTCGCTTCAGGATTCAAAAAAGTGCCTGTTGTCCATTCACTAGTTTAAAGTCACATATTCTAATTTAGTGGTAGTTTTGGTTTTAATACTGAAATTTAAGGGCATTTGACAGCTGAATTTCAGGGAAAGAGAGTTTGGATAATGCTCCTGTTCTTTGAAATCTTGCTGGAAGTCTTAGGCTGCAGAAGGGGCTCTTTGCGTCCCCTTTGATCTTTATGCAACATCAGAGGTAATTCTTAGTTAAGATTGCTGATTTTAATTGAAGAGTAGGTATTAAGCCATTAATATATTTGTAAATGAAACATATATATGCACAGTTACAGAACCTTAAATACGTGTTTTTGCAGTTCTTGCTCAGTTTTTAAGCCTTGTTTTCACGAACCAAACATGTTTACTTCGCTCTTCAGAAGTAAGATTTATTTTACAGATGTCCTTGCTAATGTTTTGAGCATTAACAACTCATAACCAGAGCTCCCAGATTTGTAGGTTTGTTTCTGGTGTTTCATTTTGCAGTTTAAAAGAAAAAAGTTATCTTCAGTAGAATTCAAGACAATGTTAAACAGTACATTTTCAGAAAACTATGACTGAACTAAGACCCAGTTTTCAAGTGAATGACACTGAGGTATTTAATTGGAATAAGTTCACTGCTCTCGAGTTGCTGAGAAGCAGTGCATGAAGCATGCACATTTTTTTTTTTCACGGATGAAAAAGTAATAAACCTTTGCTAACAATTTTATGCATTTTGAAACTCAGTAGATGATAATTACTGCCTTCTTGCATTCATTTTGGCATTTTGTGGATTCATGTGAGATTAGAAAAATAACTGAAATATTTGAGCTAAAGGGAAGACTGATAAAAAGGTTTCCTTTTAGATATTCATGTGTTATGAGTATACCAGTACTTAGTAGAAAAGAAATTGCAAAGTTTGAATTCTGCAATATGAATGTATTCCTCCTATAGCATCCCGTCTGCCATTTTCTTCTTCCTACAGCCCTCTCCTCCTCCATCCTTACCCAGACCTTGAGATGGCTTATCTTTTTTGCTTCTCTGACTCATTCACTTGCCCTGGTGACACAACCCCATCTCCAAATCTCTTTTACTCTCACTCCTTCAGGGTCATCCTACCACAAGATTCTCCTTTATGTCTCACCATCTCTCCCTCAGTGGGACAAACCTGCTTTCATCTCTCTCATCTTAAGAAGCCTGTGCTATTCCAACTGCTGCCCATCTCCTTTCTTGCTTTTCTATCAAATAGATTGATTCAGCTCCTCAAAGTATTTTTTCATTTCCATCTGGGCTTCTAGGCTGGCTCTCATCCCCTCCATGGCACTTGACTGCCCTTGTCCAGCCTTCCATGACTGCCAAATAGCACTCCATGTTTTTAGAGGGACACCAGCAGAACTCTACTTGATCAATGCATTCTTGCTGCTCTTTAGGTCACACAGAGTGGAAGTCTTTCAGTTCCACTGAATTGTTAGTGAATGTGGAGTGATTTTCTAGGAATCACATAAGGATACCTGTGGTATGAAAACTATATGTAACTGAAAATGTTAGCATTTCAGTTCTTCTATTGTGTTATAAAAGGTAAGGAATTGTTAATAAAATGTGATGGTCAGGGTGCAATTACACCATGTAATTACAGGTATGCAAACCTCCCATACTTTTTAAGTTAAGGGTTTCTCCTCTCAGCTGTATTTAACTGTGTTTCAAGTAAGTCTTCCACTTGATACTGTGGATTATGCTCTGGCATGAGAGTACATGCGGGTATTTATTAGATTTTTTTTTTCCAAAACTGGGTATGCAGTTTCTTTTTCATACAGTTATTGGATCTCTGATTTATGGGTACTCATCTGGAGTGTGCCAATGCTGCTGACAGCTGTAGGCATGCAGCACTTACGTAAATTGTCTGAACAACTAAAGTTTTACTGTATGATATGAATATTTTAGTGTCTCATTTAGCCAACCACTTCAGACTTTTCTTGAGATAAACTGGAATTTCTCTCCTGAAGAAACGGTGTAATCTGAAAGCAAAAGCAGGTTACTGCAGTTTGTAAGATTAATCAGTCATCACTGGCATCAGTAAAAAGCTTAGGAAGGTTGAGGCAGAAATATATGAAGCTATTCAGAAGAATCTTAGCCAGTTTAATTTAGTAACCTAAGCTGAAATAACACTAGTGTTATTTCAGATCCTTTTGGGCATGGATGTTACACATGCATTTTTTTTCCTACAAAACTTGAAAGAAAAGTAGTCGTCTCTTTTTACTTTCTTTTTCCTCAGATTAAAAATGGCAGGAAGCTATTTGCAGTTGTCTTGAAAGTGAATTCTTGCTAAATGGTTAGAAATAGCTACTCTTAAGTATTTTCAATGTACCATTAAGCCAAAGATATTTCTGCCTTCATACTGATGACATTACAGACTGAAGGAGTTGAACTGAAGCCCAGTTTATGCTACTGATGATAATATTTTATTGTCAGAAAGCAGCCCTCCTGTGTTTATCTTCAGCATTTTTTGAAGACAAAAAACTGTTATTTGGAAAATTGAACAGAATAATTTTATGTTTTCCAGCAAATGGTTCTTCATGAAAACAGGTGGTGAGCTGTTAATACTAAGAGACAACATGCAGAATTGTCCACAAACATTAAATTTAGCAAGCAAAATTCCGTGTCTTTGAAAGGAAAGCTGACCTGGCTTGGGTTCACCTTGTTACAATAGAATATGTTTTTCCAATGCCTTTGTCTTTCTCTAAGGTAGATTCACAAGCTCACCTGAGGCACAACTGCATTTTATTGGGTAGAAAAAAAAATCTGATTTAGTTTCTATTGATTTTACTCGGTTAACTAGGTCATATATAAAACTATAGGAATGACTGGGTTTCCATTCTGTAGTTTAATACTAATGCACCACTAAAGGCACTGATCTAAATTCAATGGTAGAATGTTGTTATATTCAATACAAACAAAAAAACCCCAAAGCTGAAGCAGGGAGATTGGGCCTTACAGACTGCACAGCTTCATAGCAGTGAACATAAGAACATGTTCTAGAGGAGATGTCTCCTGGCTGTCTCTGTGCAGCCTACCCTGCCCAAGTCAGCCTAACGTCAGAGACTTGTTAAATCCTCTGCAGCAGGAGAGGGAGGGAGCTGAGTCAGTGGCTGGGGAGGTGATGCTCGAGGTGTCAGTGCAAGTGCTGCCAGGCTGGGAAGGCTCAGGGACACGCAGAGCGAATGTTCTGCAGACCTCAGGAGGAGCTTCTCCTCTCCGTGAGGGGCAGTCCCTGGTGAGTGCAACCCCTTCCTAACTGGTTCCCTTAGCTAAGGAGGGGGGCTTTGTGCAGTGGGCTCTTGTGGCTTGCAGAGAGGTCACCCTGTGAGGCTGTGGTGAGAAGGATGTGCCTTCTCCAAGGATTCCTTGAGCATCCTGTGAAGAAACACCCCCTTGGCAACATCAGTGTTGCACTGTAAAGATCCTGCTTTGTGGGGGTTCCTGGCAGAGGTGTCCAGGTGGTGTCTGGAGCATGGGAATTCAGTGTGGAATACTGCAGCATGGTGCTGCATTGCTGGAGCCTCTGGAAAAAGCTCTTCCATAGCCTGTGAAACCTGGCGAGTCAACGTGCAAGCTACAGCCTTACGTAAGAGTGCGGTCACAGAGTTAGCTTCAGATAAGGGGTGGCTGAGATATGCTGACTTTTGTAATTGAATAATTGATGCTCTGCTAAAAGGAGTTGGATTTGAGTTTGTTGGATCAGCTGTGCTCATAGCCTGGAGTGAAACTTTTGACAGTTCCAGCCCTGTTTGGACTAGTTGCAGTAGATCTTTTTATCCAGGACCTGGTCCACTATATGAAGAGTTATGGAGTGTTATCTCTGTTTCCTAATGTCTGCATATGATAAGTTTGGTTACATGAGACTGCCAAAATAAAAAGGAAAGAAGTTCTGGTAGCTTTCTAAGAAAGGCACTCAGCTCTTTGCAAGAGGAAGCTCTCTTTGATATATGATATCCTGGAGTGTTAAATGTGAGCACAACCTTGCAACAAAAAGGGCTGCAGTATTTTTAACCCAAAGATATTTGGAGGGTTTTCAGCGAGGCCTGGCCTTTGTTTCTAAGTATTTATATAATCCACATTGCCTGGAATATTGATAGTTACATGCACTTTAACAAGGGGGTGTGTTTAACATCTAATGTAACAGCCGTACTTGTGTAGGGCTGTCACTTCTTTGTCACATGCTTATTTACATTCACAGGTCTGACAAGTCTTTCATCCTGGTTTGTATTTTGGCTGTTTCCCATGCATCCTGGCCAAGCAGTGGGTTTGTCACTGCTACCTTGCCTGTGTGGTGGTGCTGGTGAGGTGTGGGAACTGTGCACATATCAAGTCTCTGACTGAAAGAATTTCCATAGCTCTCGCTGCATTGGTGCAGCCTGGGTGGTTACATAGCTCTCCATGTCTTTATGGATATGGAAATAATCTCTGTTAGTAGAAGCTGCTGTTGGCACTCATTCACGGGGAATTCTATTAGCAAAACTGATAGGGCAAAATAAGGAGAGGAGCATTAACAACTGTACTTAGAACGCTCACTGATGAAAAAATGCAGCTTCTGCCCCCTAAATGTAACGGTGCAAGCTCCTAACACAAGTTATGGAAGAATAGCAGCCATTTGTTCACCCCTTCCTAGATGTGTTTCCCATGCAGCATCTGTGTTAGCAAAGCCAAATCCTGGCACATTGTCGCAATACTAATTTTTCTCAAAAATAATGATTACCTTATCACACTGCTGTGAGGTCATTAATGATTTGGGTGGTAACTTCTTCAGGGGTGTAAATCAAGCCAGGCTGTAAGAGTGCAGAAGCTGTCAGCTTTTGAGAGCTTCCATACTGCCAGGGTGTTGCTTTTTCTGCAGAAGCAAAGGCAGCCATGGAAGAGCCTCTGCTACTTTCGACGAGATTCCTCTTTTCAGGAGTGTGGTCAAGGCTGCCTCTTTTCTCATGCAGGAAAGTTGTGCTGTTGGGAGTGTAGGTTCCCTTGGCAAGCAGTTGTGCTCCTGGGCTGGAGGAAGCCAAGCTGGGAGTTACGATGGCCCAAGAGAGTGGCCCTCTCTTCCCCAGCATGTGCAACACAGAGCATCTCAGCCTGGAAATGAAAACAGAATGGGGAAATGGTTGTACCATTTCCCAGAAGCATGTGTCTCTCTAGTGACATTGGGTTTTCTTTCTGAAGAGTAACATGGCCTTCATGGTGATAGTTATCCCACCTAACTTGTTTAGCTTATCTCTCAGTCAAATTAAACTGTACCACTTGTTGATTGCTAAACTCTGCCAACAGGTATTTAACATAGGAGATAACAATTGAGAACAGAAGCTGGAAGGTTTTTTCTGGTAGTTAAATGTGCAGGAGCTTTCACCAATTAAGATTTTACGTCTAGATAATAATCCTGTGCACTTACTTTGCTGTTACAAAACAGCTGCTTGGCAGTGGAGTGGCCTGTCTTCTCAGACTGGAGCTCAGAAATGGGTAGGCAAACTGTGGTTGGAAAGAGGAGATGGCAGGTTGGGAAAAACTTAACTGGAAATCTCTCAGTTAATGGGATTACAATAAAAAAATCTTGATTTGCTGTGCATGTAGTCAATCTAGAGATTGAGTAGAGATTTATTAATGTGGTCTTCTGTTGGTTTAAGACTGGTCACTCATGGATCGTCCCCCCCAGGCTGTAGATGTGCTCCCAGGAATGTAATGACAGGAGCTGTTTACCCATAGAGAGATAGTGCTGCATTGCCTTCATCTTTTACCTTTTGGGATCTTATCAGACAAATTATCAGGTTCTCAAAATGATAACAAATCTGGCATATTGGCTGAAGTGGTGCCAGGTTTCTTTGGCTCCGACAACCTGAACGCGTGGGGTGAGGAATGGCTTGAGAAAGAAACACTTGGGTGCTCTCATGCCCACACCCACTCTTCCTCTGGGTGCTTGCAAGGTGCTACATCACAGAGTTGCTTCAGATCTGCTTTGTGTCCCAAGGTTTACTTTTCCAGTTTAGTATGCTATTGTTTGAAATGTCAGCCACCTCCGGCCTTACCCTGCCTAAGCTGTAAAGTTTTCTCTCCCTCTCTTCACTTGGCTCCGGAGGCGGGGAGGTTTTGGGACCATTCCAGGGCTTTTCTGAAGCTGCTTTTTCCACTGTCAGGCAGGGTCTGGCACTGAGTCAGCCACTGCTTCCTGGTTCTCACCCTTCCCTTGCAGGCAGACAGATGACCTGCCTTAAGGGAGTGACCTTTCTTGGAAGGTGAAATTGAGCACATAAATTAAATGCTGACCATAAACGTTAGCCACATACATACTTACAAACACATTAATCCTGTGTTAACAGTCCCCAGTGCCGTGTTCATTGATCAGATAGTTATTGTTTGTGCAGTGCTTGGAAGATGACAGCAATATGTACATTTCTCTCATCATTACAGATTAGCATATTACACCAAGGCAGAAACTTTACTAAGATAATTTATCCATATTCTGATGAAAGAGGTGTGTGTTTCTTAGGAGAGCCCAGTGAGGCACAGAACATATTTCTTACAGTTTTGAAGAGGAAAATTTTGATAACTGAACAGGAATCTTGTTAGCCACATCTTGCCCTTTGCTGAGGAGGAATGAATTTTTATTAATTTACCTGCCTTCCTCTATTTGTAGGTTGTGATGTGAACTGACTTTTCTTCCTGCCCTGGTTCTTCTCTTGGAGGCTCCTCTCTCCTTTTATGAATGCTTGATTGCCACCAGTTTTATCTTGCCCAAGCATCTGTAGAAGAGGATGAAGGAAGACACTTTTAAAGTATCTGGATGCATCCTGGGCTGCTCAGGAAAGAAATAACTACCTTACCTGTCTCTACAAAGTATGATCAAGGGGAGTTTGATGCTCCTGACATTCACCAGGGCTGAAGGAATTCCACCTTGAGATGTGAATTTCCTGGTCCTTCCTTAACCTTGCTCTTCCTGTTTCTGATCTCATCTGCCCCCTCCATTTAGTCTTTACTGTTTAAACTGTTTCCCCTGGTGCCATGCCTAACTTGATCTGAATTCATGCTTTGCATAACTAGATGGGAGGGAAAATATAATCTGACAATAATAGCAGGCATGCTTTTTGGAGTCACCAGTGTGTGTGCGTAACCATTAACTTAAGGAGAAGCTCACTTGGGTCTAAAATAGCACTCTTCACACAGACACAAAATTTAAACACTAAGTCATGTGAAAGAAGAGCCTGTGTCTACAAATCTCCATGTTCCTGATTGTACCAGTGGTTCTCCTCATAGAGATATTGCACTTGGATGGACAATTGCTGTCTTCTGGGCTGCCTGTGTGCTTGGGAAGGGATGGGAGGAACCAAGAGAGTGGCTGACCTTGCAGTCAAGGTCTCTCTATTAATTGCCTCTTTCAGAGCAGTGTGTTCCAGTTGGACTCTTTAGGGTTTGCTCTAACTGTGGGCTGCTCTCTTTCTCAGCTGCAGGGGAGTGATTTCTGCCTTAGAGGCCCTCAAAATCATCCCTTTCTCTTCATTAATCAAGTACCTAATCAGATTACAGGGATCTAAATGGACTTAAAGCACTAAGTTTTTAAGTTCTGTGGAAATTTTCCACTCTTTAACATATGATAACATGCAGACTAATTTAAGTTAATGGCATAATACTTCTCTCAGGAGATAATTTTCTAATTGATCTTTTTGCTGGTAACATTATCTGTGGACAATTAGTCTCTGATGGGATCCCTTTGCTCCTGCTTGGTGAAGAGATGAAGCCTCCCAGAGCAGCTGAATTCCACACACAGCTGAGTTGCTGGGAATCCCTGTGGGGCCCCAAAAAATTCTTAACTCTCTTGTTTTTAAAATAATGTTTTTCAGTCATTTTTAATGGCTTTGATGGTAGAATGTGAGTGATGGAAAAAAATACCTGAGTCACTTCATGCTGTTCTTTTTCATCATGTTATGATATTTGAAACTTTGCAATTTGGTTGATTTTAGCTGTCACGAAGATAAATTTCCCATGGATGCTTTAGACTTGAGAATACTTGTACTTTGCTGAAATTTTTAGGGAACAATAATAAATAGTCTTTGCATGTGAACTTGTATCAAGAGACAGAGATATTAATCTCTTGGGGAAATCATAGATGTTTTGCTTTCTAGATGAATTTCAATTAATTTCTTGTGGTCTCGTGGATTTTCATCTTCTTTTTGTAAGTTCTCTGTCTCTCTTTTATTCTTTGCTTTACACCAGTGTGCCTTTGCTTTCCCTGAAGTTTCATCTACGTTTTTCACTTGTCTCTAATGGGATATTCAGTTTATCTCACACTCTCAGCCCGACTTGGTTCTGTACCTTAGGAAACTCCTTTATCTTCTCTCAGGTTGCAGGTTGGTAATGTAATGTCCCTTGCAATCTGCTGGAGGTTTCCACTCTTTTCTTGTCACTTTCCCCCTTTTCATTTTCTTCCTGTCCCTTTCAGTGTCTTACAGGCTTTTTTTCTCATTAATTATCTTGCAGTTGGCTGAGGCTAAAGAAAAGGAGGGGTTTTTCAGGCATTTTTTATCTCTACCTTGAGTTCCAGCAGTGCCCTGTGCCAAATATGATGTGCATTTATAGAGTTTACCTTTTTCCCAGCAGTAAGTCAGTAGCTGTAGGAAGAAAAAGGAGCTCAGCAAGATGCAAGTGATTTTCCTGAAGTTGTCTGCTCCATGTAAACATGTTATGCCTGTATGCTTTCTTCTGCTATGAAAGGCTGTATAGCAAAGGTAAGGGTGAGGGAATAGGACTAAAATCCAAGTTTGTAACTTTTTTCTGAGAGAGGAATGTGAAGGTAGTGGGTATGTTGCTTCATGTGAGTTGAGCTTGCCTTTTGTTCTTCCTTACTTAATATGTGAGGAAGTAAGGGAATACTTTACTGTCAGGCATGAGTTAGCAAACTGGGCCATGCTGTGCTCAAAATTTATAAGTGGTTGATCCATGGGGAAGGGATTCTGGAACAAGTGACATTGAAGTAGTGAGCATTTGTGTAGAACTGTGTGTGAAAGAAGGATTGTTTGGACTTATTCTCTTGTCACTTCATGTCTTTTGTCAGGGTAATCATGAAAATGGACCTTTCTAAAATCATAGATGACAGTTATAAGTCATTGCAAGGTGGTAGTACATGGACATCTAACTGAGAGCTGACTTTCTCTTGCAAAATTTCCATCTTAGGACGCAGGTTTTCAGAAGCATTTACTCAGAGATATGCATTCCTGTGTTTGCAAATGGTTAATGTGCCAGTGTTCTTCCCAGTAGATTGTGGATCTGAGTTGTCATTTGTGACCTTGAAAGCCTGCTCATATTAAGCCAGTAGGTAAGAAGATGCAGAGATCCCTCAAAATGTCAATATGCAAGATTTTGGTTGCCATTCAAATCCACTGGCCTACATGCAGAAGCTGTTGCCTCTGGTTTTTCCAGTCTTATTCAAATGAATTAATTTTGTATCTTCCTTTTTCTGATACCAGTTCCCGATTCTCATTTCTCTAAAAGTCTCACTTTGGTTCTCAGAAGCAAATGAAGGCAATCAGTCCAGTCTTAACTTGCAAATCAGCTCTAACAACAAACTAAGCTGAACATCTTCCACTTGAATTCAGTGTTCTTGCTTCTACTTGTCCTATAAGGTTAGTAAATATTTTATCAATATTACTTTTGTCAGTCCAATACTGCTTATTGTTACCATTTCCCCCACCAGTATTGATCTCTTCTTTTTTTAATTGTCTTCCTCTATTTTTGCCTTTGATTTTTTATCATGAGTGATCTCTTTTGGAAAGGAGATTTTTCTTGCCCCATTGCTGCTGCTTTTCTCTTCTTGTGAACTTCACCTCCTGTGTTTTGTGTGTAAACATTCATTGCTGTAAGCTGCTCTTTGAGATCCAGAGGCAGATACAGGACCAGTTCAAGGGAAGCAAGTAAAGGTTTGAACTCTTCTTTTTGTGTTGTGTTACGTGGTGGGACAATCCCACATGGTGGAGTTAGAGGTGAATTGAAGAGCATGATCCCCCACTGCTGCAATAGCTCCTTTCCAGTTGTCCATATTTCTTCTCTGTAGGACTTTGAGATGAGCTGTGTGTACCTTCCTAAGGCTGGAATGGACACTAAGGAATTATCTAAAATAATGGTGTTCTGCAAGATGTCCAGTGTAGTGTAGAAAATACTTGCTTTTTAAATAACAACACTTACCATACAGTTATTTTGAAATGTTTGATACCATTTACACTTTCTTAGAGCATGCAGGGGGATGTTGCCAGTATGTAGAATAAAAGTCTCTCTGGATGGGCAGCACAATGTGAAGGTTAGGTTTCACTTTGATTAGAAAAGCAAATGGTTGGTTTGGAATCAAGTGAAGCTTTTTTCCCCTCCTTCTCATTTTAAGTGGTTGCTGTTGTTCTTATATTTCTTTGGTTTTTATAAGAGGGAAAAAAAACGTTGCTGTTTTTTTTCTAATTGGCCATGCATTCTAAAAATACAGAATATTTTGGTTGAAAAGTGGATTTGGTAGTAGAAATCTGACTTTATTTTGGTTTCAGGGGATGCTGCCCTGACAATTAAGCCAAAGAACTAATCTTTAGCAGTTCTATCACGCACAAAGGAGATGAGAGCAGAAAAGGTTGTGCCTTGAAGAGCAGTTTTGTCAGTGATGCTGAAGAGTGTCAGAGTTTGGTGCCTGAACCTAAAGCCAGGCATTGTAGGTGACTCTGCTGGTGCTGCTGCCAGCAACACAGGTTTGACATGGAGGCAGCTGCTGCAGGTGAGCCCTGTCACTTCTGGGTGGGTTTGTTCCTGTTGAATAAAGCAAAAGAGAAGTGTTGAGATCTTTAAGGGGCTGGAAGTACAGACTCTGCAAGGCTCAGAGGGCATCTCTGGGGGTGTGGGTGTGCAGTGGGCAGCAGCAAAGCTGGGAGCCTGTGCCTGGGTGTCCCTCCTGTGGGCTCAGCCTGTGCTCACCTCTGGGGATTGCTCAGCAGCCAGTGCTCACTGCTGGGACACACTGGGGATTGCTCAGCAGCCAGTGCTCACTGCTGGGACACACTGGGGATTGCTCAGCAGCCTGTGCTCACTGCTTGGACACTCTGGGGATTGCTCAGCAGCCTGTGCTTGCTGCTGGTGGCTGAATCTCTGAATCTCTGCTTTCCCATTGCCAGCTCTGCTGCCTCTCTCCAGGAGAGCTCTGGCAGCACTTCTGCTGTCGCAGCAGGCTGACAGCAGTGTGGCTCTGGCTTCCACGAGATCTTTTTTACTGAAAAGGTTGAAGCCTCTTTCATTGTTTCCACTCTTTGGGAAAGTGAATTTTGACAAGTGTGGCATAAATCCACTCCCAGCATGCCAGCCCAGTGACAATCCTCACTGCATTGGTAGGAAATGCCTCTCTTCTGCCTTTCCCTTAGATATGTCTGTTGAGGATGCTGATACAGCCTGTGAACTGGCACTGTGACTTGAATTGTACTGACTTTTATGGTATAAGCCTGTCAAATTTAATTTGAGGATATGATAGTTAATAACTCCCTGTGTGTGTGCCTATTTACAGAGGTATAAACGCTTAAGGCTCTCTTGTGACATGGAGCTAGGGAAGCTGGTGATTTTAATAATATGTTTTTTTATTAAGTTCAATTATCTGTCAAAAAAAAAGTTCTTTTTTATCTTTGCTCCTTAGTAAGGGAATGAGTATGGCCTTGTGTTCTTGTATAATTTGCAAAAACAAAACTAGAAACAGTCTATGCAGATTTAATTCTCTGTTTTTATAAAAAGTCCAGGATACTTTGTAACAGTGTTATGTTCTCAATGTCTGAAGTCAAGTTCAATCACGATATGCATACATGGTGTGGATTATGTATGTATTTTAAGTAATATATCTGTATTTCAAGTATTTTTTTCAGATTAAAGTTATCGGGTAGTCTTTATAATGTGTTGTTTTGTAGCTTTTTAAACCCCAGTGTGACTGTTTTTCAGGATAATGTGTTTATTCAGTTCAATCACTGCTTGTTTTTGGTACAACGTGTACCATAGCTCACCTTTTAAATCCAAAGTTCATTGAAAGAATTGTTGGTTGGTTTGTTTTTTGGTTTGGATTTTTTATTTGTTTGTTTTGTTTTTGTCTGGAAGTATTTTTATTCTTTTCTTTTTTACACACTTTTATTTTAAGTTAGAGTGCTCCTTGAGGAGGAGGGTTAATGGAGGTATGCACTGCTGACTACAGGAGATGGATTGATTTCTGAAAGCAAGTGAAAATGCCTGAAATGCTTCAGCTTTTTTTTTTTTTTTCCTGGTTTCCTGACCTTTAATCCTGAAGGAAAAGGAAAAAATGAAATTAAAACCAGCCTTACTGAGAGCTCTCATGCAATGGTGATGGGGTTTGTGTTTTGTCTCTTCTAGTGGTGATAAGAAATGAGTTCAAAGATACTGAAAGAATGAAAATTCTTTGGCCTTTTCATGAGTAAAAGCATTAGTGAGCTTAAAGTATGAAATGAGGAGAAAAGCAGTGAGCTAAAAATTGTGTAAGCTTGTTGCACTGTTAGAAGAACCTCCTATAATCTTCATGCCTTGTGAATCACTTAGTGAGCATGTACTATAGTGCAGGCTTGGTTTCTTTTAAACATACCGGGACATGTTATTAACTCTCTGTTGCAAAGGCCTGGTGCTTATGTTTATATTTTCCTGTAGGATGCAAGGTCCTGCAAAGTGTAGTCTTCCCTTCGTACACCATTGCAGGGTTTGTTAATACACATTTCTTGGTCTGAAATTCCATGTAATTTAATGAACTTTGACAGGACAGACTCAAGGCTGTATTGATATCACAGCTCCACAGAGAGAGATGGCTGTCAGATCAGATATCTGGCTTAATTACAAATCAGCTTAAAATTTTATCTTTTGCTCCAATCTGGCAGGAGCTAAACTGATATAAACCAATCCCAACCTGGCAAGAGTGTGACTGCACAGAGATGGATACAGTGATTTAACTAACACACTCACCCACCTCCAGGGAGGTGGGTATGAAGGAGAAGATGGGGTTTTTTTGCTGCTTCCTGCTTTTTCTCTTTGTTGGACTACGGCAGCTCCAGATGTCCAGAAGCAGACAGGATGGTGGGTTCATGGGATACCTGGGCAGGTGGGATTCCCCTGCAAGCTGGGGCCACATGGGTTGGCTGGCATTTCTAGGATGCTGAGGCTGTTTGGGTGGTTCGCTTGTTCCCCCAGGTGCAGTCGTGCAGGTTGGGCTGGCTTGGCAGGCTGGGCTGCTGGGGACACCACACAGCCTGAAGTGCACATCAGCTGCTGCTGCAGGGCCATGTGAGTCTGTGTTGGGGAGGTGGTAGGCTCTGCATCTGTGGCCGTTGGTTGGCAGTGCAGGCAGCAGCTATGGAATTGTAGCCACTGGATGAATGCAGAGCTGGATTGCATTGTGTTCTTGCTGTAAATGTAGCATGTATGCTCTGCAGGCAGGTGTTGGCTCTTGAGGATAGAGCCTGTTATGCTGTCTGGACTATATAATAAAAGTTCTTGGACCACATTTTATCTTCCCTGTGATTTGGTGGTCTGCATCTTTTCGAACCACAAAAGAACACTGTTATATTTTCCAAAAATGGGGGTCTTATTATTTTATTAATATGCTCTCTTCCTCAGTTGGCAGGATGATACACTAGAAGCATAATAGTGACAGGACAAGGAGTAATGGCTTTAAACTGAAAGAGAGTAGGTTTAAATTAGATATTGGGAAGAAATCCTTTGCTTTAAGGGTGGTGAGGCTCTGAAACACGTGCTCAGAGAAGCTGGCTTGAAGAAGCTGTGGATGTCCCACCCCTGAAACTGTTCACAGCCAGGCTGGATGTGGCAATCTGGTCTAGTGGGAGGAATTGCTGCCCATGGGTTGGAAATAGATGATCTTTAAGGTTCCTTTCAACCCAAGCATGCCAGATGCTTACCCTTGTGAGGTGTTTCAGGGGAAAGTGTCCGAACTCCACAGTACAGTGTCATATCTGCCCATGTAGCATATGACTTCATACATTGTCTTCTTGTCTGTTTGAATTCAAGCTATGGAGCATGCAGGAAAGAAGTTGCTTTTGCTTTCTCCTAGCTTAGGTGCCCATGAGGGTACTGAGATATTTAATTTTTCAGGTGTTTTGACACAGCACTTTTTAATGTTTGGTGTTTGGGTTTCTGTGTAACAAATGTAAGCACTGGTGCAGTAGCAATCTGCCTCTGTATACAGATTCACAGGCAGTCAGTGGATGCCAGTCTGTCTGTCTGATACAGACTTTGTGTACACAGACAAAATCAGAAGAAATTGAAATGTCACCTCAGGTGTCACCAGGCTCTGCTAGCATTTCAGAGGTGTTGCTACCTTCCAAAGAAGTTATTCCTTCATCCAGTGAAGAAAATGATTCAATGAAAATCCATAGGTGTGGTCGCTTCGTATTTTCCCTTGCCTGAGAACAGATGGCAAAGCCAAGCATTGTGTTGATCATTCTGCTATGCTGTGAGTCAGTTGTAACACCTAGGATGGCATCATTTCCTAGAGAAGGTTTTCAGTATCCTTTGGGTGCTGAACAGCACTATAAGAAGACAGAACAATTTAAGTAAAATAATTCCATGAAAAAAAGTGTCAGACTTGTTGTGTCAAAACTTACAAAGTTTGATTAATTTCTGGCAATTCAAAGATGCAGATGTTAAATTGATGAAGTCTACTAGAATGTCTTTTCAGGTGAGTCTGGAAGCCAGGAATTTCCTGTTTAGAGTTGCCTACACGGAGATCCTGGGCCAGCGTTTGAGAAAAAGTTTGAGAAATTCTGAATTTGCCAGGTGAAAAGGCAGATGAGACATTGTGGTAAACTTTTTTTGTCTTTTCCCCCAAGAGAACAGAGCCTCCTGCTGTAACACATTTTAAATGTTTTGTTATGGGTCTCATGAACTGAAACTAAATTTTTTAACTGTTATCATTTCATGAGAATGAAAACCCTGTGTTTCCAGTTCTGTTTCAACTTCTCCACTGCAGTCCACAAGGCTAAAACTTAAAGCCATCTGGTCTTAGAGGAATGGGAAATATTTTTGTACTAGCTGAAACACTAAAGCAGGAAAAAAACCCCAGATATCATAGTTTCCAAAATTTGCAGTTTTCTTTTCCTAATGTAATGGTCAAGTTTTCTCTTATGCAGATAACCTTTTCCAAATACTCAACACTTCTGAACTTTTTGATTAGGTACAGGCCAAAAAAAAAAAAAAAAGCTCTTCGAAACTGGATAAGATTTTGGGTTTTTTTTCCACTTTCATTTAAAGGATATAATGGACTTTTATGAATATGGAGTTGCCTGAATACAAATGTATGAACATCTCCCATTTTTAGGCAAATTTCTTTGTCATAAAATACAAAAAATCCAGAATTTAATTTACTGTGTAAACTTTCATGTTCAAAACAATTTCTGGACTGATAAACCAGGACAATAACCAGGATATTCCTTATAGTTGGTTAGTTTTCATCTTCCAGACTGATTTTAAAATGGATTGTCTCTGTCTGAAGATGCAGTGAGTCAGGTTCACTTTGCTGTGCTCTGGTTTTATATCACTGGAAGCTGTTTGACACTGATGGAACTCAGTGAATCACTGTCTGCTTGCTGCCAGCTATTCTAAAGTGAACAAGTGTGTCAGAAGGATTAAAATATTTTTACATTGTAGCTGAAATTGATAAAACCAGGTTGTGTCGGATGGTTGTAGCTAGCCTAATAAACTGTAGGATGCATTTTGTTTACCTTGGTGTTATGAGATAAAATTACCCTGAAGTACCATAGGTAACATAGGTTTTGGCCTGGCTCTTGCTGGCAGTCTTTGAGTTCATATGACGAGTGTGGCTGTGATGAATTTGTCTCACTGAGTTACTGACCTGCCACTAAGGGTAGGATTTTTCAAGCATGAGCTCTCTCATCTGCCAGTTAAACATATAAGGCAATTGTCTTCTACCTCACTCTAGTCAACACAGTGAGCACCTCTTTAGGTCAAAGGATGGCAGGATGAGTGAGATGATGTGCAAAATAGCTCAGCCTTCCAAAACCCAGCCTGCATCTGTGATCCAAGAGATTAATTGCATACAATAGATAGCAAAACTTCTCAAACTAAGCATGTACTTAAATGTTTTGCTGACTGGCAAATTTGCCTTCAGTCTGAAGTCATTAGGAGCTTATTTTTACATGAAGCATTTGCAGTCAAAACAGTGTTGCTATCTCTGCTTCATTTCTATGGAAAGATTAAAAAGTTTGCAGGAGTTTGGAAAAGAAATCTTGCCCTTTGGCCTGGAATGGCTGCCAGTTCTGTCACAGCATGCCGTTCCAGGTATCAGGAGAGCAAGTTTGGTTTTGCAGGACTAATTTACCATGTGCTGGACGTGGGGAGTTTGGGAGCCCTCTGCAAGCAGTGATTGCACAGGGCTGGTAAATGCCATGTGGGCAAGGTGGGTGTCTCTTTGTTACCACTCCCCTACGCCTCCAGGGTACCTCTGTGTGTGTGTGCGTGTGTGTGTGTGTGTGTGTGTGCGTGTTCGTGTGTGTGTGTGCGTGTGTGTGCGTGTGTGCGTGCTTTGTGTGTTTGCATGTGTGCGTGA
>JAYDZK010000001.1:95958146-96015640 GCA_034509185.1 Euphonia xanthogaster | reverse complement strand
GTGTGTGCGTGCGTGCTTTGTGTGTTTGCATGTGTGCGTGCGTGTGTGTGCGTGCGTGCTTTGTGTGTTTGCATGTGTGCGTGCGTGTGTGTGCGTGCTTTGTGTGTGCGTGTGCGTGTCTGGGTGCGCTTGTGTGTGTGTGCGTGTGTGTGCTTTGTGCGTGTGCGCGTGTTTGTCTGTGTGTGTGCGTGTGCATGTCCGTGTGTGCGTGTGCATGTCTGTGTGTGTGTGTGTGTGTGTGTGTGCGCGCTGCTGAGCTGTGGCTCTTCTCCGTCTCCCTGACCACTGGCTGTCTGGAGGAACCCGGGGGGTTTAGAGGGACCCCTGATCTGAAGGAAGGGCTCCTTCCCCGCACGTGACAGCTCTCAGCACCAGGGCTGCTGCCTTCCCCGGCCAGTGGCGCTCATTGATCAGACAAGGCTTTCATTCCCAAGAGGCCTGCTAAAATCTGGTCAGAGCGCTTTGTGTACAGACCAGCTTTATTCTTTCCTTTGGGATTTTTACTTTATAGTTCTGTATAGGTGTGGTTGATGTTGTATCACAAAGTAGGAAGAGTATTCACTGTGAAGATTAACAGCACCAAATTGCTGTTATAGTCACAGCGTGACTCTGTTACCCACTGGGGTAGCAAATGTTGCACTAAGCAGACAAGTGGTCAACATTCATCGCTTTGTCTTTCTCAAATTTTACTATCTGTAACAAGAGGGGGAAAATAATGCTTTGCTTGTCATATTCAGAAGAAAACAATGGTCATATATTAGCATCTGAGGTATCAAGGACAGATTTTCTGCAGTCAGTTTTGAAACTCTGTTCATTTATTATTAAGTATTTAGTGAGAACAGCAAACTGGTGATAAAATTGGTCTTTGGAATTTATCTTAAGACAGAATGCAAATGTTTGAAGTTTTTTTTGTTTTTTTTTTTTTTGTTTTTGCAATCTCTGAGGGCAGTTCCCTTTAATTTTGAAGCCCCGTTCACGAGTACCAAGAGCAAAAGGACTAAATGTCATTTAAAAGTAATGTAGCAATACTTGCCAACAGCACAGCTTTGGTAGACTCTGAGACAGGAATGTGGGAGCAGTCATAGCCTTAAAAAAATAACAATAAGCTTTAGCAAATGGAGAATCTGCAAAAATATTTGAGAACTGTGCATGATCTCTTCTAGCTGTGTTGCGTTTTTGCTCTCATGATTTTTTGTGGGTTGGGTTTATGATCTTTTTCTTAGGAAACCTCTCAGAAGACTTTTTTAAAAAATTGATAAAAATACTTACTTAACAGCTGCCTTGAAGACCACTCCCTTGCTAGAGTTAATTTTTTTTTCTCCTTTCCCTGGCTGTTTTATCTGTCTTACTGTAACTTAGTTCACAGATCACAGCACTTTGTGCCAAATTCTCATAGCATTTATTATTATAATGGTGTGGTGCATTTGTCTTGCTGAAAGTATTAGCTGAAGTGACCTCTGCTCCAAAGTGTGCATCAAAGTTAAGGAGGTCACGCCTTCAATGTGCTGCTATGAGCAGAGCTAAGAATCTGGGTGGAGTTGATATTTCCACAGCAGGAATTTGTCCCGTTCTCATAGTTTTGAGAAATAATAGGTTTCCAACAAAAAGATTTCACAGCTTCAAGATTTAGTATTGGAGGAGGAAGAGGATTAGTATCTATTTGCACATAGTTTTAAGTGGTCACAGAACTGTCACCCATGTCTTACCCAGAGGATGAGCACCCAGATCTCCCTACAGGAAGCATCCTTGCTCTCCCCAGTGAAGAGGAGAAAAGTGGATGGGTGAATTCCTGCATTTGGATCACATTCTGAAGGGCTTTCCATTTCCCAGCACTTAATGACCTCATGCCTTTACAAATAAGGCTTTGAGGTCATCCATCATTCACATTGTCTCAGCTGGGAGCTGAAGAGAAGTAAGGTATTTTGCTTTTCTTGCAAAAAGCCAATTTAGGTCATGTTCTGTGCTAGGAGTGTTATATCAGGTCATAAAAATAAGCTTGATAATATTCAGAAATAATTTCAGGAAACACAATCTCAATTTTTACGAATAAAGCTTTAGCAGAAAGGCAGGCATGGCATTCTCAGGTATTTAGGTATATATTTTGCGAGCTAGACATAGTGTTTCTGCTGTCCTGGTGTGAAATTTCAGGACAAAAATATTCAGGGTTTTCATGGTGATAAAAGGCTAATACATAAAATTTTTAAGTAATTTAAAAAATTTTATTGTATTACTCAAGTTTTCAATGTTTTAACATTATTAAAGTCTCAGTAAGGAAGAACATTGCAGAAATGCTGAGTAAGGCACAGTAGATTACGGATTTTTTTTGCACAATGAAAAATAAAATGCCATAGTAGTGTAAAACAATCCAAATATTTTCTATGACATAACATTTCATATCCTGTGAGAATTCTTTAAAGGAACTTCTGCATTAAGTTGGAGAAGGAGTTGAACAGTGGTTTGATTG
This sequence comes from Euphonia xanthogaster, assembly GCA_034509185.1. NCBI lineage: Eukaryota > Metazoa > Chordata > Aves > Passeriformes > Fringillidae > Euphonia > Euphonia xanthogaster. The sequence continues at coordinate 96,013,176 of JAYDZK010000001.1, read as the reverse complement.
GGTAGCCATTAGCTGAGGTAAAATGCTCAGCATTAACTGAACAGAAAATGACAAGTACCTTTTCTGCTGGCACGGCCAGCCTCTATTGAAAATCCTTATGCAACCTGAACTTCCTGCTCTGCACGACTTACACAGAGCCTGTTAGTGGTTTATTGTGGAAATGAGACTATCCCTTCTGCTCTTGCTTTTCAAGGGATAATGGGATCACCTTCTGCCAAAGAGTGAGAGGAATAGCTCCTTTTCTCTGGGCTAAAGGAAAAAGATTAAATAGGCTGCAAAAGCTCCTTCTTAGCCTTCTCAAGGTAGGAAAATAAATCTGGTAGATTATAGGTCTCCTTTTTTTTCATTTGCTTTTCCAAAGTTGAGGAAAATGTCAAACTGTTCTCTTGTCCCAGAAGAACCAGGAGAGAGGGGCTTGGAAGCAGTGGAATCTCTTCTTAGTAACTGGCGTTCTGCAGCCATCAGGGAGCCCGTTGTGTCAGAACAAGTCCTTCATGGGGTTTTTGTTTTGTTTTGTTCTGGAATCAGGAGAATTGTGCGGGAGTGAAAATAGGAAAATATGCTGAGCTGACAAATCTGGTTTAAAATGTGCAATGAAGACAGCACTGTGGCAGCACTTCGCTCTTGCAGAGCTAAGGATTGCCAACAGCAAGTCAAATACAACAGAGTGGCCAAAGGAGAAATATCCTTTGTATTTTCAGAGATTTACTGATTTGGCTGTCATAGAAAAGAACAAGTCATCTGCGTAAGTGCTTGGCCATGCGATTCCACTGACTGGTGTGTGCTGTGAGCAGGTGAAAGAAGTCCTTGCTGCTCTCTGTAAATAGCACTGGTAGCTTCAGCTTTGTCAGCTGCAGCGTACAACTTCCTATGTAATTTTGGAGAAGCAATCCCAGTGTCTGATTTGTAAGAAAACAGCATTGAATGGTAACAATTGTTTAAATCACCCTGACTTGGGATACCTTGAGTCTTCTGGTGTTTGACCTTAATCTAGCTGAAGGTTGGGTGAAGTTTAGAGGCAGTTTAAGAAGTTTTAAGCCAGTTTCAGTATGATCCTATCAGTAGGACTGAGAGTACCTTAGAAGGACTGTCCTAATGTGGGTAAAATGTTAATTATTGTATAGCACTCATATCAATGAGAAATGTAGGTTATTTTTTGTTGTGAGTCAAAACTGTAGAGTATAGACACAAGTTCACTCTTCCATGAGGATTTCACAAAGCTTGGGCAGCAAAAATAAACCATAAAATGTAGTATTACCTTTTTCTGTGCAGGTTTGAAAAATTGACTTGCTCAGTCACAGGCCAGAACTTCTTTCTCTCTGACATATGCATGCTGAAGGTGAGGCAATAGGCAGCACGGCTCTAGTACAACCATGAAGACAGAATTAAGCCAAGAAAATGCTTCTCTCTATGCCACCTTGCTTTACTCTTGACAGTATTGCTTCAAGTCTTTTCACTTGATTGCAGAGCATTTCTTAGAGATACTTCAATGCCATGCCTGCCTTTCTGCCTCCTGCTCTGCTCTCTTGGGCCGTGGCTACACAGAGATTGAACCATGTCAGAGAACTCCCCCTGATGCTGGGACTCAATCATCTGCACCGTCGGTGTGTAGAGCTGGCATAGGCCAGGAGTTATTTCTGACAGACCATTTGGACATGGCCACTCTGCAGGGGGAGGCAGTTTTGTGGTGTGGGTTAAGGCTGTTCCCTGCCAGCTGGGTCACTGCAGGAGCCCAGATGTGTAGTTTGTGAATATACATTTCAGTCTTTGGTTGTGGGTTTGTGGTTTTCTCCAGCATGACAGCACAGCACTTCAGCCCTGAGTGAGAGAACCTTCTGGTCAACTGTCCATATCAGCACTGATAAGCCATGATAGTGGGAGCATCACAGGGCTGCTGAAGCTTAGCAGATGGTAGAGCTAAGGCAGCCAACCACATGTGTGCTGTTTGACTGGCAAAACACTTTGCAAATAAATTCATTTTGATCCTGTTCAGGAGCTAGCAGATAGTGTCTTTCCATAGCTACAAGTTGACAGTGCTAACTCAGGTAATAATTGCACTATGCTGTGTTCCCCTAAATGGGGGGGCAACCCTGGGGGTCACACACTTTCTGAATATTTATATAAGGTGTAAGCTTCTGTCATTGATGTACACAAAGCTGTGCTTGCTCTCTAGTCAGGGTTGGCATGGCAGTGACAACCCTGTGACTAAAGCCAACTTCTCTGGGCCTCTACAAACCCCTTTGGGGACAGTGGGGTCTGTCTCTACCAGCACTTAGGAACCTTCAAAATCTTCAGAGCATGATGCCATACAAACAGGATAGGCAGGAATATTCACTATCACAGTAGAATAAACAAGGTGAGGTTAGCTTTTAACCCACTGGAAACCACTCTACCTTATAAAGGACCATGTAACCTGTATCCTGCATGGCTGTCTTTATGCTCAGGCCCTGTTTGTACCTTTGTATGGAAACTTGTTAAATACACAGCAAATTAAAACAGGTAACAACTTGTTAGAGGATGTAGGTGGGGTTTTTGTTGTTGTTACACTTGTGTTTGCTAGTGCATTAGCAAGGCACAGTGAGAATTTTGTAGGCTGCCCTAGCACACCTAGAGGCATACAGAAACTCAGCCTGGGTGGGAAATGGGGGACAGAGGAGAAAGCTATAAGGTCTTCCTCCTTGGAATAGCCTTTTTTCCCCTGCTTCTTTACCTGGAACAACTGTGTGTTCTTATCCTGTTTTTACTATTTTGTCAATTGTTCTAAATGTAAGGTATTTTTCTCTTCATTTGGTGATGCATGCATACCCATATCTGTAATGCAGACACACACGTATCTGCTTCCACATCTTATGTTGAATCCTTACAGCTTCCTAAGGGCTCCAGCTGTATCTGTGTTTTGCCCTGGTTTCCCTGGGGCTGTTTTACTGGTGAGGCAGAGTCCAAGATTTAGAAAACAGGTCTCGGTCCAGCACAGCACAAAACCCACATGATGGTTTAGATGAATGTTTCTTGGCTTATGGAGTTTTAAAATCCATGGTGGCTGTCAGCAGAACCAATAAATTCTGCATCCTTGTCATTAGACAGCAAGGCAGTACTGTTGGCAAGGTAAAATGTCTGCAGTTGGGAGTTTATCATCTGTCCAGAAGGTATGTCTTTATACAGAAGATGCCTTTTATATAGAGAAAAGTTTGTGAGGAAGTGTGTAATGTGACCAAGAGTGAAGCAGCAGATTGTGACTGTTTACAGGAGAACAAATGTGATTTAGTAGCCTTATTAATTCAAACTGGAATGAGCGAATCTGGTGGTAAGGTCAGTGGGGAACAAACACTCAGTATAATTTTTTACATTTAAAATGTGGATCCTTAATTATGAAACAAGATACTCAAATAAAAACATGAGGTAACATCCTGATTAATAATGTTTTCTTCAACAGCAGTGTGACCTTTCAAACATTTTGTTCAGAAAAAAAGTCCTGTATTTATTTCAAGCATTTGCTGATTTTATGCCAGCATAATACAAATCTAAGCAGCTGTAGGTACACAGATCAGTAGATTATCAAATGCTTTTTGTGCATCATGTTTTAATAAGGGCAAATACATTTTATTTTTATTTTAGGCATTGCAAAGGCAATCCCTGGTGTTGTTTAGAATGAGTCTGTATGGCCAGCCCAGGGCTACATTATACAGCAAAATAGTTGTCTGCTGAGAGGCTATGCTGTTTGGTGACAGAAGTGTTAGGGAGCAGGACAGAGTCATCCCCTGGGGCACAGCCTGGCCGATGGGATGCAATTTGGACTGCAATTCTCTAGAGTTGCCTCAGGTAATTCATCACAGATGGGTAAAAAGAGAATACAGTTTACAAGGGTAATTATCTTTAAAATCATACTGCTTCTGAAATACTGTATGTGCTGTAATACTGGAGGTGTATTAAGCAGAAGATAAATGACAGTCCTTTTCCCTCCTCATCCTTCTGATTTATTGCTGTATTCTTTTGTGATGTTAAGAGCTGCTTAGTTTGTCATTTGCCTTTGTATTGTACAGCAGTTGTTTTCCTTTTGTGGTAGTCCTGCAGGGCTGAAGGGCAGGAGGGGGAGTAGTTACCACAGAGCAGTAGGACTAGAGAAAAACTTGGAAGAAAAATGGCCTAAGAGGGTTAGAAACCTAAAGTGATGCCAGCTGAGACTGTCTGTGTGCCTTCAGGACTTCCCCCTCAGCTCATGGCTGAGTCCCAATGCTGGAGGTGAGTACAGGGGGTAGCACACTGACACTGAGCTTTTGGAGGGGGGACAGCTGTGGCTGCAGCCCCACCTCTGTCAGCTCTCCCCCTGGGCAGGAGCCTCTTGTCTCATGCAGGGACAGTGACAAGGTGGTGGGATGGCTGCCTGGCTCCTGGCTGAGCTCAGTAACACTTGTCACATACCAGTTCCTGTTGCAAGAGGCAAGGCAAGCTCAAATCGCTTGTGCGAAGTGCTATGATGGAAATTATTTCCTCTTCTGGAATGGACCCTGCTCTCTCCTCCAGTGAGATAAACGAGCTGGGTCAGTGCCTCTTCCCTCTTCATTCTACCATCTCCTGCCCTCTTTCTCTCATAATTTTCTGGGAGTTTTTGTCTGGGTAATCTAAGGTTTAAAAAAACCTTTTCATCTTGCATGTATGAAATGATTCTTACCCCCTCACCCATGGTACAGTGAAAAAACAAGTAGGCACATTTTGTAAAGGCATCTTCATCAGGATGATGGATGATTCTTAGAATTACTTCTGTAATTACCAGAAGAATTGAAAATAAATGAGAACCTGAGATGTGCAGTCATGCTTTAATGGTTGGCATCTTAGTCTTTTACCTTAGAGCTGAAGGTTTAGATGAAGGAGTTCACTCCTCTTTTTTATGCACCTATTTGTATAAAAAACCTAACCAAATAGAACTTGTTGATTCTGTTCAGGTGCAATGGTAGGAAATTATTTTAAAAAACAGCCTGAGACTTTTTAGGCTGGTAGAAAAATCTTTATTGATTTGGAATACTGCATAATATACTTACAGCCAGACATTTCAGATATCAGAAAATAGTATTTCAATGTGTTTTCAAAGGCTGTATAGTGTTTTATTTTGTGCTTTTCTGCACATCCATAAAAAACTGTATGGGAAGGAAAGAGTGAAATTAATTTCCAGAGAGAAATGTGTTAGGATACTGGGCATTTTTCCACTGAACATCTCTGTAGAAATCTGGAAAAAAATGTTATTTCAGTTCTCTACAAGAAAACAATGTTCTAACTGCAATGCTCTTTCCCATCATCAGTAAATTTGAGAAAATTCTTTTGTAACTATTAACTAGCAGAAAAAATGGAGCTTTTTTAGGAAAGCAATTTAGAAGTTTATTTGCTTTTAAACAGTCTTCTTGGAAGTGTGAACTATGGATGGTATTTGTACTATTGTTTTCTGATTTGCTTTCAGAGAGAGGGCAGTTTTAGCCGTTTGGAAAAGATGTGGGAGGACAACAGTATTAACTGTGTCATTGCAATTTGTGGATTCTCTGCTCTTTGCACTTCTCTCTGCTACTCTCTGCAGTCCATTGAAACCTGAATGCCTCCTGTGTAGGACAGACTAGCAATAGCCAAGTCCCTAATGGACTTGACAGAGCTTTAACTCTTTTCCTGTTGAAGGTTATGGGTGGTTTTTTGAGTGAAGACAGTAAAAGGCAAGGAGCTTAAAGCATCATTGGATTACATTGGTTTTTAGTACTTGCTGTTAGTTACATAGCCGCAATGCATCAGAACTTGTGATGAGTATATTATTGTTTCATCTGGTATTTTATTCTCTGTACTGCTGTTCGTTTTTGTGGGAGTTCACATCCTTAGTATTAGAACTCACTGGGGCAATTTTCAGGGTGAAATTTTGTGCTGCTGGAAACCATTATTTTAGAGGTTGACCCCAAATTAGTTGAAAGCCAGTAGTAATTATAGTTGAAAACTGCAACTGACTGTTTCCTAATAGCGCAACGTATGCCCAGCTCCTAGGGGAAAAGTCTCTTGCAGCAGCTGAAGAATGCAGCCTGTGATCTCCTTCTTCCCAGCGATGCTCCACCCAGCCCCATGGCTATAAATGGCAATTGGACTTCAGGGAATTTCAGCAGTCAACTAGCTAAGCAATGGCAGGTTCATCTGCAGCTGACATTTTCACTGTTGGGTATGAAATTCATGAATTATGGCCTTGAGCTGTTTAGTGAGCAGTGCGAGGTCTGCAGCTTTGTGTGAGGCGTGCTTTGGGCTCTGTTGGGATGGCTCAGTGTGCTGAAGGTGGGGGCAGTCTCTGAGCCACTTCTCTCAGGGGACTGAGGGAGAGGCTGGGACTGAACAAATGCTCAGCCCCAGGAAACTTGTTGGCAAGTTTGCCACAAACCCCCACATCTTATCAAGCAGCTGTGGAGTTGGCAACTGAGAAGCAACTTCCTGTATCTGCAGCCTTACTAGCACAGGTCAGAGCTCGGAGCCAGCTTGGTGGTGCTCAGCAGCCAGGGAAAATGGTACTTAATGGAGGAATTCAGTTCATTCACTGCATGTTTGCTATTTAGCCACAGTGTAGACGTACACCTCTGTGCTGGCCACCTCGCACTCCCTCCCTGCATGGGAGGAAATGGGGGAAAAGGCATTTCTGGAGGTTTGCCCTTATCTCTGTGAGCCAAACAAAATTAATTGCTTCCCCAAAAGTTCCTGTTTCTCATTGCTGGTTGGAAGTGGTGCTGAGAATGTCTAGTTAGAGATGGTGGTATTTTGAACACAATCCCACTGCAGGTCTGGTCTGCTCCACAGCTGATGTGTCAGCATTTGAAACATCCATAATTAGCCTGCACTTTTGTTATTATTGGCTTTCATTTCTCTGTCAAATGGAAAAGGTGAAATTTCACAAAGGGATTCCTGAAGGATAATCCAGTTCAGTCTAAGGGATTCCTGAAGGATAATCCAGTTCAGTCTGTAATGAGTTATTTATGGATGATAGTAATAATAATGATAACAGTAATAACACCAGTAACATACACTTTCATTAATTTTGTGCTGTATGAAAAGTCAGAGAGAAAAAGCACGTTTAGTGTTTATTCAGTGGAGGATTTGAATGTAGAAGTGTAAGGGGAGTAGCCTTCTGTGGAATAATAAACACCAAGTTATACATTGAACAAATGCTTCATTTTTATTATTCCCTCAGTTTCTGGCTGGAAGCATTATTGACTAGCTGTATCCATCTCTACCAAAACTTCTCTTGTATGCAGTGCTCTCAGGCTGTCACTTTCCAACAGCACAGAGAGCACACCTGCAGGCTTCTCTCTGCAACAACTGGAGTTTTATTGTATTCCTTACGTAAATACATACAATGAGATGTGCCCAGACTTTCACATACCTCCTGGAGATAAAGCTTTAAAGCAAATACAGATACCACAAAGATATTTTAACTCGTAAAAATGCCACAAAATGTGCAAGTGTTGCAAATGCCTTTAAAATCAATGTCTTCTTTTAGAAATGTACCAAATTTTCAGCTTGGCCCCTGGAAAGCCATTCTTGTAGCTGAGGATATTTATTCTGCTCCGTTTTTTGAATGGGATGCAGCTGTTGAATTCTTCAGACCTGAGTAAAGGCTCTTAAAGAGTTTTATTTATATCCGTTTTTTTCTGTCGTCCTCTGTTTCTGAACAAACAGCAACAACTTCAGCTATAGAGGGTTGTCAAACTGCAGCTAAGGCAGGGGGACTTCTCTGAAGAGCTCGACACTTAGGTGAGTACATATGTGTAATTGTATTAGAATGTAACTTCTGAGGGAGGTTGGCATGAGGCTGACTCTCCCCCCAGTGCAGAAGTTCCTGTAGGAGATCCCTGGGGATCTGGAGAACAAAGAGTGTGTCTAAGGCGATCAACTAAAACTCATCACAGCCTGTTAGAAGCATATTGCAATGATACTTACGTGTATAATCCCTCTCATTTCAAAATGCAGGCTTTTGGATTGAGTTTCCCTTGAGTAGACTTTGTGATTATTAATGAGCTGTATCAAATAATCTTATTTAGCTCATTAAAGGGCATAATGCAGATAAGAGCTCTTCAGACCTCGTAAACCTCAAAATTAATCTCTAGACCCATATGTTACTGGAAATCTTTGATAGTAAACTGAAGTGCTGTGATATTTTGATGTGAGTAGAGTTTGATAAAAGTTCAAAAGCAATGTGCAGTGCTGTTGTGTGTCTGTGGGATGGGGAGTTCTTTGTACAGCAGCAGTGTGAAATCCAGCAGGAAGCTCAACCTGGGAGGCAGTTGTTGGTTTTACAAGGATACTGCAGTGAAAGCTCTTTGACTTCCTGTGTCTGTGTGCCTTTTTGCTGCAAGAGGTTCATACTGGCTCTTAAAGTCCACACTTTTGGTTCCTCTTCTTTTCACTAAACACTTTGCTCAATCAATAATGAAAGGTAAAATTCGAAGAGGCTTTCGTGGATCTTTGAGCTGACTAATATATGTTTTCATTGCAGTAGTAATAATGTTGGCAAGAGGAGCTGTTGTGACCACTTAACACAGACATATTAAAATAATTGGATTGGAGATGCTTGCTAGATTGCCATTAAAAATTTTAATAGGAGCAGAGGGCGTTGACAGCCCTCTGACAGTCAACAGCCAAGGCATACAGAGAATAAGGGGAGGGGAAGACAAGAAATAGAAGAGGGGGTAAGGACAGGACATTGGAAAGCTTTTGTGCTCTTCATTTATCTAAAAATAGGTTTTCAGTCTGCCTTTGAGTTTGTTTGTTTGTCTTTCCTTTGGAGACATGGATGGAGACGTGTCTTTTCAAATGCTTTGGGAGTAGGCCCTGTGCTCTTTGAGCTTGGTTTCTGAAACGGGACTTGGAGCTGTGGTTGCATGTTTGGGCATCTGCTGTGAGCTTCGCCCTGGCCATGCAGCTCCCTCTGAGGCCTGGACAAGACTCCTCCTGCACCCTCTTTTTTAAAATCTAGTGCAGCATTTTCCAAAGTAAGTCCATAGTTCTCTCTGTGCTCTCCTTTCTGCAGGTCAGATATCTGAACACCTCCACAGGTGGGAGTTTGTCCTTGTGGCTCAAGGGCTGGTGAGGTGTGGGCTGTACCAAATGCTGCTTGTCACACCTGGGTTTTGGAGCTACACTAAAAATAAAATCTGCTCTGTGGCTTTATGAAAACAAAGCTGTAAAGTGGCGTTTTCAGGATATTGCAATGACTGCTTTTAAAAGCCTTTGAGAAAATACAGAGAATCCTCTTCTTGGAGATAACAGCCCCAGCACAGGCATGTTGGAGCAAACCCAGCTTTGGTTCCTCCAGGATGGCCTTTCTATTCTCCATCAGACTTTCAGTCTCTGCAGCTCCTTATGATGTTTTCCTTTTCTGGAAAAAGGAATGATGCTGCATGTTCTCTCTTCAGCTTTCTCAATGTATGGGCTTTTATTAGAGTCTAATATAACTTGTCAGAGTACTTACGTCATCTCTTTTGGAGTCATCAGTTTCTGGTGATGGATAACACTTAGAATCAAGAGATAAAAACCCCCAAGTTAAATATATTTAATTGGTTTTTATTTGCTTTCTGCTTTTTAGAGATTGTGAGGCACAGGCAGAGAGTGTCTGGAGCAGATGGGTGTTTTGTGGTTACTGGACCAGACAGCAGAGATATAATTAAAGTGCCTTTTTTGCATATGCAACTTGCAACCACTTCTCTATTTTCACAGGTCTTAGGATCATATGAAGTGTAAATTTAATAGAGGTTGTTTTACTTCTCTTATTTATTTCTATTTTTGAATGAGCTGCTTCAGCTGAACCTACTGCACATAACCTTGTATGACTGTGGATGCTCAGTCTCTCAGGCTCCATGGTAGAGTTCTAAAAGAATACGGGAAAGCCTAAACTAGTGTTTTCCAGTTACTTTTCATGGAAATGCAAAGATCCAGTATGTTTTTATTTGTGATAGCTCTGCTGTGTCTCCTAGAAGCCATTATACAGGGGGTTTTATACCCCAGGCTCTTTCTAATGAACCTGGAGGGCTTTTGGTGGTGTGATGCCATCCCTGAAGGTGGAGGAGGGAATCTGTCCTAGGAACTGCTTGCAAGGGGAAAACTACATAGTTATACATACAAAGTTCTTAAATGGCATCCCCCATGAAGCACACTAGCGCATTTTGGACCAAAACCAGGGTTTTAGATTTTCACCACACCATTGTTATCATTCACAGAAAACATATCTTTTATAAATGTTCTTTAAGACAAAATCTTATTTTTTTTCCCACTGAAAAATCTGAGATTTTAGGTCAGTTCTGTTTCTGGAGCTATTTTTGGCAGTCCCATGAGGCATTTATGTCTAGAATTGGTCATTGGTGTAACGAGAGATCAGCCAGAGGAATTCTCAATGCCTGGTAGTTTGGTTCTCTTAATCCTGCACCTCTCCAGAGTGTGAGTGAGTCCTTGGAATTTTGCACAATTAAGAAACAAACTAAAAGTGCCATACTCCTTGTCTATAAATGACAAAGTTACAATCTCAGAAGTGTGTAATTTTTCTATGAGAGTTTAGGCCAAGCTCAATTCAAAATTTTGAGATGAACATTTTTGAGTGTTCTGGGAAAAAATTAATCCTAAGAACAAAACAAATTTTCATTTTCTTCCTTTTTGTTGCTGATAGGGTATATTTTATATAACCTCTCCAGAAGCTATGAATATTTTGTGTCATAACATTTAATTCTGATACCATGTTTTTAAATGTAAAGCTGTGCATTACTGAAAAAAAAAGTAGTTTGAAATGGGAAAGATAACTCCCTAGATGTGCTGGTAGCTAATAGAAATTATATACAAATAACTTCAACTAGACAGTGTAGACAGCGTGCCCCGAATAACCCTGGGTTTTCTTGCAGGCAACACTTTTAGTGTATAGTGAATAACCTGAAGAATCCATGTTCAAAGCAGAATTCAATTTCTAAGAAGGAAACACTGTCAACCTCTATTTCCAACAAATATGAATTTCTACCTATAGTTCCAGTATTGTTTAACTTTTTTTAAAATCTAAGATAAAGGCAAAAACCTGTCTCCAGAGCTCAGAAGTAAAAGTGGAACAGGCTATCTCAAAACTTCAAAGACACTAAATTTTATTTTTATGCAGGCTACTAAGAAAGGTTGGTTGATTTTTAGATACTTTGTTTGCAGGGCAGCTGCTCTGCAGAGCTGGAAATGGCAGTTCCTTCGTCACATGGTTTGAGTAAACCAGGCTCAAGAAGGAGCACAACCCCATTTCCAGTTATATAAATAGCAGAGTTTTGCTCATTAAGGAAACTCAGAGAATATTGGTGCAAGGGGTATGTGGGCTAAAGAAACTTATTTTTGAAGAAAGATTGCAAGGACTACAAATGTGCATCATATTTTTGGCAGGGCTAACAGAACACTGCTCTTTGGCTGCAGCTTCTTGACAGTGACAGTACTTTGCTTATTCATGCGGTTATTCAGCTCTCCCTGCAGATAAGAGAGCTTTTTTTGCCTTGGAAATCTTGCATGGTGTGATGCCTAATGTGCAGCACACCAGCTGGTCTTGGCACCTCTCAGCCCTGGGCAGCAGTGTGGAAAGAGGCTGGAAGTGGAGGTGAGGAGCTGCATAATTTGAGGATTTGATGCTGGATCTGAGGCACTGAAAATGCTGAGGCCTCTGCATTGATTTCCCTGGGCTTTCATAAGGCTCCAAAGTTAGGGACATCTGATGTCCGAGTTTGGTGCTACCAGGAACCAGGCAAATGGCCAAGATGTCAACCCAGGAGGGAGTGTGAATTTCTGAGCTGGGGCTCTCATACCCTGGCTGGTGGGCAGCTCTTCAGCCTGCTGATTTAGAGGTGGCCAAAGCATCTGGGTAGATATTTGGAGGGAAAAAAAAAGACAAAACAGAAAGCTACACTACATAATCTCCCTTGCCATTGCCATGAGCTCTGGCCCGTGGTTCTGTGTGCAATCCGATGAAGCGCTAGGTCGTGCCAGCCAACAAACAAACTTGTCTCTCTGAAGAATGACTTGGTGAAAAGCCACACAGGGCAGAGCTGCCATCAGAGTAATTGGTGATTCACTGTTTGTTTCTCACAAATTCCTACACTCTCTGCCCACGCACTATAGATGACAGCATTCTGTATGGGGACTGTGAGCATGACAGACATTATTTATGAAGCAGCGCCTTTATCAAGGATATTTTTTTTTTCCCTAGCAGACTGTGTAAAATGCTCAGTCTCTGTGTTGCTGTTGTCAAATTATGTTATAAATTTATCTGGCCTGCCTGAGTAAGTTTTCAAAGGTGTTTTAAAAAGCTCTGTGCGAGGAGGTCAGGCAGAAGCTGCTGAGAGCTCCTTGCCGTGTTCTGAGGTGCCACAGCAGCTGTGTCCAGCACTCTTGGCTACTCCTGATAGAGGGAGAGTTGGGGCAGTTGCAGATGGTTCTGAGTTTCCACATCCCCAGGTTGAAGGATTTTTGGGAGATCTGCCCCTTCCTCACAGCTCCCTGCACTAGCTCAGCACATCTCTGGAGTAAGAAGCAGGGAACCCAGTCACAACTTGTCTGTGTGACTGAGCTTTTCCTTGGGCCAGCCTCTCAGTTTGCTTCAAAGCAGAGAAAGGAAAATACAATTTTTCCTCTTTAAGATTCATGACGTCTGGCAGCAAAAGGTGTCCTGGGAGTCGCAGCTGCTCCAGCCAGGCTCACTCTCAGCTGCTTAGTACACAGCTGCAGGTCAACAACATTATTCTTAATTTATTTTATGATGCAGCATATCTGGATCTGCGTCCTTAATTCAAGCCTGAATATCTGATCAAACACTAAAGAACACTGAAGACAAAAGAGAGCTCAGTTAGTGGGTAAGGAAACCGAATAATCTTGTATGTCATGGGATAGAGGTAAGTGTGATGAAGAACATGGTCTGAATGTGGTGTTCATGGTGACATCAGGTTTAATGGTTTTGGGCTTTAGGTGGGCTTGAAGAGAAGTGAACATCTTTGATTCAGTGGGGGGAAAAAGCAGGCTCTGGAAATCCATCAACAAACTGAGAGCCTTCAAATACTGTTTGTTTTCAGACCAGTTTCCTGACCATGCCTGTTTTCATAAAGAGTGAGAGTAGTGAAACTATGGAATGAGAAGTGACATTAACGTTTGGAAACCAAACTGTGTAATTAGGCTGATGTGTATTTTAGTGGCTTCGTCAGGTGGTTTGCTTTGGATTCTGTGGTGACATGTTTATCCTTTTTTGTGTGCTCTGTGCATGAAGGGCACGAAACCCAGGCAGTTGTGAGAAAAATATGCTGAGGATAAAGGGGTTTTTAAAGCTGCTGGCATGACAGCTGCTACTGCATAGGTTCATTTTGGCAAGTAACAGTTTCTGTATGCAACAGGTTTTATGGCCACGGCTGTGTTACTGTTGCATTTTAAAATTCAAGTTAACTGCATACAAGAAAGTAGAGACCCAGAGCCGTTCATCATCTGGCTCCGTCTGTGAGGAGCTTGTAACTCTAGCAATTGTTTCTGTTTTTCATAACAGTGGGAACTTTATGGCTATTTTCCCCCTTTTCTGTCCAAAGTAAATGTGCTGCTTTAAAACAAAGAAAGAAGTGGCGGAATGTCTGGTGGGCACAGTTTGAACTTGGGGTCCTTCAGGTTGGAGGGGCAGTTTAGGAAATACAGCTTTTTCCTGAAAATTGGTATTGCAGCAGTTTTTATTTATGTGGATTCATTTTACATTTCTTGCTTTAGAAGTCACATTTTTAACAAGCCTCCATGTTAACAGACAATGGTGAGCTTTAAGGTGCTTTTTAGTGATCTTTCCAGGTACATACAAAGATCCATCAGTCTGACCTATAGCTATGTATCCATTCAGAGCTGTTTGTATAGCTCCAGTATAGTTGAAGTGGTTTCTTAAAAAATATTTAAACTCTGTTTGGTATTGAACTTAATGGTGAATCAGCAGAGTCATGTGTGCAAACAGTAAATTTTTTATAAGAAATGCCAAAATAGTGTTTTTCATTAAGCTAATATAATGTCCTGTGCTGCCCTTTGCAGAAAGGGATCACATTGTGCTTCGTTGCATGGATGAAAAGTATTCATAATACTAAGGAGTGCAAAGCCACCTCTTTGTACTCACAGTATTTTTCCTTGTAATTAGAGTTTGTATATTTTCTGAACTTTTCCATAGAGAATCATCCTTGTGGGGTCTTCAGGAAAGAGACAGAATCAGCAAAACAGCTGCTGGTGTGGGTGGAATTTGATATCCCAGATCTTATAAAAACCCCAACAAACAAAGTAAGAAATGCAGTCCCAATAAACTGGAGTAGATTGGCAGAGCACTGTAACTCACTCACTGGTACAGGCTTGTCCTGGGCTGCATGACATCACTGTGTAGCACAAGGTAGTGTTTGCACACGTGAGCATAGTGGGAGAGTGATAAAACTAAAGCGTAGAGTGATTATGTAGCAAAAGAAGTGAAAACTCCTGTTCTCTAAAAGCTAATTGCTTACTTGTGGCATGTTTGAAATGCACTCGTCCCTGCCTTCCAGAACTGCTGTGTTGCTTACGCTGCAGCACTGCTCTCTGGTGATATAAACTCATGACTCAAAGAAAACTTCCTTCAATAAGAAAATGGCTCCTACAACCTTTTTTCAGCATTTATCTCAGCCAGTTTATGAAAAAGAGAATGGGCCTGAGGAAGCACACATGGTCACAGTACAGAGTCGGTGGATGGTCACTGTTAGAGGTGTCCAAGTCAGCTCTCAGAGTAGCCATTCATGTAGTGAGCTTGCAGATGGCTCTGGAGGGCACTGGCTATCTCTGCTGAGGTTCAGTGTAGTAGGGGGGGAGGTGTTGGAGCAGACAGTGGCCTCCTGAGTAGGGCAATTGTCTGGGATGAGGTAAACCTGGATCCATGGGCTGTGCCTGCCAACATGAGGTTCAATAGGACCAAGTCCTGCACTTTGGCCATAACAACCCCAGGCATCTCTCCAGTCTGAGGGAGGAGTGGCTGGGAAGTGCACCAGTGGAAAAGGACCTGAGGGTGCTGGTTGACAGTGGCTGAACATGAGCCAGCAGTGCCCAGGGGGCCAAGAAGACCAATGGCATCCTGGCCTGTACCAGAGATAGCATGGCCATAGGTCAAGGGAAGTGATTCTTCCCCTATCCTGGGCACTGGTGAGGTCACACCCCATATCCTGTGTCCAGTTCTCATCACAAGAGAGACAAGACCCCTCATCACAAGAAAGACACTGAGATGCTGGAGTATGTCCAGAGGAGAGCAGTGGAGCTGAAGAAGGGCCTGGAGCACAGGTCCTTTCAGGAGTGGTTGAGGGAGGTGGGATTGTTTAGTCTGGAGAAAGAAGGTCAAGGGGGATCTTACTGCTCTCTGCAACCAGCAATAGGAGAGGACATAGCCTCAAGTTGCACCTTGGCAGGTTCAGGTTGGACATGCTGAGTAATTTCTTCCCTGAAAGGGTTGTTAAGCATTGAAATGTGCTGCCCAGGTGGAGTTGCTGTCCCTGGAGCTATTCAAGAAATGACAATGTGGCACACAGTGCTTGTGGTTAAGTTTGCATGGTGGTGTCCAGTCAAAGGTTGGACATGATGATCTCAGAGGTGTTTTCCAACCTAATGATTCTGTGATTGTATGAAAGCCTGATTCAGACTCTTGCTCCAGGTCAGGTAATACAGACTTCTTCCCAAGTCCTTTGTGTTTTAGCTGTGTAACTGAGACCTGTCGCTTTACTTTCCAAATGTCAATATTTAGAGATGTCTTGCATTTTGTACCTATCAAGTAAATCACACACAGCTTCACTCTCCCCCCAGAAGAAGAAAATAACACCCTAGAATTGTTTTTCAGCCAGATCTGGTATTTAGGTAGTCAGATGACTGTTTTCCTGTGTGCAGCAGACCTCATTTTTCTTTCTGTCAGTCATACGAGTTTAGAAAAGACTGGTATGAACCACTTGAAACAGTAAGAATAGAGTTTTGTACTGAATTAAAGACTATACTGTTAGTCAGATCTTAGTTCTTGGAGCTATAGAATTATTTGATTTTAACTTTCATTATGAGATTGTGACAGTATCCCTGTCAGATCATGTAATCTGCATGAGTCTTAAAAGCTCAAAATCCAGGAAGTAAACTAAAGTACTCAAATAGGTATTTTTAGATTTGTGTACACTACTTTGGCAGATACAATTTTTGCAGGCTTGGAAATTACAATGTGTACACTTTCACATGCATTCTCTCTTTCTAATAGTGGGTAATTTCCTTTCTTCTAAAATGTTGCAATTTTTTCTTTTATGTAGACCATAATACAAATAGATGGCACTCCTAACTGTTCAAAGCATTGGCCGTGGTCACATTGATACCTCTAATTGGGTGCAGAAATGGTTAACTTTTGTGCTAATTAAGCAGAGATCCTCATTGTTTCACTGGGATATTTTGTACTACAGGATGATATGTCCAAATAGGGCATACAGTTATATTTTTTTCATTCAGATTGTTTAAATGCAATTCACATATAGTTTCAGCCTTACTATTTTGTTTGCTTAACATTAATCTCGTTAGGCTTAGGAGATGGAGCACTATTTCAATAATCAGAATCTGATTGGAAGCTTTACATTTAGTAAGGACATAGCTTTTATAGATGGCACTCAGGGAATGATTGGATTACTGTAACCTGCAGTATTGACCAAGAGTTGTCCTCAGGACAGAGTCCCCCTTTTCCATAACCTGTGGGACAGGAAAACTCAGAGTTGATGCCAGTCTTCAGTGTATCATGGCTGTGGTTCTTCATTCACCTTCACAAGCAGCTGAACACTGAGGGCTGTTGGGATCACATTTGTGTTGGTCATAGGAACTGGTGTGGGGTGTGTTTAAGTAAGCTTTGCATCTAAAAATAATATTTGTGCAGCTATTGTATTGGATTTTGGTTCAGCTGCCGTTACCTTGCCGAGTTCTTGTTATTCCAAATGAAGCAGGAGTTTAACACTTGGAAAAGTGTTTAACACTTGGAAAAACCTATCACCAGCCACTCAAAATGTTCAGTAAATGAACCAATAGAAGGGAAAATAATTCTTCTCTTAATGAAACTGGACTATCCCAAATATTTTGTGTTGAGATAGATGAAACTTTTGTAGCTCACTGCTGTGGTCTCAGATGGTTTAACTACTGCAGTTTTTCAGTTTGCTACTTCATGCAGTCATAGTTGTGACAGCACTGCTTGTACCCTTAACCTGCAGCAAAATTTAGAGTATTGTAGTATGGCTTAATTCTCTCTTACACGTGAAAACACTCAAAAAGCTGTTTATGTGAAGACCAACAAAATTTCAGCTGTAATTGTGAAGTTGAATTTGGGCTTTTTAAGGTGTTTTGTCTCTATTTTGAAACCTCCAAAAAGGTATTTGGCCACGTCTAGTTTAATTGTGTTTCTTCCTGATAAATCCCTTAAGAAATATTGATATCTGCTGAAGTGAGAAATCAAAAAAACCTGACCATATATTTTGATGCATTTTAGGGGAGCTTTCTGACTTCTTGGAGGTTGGTTTTCTGGATCAGTTGAAAAAGCTCAGTATAGAGTCTGTATGTTAGGGATGAATATTTTGCTGGGCAATACCTTTGTACATCATTCAGGTTTATTACTGTCAGAAAAGGAATTAAATACATCTCCATTGCACATCAGGTTTTGGTAAGAGAATGCCTTTTAAATACTCTAAACATGAAATAATATCCTGAGGCATTTAGAAAACTTGGAAAGGTTGATCCGGAAATATTTTTCCCTTTATTTCAACAATTTTGATACTGCTGTGAAAGCATGCTTATTGTTCTGCTCTCTGTTTATCCTGAGACTAAAGTTAGTTTTTACTCTAATAAATGGAAATCACCACTGTAATTAATAGTCTGAAATGGATATCTTTACCTGGACACGGGTTCATGCCTTCTTGCTAGACGAAGTATTTCTGTTGTGCGTGTGAATTCTGTCTCCCCTGAGTGGAACACCAGCTTTCCTGTGTTCCCACAGGGGTTCCCTTGCAGTACTGATCCTGAATGCATGGATTTCCAGCCTTGGGAATGAGACAGGATTTGAGGAAGTGTCTGTCTTTGGCAATGCAGTGGTTATATTAATTGCCATTAAGTGGTTTTGATATCTCAACCAGTGTTTTGTAAAATATGATCTTCCTGACAAAACTACACTTAAATACAATGTAGTGTGAGATAAGGCAACTTTAGTGCAAGGCTTCACACCACCACAGAACCCTCTGGACTGTACTTACTCTCTTCCTAGTGGAGACATTATGTTAATAATTTTGCCACTGACGTCAAGGGGAACAGGATGTCACCCTAGATAACAACCTTAGTGAAGTCAGTCTTTCTTAATGAAGATTAATTGTTGGGGCCCCATACTTTGTACATCCATGTTTAGATCTCTTCCTCTGGATGCTTTCATGTCGCACAGCAAGTCTTGTGCTTCTTTGCATCATGTTGAGGTGGCATTTCGTTCATCTGAAGGAATTCTTTTGCAGTAGTAGCAGACTCTTGGGAGCATCTGTGTGATCCAAGAGCATCCTAGGTTGCAGTTGTTTGTAATGCCTGCTGGAAACCAGGGTGCTGCCTGTAATGCACTGATCTGTGGATGCATCTGAAATGAGGGTGGCAGAGTCAGGTTGTAGCACATTTGTACCATCTGCTGCTTTTTAACTCTTCATTAATTTGCAGGTGGTTATCTGGGATATCGCTAGTAAAGGAGTTTCCATGCAGTCTTTAACTGCATGTAATGCTTAAAAGGCTACTTAAATTAGTTTTTCCCCTTCTCCTCCATTCTCATCGTGTCCTGGAACAGTATTCTGTATGTTGATTCATAGGACAGAGTATGTAGCTGTACTGAAGTGACTGATTTTTACTTTAAAACTGGTTTTTGTTCTTACTAACAGCAATGCCAGGGAAATGAAGAGAGATTACCTGTACCAATAGCCAAACTGTGAGAGTTTATGCCTGAGGAGTCTGGAAATAATTGTAGAGAGAGTTGAAACAAATTACATGGGGAAGCAAAAGATTGAAAGTGGCAGTGATATACAGTTTCATGAAGCTTAAAGAAGTAATTAAACAAACAGAATTATGACTCTAATATTATATTTGCCAAGTTACTTGCAATATAATCTTTTTGTGCAAAACCACTGTATTCTTTTACAGTGGACCCCATCTAAATACAAGCACATAGCTAAAAGTTGCTAGGATAGAAGAAAGTAGACATAATTGGTTTTGATCTTAGTGGTTTCAAATGGATTTGAGCAAAAGACTAATGAAAAGCAGACAGCTAATCTGATAATGGTGTTCACCTAAATCAGTACAGACCAAAGTCATTAACAATAGCAATAAGACATAAGACAAAAATTACACTCTCCATCTTGCATTAAATTCTTTTTTATAAAACTGTGATGTGTGAGGCTTCTTATTTCCCAACCTTATTTCCCACCCACATAACTCACTGAGGCTTGAAACTCCACAGAAATCAAGGTTGATCACTGCCTGTAGATTTGCATCTACATTCAGCATTCTATGCAGTTGTCAACCAGTTTCTGTATTGTACCAAAGACAGAAGAACGAGGCTTTTCTGAAAGACATCTGCAAGATTTTCTCTTGGAGGCTCGGGAGAAAGAGATCAGGCACACAAGAATAGCTTAGACATGCTTAAGAGTAATTTAGGTGCATGGTGTTACTTAAGTCAGGATGTGCCACTTAGTGTTTGTTTTGGAGTTACCAAACATCCAACGTATTAGAAAAATGCTTGAAAGAATATCAGAAAAGCTGCAGTCTGCATCTTATTAAAAATGTGCTTATGACTGTGGACGAGAAGTACAGGGAAAATAGACAGATTTAGATTCTTCAGAGACAAAAGGTGCAGTTTTCCAGCAATCTTCTTTGCTGAGTCATCTGCTCTGATATTTTAGGTAGTTATCTGGTAAGTGAACTGCTCGGTTGAGTGGAGGAAAGATATTAGATGTTAATGGGCATGCTAGAGAGAAAATGCAGCTGAAGTTGTGGAATTGAGAGGAAAAATACGTGACTGGTTGGTGGAAAAAAACAGAGAAGGCTTTTAGTCTAGATTATGGTTTCATAAAATTCTTTGATGAAGGCAGCTGTGCAGTTAGCAGTTTGTCCTGTCAGGCTGATCACTTTATCCCAGAACAGTATTTCTGTTTGCACTCTTCTGTTTGTGTGTTGCCTTTTTTTTTCTTCTCCTTCATTTGCAGAGCATATTCAGACCTACAGTCCTATAATCTAAATAACAGAGAACAACCTGTGTACTACATCTGAACACATACAAGCATGAACTTCAAAAACAAACACGTCATTCTGACTTGTTGCTTAAAGATCTTCTGCTTCTTTTAAGCTTCCAGCTAGGGCAGGCTGATGTTGAATTAGGCTGGTGCAGTGTTTCCTCCCATATGGGGAGAGAAACAGAAAATATTCTTCATGTCTGTGCTGCCCTTGTCCTCCTTTGGTTGCCCCACAGAGTGCTGAATAGCTTTAGGCAGATGTAATTACAGCACCCATTCTTCAAGGGAGCTTGACTTTTCTGGACCTCTCCCAAGCCTGGATGATTTTGCAATATTTACAGGCTGTTTGTATAACTGTGCAGTGCTTTGGGAGGAAGATGAGGCCTTTAATTTACCTTGTGTTTTGTAAAGCATACCAGTATTTGAATAGGTTAAATTCTCAAATACTGTGTTTTGACTCATAGAAGACAGTGATATATATTTGCAAAATGGAACAGAATTTTTCAAGGAAATGTTTCTTGAGCCTTTAAAGATTAGGAGATTTCATTGGCCCTACCTACCACATGATTTTCCAAAAATATTTTATTTTATTAGTCATGTGTTCCATTAGCATAATAAAACCCTATGTTAATGTGACCTAGCAGAGATTTTATCAAACCCATCAAGTGTTGAAAAGAAATGTCTTCTTTAGTGCACAGCAATTGGGCAGAGTGATTGCACATTCTTTAATCTCAGCAACTTGTGGTGGCATTGCAAGGTACAGATGTTGAAAATAACTGTTTTTAGCTAGACAGTGAGCACCAAGAACATATGGGGGCCTTGCAAACTGGCAGAATAAAAACCTGTTTTTTTCATTTATTGTAATTGTAATTGGTTTTTCATTTCATTATAAATTATTTTTCATAATTCTGTTTCATTCCTGAAAAAGAGGAGTAATTCATGTGTTCATGCAGAATTCAGTTAAGGAACTTGTGCCTAATTTGTGGTAATTCTTAGAAGTCCCATGCTGCTCTTGGTTTTTGTGGTCTACAGGAAACAGGACATGTATTCTGTTACCTTAACATTTTCTTTGGGGTGTCATTTTTCTTTCCCGTTCCTGTTTTAATATTAAGGGTTAGGATTTCAAATTTTTTATGGTAGACATACCAGTGATATTTTTGTTTATGAAAGTGCTCATGATGGAGAAATAACTTAAGATAAAATGCCCCTAAACTCCATCATAAAAACCTATATTTCTCTGTCTGTACCATTTTGACTGTAGAATACTTTATATATTATATGTTCACGAGGATTGAATGGCATACTTCTGTGCTTGTAAAGTTTCTTTTGCATTATCAGGGTTGGAAAGGATTTAGTTTTGTTGTATACATTGTCTGGTTTTGGATGCTGTTCTTGATCACTTTTATCTATAAATGACAGCAGCTTTTTTAAAAATGTAAATGTTTACTTGCAATTTTTCGTTTTTCAAATAATGTTTATGTGACTCTTGCTTAGTTTGGTTTTGCTTGAGTTAAGCTACACAGCTTGACTTATAACACTGTGCAAACCTTTAGTCTGAGGTTACTAAATCAGGTTAGTCAACAGTAAGGCACCAGAAGAGCAAGAACAGGTGAAGAGAAACAAAAACATTAAGTAACAAATGACAGTAGTTAAATACTGGGGTAACACAGAAGTTTTGCATATGTAGCCCATGTGCATATAAATACTATAAAGACATTGATCATAGTATATGCATTAAGATAAAGAGGTCCAGTTGTTGATATTGAGGTAATGCCTTTATCTATTATGATTGCTTAATAGCTTAAAAAAACTACTCTGCAAAAAAAAATAAAAATTCCTTGCTGAACTCAAACATAGTTCGTGAATCACAAGAAAGGGTGTTAACTGTGTAATTCCTTTAATCTGTGTTGCTGAATGATGCTGCACATTTGTTAATGGTTTTTGTCTCATGCCTCTATGTGAATGCACTCACACAGTTGTAGATGTGCACATGTGCTTAAATACAAATGTATGTATGTATTGTACATGTGTATATAAATATACATGCACATATATGGGCAAAATATATGGAAATGTGCAAAGAGATGTTTGCATACAACAGGATGCATAATGCTACGTCTAATTTTACTGATTTTTATATTAAGGAGCTTCCGCCAATAATTTTTAAAGTCAGTGGACATCCTTTGGCTGCAGATGGATGTGCAGAACAGATGAATCGAAAGCTTACAGTGAAAAAAAAATTAGTATGCAGTGAAGGTACAGATGTTGAAATTTAAACTGAAAACAAGAGTGGAGTTTATTAATTGTGACTCTGCCATGCTGTGATAAAAGGCAGTTGGTGGGTTTCTTACCGCCCAGCTGATGTGCATCAGAGTTTTTTCATTATCAGCAGCTGCATCAGGTTATACTTACTGACAAGATTGATGTTTATTTTTTAACATGGTTAGAATGAAAAACAAATTCTTTCTCTCCCTGTACTAATCTGTGCTCTTTGAGATGAATTTGGAAGCTTTACTTTAAGTTAATTGTCAGGCTTCAATGTTGTCTTTGTGCTTGCTCTTCTCTGAGTGATGATTACTTCTCTGGACCAAGCTGAATGCTGGGAGAATAGTTTTTTTGTGTAGGCTCTCACAGGTGGGTTATACAACAGCTAAAGTTTTTGGTTTGCTTTCCAAGCATAATTGGTACCTTACAGAGACGTAGCATATCTCATGCTGTTTTCCTCTATAAATGTTAACAAATAGGTTGTTATTGCAGCTGTTCAAAAACATGGAATGTCTTGTTCTTTAGTTGATCATATTCTAAACACAGCCTCGTCATAAGGAGGAGATGAGATGTGTTGGAAAAGGGGCTCTGCCAGTGCACTCCCCAAGTCTGCTGGAGTAGGATTAGCAAGATGTGGGAGATAAGATGCATGTTGTCCATGGAGATCTGCTGCTCTGATCAATGGTGCAGGAAGAGAATTAAGTAGCAATCAAGTACTGTACAGAGAAAGTAAACTGGGAAAAGCAGACAAGGGTGCTTCCCCCCCCCCCTTCCCTGCTTTTGTGCTTTTTGTTACTGGAATCCTAATGTTTTTGCAACAATACTTGATTAAATGGCTTCAGACAGAATTGACTTCTTGTTTTGCATGTCTGTATCCCTTTTAAGGAATGCTGTTCTAGGGAAAATAAAGATATTTGAAAGGTTAGAGATGTCCGAGAAAATGGCCTTTTGGTGAGAAGAACCTGTGTTGTTTTTTCTAGCAGTAAAAGAGATGGTTCTGTTTATTAAACTGTGCATACCATATGATGCTTCATATTTTTCCATTTGATTTCCTGTAGGGTGATTTCACTTGGAACAGCATGTCAGGGCGCAGTGTTCGGCTGAAGTCAGTTCCCGTTCAAAGCCTCTCGGAGCTGGAGCGTGCTCGGCTGCAGGAAGTGGCTTTTTATCAGTTGCAGCAGGACTGTGACCTGGGCTGTCAGATTACTATCCCCAAAGGTAAGGGCTTGATAAGCTGTCTCTGTTTAGATAGTTAAGCCACTGATTTCATATCACAGCAGTAAACACTGGGGTTTTTTTATTCCACAGATACTGTCTTCCATTTCAGTTTTGCTTAACCACAGTCATTATGCAAAAATGATGAGTAAAGTTGTTTGTCTGCTGTGTCCAATTTGGGCCACCTAGGGGTGGGATCATCTGATCAAGGGCAGATGTCTACAGGGTAGATAATCTAAATCAGTCCCATTTGTGCCAGGATGTCTTGATACTCAGTAGAGAGAAAAATGCTTTTCTGACATTTCCTGATATCCAGAATTAAATGTCTATGTAGGTCAGGTAGATCTTACCATAGAAGTGGTATTTTTCACTCTGTGTAACATTGTCTGTGAAGGAAGCCAGCTGTCACTAGTTCAGATAGACAGTGAAGACATTTATGTCAAATAATATGAGTGCAACTCAAGTTTTCCTAACAACAGTGTTGCTTATTTCCTAGAAAACAAGTTAATTTTCAGCATAAAACATCAAACTCCTAGGAGACAGGAGATGAAATGAAAAGGAGAAGCTCAGCTATCGGAATCCTGATTCAGGATATGTGCATGTGGTAGACCTGTACTTAAGTTACCATGGAAGAGATCTAAACCTCACTAATGAGAAAGTTTCTGATTCCTGTAGGCTGCAGATCAAGCATAGCAGAGATAGCTGTTGTGCAGTCATCTGCAAATCTGGCTTTCCTGTGGTTTCTTTGCAGTTCTATACTTACATAAGGAATAACAAGGGATCACTGAATTCTCACCTTTGACCAGAGGTGCTATGTGGTAGCAAATACACAGGGATGCCCCAGGAGCAATTTTTTAATGAGTCTAAGTTAAGCAGAAAAAAAGTTGTCCAGTCTGTGAAAATAATGACGTAGAAAACAAACGTGAAAGAGACAGGCTTTTGTATTCATCAGCTTTTTAGTACCTGCAGGAAACTCCTGCCAAAACCAACAAAATCCAACTTCATGCATATAGCAAGGCATCAATTTGTAGTGAGATGGATTTTATCAATTTCTTCAAGCCTCACAAGCTTCCCTGGTCCCTCAAAAACAAATTTGATCAACAGGAAAACAATTTTATCAGATATTCCTAGGAAGAACTGGAACACTAAGAGCATTCCAATAATTTCTAACAGTCTGAACTGCCAATGGCTATTCCTGAGAGAAAATGAAATTTACATATGGAGGTCCTACATATGTGGATGGATGTGTGGTAATATCATCCAAGACAATCGAGTATACACATTCATAGAATAGCTTAGTTTGGAAGGGACTTTAAAGATCATCTAGTCCAACCCCTGCAATAAGCAGGGACATCTTGAACTAGATGAGGTTGCTCAGAGTCCCGTCCAATCTGGCCTTGAATGTTTTCAGGGATTGGGTATCTACCACCTATCTGGGCAACCTGTTGCAGTGTCTCATCACCTTCACCATAAAATATCTTTTTTACACCTACTCTAAATCTACCCTCTTTTGTTCTAAAACCATTACCCCTTTTCCTGTTGCAACAGACCCTACTAAAAAGACTGTCCCCACCTTTTTTTTAATCTCCCTTTCATTACTAAAAGACTACACTAAGATTTCTCCAGTCTTCTTTCTCTGAGCTGAACAACCCCAGCTCTGTCAGCCTCGCTTTATAGCAGAGATGCTCCAGCCCTCTGATGATTTCTGTGGACCTGCTCTGTAGCCCTGCTCTAACAGGTCCATATCCTTCCTGTGCTGAGGACCCCAAAACTGTATGCAGCACTCCAGGTGGGGTCTCAGCAGAGTGGAGCAGAGGGGCTCTGCTGGCCATGCTGCTTTGGATGTAGTGTCGGATGTGTTTGGTTTTCTGGGCTGCAAGGGCCCATCACTGGCTCATGTCCAGCCTCTCATCCAGCAGCAGCCCCAATTCCTTCTCAGCAAGGCTGCTCTGAATCCGTTCATCTCCAGCCTGTGGGGATGCCGGGAGCTGTCCAGGTGCGGGAGCTCATGAGGTTTCCCTGGGCCCAGTTCTCATGCTTGTCCAGGTCCCTCTGGATGTGACCCATCCCTCAGGTGTGGCCACCACGCCACTCAGTTTGCTGTTGGTAGATTTTCTGAGGGTGTACTCAGTGTCACTGTCTGTGTCACTGATGGAGATACCATGCTCTGGTGGTGCCAGTGGGGACCCCTGAGGAGCACCACTTGTCACCAGTCTCCATTGAGCCATGCTCAGAAACTCTGAGCTTTGAAGAGTGAGTATTGCTTTTGTGTTCTGCTTACTGTTTTCCTGCTGGGACTGCCATGAAAGGCCAAATATCTGGGGAGTCTTTCAGGTTTGAATCACACACAAGAACTATTTTTATTTTCACAGCAATATATATGCATGGGTAAATATAAAACATGAAATTAGTTTTAGATATATTGAGTCTGAAAAGTGTAATTGTAAGCATAGAAACTAAATAAGAATATAAATGTTTGTTAAACATTTAAAAATAAAAGGCATTTCAAAAAGTCAGGAACTCCAGGCTACTGTTTCATTGCTACTGCTGACCCCATCATTTCATGAATCTCTTGGCTCAGTTTGACTGAAAAATAACTTGGCTATTCAGTTCTGCTCTCCAGTTTGGATGTACCAGTGAGATTATTAATAAGAGGCAAATAATTGCACATCTGCATTCTTGTTTTGAATCACCAGATCATTAGATTTTCTCTGTTTTATGGTATACAACCCAAAGGAATATCCAGTACAAATGAATTTTAAAATGTTGTAATACCATCTGTTGAAGGAAGTGAAGGTAATAGCTAGAATTAAGGAACATTTCGTATTTAACAGTCCATCCTGTTTCAAAGCTTGGCACCAGTTTTGACAACAGAAATAAATAATATTTTGAAGTGGGTATATCTAATAATCACTCTGTCAATCCATCATGCTACATCTGTGCTGGTACTTTGATAGGAGAATAAGAATCTACTATTATTACAGATTGGTTTAGGCCCTTTGCAGAGACACTCTGAAGTCCACTTCATGTTCCTATAATTTTTAAATGTGTGGAATGAAAATTTATGACAAGACTTTACAGGCAGCCATCCAGTTAATCATCACATTTGAACATCATGTGTAAACTGGGAATTTCAAGTTTTATCCATGTGAAACTGGCTTGGGCACTTTGGGCATGCAAGAATGTAAATAAAATAAAATTCCATCACAGCTATCAAGTTAAAACCAGACTCAAGTTAAAAACAGACTGTTAAAACTGTGAGTTGTAGAACTAGTACTTTCTGAGAGAGCTAGAGGAGCTCTGTAGGACTGGAGAGATCCAGAAAAATGAAAGATGTACTACTCTACAACTCTCTTTTACTTCAGAGAATGCCATATGAAAATGGCATTCATGAGAAGAGGCAAGTGGAACTATTTATGTCCTAGAAAATTTAGAAAGCTGTGTATAGAGTTGGTCTTCCTTGTGTTTCTTTGGCTGCTTTTCAAAACTTGGTGGAGAATTACATTAGAACACACATGTGCCTGCTGGGCATTTGCTTCCTGCAGGCATTTGAATAATTGCAGTTAGTGGCATAGGTATGGTGAAAAGTAAAGGTTCATTGTTCATGGCTAATGAGTGTTTGTGCCAAACGTGCTTGCATGGAGATTAAACCAGAGTACAGATGCCTCTGCCTTATCTTTACAACCACAGACATGCTGGTTGCTTCTTCATAATGCTTCAGTCCTCCCATGCTCAGATGGTCCCTTTGTCACAGCTAGTGCAGTTTACCTCTTCCAGGGCTCATCTGGCCATTCCCACACTTGTGTAGGAATGCATAGACTGTGATACCTCATATGTAATCCCTCTCCTTCACTCTATTGTAGCTATTACTGTTAATGAAGACCATTACTAGCATCTCCTAGTAAAATATCCTGTGGTCACAGGGAAGGGATCACTTCCCACAGGAATTTCTTTAACCAGCATGTCATTTAAAATATGCTACAGTTGCACTAAGGTAGGTGATTCAAATGAATTCAAGTTGATCAAGAGGTACTAGTTTTTCATATATCATGAGATGTTTCCCATCTGTTTCTTGTCTTGCTTTTATCTTTCAAGTTCTGTAATCAACTTCTTTTTTGCTCCCCCATGTCGTTCCCCCGTTTGCCACCAGAAATTAGACCAAGAATCATTTATCTTGTATTGGTTAATGTGTTAAGTTGCAAGAGGATGTAATTTCCAGGCAAAGCATTATGCAGTTTCTTTACCAATGCAATTACTCTGTGAAAGATTTTTAATTTGCTGACATTCTGAATGTCACAACAGTACCATTCTGCTGATGCTTCTTTGCAGTTCATGTTTACAATATAGTGTGTCTTTTCTCATTTCAGGGAAGTCAATCTTCTCTTTAAAATAGGAGAAAAAAATGGTGATGCAAGTCACTTTGGGTGTGCTTACTTTTTGATGACATTATGATTCTGCGTATGTCCTTGCACACAAATAGTGGGGAAAATGAACCTTTTACAGCAGGTCTTCACAAGCAAATGCTAGCTCAAGTTAGATGGCTTCTGCAGAGTAAAACTGGGATCAGAGCAGCAGAGGAGCTCATTTTCTTCTGTTCATTGGCTCCAAGGTATCTCTTGAGCTGAGAGGTTGTTGAATGAGGTTTGATTGGATCAGTTTCTTAAATATCTCATGTTTATAATGACTCTCTTAACAGTCCTGTCCCATGTCACTGACCCTGTGTTTGGAAGCAGGGGTAGGAACTACTAGGAGTTGAGCAAATGGGGAATTAAGGCTTCACCCCTAATTCAGCTCCTAGAGCATCTGCCTTGGTTTTGAAGGTATGATGGGTACCTGTTGGTGAAGGGGCTCAAATAGGATTTGAGACTCAGGGATCACATGCAGGTCTTCTCTTTATTCAAGAGAAAATGACTTCTTATGTTCTTTACATTTCCTAACAGGATGTTGTCTCAGCTTTGCAGTGGGGCTGGAGGATTTGTGGAGAGCAAGAATAAATGAGGAGAGCATTTTGGGGTTATATGTGGTTTGCTGGTGATTTTGCTGGTGCTGGGTTGACAGTTGGGCTGGATGATCTTGAATGTCTCTTCAAACCTTGATGATTCTTTGATTCTGTGATGTTTTGGGAAAGAGAAGGTAATTCTTAACTTTACTGTCAGATCTGGTTCTCGGGTCATTTGTTTAGTTGTAATGAATATGATGTAAGGGTAGGTTTAGAAGACTAAATGCAGTCCCAGTCATTTAAGGAAAGTAATTTTAAGGGAAACTGCTGCTGCTTGAACATGTGCTGTTGTATGGTTTTGCATGTGGGTATTGTGACATGTGACACCGTGCATCTGCTCACATGGAGTGAGCATTGGTCTCCTGTATGACTTGTTTTAGTAAGATGAGATTGAAGAAGCAGGGCTAGGTAAGTGTGTGATTACAGACTGAGAGCTGAGACAACCCTGTCTCTGAAATGAAGGAAAACATGGCTGGGCTTTCTGAATTTTTACCATTCATTTGTGTACTTTGCCCCCCATTCCAGTTAAGCTCTGAATAGAAATGGGAATTAGGAGTTACACAATTCTATGCTTCTTGTTTATTTTGGCAGGGCCTACTTCTTTCAATCTGTTTTTTGCTTACATTACTCACCGTTATATTTCGTTATTCATTTTCTTTAACACTGAGAGTGACTATGATTTTTATCTGGGCTTGCATTTTTGTGAGGTCTCCAAACTGCTCTTTGTTTTTAATCACTGACCATGTTGCATACATTATAGCTGTTGTGGCAGTGGAAAACATCTAAGTAAACTGTAGCATATACATTGTGGAGTTACAGGCTCAGGGACTGGCTGCTTTTGAACTGGTATCAGGGTATCTTCGGAATGTAGAGGCTTATTACCACCCCTCTTAATGCCAGCCTCTGCTGATTCTTCTCATATAAATACTGTCTTTGGTGTGGGCTTATGAGTCCATGGATTTTCTTTCAATGTAGTAGAGTTCATAAAGATTATATTTAAGACAAGTAAGGCTGAGATAAATTCTCCTCCTTTATGCTACATTAGTAAATCTTGGCTATGCTGTATCAGACAGACTGGTCAGAGATAAAAACTGTTCAACTTGCTGATTTTCAGACTGAAACTTCCCACCTGTGCACTCCAATTTAAATATTTAATGGAAAAATGTATTTTTCCAGGGATTCCTTTTTTCATTCTAAGAAAACAAAATGAAATATCTTTCAGTCTGGGTAAAAAAAAAGAAGAAAATAAAATTGAATTAATGTTTTAAGCTAGGAGAAGTCCCAGCTGCTGCAGGGTAGAGGTTGTGAGACACAGTCTTGAACTATGCTACACAGGCATTTATCAAAGTGAAGGTGACAGGAGTTTTTCCAGGCAGAGAGATAAGAAAACAAGAAAAAAACTTCTTCATTTTTTTTCCTACCAGTAAGGAAATTTGCAGAATTTTTTGTCGGGATTTTTTCTTTCACATTCACTTCTTTGCCACTGTTGAGAAAAGAACAAAATGGAAATATATCAAGCTTGCAAGAATATAGTTTTCCTAACATTGTAACAGGGGAAATAATTTATTATCTTCAAAACTTAAGAAGGAGGGATGTTCCTTTTTTTAATTTTTGCTGTGAGGCAGTTTTTTTTATAAAAGACTGTGCCGTGCTCAGCAAATTGATTTCCAAGATTTTCTTGTATCACGTAGCATGTTTTACATGTCTGTTTACATCAGGAAAACTTTATTCAACTTAGCTATTCTGTCAGAGGTAAACTAATAGGTTTGGAAGCAAAAGGTTTTACTCATTAAAAAAATCACTACAAACAAAAAAAAACCCTTGTCTTTTTACTAAATAGTATTTTGTAAATAGCTAGGAGCTTTGATTGAGAAGCAGCAGGCATTTTCATTGTGCTGTATGAACACAGAACAGAGGTAGAAAATGCTGAGGGCTTCACAGGAAAATCAATGGCACTGATAATGTAAATATGACAAAACAAGTTTATAGCTTAGCACATTTAAAATAAAGATTTGTGTAACTTCCAGAAGCTACCTGTTGTGTAGGTGTATTTTGTGGGGAGAGAGGAAAGGAATGAGGACAGGGATGGACACTGAAGGAATACTTAACTGTGGAGCGCTGACAGGCAGGAGTCTTTCAGTTCCCTTCATGGTGAAGGAAAAAGATCTTGCTTAAATTCCTAAGGTAAATAAGGAAATATTACAATCCGTGTTTCCATATACAAATATCATGAAAAGTTAGAGAAGATGGAGTCATGACCAGGGTTTTTCATTACTAGGGCAGTTGCTTGTTTAGATGCTGTTGTACATTTAGGGTACTGCTTTTGAAACATTAGATCCAGAGAGATATATTTGATATTATATATACCACATATATCTGATGTTATGTCCCATAGAACTTAAAAATTACTTCTCAGACCAAAAAAAATATCCTATCTGCTGTAGCTTCTTTAGGTGTACACTTGAAATAGCTCTTGACTTGAAGTACATGTAAGTATATTTGGTATTTTGTCTGTATTAGTGTCAGACATTAAAATCTCAGCTTTCATTTTAAAACATTGATGTTGACCATTGGCCATATTCAAAAGTTGAGACACATGGTAGAGTGAATCAGTGTTGGGAAGCAAAATACACATTGAGAGGCTCTAAAACTGCTTTGTAAAATTTCAGTCTTTTTCCTTTGAGAGAACACTAGTGTAACAGAGACATTCTTGGATGTGTTCTGCCAAATCTGTCTTTAACACTTCATGTAGTACTTATCCTTTGATTCTGAATGCCCAATAGTCAAATGTGTATGTCCAATGATTCGATAGTGACTTATGAATTTATGCTTTATTGTGGTTAAAAGCCAAAGAATAAATACCAGAAAATATATGCCAAGGAAAAAGCTTTTGAGCCTTTATTACGAATACTGACGTTGCAGCCTACCAGTTTCCATGTTCTGCTTGCCTTTGGCAGAGCTTTGTCAACATGGAACCTCTGTATAACATGTATTCTTCCAGTATACCTCTTCAAAAATTTCAGTTGAAAATCAGACTTATTTCTATTATCTTGTGTGTGTTGCTGCTTTCAGAAGTGCATTAGGGAATATTCCTGACGATTTTTTTCTTGCCTTAGGTAATAAAATTTTCTCTAGTTTTTCCACAGTCATGATTTAAGTGCAGTTGTGTTGGTGCCAGAAGCGTAATGTCTCTAGATACTGATTAGGAAAGATGAAGTGACTCTAGATAGATTTATTTTATCAGAGCTGTGGTACTATATATATCTTTGTATTAGGCTTTTACACTGAAAAGGCTGCCTTGAGATTTAATGGAGATGTAATCTCCTGCTGAAGGATTTTAAGAATAGATTAGACAGATGTCCATGTGACTCTATTTCTGTGCAGGAAGTCAACCAAGTGTTCTCTGCAGAGCTCCTCGTGTCTTTTTTTTGGTGTGGTTTACATTTTCAACACCTGTTTCTGTTATGATTGATGATACAAAGGACAGGTAATTACTACAAAGAGACATTATTAGATGTAAGATCCGTTGGTCATTTTTCAGAGGGATAACAGCTCAGTCATTTGAGCCACCAAACTGTTCAGTGAGAGACCTGCTGCTCTGTGATTTCACCTCCACGCACTGAGAGCTCCTTTCTCATTTCATTTCTCCATCACAGCTCTGAGCAGGACTACTGTGGACCAGTTTAATTAGTCTCAGAGAGAGTAAGTTATGAAAGCTGTTTTATTTTCTTGTGTGGCTTCTTCTTTGAGGTGAGAGTCTGAGAACAGACTTACACAAAGGAGTCATAACAACATGATGCTCAGAAGACAGGGGAGACCTGGGTGCTCTGAGCCATCTCTGTGACCACTGGCTGGTCTCCTAAATTCCAGAGGGTTAGAGGAATTTCCTCTTCCTTTGAAGAGCTCAACTCATGCCCACACTGAGAGCAATGCAGGGGGAAAGATTTGAGGTGTGAAGAAGTTTGGATGCTCCTTCACCTGCCAGTACAGGTGTGCAAGTGGCTTTATTGATAACAGTAAATCTAAGACCAACTACATGCTGGTGATTGGATCTGTTCTGGCCCTGGCCCACTCTGTAACGTTTGGATGGAAGGTAACTCTCCTTATCAAATGGAGTCATTTTGACTAGCAATAGTAGCAAACTACTCTCTCCCCTCCACATTATTAAATTTTTATTTAAGCAGTTGAAGCCAGGAGACAGTCGTTTCTTCCCTCCCCACCCCATTTCCCCAGTGAACTGAAAGCAGGTTTAGTGCTTGTATTTGTATTTTTCTATCTCAAACTATAGCATCAAGGCTCCTGTTTGGTTTTCATTTGGTATTTTGATTTTTTTTCAGTACAGCTAAAATACTTTTATTGACTGTAGTTGTTTTTATTTATTAGTGTAGGTAATTTTAACCTGTTATTTTCTGGGGGTTTTTTACCTGTTTAAGTGTTGACAGTTTTTCTGAGTTACAAAAGCACTCCAAGAAGGGGGTGCTGTTCAGTCTTTCTCAAAGCTTTCAAACCTCTGCCCATCATCACGGTTTCTGAGTGGCTTCCAGTTAGAGAGAGGGGCAGCAACAAGGTCCCTGGTGTATCACAGGCTATTTAAGTCAGGAACTTTCCTATCTTTGGAGATTAGGGAAACTCCTGGCACACTGTGGATACTGCTATAATGTGAAAAAGTAGTGTCTATATTTTGTCTTGCACTTGCTATTTCATGTTACTGTTTCATGAATCCTGTCATCAGTGTCAGTGTAGCAAATATGCCCTGAAGCCTCGAAGGCGTGGTTCCCTCTTACTTCTGTGTGCCGAGACACATTTTACTTCCATTATTGACACAAGGCATGTGTTCCATCAAAAGACCTGGACCACTTTCTATGGCTGTTTTTCTAAGGGTTTTATTGGGGTATGGGAGGTGGGATTTGGTATTATTTTGTTAGATTACTGTGACTTGGGATTTCTTACAACACGGGCAATCCTGTGCTAATGTGGGTGCTGAAGCGAGCAGAGCTGTGTATGAGTTGAAAATCTGGGTGTGTTTATGCCCAGGGAAGTCAGACCTGGCATTGTGTATCTGTTTTCCCTTTCCAGGAATCTGCCTGCTTTTTGCTGCTTTCCACTAACAGCCACATACAAGGGCATTTGACCTTTCCTTCATAGTCCTCTAAAGGCTGCCAGGTAGCTGTGCATGGGTTTTTTGAGTTACTTCCATCATCCCATCTATGTATGGCAGCAGCAGCTATTTTCCTCATTCTGGCATAGAAAAGTTCTTGAGCAACTGTTTATTTTTGTGTCAAAATGAATTTTTTCCAGGGGTCCAGCTAAAGATTTAACAAATCAGCTCCCAAGCCATTATAATTTAGTATTTGGATACTAAAACTCACTGAATATCTTGTTCCTCAGAGCTTG
This sequence comes from Euphonia xanthogaster, assembly GCA_034509185.1. Lineage (NCBI taxonomy): Eukaryota > Metazoa > Chordata > Aves > Passeriformes > Fringillidae > Euphonia > Euphonia xanthogaster. The sequence continues at coordinate 95,979,021 of JAYDZK010000001.1, read as the reverse complement.
TGTAATGCAGCCACATTAAATGTATTATTAGTTAAAAAATATTTAAATGGCAAAAAACCTATATATGTTTTCATTACAGTAATGGCAAAATAACTGAACAGGTTTTTTTCCCTGACTTCTCCAACACAGTTACTTCCAGTCAGTAGTCCAAATGCAAAAAGATTAAAGAATACCTTAAACAAAAAAAAAATCAAATTAAAAGGAAAAATAGGAAACTTTATTCTTGGTTTTGTTCTGGTGGTTTGAAAAATTCTGCAACTATTAAAAATTCTGTTATTTTAAGGATATTTATACACAGCTTGCACAAACAAGGCAGGCATCCACTTTGTACTTGCTGAAGTGTTTCTTTTGGTGCAGCTGTGCTGTGTTCATCTGTAGGACCTGCAGCTTCCTGCACAGCAGGAGTGCAGTGGCCTGGGCAGGCCTGGGAAGCTGCTCCTTCCCAGCTCTTCTCCTTGCATGGGTGGGCTCTGACATCCCCCTCCCTCTGGCTGTGGATTCAGGAGCCCTGACCTCGCTCCAGAGCTCAAATCCCATATTCCCTATCAACTTAGGTTTGGTTTTCACCCTTAGAATACATTGCACCTGCATTTGCCCACCAGGTAATGCAAATCTCTTCATGACAGAGAATCATGGAAGAGCATATTTGAAAACAAAAATAAATGCACCAGGGAACATGTAGGCAAATAAAGTGAAAACAAAATGGTTTTTTATGATTCCTCTAGCCGCAGGAGTTGAGTAGTGTTTGCTATCTGAAGAGCAGTGACCAAAGTAAGTTGTTGTTTTGTTGGTTCTGGTGGTGGTCTTGGGTTTTTGTTTGTGTTTTTGTTTTTGGGTTAGTTTTTGTTGGTTGGCTGGGTTTTGTTTGTTTGTTTCTGTTTGTTTGTGGGGTTTTATGTGAAGGAGAGTTAATACCTATTTCACTGCAGTTATAGTCTATATTTTTGATAGAAATAGGCCTTGCAAGTAGGTTTCAATAGAAATAGTGCATTTTTCTAGATTTGAGTCCAGTTTGGAACTATACTTTTCAGATTTGTTTTCCTAGAAGACAGGGCAGTCTACTGGTAATATGCTCAGCTAGTATAAATTGATGCATCACCTTTGCCTTCAGAATAGCTGTTCAGTATCAACTGATGTGTATAAAAAAATCTGTTAGTACCTGGCAAGCAAATTATGTAGGGTCGTTTGTATGGGGTTTTTTAAAAATTTGTTTCAGAACCACAGGAAGTTATTGTGAACTGTTATTTGATAAATAAAACTGTAGTTCCTATAGAGATGCAGCTTTGTTTTGAAGTAGGTGAGATTTCCATCGGTTTTGCCTTCTAGACGAGTTCCATGGAATCTTAGGAATACGTTCTAGATAAATAATTTAATTTGTCTCCCAGTATCACCAAATTCTTACTGTTCAGCAGTAAAGCAATTGTGTATCGTGCAGCTTTTAAACTTTCAGCAGCTGAATCACGTAAAACCTGCACAGCTGGACTTCGTCATTTGTCTGTGTTTCATTTTAACAATTAGTAGTGCCTTAGCCCAGAGGCACTGAAGGCTAGGTCTGGAGAAGATGCACTAACCACAGGTTACCAGAGAGTCAGCTAGGATGTGGAAGAGGTGAATTACAATCTGTCTGCTGGTTGTGGGTTTTCTCAGGTGGTTGTACTGTATGCACTGTGTGTTGCTGAGAATGTTGCTTCCTGCACAGTTGGCTCTCCCGCAGCTCTCCTGGTTGCTCACGGTTGTCCTGAGAAGGGTTTGGCTCAGGTGATGCCCCTGTCCAGTCCTGTCCCCTTGTGCACAGCCCAAGAGGAGGGATGTCCCTTCTTCTGAAAAACTGGCTTTGACTTCAGCTCTGCCCTTTTCATGCTGGTTCTTCTGCCATAAGCACAGTCTTCAGGGACTTGTCAGAGAGGGGAATGCTGAAGTTTGTTTGCTGCATCAGAGGAAGCAGCATCAGAGGAAAGCTGCCTCTGTTGTGTGTGTGGTGCCTTTGGTGAGCAGCTTCAACCTGGTGCTGTGGGCTCAGGTGAGCACCTAAGGGCGAGATGTCACCTGGAAGGTCATGACTGCAGCTGTGGGATATTCTTCAATGATTATGGCTTTTCTTCCATCAGCTGCCAGCTGACAAGCACAAAGAAATGCTGACTTAAGTCAAAATGAAGTAAAGCGTGGAACATAGACCATAAGAAAAAATGGGACAATAGTCCAAAGCTTCTAAATAAATAAGTAATCTGCATCACTGATGGAGGTCATGTCTGTGTATGGCTGAGGCAAAGGGTGAGTGTGATAAGAAATACCTGAAGGCTCAGCCTGCCTTTCTTCATACTGCTTTATGTGCCAAAATCCTGTTTCTCTGGTTGAATTTGATCTTTCATTTGTGTTGCAGCTGGCAGTGCTTTGGAAGTTACTGCATGGGGACAGGGCATTTCAACAAGTTTTTAAAAATAAATATTTCAAGATGAACATTTATAGTCACAGAAATGGCTAAGTAAAACCAGCACCCTCTTCTTCAGCAGAGCAGCCTCAAGTGCATATTCAGAAGTAAATCTGCTTTGTATAGTGACCCAAAGAAGCAGCTGCAACCACAAACACTGGGCAACTGTCAGTGGTTGAAGTGCAGTCTTGCCTTTATTGTACTCTGTCAACAGAATTTAGCAGTGTTGTCTGATTGACACTCTCAATTTCTTGCAGTATTGCACAGGCCAGAGAGACTGCAGCTTGACATTTGGCACACAGGCTGGCTGTGGGAGGCTGGCACTTGGAAAATGAGTTGCTCTGGATGAGTGAAGTGAACCAATGAGTGCTCAAGAGAGGTCTAGCTTTGTGCTTTGTGATGCCATTGGCAGTAATTTTCAAGACAGAATTGATTGCAATCTTAGAAGATCTATTCTATTTTTTTTCTTTAAGTGCTGTTAGATCCAGTTACTAATGATTATTAAGAAAAATGGCCATGAATAGAATTAGAATTACTATGAAGAAGTAGTTTAGAAATCTCACAATATCAACCTTTTTACCCATTTCCGTTTGGTAATTGAGCTATGGGTCTGATAATAATCACTGAGACAAGTCCACTTTTTATAATGTGCTAAAATAACCCTTAATTGTGGAACTTGACAAACATTCTTCCCTAAACAGACAAGAAACTCATTTCTCTTAAGCAAAGGAACTTGCCAGTAAATGGGAAGTTCTCTTTGTTCTCCAACCTTGTCAGCAGCATATCATGTCTTATATCAAAAGCCCACTGAGTTAAATTAGTTTAAAGGATTTGTATGAATTTATGAATTATGTTTTTGAGTAATAAAAAGTGTCTTTGCATGTAAGTAACATAAAAGGAATATCATTCTTACAGATAATCCACCAGTCCGTGTATAAGGAAAGTGCTGAAAAAATCCTATTTTTGTTACAGGTTCACTTCAAGCATATTTGAGAGGGTATTTTTTTCATTACCTGAAGCCTAGTACTGTAGTATTGTCCCAGAAATTATGTACAAAGCTTGGGCACTGCTGTACTATTTTACTGCATAATTTATTAATTAGTAAGAGCATGTTGGATTAGGGTTTCACGGGATATTGACTGTTAAATGACATAATCTGAAACTGTTGGCCAAGACTTTCTGAGTATTAACTTTGTGTGCCACTAACTGTATAATTCTGATCTAATTCCCTATACCTAATTTGTGATGCTTGAGCTTATGCTGAGCAAGACTTCTACCTACCAAACAGACTTGTTCATTTCCATAAATATTAATTGAATAAAGAAGTACTGGAAGTAAATAGTAACAGGATTCAGCCTGCACTACTCTCTCTCTTTCAGTCATAGAAGGTAGGTGTTTGGTAGGTGGTCTTGTGCAAAGCAGCAGAACAATAATTTTAAAAATGTACAAAGTTCCCTTTCTTTCTTTCTTTTCATGTTTGAACTGTCAAAGCTGAAGTTTATATATCCTCAGTGTGAAAATGACTTCTTACTACCTAGTTTGTAGAACTATGGTCTCACTTAAAGAGAAATCTAAGCCCTCAAATGGTCTGTAGAAAATCTGGGATTTCATAGTATAAATGCTAAAAAAAAAAATGTTCTAGTGATGACTCTGCAGGTGAATTTCAACTTTAACCTGAAATATTAAAGTTTTGATAATCTCAGAAGTCTGATTGTTCAATTCTTGTAAAAAGTCAGTAGATCAGTACAAATAATCTTGTATTCTGTAGGCTGTGTGGTTCACTGGCAGAGTCCTAAAGAGATGACCTAATTTTTCAAATAGAAAAGTCTTTTTGGCATTAACTCAACCTGGAAGTGCTCACCACTTTGGAAAAACAGGTCACGTAGCAATTTAATGTGCACTCAGGAGTTTGATTCTAGACTCTTGGTTTTTTAAATATTCATTGTGCTAGTCTTAATAAATAGATGCCTAGGGAGTGATGTATGCATTGCAGTGAAAAATGCAGCAAACATATAAATTAGTAAGCACTGTACAGATCAAGTCCATTTCTGAAAAACAAGCTGATCTGCACAGCTGTCTGCACAGGTGTCCTTCAGGAAAAACAGAATGGGTTAGCAAAGGAAAAAAAACACAGCCTCCTTCACTGTGACAATTGTCATTTGAGTGCTCCTCTAGTCTTGCTGATGTTCTTGAGTGGAACCTGTTGAAGGAGCAGTGTATTGTTGATCTACAGAATGAAGATATAAATTGACAATTTCTTGACAGAAAAGGCTGGATAACAGCCCAACAGCTTTTATCACTATGTGGTTTAGACTTTTCCAAAGTGGAAAATTAAAAATAGCAATCCATCCATACTTAATAGCACTTCAGACTGTACAATGCTGTTTTGCAGAAGTATTTGCTAATTAATTAAAAAACCATGCAGTAGGTATTAAGAGTGGGTAATGATGCTTTGCCTGTTTCTCAATAATGTTTTGGATATTAATTATATTTTCAAAACCACACTGCAGCTAATAAATACTAAGCATTATTGTTGTGAATGGGATTTATTTAATATGTAAAACTGCTGGGGTTGGATGAGTCTTTAAACTGAATATTGAATATGAATATTTCAGCAATATTCATGCCTGATGTGCCCTGTATTAACAGTCATTTGAAAACATATTTATATGTACAGATCATAGACTGCAATTTATCATGTCTTTTGCTGGGGAGGATGAAAACTTGAACTGACCTCAGACTTCTTGGCATATCTTCTGAGCTTTAGCTTTTTACTGAGATTCTTCTCGGTCTTATTTTTATATGTAACTCTTTTTCTCTAGCCATGGGGTAAACTTAATGGGGTAAATGATCATAGCAAAACACTGCATTTTACATCAAATTTTGATTCTTTCTCTCATTTTTTTGTGTCTCAGTAGACTTCAGTGAGATGTCAGAATATCAATAGATGGGTTTTTGGAGAATACGGCTCTGTGACTCCAAGGAAATATAAATCATCTATCAAAAAGAGTCTGTGAAGCACTAATTTGAATTTATAACATGGAAAATAATTTTAAAATCGTTTTATAGATATAAAGCCAGAACACAATGGTAGCAGGGAACCTTATAAAAACAAGCTGTACTGTCAGGTGTATGTAAGCAGGCTACCAACTATTCACATTGCCAAGAGGTGAAAGAATTTCTCTTAAAAACTCAATCTTAGCAACAGGAAATGTCAGAGGGTGTGAAAAGTCTGGGCTTTTCATCAATCAGAATATGACTTTGAATTATAGCCTTGTCATGTGGCTAAGAAAAAAGGAAAATCTAATCACAGACCATACCAGGCAATGAACTACCACCATTATACTGCTGAACTCTCACCCAGGATACCTTATCCATCTAGTCAGCCTTATTTCAGAGAGATGAATTCTCACCAGAGCAGGTATGGGAAAGGAGAGTTAACATAACCAACACTTGGCAATTGTACCTCGAGACAGGAACCAAATATCTGAGTTGTGGGTGTTGGGAGCCCTTCCATCCAGGAGGGCTGCTGGCATCTTGTGGTGCATTAGGGAGAGCTTTGCCAGCAGATCAAGGGAGGTGATCCTGCCCATCTTCTCACCTTCAGTGAGGCCACATCCAGAGTTCTCTGTGCACTTGTTGGCTCCTCAGCACAAGAGAAACAATGTGCTACTGGCGAGTGTCCAGCAAATGCCTACAAAGATGATGAGGGGTCTGGAGCATCTCTGTTATGAGGAGAGACTGAGGGACCTGGGCCTGTTTAGGCTTGAGGAGACTGAGAGGAGATCTCATCATAAATATCTCAAAGATAGGTGCCAAGAGGATGGCGCCAGACTTTTTGCAGTGGTGCCCAGCAACAGGACAAAGAGCAATGACCGTAAACTAAAACACAAGAATTTTCACCTCAACATGACAAAGAACTTCTTTACATTGAGGAGGTCAGAGCACTGGAACAGGTTGCCCAGGAAGGTTGTAGATTCTCCCTCTCTGGTGCCATTCCAAACCCACCTGGACAAAATCCCATGTCACCTGCTCCAGGTGACCCTGCTCTGGAGGGATGGTTGACTAGATGATCTAGGAAGGGGCTGGAGGTCCATTCCATTCTGTGATTCTGTGGTATCCTGGAAATAACTGCAGAGTGCAAGTGGAGTCGGTTCAATCAACATTACAAAAAGTAAAAAGAAAAGAAGAAATGTTACTTTTAAAATAAAAGGATATTAATTTGCTATAAAGAAGTCAGAATTCGTTGAGCAGTCTATCGAGTAATGTTCTGGACTTGGTTTTCAGAAGGATTTGAGGGAAAAGTATGGAGAAATAGCTTGTGTTCTTTCATGAACCCTAATTGCAAAGATGAGAGTTCATTAACAGAGATCCACTTCACTCCTTTGTGGTATGTTCCTTGCTATAAAAGACTTAAGACTTACTTAAGACACTGGCTTACACAACCAGAAAAATGTGTTGAGACAGATTACTTGGTGACTCTCTTGCCCTAAAAGTGAAATGGATATGGTATGCTTATTTTTGAGTTTTTACTATAATACAAAACCAGTAAGGGAAAAGGTACATGTTCATTAAACTTCATCTAGAGCAGTGTCTGTGTTAGCATATCAGTCCCTGTGGCAGACCAGACCCTTTATATTGCTTTGGAACTTAAAAAATTCCAAAGGGGCAAGTTAAAGCAGGCCCCTGACTTAATCCCTGGTATTTGTTGAGACCTAATAAATAAAATTCTGTTTTGTTGACTTTTCATTATAAAAGATGCTGCTGAAGGAAATAATGATAGCCAGGCTTTTGAAATAATTGTTTCAAGAACCAACCTGCCTCTGATATTGCTTAAAACCATTGGTCCTTAATACCTAAGTGAAAACTTGGACAATATATCAGTTGTCAGAACAAAAATTTTTCTGAGGCTCTAATCCATCTGAACCAATCTGGACATGCTGTACTCAACTGCCAGCTCCCAACATGAGTTCAGATCAGATGGGTCATGGGAAGGTGGTCAGCTGTCACCCAACTGGTATGGCTGGTATGCAGAGCTTTATCCTGGAGGTTAGTAATCCTCCCTTTCCAAATACTACCTTTAGTTCCACACCTGAATCACAGTCTTGTGACCATGGATGAAGGCTATCCTTTAGGATAAACCTTTTAGGTTTATGGTGCTTTGCTATCAAGAGCATCCAGCAGAAGACCTCCATGGTTAACTCTTCAGTGACCACGCAGGTGTAAATGTGCCCAGCAGCATGCAGGAGGTACATTTGTGTTCCCCAGTACAGCCTCAGCGTTTGGATGAGCAAAGCCACACTCCTTTGGGCCAGAGGACTGTGACAGTCCCCAGCTTTTGTGAAATGTTCCTCACACCCTTCCTGATCCCCAGTGCTGTGACCATGTCACTCCATGTTCCTACAGCTTGTGCAGCAGTTTGCTCAAGGTTACTTCTCTTCACTTACTTCCTTTTTTTTTCTTTTTTTTTTTTTTTGCCTCTTACAGATGGACAAAAGAGGAAGAAGTCATTAAGAAAGAAACTGGACTCTTTAGGAAAGGAGAAGAACAGAGACAAAGGTAAAATGAGTACATATTTGGTGATCAGGTCTTAGTTTTGCATATGAGATTTTTTTAGTCTGTTACATACTTTTTGAAGTAGAATGTTGTTGAGCTGATATATTGTCTAGGTATTTGTTTTCAGCCTAAAATATATCTTTTATCTTTTCTGTTTGACTTTAGTATAAGTCAGATATCTTCAACTGAAAGGTTTTGGTTTTGATTTGGTTTTGTCAGTTTTGTTGTTTTTTGGGTTTTTTTCCTGAGAAAAAAAGGAAGACTTAAAGGACTGCATCTTTTCTCCAATTTTCTTTCTACCCACTTTCACCATCCAGTACAGAACATGGTCTGTATAACATGATCCAGTTCTTTACCTGCATTTGTACTCTCAATTTACAAAGCACATAAACCCAGCACTGCCCAAGCAAGTCTGTTGGTATGCTTTTCTTTCTTTAACCTTAGGAAAATAGCCATTGTTTAAAATATATCAATGCTTCAGTGCCACTGATCCGTTGGATTTTAATAGACTCCACGTGACATGGATTTACGGATGTGGTTGTACTCTTTTGTTTGGACACTAATCAGCTTTGTGGGCTGGGCCCTAATCCGAGGCCTGAAGTTGACCTGTAATTCGGAGCCATTTGAACTAAGTCTAAATACTGAGATGCTGGAAAGTGTGAAATTGCATGTAGGTAATTGTGCCTCTAATTTTGTGTTCATTTCTGGAAAAGGGGTTCTGTAAAAATGGTTGTAAAACTCAGTATTGATATCCCAGTTTCACAAACAGGCACTCAAATCCAGGAATTTGTGACAGAAGAAGTGACCTGTTTACTCTGATGTCCTCACTTTAAGTCTAGTTTAGCAGAAGAATGGAACATCGAAATTCCACTGTAAAAATTAACATCCCCATTTCCAAGTTAGATTACATAGTTGTCCAGAAGAAAATGTTATTTTTTTCATTTTTATTTGTTTGATAGGTTAAAATACATGATTATTATTTTCTTGATTTAAAATTAGTTATGGAAAATATTTGTATTAATCTTTCTAAAGCTGAATGTGCCTTGACACATTGGTTTGATGCATCCAGTGGCTTCCTATATTATTACATTGCAAATACCAAACTTAATTTGTTGCAAGAATTACTTGATATATGTCTGAAGCCACATGCACAATGAGTCATTAAGGATGAGATTTAATGATTTTGTAACCAGCCACCTTTGGGGGAAAGTCTTTCGTGCGTTGTCTTATTACTTCATTACATTTGGTTACATTTTAATTAGTCAGTCATTACATTGCTATGTTTTGTTCTGTAGTTGTTCATACAGATAAGAGTGCAAAGCAACTTAATTCTGTGCAAAACCTGCTCTGCTTTTCAGTGTGTTTGCCAGATATTGATCTTCATAGGGCCTGTGAGGTGCTCTTCTGCATCAGAAAAGGCTGACCACATCCTGCGTTTTAAAATGTTTTGTCTCTCACAAATTTTTGGTGTACTGAGAGCTTTGATCTTTCCTTCCTTAGGGCTACCATGACTTTGGTAGTCTCTGTTGAAAGTTTCTTTTTAGAAGTTTGAGAGTCAAAATACATTTTGGCTTTTTTTTCCTCACATTTTTTCATTGCTGTAGCAGATTTTAAGTGATAAAGTGCTTTGATAATTCACCACAGCCAGAATTTTGCTGTGTCACCCAAACTTGGTAGATTTTTGCAGTTGCACTTTCAGAGCTCCACTGCTCTTTGGTGCAGTGCCTTGAGAAGTGAGAGTGTCCTTTTGGTGATGGATACAAATCCTTAACCCAGAGTTGGTCTTTATTCCACTAAATTCTCTGTTGCCAAAGATCTTTCAAACAATATTTTTTTTCTTATATTGCCTTGCATTCTTTTGTATTTCCTTACAGCCATGGTTTATTTCAATTGACCTTTGTTTCTAATAATTACACAGCTGCACTAGTTGAGCTTACACTTCAAGATAATATTATTTTCTGCTATTACACTTCTGTTCAGGGATTTTCTTTTGTCTCTACTTTGCATGGTAGCATTTATATTCCATTCAGTTAGTAGGTTTGGGGATATACTTGATTTTTATTCTGAGGAGTTTTCTGAGTGCACTTTGCCTTTTAGGGCTCACTAGTTGCCAGTAAAGATCAGCACTTGTACTTATTCATCGTTGTTTAAATTTATCTACTTCCTGGTTTTCAGCCTTGCTCATACTATCTGGTTACTTATACTAAGCATTTTTAGAAATCACTATGCTGATTCTCCTAATTTTAATTCCTTTTTTCTTATTATTATTTGAAATTCAGATGTTTCAAACATACTGCTTTTATCCTTTTTTTAGCCCATCTGCTTTTATCCTTTTTCTCCCATCTCCCACTGTCTTATTCTGAGTTATAGATGCTTTACATGCACTCTCTACTTATAAAGTATTATAGGAGCTTCTATAAAATAGTACAAAATATTATAGGACCCTCTGAGAGGAAAATACCCCAGCACTTTTCAAACAGTAGAATCTGTATTTCTCTCCTTTAGGAAAAACATGGGTTGGTCAATAAGAGTCCAGGAAATTGGAAAGAGTCACTTTCTTAACAGGTTATGTCAGCAGAGTGAAAAGAAAGGCAAATCTACTCTTACTAATTGCCAACAGCGAATGTTAGGCAAAAAAAAAGCCCAAATAGCAGCATTTGGCATCTTATTTGTCAGGTTTTCTGGCCATGGTTGGTCTTGGTGTACTTTTCTCTGCCCTTCTGAGTTATTAAAGATCATCTGCCACTCAGGTACTTGCTGAGCTGACCTTTAATGCATGACAGCAGAGGGAGTGAACAACCAGGAGTGCTGGTTTGTGCCAGGGGGGCCATCAGCCTGTTTTCCTGTGGGAAGCAGCAGCAGCAGCATCTCCTCCAGCCTCAGGAGTTAGGGGGGACAGTATTGCCCAACTTTCAGCTGATGAGTTAGCTCTGGAAAGAAAAATGTAAGGCCTTGTGCTGCTGGTCTCCATAAGGATGAGCCTGCTACACTCACGTCAGAATTGAGCCCCGCCGCCTTCCCTGAACAGTGGCCTCCATGTCACCTGGAGTCAGAATTAACCTCCCCTGACATGCCTTTCACAGCAGGCTTGTTCTGTAGAGAGGGTATCTTCCATTTCTGGGCAGCTGCTCCAAGACAAACACTCCTCACTGTGAGCATGGGTGTGCTACACAACAGGCTGGGAGCACACAGCCACGCAGGCAGGTCCCTAGTCCTCATGCCTGAAAGGAATGCCTTCCTTCTGTTTATTTTGGGGGGTTTGTGGTGGGGTTTTTTTAGTAACCATTCCAGCTGCACTGTTGTGAGAAGAAAAGACCAGGCACAGGACGTTGGAGGGGAAGCAGGGTAGCTGATCACCAGATACGTCATACGGAGGAGATGCAGCTGCCTTAGTGCAGACTCCATTTCCATCCCTTCAGCATCACTTTTGTAAAAACAGTTGCAGTTGGGAGAGTAATTAATTCCAAACATTTTGTGTTTTCTCTGTCCCAGCCTGGGAGCCCCCACATACCTGGACAAGTAAAGGCTGAGAGGACCATGTTGTTGGTCCTGCCCAGAGTATGGGCCACCTGAAAATCTCCTTTTGTAAAGATAGACTTGTGAAGGTTAATCCTGACAGTCATGCAGCACTATGTGATCATGTGTGTGGGTCACAATCAAAGATAGCAGGGATGTGCCTGGCACAGGAGGCCTCAGAGGTGGAAAGAAAGGGCCACCATGCTGGTCACCAGGGTTGCAGTGGAGGCCTCACTGCAGCTCTTGCCTGACAAACCCTCTCCTTTAGCACTGACATGCTCTGAACTGCCCCATGGTGTAGGTTTCTGGGGTTACTCTCTCTGGAGAGGTGCCACCTCTCTCCAATTTGTGCCCAAGACTGTTCTTCCCCACCCACCCCACCAAGCATCTATGCTTAAAAGGCATAACCAAAAGGCATGGTACTCAGTTTTTCTAGGACTGTTTGGAGATTTAATAACTTGTCTTTTAGGACTCAGTCCAATCTATGGAATTTTTACTGTCTAAACTTCACATTTTATTTAGATGGATCAGTCAGCCTGTCTGTTAAGTGAGAGTTTCAGCAACTTGTCAAGCTTCTGAAGGCCAAAGACACCACAGTAGAATTTAATGCACTTTAAATGAGTTTCATATATCTTTGTCCTTTTTTATATCTGTCAACATCTCGTTAAAAGTGGAGAAATTGTAAAAGAAATGTTTTTTCAATTTTTATTACATCTCTGAGTGATTCACCAAAGCAGGATATAGCAAAACTTGCTGGATGTAAACAGACTAAACAAGAGAGCAGCACTCCACCCAGACATTTAAGCAATATTTTCAGCTTCCATCATTCTAGTGTTTTTGCTTTACCCAGCCTCCTTGTTATTAATCTCCATCATGACCCTCGATCCCACTGGCTACAAATGTCTCCAAACATTCCCTCTGGCTGCTGACAAACAGTACTCAGGCTGAAGGAGCAGTAACATGTCCATGCTGCTTGGAGTAAGACGTTCTCAGGATGCTGTGTGTGCTGGCAGCTGGATATTGTTCCCTTATGAATTCAGTGCTAATTTTTAAGGCAGCAGAAGCAGAGTCTTTTGCCATCCCTTGCAGGTGATAACGGTGTCAGTGAAAGCAGACCTACTTTTAGAGTACACACAGGCATTCCTGAGAGAGATGCCTCCCAGAAATTAGTCACCCTGGAAGATTTTATCAGTAAACCAAGTTTGTTTTGCCTTGGTTCCAGAAAACCCTACAGGTTAACAAAGAGACCTGCTCAGAATTTATAATCACTTGTTATGGGATTGCTTGAGTAACTGAGAATCATCTCTTTTGCTGGTGTTTCTGCATGGGATGTAAATACTAGACAGGTTCACTTGTGAGGCCTTAGCAGAGTTGCTGTGTATGCAGGACTTCTGAGAAAAGGCCTTCCTGGTAACTCTGTGGCATATGCAAATCCGGCAGATGTTCAATTTTTCTTTAGTTCAAAATTCTTCAAAATGTCTTCTGTGTTTACTTCCTGTTCATGCTCAGTAAATTAAGATATTAATTAATGTTTGCATTTGTTCTCAGTAATTCAGCCTATTGTGGTGTCTGTGTGCCTAAGGAGGGAGCTGAATAAATGAAGTTTCTTTTTTTTGTGGTTTATCAGAAATTGGGTTTTTTTAAAAGCCTTTCCACCAACTTACCATGCCTCTATTAAAAAAAAACTTTGAATATGTTTCTCATGCTCTCTAGGCATAAAGAGGATTTTTTAATCAGCATTGTGTCATATTTTATACTGAAGTCAAGTAAAGCACCAAATAATCTCTTTAATTTTTGTAAAAAAACCACAGATCTACTCCCAGAAAAAAAGCATATGTAATTGGGAGGGCCTTGTATTACTCCTTGAAGGTCAGTGAGCTGTGAGTAGCTGAAGAGATTTTCAGCCACAGAACTGATGCTGAGAACATTGTCTTATCTTGATTATCCTGCAGTCAGTGCAGGTTTTGAAGAAGTTTCAGATGGAAGGAGTTTTACAGTTCCCATTATGAACTGAGGTTTCTGTTTTCCTTGTTTTCTGCTTCCATCACTGTCTCTACAGATCTGAAATAATTTATTTCAGTTAGAAAAACAGAGTTACCCTGTCTGGCTAGCTGGGGAGATTGACTTAAAGACCCCATTTAAATATCTCCTTAAAAGCTTGTTATTCTCTGATCTCTGTTCCTGTCATTTAAATAGATACAGTACAAGGACCTTAGTAAACCTTGGTCACAGGATTTTAGTAACCCAAAACCAGCATTTATGATGTACTTAAGAGAAAACTGCAAATGCTAAGGACCCTAACCATAGTTACTTTTCACTTTATTAGTATTGAAAGACTCATTAGAATCTAGAATATAGATCTCACTGGCTCCTAATAGAGCTGTTATGTTCTGTGGGATGGAAAGCAGTTTTCACCAGCTGAATCTTCAGAGAAGTCTTTTAAACTATGCTTGGACAGGGTGACGTGAGGTCAGGTAAGCTAAAACCATGTGGGTCAACATGCTGAATATTATAATTTGATTAGCAAAAAGGAGGATTTGGGATCACTGAAACTCTTATTTGATCTGGCTAGGAATTTTTCTGTGACATGCTGCTTTTTATTAGAAAATGATGATTTACCACCAAAGAAAGATTTCTTAGGAACATATCAATTTCGATCAAAATTCTGTTAAGAAACTTGCCTCAGCTGCAAGATTGACTTTCTGGTAAGAGAAATTATGCACTTCTCCAAATTAGTAAATTTTCTCCTTTGCCAGTAAACATTGAAAACTGGAGTGTATTAAAAGTGGTGCTGGCTGAGGATAGGAGTCTGTTTCCAAGCTGATTGCCCAATCTGCGGGATTGTTTGACATTTTTACATGTTTTTTGCAAAAAGTCTTTTAAAGCTGCCCAGTCTCCTCACTGAATAAGTGATCAATTTTTTGTTGAGTCCACAGAGAGTAACTAACTTAGTAGCTTTGGTACTCAGTATGTGTACAGCAGACCAAGGTTGGAGCCAGTGCTTTAAGGTACATTTCTTCATGCAATTGAAACCTCTCTGACAGAGGGGATCCCCACCATACCATTGTAAAAAGGCAGTTGCTCCTTTTACCTTGCTTGTGAGACTAGAGCCTCAAGCCCACCCATCTTGTGATTTGAGTTTGTGCCCTTTCTCTCCCATCCATGGGTTGCTAATTACTTCACAATTACTTCACATGGTACAGCTTTTCTTTTTTAATGAATCTGAAGTGTCAGTAGGGCTAACATTCACTCTGATTACCTGTCCAGCAAGGAAGCTGTTGGGATTGAATGCTTCTGAAGAGTGGTGGGTAGAACATGCTCCCTGGCACCACAGCCCGTGGTGCAAGCACACACACATTTTGCTGGGAGCTTGAGGCTGCTGGCAGTCTGCAGAGGGGGCAGAACTGATTCTCTTAATTTCAACAAATGAGCAAAACTTTACTGGGTTTGCCAACTCTTTAATGTAATTACCACTGCCAGCCAGCACCACTGCCATCTGTATTTGGTCTGAAATTCAGCCAGTTGGTTTTCATCCAGTTCCACATCTCTGCCAGACACTGAGAAATCGAGGAAGTGGTTCATGTCCTCCGAGAAGGTCTACATCAGAGCAGCCTGGAGTAGAGGCTCATTGTCCTTTCTCTAGGCCACATTGAGCGAGAGCAATTAAAAACCTGGAATCCCACACCTGAGAGTTTCCAAGGAGGGGCAACGCCTTCCTCAAAATGCCAGCCTTCACATACTGAAGTCAGGGAGAGGGTCATTTTAATGAAACTTGTTTAATGAAGCAGTGCTGAGAGCTTGTCTCCTGCTGATCTTGCCCCATTGATGTAGGATCAATGGCACCAGCCTGCTGTTGGGCATCACATGAGCAATATACTGCTGTCCTCTCCCAGTCTGAATCACAAGCAGCTCCGAGCCAAACCAGAGAAATGGAGTGTGTTGACTTTTCTCAGGAAATGTTGTAGAAGGACAAATAAAAAGGGGTGCTGGGAGTATAAGAAAGCACCTGGTTAGACAGCCAGAAGGGGACATGTGTTGCATATGTGTGCTTCAAATTTGTCATCTTAAATGTTCATTAGGAAGATAATTCAGAACAGTCAGGAAAATTAATATTAATACTGCCATAATTTTGTAGACACACTCTGCTGAATACAGGAGGGAAAGGTCTGACTGAACTCCTGGAACTGGCAATCCCTGCATTGCTTGAGATCTGTGTGAGGATGTTCTTTCTTGTCCTAAATTAAAAGCAGATGGTTTTAGGTGTCATTCTACTCATAGGTCACCTCCAGAGCTGCTTGATATACGAGGCTCTGCTTCCTGATTTAGTTTTGACTGGCCACCAAAGTTAACTCATATCTTAACATTTCATGCTTCTAAAGAGCAGGAATGTTTCTACCAAATCAGAACAATGGGTGGTTGTTTCTTTAGTGTGATAGACTAGTAGTGTCCTCATTCAAGATTCTTAAAATATCCTCTTATTTTCAATGCCTTACTTAATACAAATCCAGATACAATTTGCAAGTGTCATCAAAGACCTAGTCAGACTTAAAATCCCAGAAGGAATTTTGGCATTTAATCATTTACACGATTGTGGCAAAAGAGAAGTATAGTATATAAGAATTTTTGTATGTGCTTCTTTTTTTTTTTTAAGTAATTCCTTTTTTGATGCTTAAAGAAATTTGGTTTTAATCTCTGGTGCTTTATTTATTCCTGATCTGAGCAGGTCTGAAGCTGCTAGTAGAAGTTACACTCATTTTCACCAGGGTGAATAGCATCAATAGCTTTTTTTTTTCATTTCTTTTGAGCACAAGCCAGTTCTAGTTGGAAATCTGTCTCAGTGGTTTTACTTCTGCTAATCCCAGATAGATATGATTTGAAAATTATTGATGAGAATTTCGTTGTTGCTGACTGATTCACTGTAAAACATTTTTCTATTTTGTAAAATATCTAAGCATTTTACTTTGAGATCTGAGATATATGTTGGTTTTGTACATTACAGTTATATTGGTGTGAGATAGGCTTATGTTCTTTTTCTTAGTCGAGACAAACATGTTCTCCTATATTTCCATGTGTCCATGCTTTTTTACTGTTACAAAGGAACTTTATACTGATATACCACTATTAAACAGGTTCAATCTTACCAGTATTTAAAACAGTGTAGTTCTTGGGTAAATTTAAAACTGTATCCTTGAAGGCTTAATCTGAGTGGCGAATGTACTTTGAAGCTCTCTGCACAGGTAGATTCACACTCTCTGAACTGTAGTGAAATCCATGCATGTGCCAGGAGCCCTTGACTCTGGTGCCCTAAAGCATTCATGAGAAAGGAGCCTGGTGGAGGGATCTGAAACTTGAGAGAGAGCTTTGGCACAGTCCAGTGAGGCTCACAGTCTCAGGATGGTTACCAGAGCTTCTGATGCCCCTGTGCACCATCTGCATGTAACCAGCAGTTACTTTTGGTGGAAGTTAACATCTTAATTAGATTTGATCTCAAGTGATTTTCCAAGATCCTGTGCAGTGTATCTTGATGTATGATTCAGATACCATGGTCTACCACAACCTGGCACTGTTGTTGTTATTATTACTGAGTCCAGTATTTCATTGGAATTGCTACATATTTAAAGGGACTTTGGATTGTTTTTCTTAGCAAATAAAGAGTTAATTCTTTTTGTACTAAATAAATACCAGATGTTTGGTAACTGTTAGGGGTTTGTTGTTGTTGCAGAATTTATTCCCCAGGCTTTTGGAATGCCTTTGTCTCAAGTGATTGCTAATGACCGGGCCTACAAGCTCAAGCAAGACTCTCAGAGAGAAGAGCAAAAAGATGTTTCAGATTTTGTGGCCTTTCTCTTGCCATTTGGAACTAAAAGACAGAACAAGGAACTTTCCAGCAGTAACTCATCTCTCAGCTCCACCTCAGAAACACCGAATGAATCCACTTCTCCTAACACACCTGAGCCAGCGCCGCGAGCAAGGAGGCGTGTAAGTAGACACGTCACAGTGGGGTGTGTGATTGTAGGTCCAGAGGATCTAGCTGGACCAGGAAAGCCCTGTTGTGTGTGTGGACTGTGGAATACTTTTTGTTCAAATAGTGGGGTTTTTTCAGGTGGAAGTCAGCCTCATCAACATCAGAAAACTCTTAAGTGTAGTGGAAATCTTCTTTTGCTGATGCTGGTGGGAAAAGGTCGTACAGACCCTGTGAGTCTGTAACAGATCACAAAGAGGCAGAGAGATTATCTAGAAGTCTTCCTGTTTGCTCCCTTTATCTACCTCCTTCTAAGTCTTTCAAATTTAACAAATTCGATCTGTCTTTAGCCTGATTTTTCCAGCAGTTTTAAAGTCTAAACCTGTGTGTTTGATATTTATAGGTATACTTACCTTAATCTAGCTCTAACTTGAAAATAAGTCTGACTATTAATCCCTATCCTTATATTAATAAAAATCCTCATGGTCTAACCCATATCATATCCTCTGTGGTAAGTAAGGAGTTGTCAGACTAGATTTGTACCAGGGTCTTTGAAGGATCTTTCTGCATGCAGGCTAGGAAGAAGCCTTTGACAGCAAAACACAGAGTGGTGGGTTTGGGTTGAATATTAATCTGCATGTAAAATTGATAATTTTTTAGCATAAATCTGTTCCTTGTAATTATATGCTCTGAACTTTCTAGTTCTACAATTGGTAATTTTTTTTTCTTTTGTTATCCTGGCATAGACGTTCTAGACTTTCCTGCTTTTTAATTTCATTTGCAGTGGAGGGAGAAAAAAATTGCATAATAAAATTCTTTGAATAAAACCCCTTTTAAGAAATCTGAGCAAGAATTGAGGTACAAGAACAG
This sequence comes from Euphonia xanthogaster, assembly GCA_034509185.1. Classification (NCBI taxonomy): domain Eukaryota; kingdom Metazoa; phylum Chordata; class Aves; order Passeriformes; family Fringillidae; genus Euphonia; species Euphonia xanthogaster. The sequence goes on along the minus strand of JAYDZK010000001.1, from coordinate 95,960,689 downwards.
ACTCTGGAAAAGAAAGTATTTTCTTAAGAACCTCACCTTCTTTCATCCATAGGCTAAAACCTGCTTCATAGAAATTCTCCATTGGGCACTTCCAACCAGGGATTAAGAGGGGTAGAACTGGAGTAAATTGCAAATTGAGAGAAGGCAGAAGGCAGGTCATGGGGCTCTTTGTTAGTCTAGCTGCCAGCTGAAGCTTGAAGTGTCTATATTCTGTCTGCAAAACTGAAAGCATCATGTTTGCAGTCTTGTATACTCACTAATGCACATCTGTTGGTCTGTGCAAACCATATGAACAGGCATTTGTATTCACACAAAACTGCAAAGTTACTTGACTAAGTTAAGGGAAACCCATGAACTTCTTTCAGAGTTTGGCAGTTAGTGACAAAAAATAAAACTTTGCTGTATGTACTCATTGGCTTCAGAACCTTTTTTCATAGGAGAGAAAGATAACTCATGTGTCCAGAGGTGACTCTTCTGCTGTTCTTTTCACAAAGATTGAATGATAAGATTTCTGACATGTATTTGACCAGTGAGCAGGTAGAAGAATATGGATCCTTTGGTATGTCGACAGAGATCCATCAGGACCAAGTTCCTAGAAGTTGAGGGAGGGTTTTGCTTGTTTTGTTTGTTTGGATAGTTGGGGATTTTTTGGTCAATACTGCATTGCAGCTTTCAGAGTGCAGAATTGGAGCCTTTAGTCCACAGCCATGAGGATGCAGTGGGACATGGTTTGCCCACAGAGAAGTAAGAGCAGGTGACATGAGGGAGCTGGCATTTTCTCTAGGGAATGAACTTACCTAATGAATTTCATGAATTTTCCATTATTTAACATTAATATCAACTCATGTCCCATATCTTGTCTGTCTTTATAATTCTGTTTATCAGTGCACTTACCCCTCTGCCCTGAGCTTACTTAGGAGATGATAAGGAAGCCTGCACTTATCTTTTATCTCTTGAGCACCATTGCACTGTTTTCAACTGACAAATGCTTACAAAAAAAGGAAAAAATTATTTGTTAGTAAATGCAACTGATACAACCAATTTATCACAAAAATGCTGCACAGACACCTGGAGTACAGTCCTCTTAAACTTAAACTGGAGGGATTGTTTATCATTGCACCTTCACCTCTTTGCAACTGTGTCATTTATTTTGTGTATTTCAAACACAAAAGTGAGTCTTCAAACAATGACCTGAGACTTTCAATAAGAGTTAGAAGGAGGCAATGCTGGCTGCAGAGCTCATGGTGTGAGTGCTGTGGTTCTCTCTCCAACAGCTTGACAAAAGTCACTGTTACTGCATTTTCTGTGTAGGATTTTTTTCCAGCAGTTGGAAGTTGAGACTTTAAATCCCACTTTCCTTCATGTTTCTGTGTGCTTAGATTAGGACTTCCCCAGTGTATTTAGGTTTTGAACTCATCATGGGGGAGCAGGGACTGGTATCCATTATGTGCAAAGGTAATGCCTGGTAGATGGAACTTGATTTTCTTGAGTTTCTGGGCGCTGCACTGTGTGTGTTACTAGACCTGGAGCAGTGGGCAGTGGTCTCCTCCTCCTCTGTTCCTCAGCAGTCAGGTAGGTCTGTCTGAGCCCAGACCAATAGGTCTGGCTGAGTTTTAGCTGGATCTGTGGAGTATGTTGGGAACATTTTCTTGTGCACTTCGTAAAATCAGTGCTGGCCTGGACTTGGTATTGCCAAGCCATGACTTCAGTCACTGAACTCAAGGTCACTCTTCCTAAAGCCAGCTCAGTGTGCCAGTTAATCCACAACTTTGATAAAATGCCCAAGGACCACGTTGAACTGACTGTATTTGCATCTATTTTAAGGATCTGAATCCGATTTAAGTGACTCTGATAATGATTCGTGAGGCGAGGATGCCTTGCAGACAGGAAAGGACCAGTAAAGGCAGGGTATAAAGGAGGGCACCTGTCACACAGGGGCTGCAGTGGTGAGGGTGGGGTTAGGATTTTCAGTGCCAATTCATTTATTTGATGATTGGAATGCCAAACTCTTAAATAAAATCAAAATATCATTCAATTGGAATTTTACACACATGGATCATAGCCAGAGCTTCTTGTTTGGTCTGGAGGGGTTTTTTGTTTGTGTTTTTGTTTCCTGTTGGCAGGAAATGGTAAAAGGAATCAAGCAGATGTACTTTTGAGAGACATGAGAAATAAAGGTCAAAAGTTGCATTCTAAAGGAGCTAGTAATTGTTTATAGTAATGTGGGTAAAAAAAAATCTAAAAACTTCACTGATCTTCATTTATACATCTACCATGAGTTACAAGAAACAGAACTATACCTGATAAGTTAAATGGATTTTTTTTTTTAAGATATTGAGAACTAGAAATTTATCTATGAGTTTGAAATCTCAGTGGACTTTTTGTGAGTTTTGCCTATGAGTTGGAAATCTTCATAAAATTCAGCCGGCTAGGCTGATGGAACAAAATACTTTTAGAGCTTTGAATTCCCTTGTAAGCAATTGTACATTCTCATTTAATAGACATAAGAGTTCTGACTAACAATTTATAAATTGCCTGTCAGC
>JAYDZK010000001.1:95934901-95958046 GCA_034509185.1 Euphonia xanthogaster | reverse complement strand
TGACTAACAATTTATAAATTGCCTGTCAGCTTTTAACAAACTATAGTTGTCAGAAAAATTTTGAGTAGAAACTTACATTTTCATTATTATTTCTTAGGATGACATGCTGCATCCCATACATTTTATGTTATGGTAAAATTTGTGCTTTGTTTCAGGAAGAAAGAAAATAGTTTACAACAGATATTTTTAATAGGAATAAAACGTTTTTTCTTTGTGTTTTATTATTAGTAGTAGTAGAGTTAATATTAGTATTATTATACTACATGTACCCTTGAATGTTTTTTGCCTCATAAGTTTAATAAGACTTGAGAGAAATGGTAATTTTGAAATGACAGTAGTCTTGTGCTTTGAAAAAAAAAAAAAGTCTTGTTTTTGAAGTGTGAAAATTGAAACATGCCAGAAACTTCCAGCTGCTTGTGCTGCTTTATCGTTTACAGGCTGCTTGATCTTCTGCACCTTGCTGTAATCAAAGCCTGGATTTCAAAGCTTTCATTGGAATTTTAATGATTTTAAAATATTAAGATATGTGAAATAGAATTATTTAAAAAATATTACACCTCAACTTCCCTGGTGTATCTTTATTCTGTGATAGAGTGGGATTATTTCAAACTCCACAGCTGTGTGTATTTGTGATATTAACTGTTAACTGTATATGGTGTATGGTTGTTAATCATTTTGCATAAGTTTCACTGATATAATGGTCCAAGCTACAGAAAATAAGGCAATAAGATTTAAAAATATCTATCTATCTATCTATCTATCTATCTATCTATCTATCTATCTATCTATCTATCATCTCCATTCACATGAATATGGTACTTCTGAGGTGCACCCACAGACCATGATTCATCCTTGCCCTGCAGTATGTGCAGGCTTATATCAGTAAAAGGATGGAGTGAAGGAGTGGAAAGCATTTCAATTTTCAGTATTTTAATTTGTATTCATTGTAATATGATAAGAATAGCATTGGTACCATTCCTATCCATTACACTGCTATTATAACTGCATTAATTTTTAAAAATGTTATAGCTAATGGTATTTTTCTATTAATTTGTTTAAAATGCAGGTAGGCAAAAGTCTTTGTTGGGTGTCCTGTGGTACTGAGATTTCCCCAGCCCTACTGATTGTTCATGTGTGTGTATTTTACAGGGTGCAATGTCTGTGGACTCTATCACAGATCTTGATGACAATCACTCAAGATTGTTGGAGGCTCTCCAGCTCTCTTTGCCAGCAGAAGCCCAGAGCAAGAAAGAAAAGGCAAGAGATAAGAAATTAAGCCTGAACCCTATTTACAGGCAGGTTCCCCGGCTTGTAGATAGTTGCTGCCAGCACTTGGAAAAGCATGGTAAGAATATTTTGTTTTCCCAGGAGTGGCAGATGTATTTTTACTATAATATAAATAAATGCCTATTTTTGAGAAGTAAGTATATGCAAGGACATCTTTGAAAGCTAGACATTTTCCCTTCTGTTTTGCCTCTTGCTAAAAATACTGTCTCAGAAGTAATTATGTACATGATAGCTTCCCAAACTGAAGATCTGCGCTACGAGCTTGTAAACTGGCCCGTGGAACCCAGGGATAGAGCCTTTTCTTGGAGCTCACCCATCTTGTTACTGGGGCACTCAGCTCTGCAGAAATGGCTCTTCCACCCCGCAGGTTTACGTGTACCTTCAGAGCAAAAAGTCTGAAATGTGCCAGTCAGTCTGGAGTCATTCACAGCCAGTGGATCTTAAGGTGTGACATTTAGATTGACTATTTATACTGTAAGACTTTGGATATTTGAAGATGGGGGTTCAGAATAAGAAAGAATTTCATGCTAAATATATATTAAGCTCCACATAGCCTCTTCCTGTTCACTGCAAGGCTTGAGAGCTGAATACTCAGTTTGTCTCTGGCTTGATTCCTCCTGATCAGGCTCAGGCCTGCTCTCTCCAAAGGAAATTACAGACTCCTGCCAGCATTCTTCCTATGTGTTCATAATTGTCCAGACACAAACCTCCAACAGCTTTACATAATGCAGAAACAATAATCAATCTAGGTATCTGTTCACCATCTCTGCTAATGTATCTTAGCCTTGTAAAGTTTTTTAATGATAATTGAAATAACTTGGCCACAGCAAGATGGAGCTATCACATGGCCAGATAATCAACAAACCATAAAATAATGGTGATTGTAACAGCAAATGATGTATTTGATGCTAATTTCACCAGCAAGAAATCATTTACTAACTCTGAATGAAAGGCTTTTGCAAGATGAGGGACTGCAATTTGAATAACAATGCTGAGCTTTCACAATTCAGAGCTGAAAACTATCTTCCTTACAAATGTATCAAGGAACACTGCAAAAGGTAGTTGCTGTTAGTCTTTTACAGAGATTAGATACCATGGCTGACAAGTAAGTATGGGATGATTAAATTTGAGACAGATGACTTCTACCCCTTTAAGCAAAGGTAGCTGAGTTTGGAGAACACAAAAGTATCTGAGTCAGCCAAAAAAGCCATCTAGCTGGGCATCATTTGGATACTGTGATTTTGTGTCACCTGATCATTTGTGATAAATTTTTTAATCCTTTTAATGCACTGTCATAACAAAGCTCTTTTCTATATGATGCTCTTTTTACATTAAAGTTTTCTTTTAAAGGAAATTTATGATGAGTTATTGTGCTTTGTTTAAGAGTAAACTATAATATACCATAGTGCAATAATCTGATATAATCTGGAGCAAATGCTTCAATTTTAAATTTAAGATGCTTTCCACAAGACAGTCATTAGCACTGAGAGAAACCTAAAAATGGTAGAAGATGGACACTTGTAGGAACATCATTCCAGGCTATATAATGGACCAAGCTGCTGATTCTGAAAATCCTTACCTGTATGCATAAATCCTTTTTCAGCAACAAATCACCAGCAGTTTCTGATGACTGCTTTAAAGGATAATTCTGAACATTATATGACCAAAAATGGTTATATTTTTAGACATTAGAGCACATGTCCTTGTTCACCTTCCCTATTTTCCCTGTGTTCATGTCCCAGAGATATAAAGGCCTGGCTTTCTGTAGACCTGCAGTGTAGAAGAAACACTGTATGTCTGTGTAGGAATGGGTAAACAGCCTGCAGGTTTTGCCCAATGTGTTTAATCTCCATCTCAGATGATTCCCTGCCAGTGTTTCTGGTTTACTAAATGATAGTCCATCAATGTAATTTTCTGTTAACCAAAGAGAGAAGATTTAAAAAGAGGTGTTGAGACTAAAATCTAAAAAGCAGAATCCTATGTGAATTTCTCTGATGAAGATCTGCAACTCCAAATACTGTTCAAGGTGACACATCTCCAGCAAGCAAGTGTAGCCTAATGGCTGTCAGGAGGCATTTGTTTCACGTGGTAATCTTACACCTCCTGTATGTCAGTAGAGATTAGAGCTGCAGAGTAGCCCTTGTTAGACCATAAACTTCCAAGCTTATAGATAATTTTATCCCTTTTGCAATACTGTATAACCATGTAAAATTATATTATATACACAGGCCCTTAAGGCTCTGAAATTTCCGCTCACACTGTCATTGCTAAGGACCATGTCACCTCTCAAATTTTTCAGTTCCTGTTAGTCTGCAAGAAATGTCCATTCAAGAACCATATTATAATTTTTTGTATTTGTAGTGGCTTTCTACAGGGCTAGAAGAAGGTTTGATCTGATTTCTTATGAAATAGCAGGCAACACCAATTTCCTAATCACTGTAAGTCTAAATGACACACTTCTGCACTTTGCCTAAAGTACCACAATGCTTCTTTATAGCTTTCCCTCTATATATAATCCTGTTCCTAACTTGTAAACTGCACACAACTCACTGTTGAAGTTCTTCCCTCTCATAGTCTGCCTGAGTGCCCTATTTCTGTACCTTTGAAGGAGACTCTCAGCTTTGTCATGACAGGAACTTTAGAGCCAGTGAGTTACCCCAAATACCAGCTTCATCCTGTATCCAAATACACAGCTCAATGTCCACATATTTAGTTGGTTTACTGCCTGTTTCCTTTGATGTCAGTCCTGGAAGTTACACCTCCAAACCCTGAGCAGTGCCTCAGTCTCTGCATACCTCTATTCCTCATAGCAGTGGCACATCCAAAGTGGCATCACAAGAAATGTCACAGAGATGCCATTTTGCAGATAAAGTGTGATCCTTAAAAACCACAGTGGATGGCTTCTTAATCACAACCAAATTGTGCCTCAACATGGTAAGTACACGTTTGTGGAGAAATAGATTGCTTTTCTTTTTATTTATTCTTATAAGTACACACATAGGTCAGAATGCTTTGATTCAATGCAATTTTCAGGAGAAAATTAAAAAATAAAATAGTGGTGTGATGTGTTTCACTTGCAGGTCTCCAGACAGTAGGAATATTCAGAGTTGGAAGCTCAAAAAAGAGAGTAAGACAGGTGAGTGGATATGGATATGGTTTTCTTTCATCAGCTATAATACAAACAAATCTGATTCCTTTTATTGTTATTTCTTTCCCATCTGTAGCATGGTGAAATTTAGTCTTTCTGGGTCAGTGACTTCACTGTTTTTTTGATGGCTCATAAAAGGCTATTTCCAGTATCTTTTACATCTGGTGAAATCCTTGTCAGGTTCTCAGCAGGTCAACAGTCTCTGTATGTTTTCCTCTGGAAAAGTAGCACAGGGTTGGAGATCCAAATAAACTACAGTGAAGAAATTTTCCAAAGGTCACACTGCAGGGGAAAAAAAATCTTGGCTGTTCGTTTCATCTCAGAAACACTGAAGCACCCAAAGTAAACTCAAACTGTAAATCTTCTTTGGAAAACTCACGGTATGAGAAAACATGCAAGTACAGAACAATCTCTTTGACCCTAAGGTTGCTGCTCCTAAATATCACCTTTCTTTTACCCCTGCTAGACTTCAAGGTCAGAGCAGACCCTTCCAAGTCTTAGTTTCAGCTAAATTACGAAAAAGCAAAGATGGTGTGCAATTAGATTTTATTAGAGATAAAGTCAAATGTGGGTGTTAGCTCCTAGGTATACCTACCTAGATATTCCCAGAAGCTGGGAATACATGTTGAATTAGAGCACTGGAGATAGTGGTTAGTGTTTGCATGATGCATAAGGAGGGGATAAAAAGATACAGGAAAATGGCCCTCCCAGGAAGCTAAGACCAAAAACATCAAACAGAAAAAAAAAAGCAAAAGAAAGATTGACTGCATCTGATCCCACAATTTATAGTTCTTTGCAAAAAGTTGCAAAAACTTCATAGTGTAATGTTTTATCATTCTGGAAAATTACCTCGAATAGCTAAACTGAATTGATTTTGGCTGGTAGGACAGCATTGCCTACTGAACTGTAGCTCATTCTCTAGCAGGTTCTATTCCTGACTTGCTGGTGTTACACTAGGCTAAAAAAACATCTGCAGAGGCAGTTTTCACATCAACACTGCACTAGATAAAGTATTGAAGTTGCCTCACGCTTGCATTGCAAGCTTCAATGTCAAAACGTACATAATCATTTAGGGGTGAGTACAATTGCATCATACATCTGGGGAAAAAGCAGAGAGCTCCTATCATTCACTTGTAAACTAAGCCTTACTCTGAACATTAATGACTTTTACCACTTTTTGTTCTACTTTGTTTTCAAAAGGTGAGGAAATCAAGAGATTTGGGTATCTATGTTTTCTATTACATGGACTAATTTATTCAACTAGGTAAGCTGATATATTTCATTAAACAACAAGGAAGCATCAGCTTGGCCCTTGTAGTTACATTAATAAATGCTGTCAACATGAACACATGGGAAAGTCTTGATTCAATTAAAATTCCACTCATTTTCTGAACCGTAGAAAGCCAAACCCAGCACTCAGATTTTGGTGTGCTTTTGCAGCTGTTCATTAGTTTTTCTTGTGTAGAAAGTAAGCATATTTTGTTTTCCTTCCTTCCCCAGTTAGAAAATGTCCTGTTTCAACTGTAGTTTGTTGCAGTAAATACATAAGTAAGTAGATGCATGTGCCAGAGGTGGTTTTGATTGGTGAGCAGGAAGAGAAAACCTAGAACATGTGCATCTCTTGCAAACCTTCTCCTTCATGTTCAGTGAGGTGTAGGACGGAGATTCCCAAGCTCATGTTGACTCAAGGTGGTAGAGCTGGTGCATCAGGGTGCCAGGTACCATCTTGTGTCTGAGCATTGTTGCCAAGGTTGGGGTGGGCAACCCTTGATGCTGGGGCTGGTGACATTGTGGCAGCTTCAACCCTGAGGCTGAAGAGTGAAATAGCTGGAGCTCTGCTCTCCTATGCCCTGTTCAGAGCAGATGTCCTCATCTCTCATATGCAAGATTCAGTGGATGCTGTGGTTCACCACCTGTATCTTCCAAAGTCTGCAAGCATTCCATGTGAAGGGAGTCTTGTACATTAAAGTTTAAATGTACAAGATACAGTTCTAACAGCCATGATACCTGGGCCTGAAATGTGACCACATCTCAACAAAGCTTCTATGATATTTTGCTGCTTAGGACATCTCTGTAAGTCTCACAGGATATCAGATCACAAGTGCCATATTCAAGTCTGTAACAGCAGTTTATGATTTAGCTGGCTATTTGGGAAGTCTGAATTCCTGATGCAGTGCTAATCTGTTTCCTCAGCTGCTTTTGGGCACTTAAGTGCAGAAACAATCTTCTGGATTGAGGTAATTTATGGTGCTCTGCAGGGATGTTCTGCATTTGTCACCAGTCTGGAGAGTGGAATTAAGCTGGGAATGAAATCCTCAAGTTGGCGCTGGAAACTCCTTGACCATAAATCAAAGAATAATATTAGATTAAGAACATATTCTGGTCTTCATAGCATAATTATTCATTATTAGTAATGACTGATATTAATAATGTTAAAAGTAATCCTAATAAATTAGAATGGAGGCTGTGGTTTTTAATGAATATCTGTCACACCCTTTATGAAAGCACAATCTGAGCTGAAAACAAAGGATTTGCACACTGAACACACTGAAGATAGATTTGCATGTGACGAAGGTTTGCCACACATTTTTACAGGCATGTAGTTTGCTTGTGACTTAGGTTCTTTCCTCTCTTTGGTATGTTTGTAATATTCCCGGTGAAGAAACCTGATACCTCAGATTTCTTTGTTTATAAGATTTAGCTGTAATCACTCTCTGAGAAGATAGGTGTGACATTGTGATACCTCATAATGTTAGCAAAGGTACAATTTTTTCCCAGGAAACAGTTTTAAAACCTCTTGACTGTTTTCAAAATGCAAAAAGAGTAAAAGGTGAAGCTGTCAGCCTGAGGAAAGTATTCTGCTCTTGCTGCTGGAAAATCCCTCCAGAAGGGCAAGGTTTTACCTTTTCATAAGGTATCTTGGATTTGGAAGAGTGTTTTCATCTGACTTTGGGAAGTGTCATGCCTTTGAATTATACAGCATTTGTCTGAGGACCAAAGCAGGGGAAAAAAAATAGCAATATCTTGTAATGATGTTAGCTTGCTGTTTGTGAACTCTGTAATGAGCAAAACTAATTTAGGAAGGCAGAATGAGGTGTGTGTGAAGGGATGCTGCGGAGACTTAGCAAACCTGTCTGCTTGCTACCTATCTTTACATAGAGTCTTAAATGACATGAGAAATGTGAATTTGGTGGATCTTACTAATGGTGTTACTAATAATCATGATCTTACTAATAATTTTTTCTGCAAAATCATAAGTGTTACAAAATGCAATTTTAATCTTTCTGGTTCCAGGGATAATGCAGTTAGGTGATACAAGAGTCTGTCTTGTAGTTTTCTTTATTCCCTCTGGTTTATGCATTTGCTATGAATCTTGCATTTCTGCAAAAATTATACTTGGGTGCATGTTTTCATACAAGAGTGTCATATATTAGCTAGAAAAAATATTTGTATTTTATTACAGCCTGGTACAAACCTTAAGTTATGTATTATGGAATAAGCAGCAATTAGATATTAATTATGTCATTGACCTTACCAATGACTAGTCATGCTCATTCTTGAAATTAAAAATGAGTAAATCTGCTTTTTTAAAGATTTTCTGTGTTGGGATGCATTAATGGGGACAATAAGTGACTATGGTTTTCTCTCATGATTTTTTTCAGTTACGTGAAGAGTTTGACCGAGGCGTAGATGTTGTATTAGATGAAGAGCACAGCATTCATGATGTTGCTGCCTTGTTAAAGGAATTTCTGCGTGACATGCCTGACCCACTTCTCACCAGAGAGCTTTATACACCTTTCATCAACACCCTCTGTGAGCTCTACAGCATCTTGAGTTATCAATTTTCAAAGGCTAATTTGTTTGAATTCTTTGATCTCCACTGATAGCCTTCTTTTATTCTATTCCTTTAATACTCTGGCCTTGATTTTCTCCAAATATTTGTTTAATACACTATAAAGTATATAGCATATTTAATAACAATAGTATATATAATAGAATACAATATAGTGTATATGAATATAAATAATATAGTATATTCTTTAGTATAAATTTACTAAGGTCTTGGTTTTACTTCTTGGTTTTATACTGTAGAAGTATAATCCAGAAAACTAGAACAAGGGTTTCACTAACTACATATTTTTGCATTTGTAAGGATGGAATTCATGTTGTCTGTTAAAACCTGGCCCTGTCTTTGATCCAGCAGTGCCAGGTCACAGACTCCCATTTGAATCCTTGTGTCTTAAAATTTTTAGATCTGTCTGCTGACCAAAGTTCCAGCTTGGCTTGAAAAATTCAAGTTTCTTCATATTGTTTCTTTCATTCATTCTTCTTTGATGGTCCTCAAAGCCATCATATCAAGTACTCCCAAGTGTGTTGCCTAAGACCAAGTGCAGACTCTCAGGGATTTAGGAAAAATGAAAGTTGGACATTTCAAGATTAAGCAGCTACCTGGTATAGATTCTTCAGATGCTTTCTAGCCCTCATGTCTGAGATCCTGCCTCTGTCCCACCTTTGTCACTGGCTGCCATTTAGATGGTAGATGGTAGTTGTAGCAGAGTGTCCTTTATTTCTCTGGTTGCTTTTCCAATCTCTTGCTACCTCTGCAACATGAAAAACTGGAAGAAAACTGATTTCAAATGTCTGAAGCATAAACCTGACTGGAATGCTTGACAGCTACTGTACATACCAGTAGCAATACCTAAATGAATGGAGTAAGTGAAAAAGTAGGCAGAATGTTTGAGTCCAGTAACACTGATGGAGTGTAAAACATGGGTTTTGCTCTCTTTTAGGATAAGAAAAATCCTATTGAAAAATCCTATCTTGTGAGCAAAATGTTGCCCAACTAAGGCAAAAATCCCATAGCAATAGTTCTTATAGTTTTGATGTTTCCTTAGAGTTTTCTCTTTTTCTTCTGATGTTGTAAGGAAAGTGATTCTTAAACAAAGCTATTCCTCTACCTCCCTTTGGGTTGGGATCAGTATATTTGTTCTGCTTTTAGGTTAGCTGGAGTGATTTCTTAGAATATATTTTTTCCCCTCTTAGTATTAGAGCCAGATGAGCAGCTCAGCACCTTACAGCTTCTCATTTATCTTCTACCTCCTTGTAACTGCGATACCCTTCACCGCCTGCTGCAGTTCCTCGCCACAGTAGCTGGCCATGCCGAAGACACCAGAGACAAGGATGGCCAAGAGGTAAGTCCTGGTCACTTGTGTCCTTTGACTTAATTCATGGTCTGAAAAGAGATCTTTAAAGCCTTGAAACATACACATAATGGTGGCATATCCCTGAAAGATGGGAGAGACTTAATCTGTTTGCCTGCACTTCTGCCATTTGTTTACTATGTTCTTAGGGCTGTGAAGGTTTAATTTTTTTGTATGACTTAATCAGTAAAGCATCTACCACTTCCTTTGGGAGATTCAGTGTACCAGCCTCACTGTCAAGAACATCTAATATCATCCATCCTTCCCCTGCTGCCTTGTTTTATCCCATAATATTCTGTGGGAATATTATGGGATAAAACAAGGCAGCAGGGGAAGGATGGATGATATTAGGATAAAAGTCAGGCATGCAAGGATATGCTTCTTCATTTTCTTTTCATTCTCTGTTGTTGCTTTTTTATATGACTTTTGGACAGAGCAGTTCGCTTCTTGGTTCTCTTAGCTTCCTTGTGTGCCCTGGGTAGTGAAAAATAAACAGAGGACAGGAACTCCATCTGTACCTTTGCAAGTGACAGACCTCATCACTAGCTGGAGTCAGGGTTCATCTTTGCCCATTTTCTTTCTGACTTCCTTAACTGTTGCAGCCTGGACCAAATTCAGTGGAGAGTTTGATGTGCACTCACCCCACAGAGACAAGAATGCCCACAGCCACGGGGCTGAGCTCTAGCCCTGAGCGTTTTCATGTCTGCACCCTGTGCCTGTTCATGCTGGAGAAGACCTGAAAATCCAGGCTTCCTGTTTCCTGCCAAGGAAGTGCTGGCACTAGTAGGCTGCTGTGTAAAAGGAGGCAACTCTGTTAACTGAATAAAATGGATATAATTGTCAGTGCTTGACAAAAATATACTGGTTTATCTGTGGAAGGACTTCTCAGTCCTCAGAATTGTAGCAGACACTACTTCTGAGACTCTTAGGAAACTCTTGGAGAATTTTGTCTTCCAGATGGAAAATCCTGCTGATTTTGTCAAATTTAACTGCCTTTTGCAGTTGTCTGATTTTAACAATTAGCACTTTGGGACTTATTTTTGCCAAATTTCTGCCTCAAATCCTAGCTTGCAGTTATTCCATCTTTACAAGTCCTAACTTACAGGGTTGTATGTCACTTCAAGGCCTATTTCATTTTTAAATTCAGTTTAAATGCTATTATTTTTGTTCTCAGCAAGGAGTTGATAAAAAACTATAACTCTGTGATGGGAAGCATTTAGAAAGATAGCCTGTAATAGTTTACTGTGCTTAAAACCATGTATAAGCCAGCTAAGGTCATGGTCCCCCTGGTCCTGCAAAGAGTTCTCTGTTGGTTCAGGAATGTACCCAAGAGGATCTTATTGCAGGGCTAGGGGATGCTGCTTAGCAGAGTTCATTTGGCTCAACCACGGTACCTCAGCTTTGCCACAGGTATTTTGGTAAGGTGGATTTATGTAAGTTATCTTGACAGTATTGTAAGCATCAGGAATATTATGTGCAACTGGATACCTTTTATAGATCATACAGTATCCTGCTCACAATTATTTAAGCTATTTATGAAGAATTAAGTGAATAAAGGCATTCAGGGCAAGATAAAGTATTTTATCAGACTGTTTGCTATCACTGGAAGGAAGACAGCCAAGCTTTGGCACACAGGCCCTCTTCTTGATTTCTTTCAACAACCCTTCTCTCACAAAGATGAAGATGGATGACTAACTTTATAAAAATTACTCATTCAGTTAATCACAGTGGAAATGTTTACAACATTTTTTAAGGATGCCCTGAGGCTGCCCTTAAGAAAAGGCTCACTGTACAAACAGCCTGCACATGCAGATCTGGGCACAGCCAGAGGCTGCCCTGGCACACTTGAGGCACCCTGTGCTTGTGCATCTGTGGTGGCTCAAAACTCAAAAGTTTAAAAAGCAGGTCACCTGAGAAACAGCTGGGTGCTTGGTGCTGTGCAAATAAGGGTGTGCTGTTCTCACAGTGCTGCTGGGATGAGTCTCTAAACCAAGAGCCAGCATGTTTGCTGTGACTGCCCATGCACCTACGTAGTACAGATGTCTTTCCAACATTACACACTGCTCCTACCAATAAAAAGCTTTTCACTGTCATTTCTGTGCTGTCTAGTTGAGTTCTTTAAAAATAAACCAGGTGTAGTCAGTGCAGTTTTAAGTTTGTCTAGACTATTTGATGAATGATCAGCTACAAAAAAAAATTGAAAAATATTGCTTTGAAATCATCTGTCTTGTACAACTCACTTCTTGAAATTCTGTTTTTACTACCTCTTTTGGATGTCTCTTTATATCCTTTTTAAAAACTATTAGTTCAAATGACCTCTACTTTTAATTGAAGAATAGAAAGGGAAATTAGTAGTCTAATCACAACTATGACAATGAAAGTTTTGAGGTAATAATGTATATGACATATTTTTCAGGTAATTCCTGTCTAGTCTAGTATGTATTCCTAGCCTTTTGTTTCCTCAAAATTCAGGTTACTGTTGCTTTATTGAGCACAGGTTTATAAAAGTAGGAAAAAAGATTAAAAAAAAGATAAAAACCCCAACAAACTAAGTAAACATTTGGCATGTTCTAGAATTACAGGAAACTACTCCTAAAAATGAGCCTTCCCCTTAATAATCTCAACCGTTTAAACGTGGAAAAGTATCACTGTATATGTTTCAAATCATGAATGCTACTTGAGAAAGCCAGGAGCTTTCAGCATTTGGTCCTAAGAGACAGTAATGTGCTGAGATGCTGAGGTAGCAGGGAGGTTGCTCTGAGTTCAGAAGTATGCCACTGTTGAGCTCCCAGGGAATTGAGGACAGAAAACACTTCTACCTTCTACTCCTCTAATCCACTTGAAAATATATCCAGAAAATCTACAGTGCTCATTGCAGAGATGTTCAAAACAAGG
The DNA here is from genome assembly GCA_034509185.1 of Euphonia xanthogaster. Taxonomy (NCBI): domain Eukaryota; kingdom Metazoa; phylum Chordata; class Aves; order Passeriformes; family Fringillidae; genus Euphonia; species Euphonia xanthogaster. The sequence continues at coordinate 95,945,515 of JAYDZK010000001.1, read as the reverse complement.
TGTTTCTAAAAGTTGTTCATTTTTTTAATGACAAACAGATTTTGGTTTTGATGAATGAAGCATCTACCAAATTGGGGGGGGCAGGGAGTGTATGTTTGTGTGTGGGTGTTAGGGGTGTGAGTGTGCATAGATGAGCCTATATCCATATCTGTATATATCAAGCCCTGTGAGACCCCACCTCATTTTTATTCTCTTTTCTAGATTACTGGGAACAAAATGACATCGCTTAACCTGGCCACCATCTTTGGCCCTAACTTGTTGCACAAGCAGAAATCTACAGACAAAGAATTCTCAGTTCAGAGCTCAGCTCGAGCTGAAGAGAGTACTGCTATCATAGCTGTTGTGCAAAAGATGATTGAAAACTATGAAACCCTGTTCATGGTGGGTGGATATTTTTTCATATTTCTCTTATACATTTGCAGGATAAATGAGAAAATAGCTGATTGATACTAAAGTATATGGGGATGAAATAAACTGTAGAAGCTGCATTAAATTAGGATCAACAATTATTGGTAACAAAGAGTAGTCTACTAGCAAGGAGAATGATTTGCAGTAAGTAAAAATATTAAAAATGTGTTCTTATGTCTTGCTTAGAATGGTTTCTTTGTAGCTAAAGGTATATTCTTTAGAAGATTGTCTGTGAAAATGATGGAGTTGGCCATTCAGTTGTATACTGAGCAATGCATAGACAAGACTGAAAATGATCTTTCACATCTCAGTTTTGGAAGTCGGGAAGACAGTTTTTCTGCAGGGATTAAGAGATCCTTGATTAATTTAAGGAGTTACCTTCCCTGCCCAAGAGTTTTTTTATTGGTTGGATGGAGAGGAAGGACAAAGCTTTCTTGTTTATTAGTTGGGTAAAAGGAATAAAACATAAATCTGTGTAGTTCCTGAGTTCCCTTCAGTTCTTTTGCTGAAGCAAACAAGTTCTTCCTAAGGAGAACTTGATGGCCTTGGGATTGGACATGTTTACTTAAGATGAAGCTTAGTTTGGCCACATTTCTCATGCCTTGCAGTTACCTGAGCAGTTCATTCTGTGGCTTTATCTTATGCTCTTTTTGTGTACAAAATTGCAGGTCAGCTCAGCATGACTTGTGTCTGAGGGAGCCCTGCTCTGGGGATAGCAGAGGCCAGTCAGACCTAGTGGTGGTCTTCTTTATTCCTATTCATTAGAGTAAAAACACACGTTGTAAAAAAAAACAGAAATCTTGAAAAAGTGGAAAAAACTTTGGTTGTTGTGTCCTGAGACTAAGCAGCTCTTTATTTACACTGAGGAGATAAGTTCCCAAAGCACAAAGAGCACTCTGGTAACCTTCAGTGCTTCAGCAAAGCTGAGTGCTGGAGACCTCGCTGCAAGAAGATGAACACCCCTGAACTGTGGCCTGATGGCCACATAGTGCTGTAAATGGAAGATGTCTATCAGTTTTGAACAAGGGAGTAGAGCATGAGAAAGCAATCATGAGCCCTGCCTCAGATGTCTTAGCCTCAGATGAACTTCTTTGTGGTTTTCCTGCCATTTATTTTTATTCTTGTACCAGTGAGACACTTGCAATAGTTTTCTTTTTTGTTTTCCTTTTTTTTTTAATGCTTTTTACAGTTGGGGAAAATGCTAGGTGCTATTTTTCCTTCCACATCGGTAAAAGGTAGTGACAGAACTGCACTCCTGTGTGAAGGTCTGCTGGCCCAGAGTGTGAATGGCACTATCAAGTTTAAGATGATACTTGAATAAGAATACTTAATATAGTTGAAGTGTTCTTATTGTTGTTCCTCTATAAGAACTTCTAACAGCACAGACACAGTTCAGTACATAATGCACGCATTGTGACTTTCAATGTGGAAAGGATGGGGCTAAGGTTGGACTAACCTGCATCTGGGCTCTAATTCTGATGGATTTATTCCTTCTTCTCTTCAGTGCTTCAACTTTCTTCTGGAGGTTAAATGAAGTGTGGGAAAAAGAATTTCTTTTGTTTTCCAGAGTTGCTTTTACTGTTTATACTCAACATTTATGCTGCACAGAAAAAAGAACATCTGGAATTAAGCATTCAGCTACAACTATAACATGGTGTATTAATGCTCAGATGCTTTTGTGGGGTTTTTTTGTTTTTTTTTTTTTCTTTCTGTTACTTTTATGTATGGGGAGGTTATGAAACTGTGATTGGTTTCAGCATTGAAACTGGAACAACATTTGGAACCAAACCCTAGGAAACCAAAATGTGGTGGGGTACCCAAACCACAATATCAGAATGATTCTGACTTATTGGTGCATCAGAGAAATTCTGAAGTTCTGTTTTTTTGGAACAACCCAGGATATTGAGCACCATTTTTACTGGGTAACTCTGGTTAACATCAGTAGCATGCAAAAGTGGATTTCCTATAGAAGATGGAATCTGGGTCATGCTTCATTGATGTCAGTGATGATAATCACTTCCATATCCAAATCTTGCCCATTTCAGTGAGTCTTGGGGATGTATTAAAGCGTTTCATGGGGATGTATAAAGGACTGTTCTTTGCCAGCCTCTGCAGCTGAATGAAAGGAGGCACAACTCAACCGCCCTTTATTTTTGACTTGGCCTTGCATGAAGGATGGAGATCAGCAGCTTGTTCATGTATTTCATCTCCTAGTGTCCAAATCCAGCCCTGCTGCAAAGAAGTGCTAAAGAGTATATGAAATATTGTATTTTCACACTTAGAGGCTACTGTGGCCTTCCCACTGTGGAGGCAGCCCCACACTGCCATGCTGTGCCACATCAGTGGCCAGGGACAGCACAAAGGAGACACTTCAAAGGTCCCTCCACCCTTCTGTATCTCAATAGCTGTGACTCTCATGTAGCACCCAACCCCAAAATCTCAGAAAATCTGGTACTCTGCTGGAGTCCTGACACCCCCAGAGCCCTCTGATATGTCCCTGTATGTCCTCCAGAGCTGTTTTTCACCAGCTCCCTTGACTTCCCTTCTGTTCCAAATTTCACGTTCTCAACCATCTACTTAGGTGCAATTACCAGTGAAACAATTAATTCAGTAATAGTAATGGTGACATCTTCCTGAGATACTGGTGTTGTAGTTCTCTATAAGTGTAAGTTTACAATTACATGCATATCAATTCTACACTTGCTAAGTTACTGAACTAAACTGAAGAAAATTGCTACTCAGGAGGAAGCCCCAGACCCAGTAGGTAGCTAGCAAGGAGACCATCAGTTCAAATCTACTTACAGATTCATTCTGGTAAAAGTCTTATGAATCAGTAGAACCATTAAGTTTGGGTTTCAGAGAAGCTTTCTGTTGGAAATTAACTTCTGGTGGAACTTTTTCAGACTTTTTGTGATGGATTTATCATTTTTTTTAATAAGGCAAGATGTATTTTTATTTTCTGACAAAATTCTCTCAGTAGTTTCTTACAAAGTTATTTGATAAAAAGCTGAGTAGTAAGTTACAGACAAAAATGTGTGGATTTTTTTGTACCATGAAACTTTATGCGGAGTTTCTTCTAGTGTACAGAAAGGCTGTCTAAATGGAGAAGCTACAGTACATCAAGTTTCTAAAAATTATATTCCTATAAAAAAAATTTGTTTAAAGACTAGTGTATCAGTGACCATCAGTAAGATATTTTTCCAGTTCAGAGACTGAAAACAATATTAAAAAAATGAGTATGTGGTTACACAAGTTTTTCATAGAGATTTTGGATCAGTTTGAATTAAATTATGCATATCTTTATTTATTTTCTAATTATTTCCTTATTTTAAGAAATATGCCTTTTATGTAACTGGACTCCTAAATACCTCCCAAAGTGGGATATTCCTCTGGGGAACGTGTTAGTAATTCTATTCCTATTTCCCAGGAAATGTCAGGGAGAACAAATGGTCCATGAAGTGTGACTTAAAGCTCAAGAGATTCAGGCTCTGACAGATTGCATCCAGAAACATATATTGCCCAGCTGATGGCCCCTTGCTGAGATTGTCTTGCACTGGCTTCCATGTATCATGAGTGAACCTGGGCTGTTCTTGGAGGGCTTCATCTGTTTCAGTGTTTTGAAGTTTGTGTTGAACGTTCCACTGTAATGCAGACAAAGCAGACAGATCCTCGCTTGAAGATTGAGAAGACTCATGTAAAGTGCAGTTGGAAACACAAAGTTTGCTTGTCCAGGCTTTGGGGTGCCATTTCTGCTACCTGCCCAGGAGATGTTGCTGTGTCCTGCAGCATCTGAATCTGTCAAGGGTTTTGAAGGTTCATACCCATAGAAAGTGCAAAGAGAAAGTTAGCACATCAGAAGGCCAAACTCCAAAAGAAGGTGACACAAATTCTGACTGAGCCTGTTGGTCAGAGTGGCTGGAGAGGCAGAAATGGAGATTGGTAAATGTGCTCAGATCTTTGAAGGGCGGTGTGAAGTGAGGACCTTAAACTGGAGCTTTTGAGATTGTGATACATAAGTAATCCCACTGTTATTTCCAGATATAATAACCAACTGGATACCTACCAGTTATTCAACAATAATCAGCATTGAACATTGTACAAAGTGATCTTCAGTCCTACTTCATCTGTTCTTACATGAAATTGCTCTTTTAAGTGAAAGCTTCTGAATATTTTATATACTTTCTGTAAAAGTACTTGTACTTGTTCATTTAGATTAAGCATAGCACCAAAATTAATGTATATTAAAGGATATTAACCTTCAACTAAAGTATTCTTTTATGTCTTCATAGGTTTCCCCTGATTTACAGAATGAAGTGCTTATTAGCTTATTAGAGACTGACCCAGACGTTGTAGACTATTTGCTGAGGAGGAAAGCTTCCCAGTCATCGTGAGTAATCTGTTTTTTCATCATCCCTTTTTCTTCTGGGAATTTCTATCTCCCACTGGAAGTGTCCAAAAGGTTCTGGTTTTCCACAGCTCTTCTGCACTGTCTACAGTGGAGTAGAAATATCCTCCCTATTACACAGACTCTGCCAAAGAAATTATGACTCTTGTACAGCATTTTCTAAAGACAAAACTTGTTTCCCTAATTCAGAGGAAAGATTGTGTTCTGCTGCAGAGAACAGAATGACATGTACATAAAAATATTCAGTGCACTATTATCTGACAGGATGTTTTTTAGTCATCTGCTGGTTTGTGTCTTGGGTTTATTGTAGTCTTCAGTAACAGGAAGCATGTATTCCAGTATCCTTGAAACACACCCTAGAGTGCCTTAACACCGTCACAGCGAGCCGCTTGACCACTCTGTCATTCTTTTCCTATCCTATACACGTAGGACATTGTGGAAAAGCCAACTGCCACAACAGCAGCCCTATGAAGACTTTGGATATTATTTAATTGTATGCTTTGTAAAGGATCTGAAGAGGAAAAAAAAAATCACACTGGTCACTATAGCAGTTGTGATACATAACATATTCTTGTGTATGGTGTATATGTACCTGCACCCTTGTGCCTTAATGCTGTGAGTTTGTACATTCAGATTAACAGTATTCCTGGCTTTCTTATGGGACCACACACTCATTGTCTTTATTCTAGTTAATCCCAGTATGGCAGACCCAAAAACCACAAAATTTGACAGACTTGCTGTAAGTAGTTTTTAAGAGGGTTTCTAGACTCTAAACTCTCTGGGACATATTGGACTTTGTCTTCCTTTCTTTGTGGAAAATGCCTAGTGCATCCAGAATATAATTAAAATTGAATTTGTGTAGTCAGCTATGATTTTTTTTTTCTCTCCCTCTTAACATTTTATATTTGGAGGTAATGTAATAGTATGCCTGTCTTTAAAGGGAAAGGTATACAAGAAACAATGTAACTAACACCTTCAGGAAATAGCTTTCTTTAACTATAAAATTTGGAAACAAAAATATGTGCAGTGTATATTGAGTTGTAAAGGATTTTATTAGTTTGCTAACTTAACCACATGAAGTAGAAAATTATCACAGATCATCTGATTTGGGGTAATTTTCTCTGTGTGAAGAAATTTTAGCTAGTTTGTCTGATTGACAAGTAACCATGTGTATATTTAGATCACAGTAAGTGCAGGATAGTTAGAGGTACATAAGCTGTCTTTAAGACTTGTTTCAATTTTGTCAGAAGCCAAGACTACAATTAGGACAGACACTATGAATCATATGACATAAGGTACTGTGTCAAGACTTCTTCCTTTCAGCCCTTAGTTTGGAATGATCATATAATTTCTAACTCAAGCTGATAAAACCTTCATGCAGGATTTCACTGTCTGTATAACAAAAAGACATAAAATTGTATCTCACACGTGACTACACATACCAATTGTGCATAAGTTAGTCACAAGTCATTGTGGATGCAACAGGTAATTGTTAGATCCTGATTCCTTAATTGACTTTTCCTCGAACTTCCTTACTCTTAGCCAGCATGCACACCTACAGGAGGAAATGCAGCTTTTGTGAAAAGCTGGTCACAACTGACAAAAGGCATTTTGTAAGGAAATGTTCTGAAGCCAAACAGGAGCATATATAGCTACAGTAGTACTAATTTATTGTGTTGTCAGTAATGGGCAGATGAAATATCACTGAGATAGGAAAAAATTACTGTCATTTTTTTTCTACTTTGCTGTCATGTAAGTGATTTACTTTTAGTGTTAATGAGATATATTTTCACTGTGGTTGCAACTTCTTGGTTAAGATATTCCAGGCAATTAGAGAGAATGTTGCTTAGTGTTATTGCTAGGAGTGTGATGCTCTTAAGAGATTAATGTATTTCACAACATAATCTCAATTTTGAGGCTACAAATGTGTTGCTTATTTTTCCTATAAGAAATGTGAGACAGCAGACAACAAGGAGATGTTTGTCTTGATTTCATAAAAATGAACCTCCAGAATATATCTTTCTTATTGGAAATTGCCTGGTCACATACTCAAAATACAAATGTGGATCTGTGGACAAAAAATTTTGTATGTTCTTGAGACAGTCTTCATCAGAAGAGCTAGTTGACTGCATAGAGTATAGAATCAACTTTGAGACTTTAATGTCACATTTACTGCTTTGGATGTTCTGTTCTGCAATTGCCCTCACATTTCTGCTCTTGCTGTCATTCTAAATCCTTTCCTGGCTCTGATCTAACACAGAAAACACAATCTCTTTTCCTCCCCAGAGGAGGAAAAATCAGATGTTCCTCATCTTTTAGTTCCCTTAAGAGCTAAGCATTGTGAACAGTGTGTCAGGGAATTTATGGAAGTTGTTCATGATAAAGTGCTAATTACAAATGGCAGCAATTGTGAAGTGTGCTTTTGTGGGTGACTTCCCAATTTTTTGTATGTTGGCTTGATGACAATGGAATTTGGGTTTACAGCTGTAAGATGAAGCATCTTTAAACTAACAAAAATAAAATATATTTCTTATGGTTATTTAATGCTTATCATGGTTAGTAGTCCTTTCAGAGTAAATAATTTTCAAAGTTACAGCATTTTTGTATGCTTTTGGATTATGATAATGAGTTTTAATCATCCTGATCTGTGACACAAAGATGAAGCCGTACAACAGGTCATACAGTATATGTAAATGAAGTTTTTAAAGCTGCAGAGGCTCCTTGAAACATTGAGCCCTCTACCCTGTTACAGCAGCAACCTCATCACAATCCCACAGAAATCTGCCTTGTTGGTAGCACCTGTGTTACTCAAATATGTGTGGAAATTAGTACTGTGTGCTGCCAAGACATCTCACTCCATATGATTTGCCTCTTGAAGGCGTAATTGTTTTCCCACTCAGAAGCTTTAAGTTATAGCAGAAAAGGGTTTCTGCCAGAAACAGAAAGGGATTTCCTGTTTTGATGACCTTGATGCTAGTAGAAAAGTAGGAATATCCTCAGTAGAAGCAATTATTGTGATTAACACATTTCCAGTTCACCCATGCAACTGGACTCTGGTGGACAACATCAGTTCATAGAAAGATGCCTGTTGTTTTGGAATCTAAAATTGTATTTTTTAATTCATGTGGCATAAGTTTCTTCTGCTGCTTTCAAATCTTTCCATTGGTACTTTGCCACTTTTAAAATCTTTTCCTTAACATACTTCATAGTCCCTGAAAAATACTTTACCTGCCTTCCCATTCCTCACATTGATTGCACATAATCATCTATTATTCTTTGTGGGGACAATAATCTGCCCTTCCTCATATATTGCATATAGAGGAGTGAGTATCTTACACAGTATTTATGTTTGCCTTCCAATTTAGTTTCTCCCCAGTCAGTGGGTAGAGAATCTCACTGTCCAAGGGAAGAAGAATTTTGAATTGTAGTAAACATCCGTTTGCTAATGAACTCAAACAGTAAAGCAAACAGATGCAAAACTTTCATTTTAAGGGATTTATGAGAATTCTTTATTTGCAAAGAAGCAAACCCAAGTCTTCTTGCAAGTTGTTTTATTTTGTTTGTGAAGTAAAGCTGCAAATGTATGAGTTCAATTTCCTGCTTTTAAGTATTTAATCCTTTTGATGGTCTCTTTTAGTAAGATTGACAGAGTCCACAGCAGTTCCTTTGATTTTTAAAGCTATTTTATCTGAACAAATTTGAAAGTGCTGCTATATATGTATATAAAAAATAGTATGGACTTACCAGCCAAAACTGTAAATCAGTTTAGAAACTTGAATGTTTGAATCTTTCCAAAAACTTGAAAGTTTCCATTCAGGTAAATTTTTAGCAGGAGCTCTGTCTTGAGAAGAGGTAGACTATAACAGACCACTCAAGGTAAGACATGAAATCAGTGTTTCACAAAGCTCAAGTTTATGTTCCCACATTGTTTCATTTCCATTTCCCTTATTCCTTGTGTTACCTTGCCATGGCTAAGTGCTGGTTTACCTCTGTCTTTGCCCTGTGCAGCAGAGCTTTGATGGTTTTGATGCTGCAAGGACTTACATGCAATAAGCCTTACCGTTTGGATGACATTCAATCTAGAAGGCTGGAAAAAAGGACATTTGGTCATAAGAAACCTGCAGATACCAACATTTCTCCCCTTTTTTAAGAGGCCCTTCTAATTCTTCTGAAAATTCCGAAACATTACTTAAACCTCATATCACTGCACAAGGGTTTTTAGGACTTAGGAGGACAGAAAGGAAGAAGCAAGTCCAAAAAATGAGAAAAAAAGGTTTGTGATAGAATCATACATATTTACAAAACCATAGTTCCTCAGCATGTTTCTGTTTATAGATTAATATACATTGGATAATTGTTCAGATAAGAAATTTAGTTGAGAAGTTATGTAATTGAGGCTTTTTTTTAATGGTTCCCCAGCATTACCATGCTTCTCTGGGAAGCTTGTGACAGAGCAACTTTGCCAAATGGCAGCTCTGTTTTTTGAGCTTCCCTGAGTTTAACTCCAGCGATGGTTTTGTCACCAAGAGTTACTGAGGAGTAGCATTATTTAATTAATTCCCAACATATTATGGTTGCTTTCATACTGGAAAAAAAATAGGAATTTTGAATAGCATAATAATCATGCTGCTGATTATATATATTTTATTTTTTGGGACATGCAATATGTAAATCAGCCAGGGAAAAAACAGCAGGTTGAATGTGGTGTTAAGTTTTGTCATTATTTTTGTGTTAGTATTTATTGTGCTGTGGTTGGCTTTGTGTTTTCTTTATTTTCTTTCTTCAGTTTTATTTTATTTGTCTGGAAAGACAGTTGTTGTTCCATAGTGAGAAATGAGTTTTGGCTGCTTACTACGTTCAAGCTGTCTTTGGATTTGACTATGAAAAGGGGTGACCATTTTCAGACATTTACAGGAATGAGCCTCTGTTGTATCACATTAAATTAGAACAGGTATTAATGAGAGGTCACTTAAAGTGTTTGACTCAAGCAAAAAATAAGCATCTACAAAACAGAGGTGCAGAGAAATGAAAAATGAGTAATAGAAATATGAGTTAGCAAGGAACATCAGGGAAAAAATGTTATGTTTATTTAGAGAGTAGTTCTACATGTTCTTTGTGGATATTCAGTGACTCACAGCCTGCCTCCTACCTGCATGGCAAACTCTGACAGTTCAAGAAATCTCCATCAATGTTCCCAGCACATTTCAAAAGCTACTTGTCTCTCTGGCCTTTGGCTGTACTTCGGTGGGAGTTGTGTTTGCCTTTTCTTGGCAGAATTAAAGGCAGTTCATGTTGTTGGGGGTGTGAAGGTGAAAAGGTAAAAGAAGTTGCAGGAGGTATCAGTGGAACCAGTTGTTTGATGCCCCAGTCATAAGTACAGTAAATGCGTCTGTTTGTCCCCTGTAGAATATTTACCTGCTTATGTCTCTAGAAGAGGTTATCATTCTCATAGTTTGACAGGCAAGCTGAGTGCTTGATTTCTCTATGTAAAACTTCAGAATACAAGAATTTGTTTTAGCATACTGCTTAGCATCAAACTAATCTTCCCTATCATGCCTTCAGTTTTATTGTTGCCACAAGCTACATTGTCAAGGTAACATAAGGAATTTATTAACTGCTTAGTTTCCTCTGGTTTACCATACAGTTGTGTGGGTTTTTGTTGTTTTCTTTCTTGACAGCAACATCTTTTGATTTTTAGTGGCCTCTGCTGGCCACTTCATGGCAAAAGTGTTACTCATGGAAAATCCACCTCAGTAACTGTTTCTGAAGTGTTTTCATTTCAGCAGATCGGAAGAGCGTCG
>JAYDZK010000001.1:95882593-95934801 GCA_034509185.1 Euphonia xanthogaster | reverse complement strand
CAGCTGTGACCATTCTCATGTGTTTGATTTTATCTGTATGATCATTGAATCATAGGATGGTTGGGTTGGAAGGGACCTTAAAGGCAACCTAGTTCCACCCCCCCTGCCGTGGGCAGGAACACCTTTCACTAGACCAGATTGTTCAGAGCCCCATCCATCCTGGCCTTGATGCCTGCACCTGTAACTGTGAACATGAAGCATTCTTTTATTAACAGTAGTTTGTTCATCAAAATTTCTCAGGAGCCCTGAGATGCTGCGGTCCGAAGGTTCCTACTCCACAGGAGAAAGACATTCTTCCACAGACTCCAACAAAGCTTCCAGTGGTGATGTCTCCCCTTATGACAACAACTCCCCGGTGCTGTCTGAGCGCTCGCTGGTGGCAATGCCGGAAGAAGTTGCCCACAGCCCAGATAAGCTGTACAAGGTACCTGAGCAGTACACGCTGGTTGGACACTTGCAAACAAAGCCAAAGGAGAATTCTTCTGTATCACAGGCTGAAAAAGGTATGGTGCATCCTGCTTGTGCTCCTCCTTCTCCTAGGTGACTGATGGATGGAGACTCCTGAAATAATTGAAAAAGGCCAGATTTGTATTATCAGCTACCAGGATTTGAGGAGCAATAGTGTAAATAACCTTATAAAAAAGATGACAGATCAGTATCCTTTCTTCTTTTTTGTGTTGAGCCCAAAGGGTCTGTGCTGAGTCCTTCTCATTCGCTCAGCCAGCTGTCAGGGATGCTCATGGTATGGCACTTCTCAAAACTCGGAGATATTATTTAGGAAAATAGATCAATGCATGTTCAGTTTTTCAGCCTGTCTGTGACAGCCTGGCAAAGTCTAGTCCTGATCCATGGGACCGTAACACCTGCAAGGTTATGGTTCAGGCTTTGGAAAAAGCTGAGATTTTAAGATTCCAGGCACAAACTTTCTCCAGTTCTAAAGAATACCCTCAACATCCTCTCACTGAAAAACGTAGCTGAGCCACACAGCTTTACATCTGCTACCAATTACACACTGAGCAATACTAGTGCAGGGATCCATTATTCCCATAGCTACCTGTGGAGTGCATACCTGAGTGATTTCTTTGGTAAAGAACTGTGATTTAAACTAATAGCTCACCAGCACTTCAAGATGCTTTTCCTATAAAAATATATACATTTAAAAAAAGTCATCCATGAAATTTATACTTAGTGAGCCAAACGTTAGGAACTTTCAATGCTTAGGGATGCACATAACTGTTTGGTGGTATTTTTAAGACCTCCTAATTTCAGATGTACTGCCTAGGCACTTAATTCCCTTTGGACTTAATGGGATTTAGACTAATATCTCAATTATACGCTTTATAAATGCCAGTTGGAATTTATCTCCTGTATTCAACATCTAAATCTCTGAACAGGTTTAAGAATTTTGTCAGATTTCTGTTAAGTTATGAACAGGAAATTACATTAAGTTTTATTGTATTAACCATCTTTTGGATTTTAATATGCATCAGAATGATACTGGACCAGGACAAATCAGGAAGTTCCTCTACTGACTAGTGAAATCAGAAAAAGGCATTAAACTGTTTATAACCCAACATTTTATTAAATCTTTGTTCTGTGGCTGCATTTCTGGCTAAGAGTGGCAGCTTCCTTGGGCTGATAGAGCATGCCTGAGGGAACTTTGACAGAAACTACCTTTTGTGGACCAAATCCCCCTGTTCTTGTGCAATTTCTCTGTCTGCAGTAAGGCAGAGGACTTAAGGACTCAGCAAACTCGGGCACCCTGCCCATACAGAGCTCCACTGAATCCATTGCAGGATCTGATCCTGAAACAAGTAACTGTGAGCAAATACATAGAATCATAAAATGTCAAGGGGTTGGAATGGACCCTAAAGATCATCAGTCCCAACCCCCCCTACCATGGGCAGAGACACCTCACATTAGGTCAGATTGCTCAAGGCTTTAACCAGCCTGGCCTTGGCACAGCCAGGCTTGGGGCATCCAAAGCCTTCCTGGGCAACCTTTTCCAGTGCCTCACCACCCTCACAGTAAAAAGATTCTTCCTAGTATCTAACCTGAATTTCTCCACTTTCAATTTGCACCCATTACTCCTTGTCCTATCACCGCAGTTCCTGATGGAGAGTCCTTTATTGGCTTCCCTGTTGGCCCTGTTCAGATACTGGAAGGCTGTTACAAGGTCTCCATACAACTTTCTCTTCTCCAGGCTGATCAGGCCCAGTTTTCTCAGCCTGTGTTTGTAGACAAGGTGCTCCAGTCCTCTTACCAGCTTTTTTGCTCTCCTCTGGATGTTTTCCTGCCCTTCCATGTCCTTATGTTGGGGTCACCAGAACTGTACACAGTACTCCGGGTGGGCTCTCACATATGAGATGCTTGTGTTAGGTACACAGTGAGGGTGCCACTGGATGTTAATGACTCTGATACATTACTGTTCTACTTGTGTATTTCTAAATAATGTCTTGAAGAGGATTGATTAATCATCTTTTCCCTGCTCTTACTGCTGTTTAGATGTTTCTGAAGATCATTTTGATATTTGGGGCACTTGGCATTCAACGCTGAAAAGTGGCTGCAAAGATCCAGTAATCACAGGTCAGTAATTTCTCAATTTTAAAGCCCAAATCTAACGAAGAAAAAAACCCAATTCCTTGTTTGCAAGAAATCACAGTGAAACCAGTAGGAGAATTCACATTGTCCAGAGCTGGACTTTTGAAAGATGACTCTTAAGTAGGATACAGAGGAACACAGTGGTTATACTTCTCTGTATTCAGTGAAATACAGAAAACAAGAACATTTCAAACTATCAAATATAATTTAAAAAGTCATATTAAAATTGCTTCAAGAAATAAGTCTAAATATTTCTAGGATTCGTAGAGTCATAGAACCATAAATTGATAAGGGTTGGAAGGGACCTTGAAGATCATCTAATCCTAACCCCTTCCCTTGAGCAGGGACCCTTCCAACTAAACTGGATTGTTCAAGGACTTACCCAGCCTGACCTTGAACACTGGCTGGGGCATCCCCAGCGTCTCTGAGCAACCTGTTCCAGTGTTTAACCACCTTCACACAAAAAATTTATTTCTCATGTCTAACCTGAATTTCCCCTCTTTCAATTTGTACCCACTACTCCTTGTGCAATCACTATGGTTCTTGATGAAGAGTCCCTCTCTGCTTTCCCTGTCAGCCCCCTTCAGATGCGGAAAGGTGCTATGAGGTTTCTGGGCAATCTTCTCTTCTACCACCTGATACCAGGGAAAAGCAGTAGCTTGTTAAATGCCCCAGGAATGGCTCTGCCGGCTCATGTTGTGTTCCTGACTCCACCCCCAGGTTCTTACGGGAACATTTATGAGAGCAGCTCGCTGCGGCCCGGACAGTGCTCCCTCTCCCAGGGGAACCTCGCCACGTGTTCCCCTCGCTGGCAGGGCAGCTCCTCGGAGCTGGACAGCGGCAGGCAGGTGATGCGGAGGAGCCAGACGACAGCTGCCATTGCCGAGTGCCAGCTCCAGCCCGTGGTGTCTCGGCTGTGCGGTGACCCCCAGAGGGAAGGCGGCTGCAGGAGTCCAGAGCTGTCCCACTGCAGGTCGGAGCAGCGCTGGACTGTGAGCAGTGTGGAGGACCTCAGCGAGCGCGACTGGAACGCGGGCTCTTTGCCAAGCGCAGCCAAGCCCTCCTACGGGAAAGAGCGGCCCCCGCCGCCGTACCCAGGCCCAGCGAAAACGAGCTCGAGTGGTTCTTCAACGCTGCACTCTTTGTGGAGACCTCAACGCCCAGAAAAGAGTTCGGGGCCAAGAGCAGCTGGAGGGCCACCAGGCAGAGCCCCGGAGCAGGCCACCTCCAGGCGGGAGCGGCCGGCCCCGCACGCACGAGCGGGTCACAGCTATTCCACAGCACCTCACAGCCAGAACAGTGGAAGTGTTTCAGAGGCGGACTGGAACGAGTGGCAAAGGGAGAGGTGGCAGATTTGGGAGCTGTTATCAGCTGATAACCCTGATGCCCTCCCAGAAACCCTTGTATGATCTGACTCTGTGGAACTCGTACCCGTGCCTCCGTCTCATAGGAAAACAACGGTGACATTGGAAAATGGGGGGGGCTTGTTTGTTTTATACCAACTCAATTGCAATATACTTTTTTAAAACTTTGTTCACTTTAATTTCTCAACGGCACTGTCAAGCAGTTAATTTACAAATACAGTATGTTCCTGTTTTTCAGCAAGCTTTTGAGAAAAAAAAAGGTGAAAACTTTAGTGTAATAACTATGTATTCATATGCTGTGTATAAGATAAAACTGTTGCTTTGATGTTGCTAAAATGTATTTATATATCTGCAGTTTTGATGATTGTATATTCTGTAATGGGTATTGTATGATAATCATGTTATGTTTTCATATACAGATGTCAATCAATTGTGACTGCTTTTTTAAAAAAATCACTGCACTTATATTGCCATGATATGCATTGGAATTCTATAGAAAGTGCACAAGCTGGTTTCTGTGCTTATATATATTAAAGAAAAAAGCTGTTAAAGGATAAAGTTGTACTTCTTTTCACTGCCTTTTGAAAAACACTAAAATAAAGTGGAACATGAAAAGCCATATATTTTATAAGGATAGTAGTGAGCTTAGAGGGGGAAATACAAAATATTTTTTTTCTTATACATATATTTGCAAAAAACTTTAAAATTTGATACAAGATTATAAAAGTATTTTTTTAGGTGCTGATAGGAAGCAGCTCAGAGAATCTAAGAAAAACACTGTGCCTAAACCAACGAAGTATGTAGTGCAAAGTCTGCCCTCCCATTCTAAAGGAAAACCAATGTTATATATGCAGGATATAATATATATATTTATAAATGTATGATTTTATGTATTGTTTTAAAACAATAAACTGGAATCCAAATTTTAGAAAACCAAACCTAATAAATTGAGATGCATAACACTGAGAAAGAATATGGTTTTTCCTTTGAAAGAACAAAGCTCCAGCATTAAGAAAGAGAAAAATAAAAAATACAGACAGACACATGAAAGGGAGTGAAGTAGAGTTTCAGGAATGATCAGGACATTTGGAGAAGCTCACAACTGTGTTTCTATAAATACTGTGCCAAAGTCGGGGTCAGTCCCACTTCCCCAATAGCTGTATGTTGTGTTGTGTTAAATGTTGCTGTTTTGTACACGTTGTTTTTCAACTGCAGAGCCGTCTGTGGGCAGCGGGTGGCAATGTACTCCAGCGTTCCAGAGAAATTCCTTCTTAGCACTCCATAAGGGAAAGTGTATCCTAGCAAAAGAATTTTATAAAACGTATTAGTCTTAATTTTAATGAAGTTGAAGACTTATTCAGTGATGTTGTCTTTAAGTTCTATCTTGTGTTGTAATGATGGAATAAAAAGCAAAGTAAAACAATGAGCATATTTTTTGCTCCCCCTTTTTTTTTTAAGGTTTACAGGGTATTGATGTGTTTTTATTGCATTCTTGAGTGTCTATATAAAAAACATCTAAAAGGCACAGGAGCTTAAGGGCCACCTTCAAATGCAACTTAAATATACAAGATTCAAGGTTTTACTTTGGTTTGAGGCTTAAAATCCATCATATAAAGAGTCCTTCCCTTCAGATCTCCATTACTCATCGTATCTCCATTTTCCCAGTAAAGTTATAAGATAAAAGCACATAAGCCAAGCAGACAGGGGCAGGATTTGGCCTTTTGACTGTTGTAGCTCTTTTTATGCAGAATAAATAAAATTCTCTTCTGGTAGTTGCAAGGCTTTTCCAAATATTTTCGTGGTATGAGATTTGATAGGAAAAGGTTCATGTGTGTCGCTTTGTTGCAGCAGCTCTGTGTCAATTTATTCCAAAAAAAAAAAAAAAAAAAAAAGGCAGTCCACCCTAAATTGAAGTGATTGTGGAATATAAAGACAGACAAAAATGAGCTCTTACAATCTTCACTCTTTGATCTTGCCTCAATATTATTCCAGGCTTGAAACAGATTTGCTACAGGGAATTAGCTCCCAAGTAGTCCTCAAAACCAGTCATAGTGTAAATCTTGCTGCAGAAGATACTATGTTCACTAGATGTCCATCTCTTCATTTCAAACCCTTCTAAAAACAGGAGCACCTGCACCCTTTTTAGTGAAAGATGTCTGAGGATTACTCAGACATGAAGCCTCATGAAGAGATTGCTTTTTTCCACTCCCTCTCATTGTATGTACTTATATATATCTGAGTATTACCATCTACATAGAGTTTATGTAACAAAAGATGAAAACAAAAGGCAAGATAAAAGACAAGACCACTGCTGGAGGAGAGCCTTGTGTGCACACTTTTCAATAGATTGTCACATGAAAGAGATACAAAATAAATGCCAATAAATTAAAGTAACATTTGGCAAGACTACATCATTTCTGTCATTTTTTTTTAAACAGGGCAGAGCAGAATTATCACAAGCCAGGTTAAGAATGTAATTTTTAGTTGTAAGTCTTTCCAGGCTGAAATCAGTGACATAATTTTTATGCCTTTTTTTTTTAATATATATTTTGTAAGAAAGGTAGCCACAAAATCTTGTTTCTAGTTTTATTTTGGGTGGTAGATCTGTGTGGGATATCCCATTTTAGATCTCTGAATGATCCTATGCTCTTGAATATACATGCTCTTGAATAGCCCTAAAACTCATTTTACAGGGAAAGTTTCCAGTGTGATGGTATCAAATAAAGTTTTTTTTCTGACTCTTTCCCTTGGGAGGAGGAGGATTCCTGTTTTAGCAAAGGGGTCATGGTCTCTATCACACTCTTCATTAAAGCACAGTCTTTATGAAGAGTGTGGTAGAGAAGGCCCCCTCTGGGGGTCTTGAGGCCTCTAGGCAAACTCAATTTCCCTCCTATCACTTCTTATCACACCACAATCCTAGGTGGGCTGGTTCCCATCTAGTATTGTAAATAAACCACTTTCCCCTCCTGGGCTGAATTCCCTCTCTCAGGAGGTGTCTCCCAGCTGGGAGGAGGGGTGTGCTGCACTCACAGGTGAGCTCAGGAGAGATGGGATGTGGGTGCTCCAAGGACAGGGTCCTGAGAGTTGCCCACGGGGCAGGGGTTGCACTTCTGCTGCAGAAACAAAAATTGCAAGGATTCAGTACAGCTCTAGGTACAGGCCAGATGTGAGGAACCTGTCAGCCAGGGGAGAAAGAAAATACAGACTTTAAAGCACTACTTTAAAGATTACTGTCGCTGCCATCTTTTAAAACAAGATGTGGTTGCACTGTTGTGCATTCTAAGACCATGCTCCTCAGCTGAGGGGTCAGTTGCACCTTGTCCCTCTTCCCCACCTTACTATCCCATCCCTTAAACCAGCTCATGGAGTGGTGGGAGGAGTTCCAGGGCTTGTTGATCTGGCTGAATCTTGTCCTGAGTAAGGAGCACATAACATTAGTGGCTCTCAGAAGTGGTGGGCACCGGGAGGAGGGACAGGGTCAGAGATGTGGAGAGGAGAAGGTGGGACTGGTTCCTCTGTCAGGTGCTCCAGGGAGCCCTGTAATAGGTGCTTGAGCAACCTTGAGGCTTGCTGCTTCACCCTGCAGGCAGGAGCCCAGCCAAGCACTTGAGAGTGGCTCTGAGACACAAACCTGAGCCAATCCAGCTGCTGCCTTGGGTACATGAAATCTCAAGCACTCTCCTGTCTACATTGGGAGCCCAGGCTGCCGGCACAGATTAATGCCACTCAAAATTTCTCTGCTGTTGAAATGGTGAGGTTCAGTGGACTGGAATTTGTGGTTGTATGGTGTGGGGAGGGAGGTGTTACCTGGGTTTTCACTGGTTTTGTTGTTTCACGGGCATTAGAGGTCAGAAATCTCAATTCCAGCCTTCCTGGAGCACCAGCTTGCCAGGCATTGCAGGGATCAGGGTCTTCTTTCTTCTCTGGGGAACAGGATGTCTGAGCTTCATCTTGCTCCTCATCTCTGTCTCCCCCTCCCTTGTTTTTCACATTAATTTAAAAAAAAATAGTAGCTCCATTGTGTAACACTTAACCTCACAGAGCTGCAAAGCAGTGGAAATGGTTCTCAGTTGCATTAAAGAGTGTTTTTACATCAGTAAGTCCTTTTACATCCCTGGGAACTGTAGAGCACTGCTGTGCTTTACAATTGCTATAGGGGAAAGTGTCTGCAGCCATACAGTGCTGCCGAGAGCGCACAGCTATTCCAGGCATGTAGACACTCAGGCTGCTGGGTCATAAAATGCACCATCTCTGAGAATAGGGTTGATTTAGTTTGTTTTTTTTTTTATCTGTGACTGGTTGGTTGGTTGGTTAGTTTGTTTTCAAGTTGGATTTCTTTATTCACTGGAAACTCTGTTCCCAGATGAAGTGAGAGTTTTTATGACCAGACTGTGATTTGATTAATATGTTAGGTGACTTCAAAAAAGAATATATGATTTCTAGAAGCAACCTAATTTGGGCATTATAATGTATAGAGGAAGGTGGTTTGTTTTGATTCCCAAGTGGCACTGGCAAATGGAGAGCGGCAGATAAAATCTTCCTTTTGAAAGATGGGTATTAATTCTCTTTCTTCTGCTTCTGAGAAAGTAAATGTTTTTGCCAGCGGAGTTTTAGAGTCAGAGAGTAGAGTAGTAAGGAGAAAAGAAGATCCACTTCTCTCTTAAATTGCAGTTGAGAGGGGTGAAAGCATGTGCAGGTGAGAGCAGTACCTCCAGCTGGGTGGTTGAAACACTCTCTGGGGGAGGACTTCAGCCCCAGACTCTGTGCACTCTTCTACTGATAATTCAAACTTCTAAATGAAAGAGAATAACTTTTAACAGTGGCTCTTTTGAACAAAGGGGACATGAATAGACACTTCAATCACCATTTCCTTTTGCTGTGTTTTCTCAATCCCATTTCCCTTTATCTACTTCCAACCATAGCTATGGGTTTAATTAAAAAAAAAATATAATGGGCCTGGGAAAAAATATTTATTTCTGCATCATCTTAATAGAAATCCAAATTCTGTCTGCTTTGAAAGAGGAGTATTGACCAAGCAAGGCATCCTTTAGAGTACAGGAACTCTTCAATCATTATGAAAAAAAAGACCACCTGACCCTGATTACTGTCTTTAACTTCACAGAGGTGAGTTAGAGACACCATTCAAAAATAAAAGAAGGAGAGGAGAGGGAAATTCAGACTGAAAAGCAGTTTATCTTGCAGAAAATAACAAATGCACAGTGTAACCTGCCAAGCAGGGTTACTGAAGTAAAAACACACCATTCACTCGAGGACAAGAATCATATGATCACTTTGGGGAGATGGAGTGTGGAATATGGAAGCAGCATCTGGCTTTTCTCCTAAAAAAAGGTTTAAAAGGGTGAAATGCTGAACAAACTCTTCCTTTCACCCACAGGTTATTTTTGTAGATCTGAACAGCAGCTAAAGGTTACCAGCTGTGCTTTTGCCCAGGGTGGTATTGACATTGTGTAGTTGTGGCCTTATTTGTGATTGCAGGGAGAACTGGAGCCCTGAAAGAGCTCAGAGTTGCAAGAAGGCTCTTCTGAAATATTCCTAAAAAAAAACCCACAAAAAGCCCTGGCTCCAGTATTATGAGCCACTTTTCAGCCTATGAAGATAGAGAGCTCTGGATTAGCAGCCTCATCCCACTGGGGCTTTCAGTGGGTGATTGTTGTTTTGAAGGAACCAATTGCTTATAACTCTGACATTGGCAAGCAAGTGGTAGGACCCAGGGAGCTGGGAGGCTCCCCTGTCAAAGGAACAACAAAGGTAATTGAAAAAATAAGGAAAGAAAGATGGAGAGAGTTTATATTGTGAAGTGAATGCTGTTTCCCCATGTCTGCCACTAGCAGACAAGTTTCTGTATCTTCAAGTTTTCCCATCCTTGAAGAGTCAAGATCTGTAGTTGGAAACACTGAGAAGTGGTGTGATGGAGAGAAGCTCCAGAGAACCCAGCAGGAGTGATGAGGCCCTGCTCTCTTGCATGTCTTGTCCTCCATGGCGCTGGAATAATTCTGTCTGATCCTGGTGCTAGTGAGAAGATGAGTGTGAGAATCTGTGTGAATGTTGAGCCTTGCTGCAATGGCATCGCTACACAATTGCAGGCACAGAGTCACACTGCCTTTTGTTCTGCTTTTCTTCTGCGTTTAGGGCTCCTTTATTCTGCCTTGAGCACTAGCCAAGACTGAAGAAGTAATCTTCAATATGTCCCTCCGGTCATCTGGTGATTTGAGCAATACTCCTGGGATATACCAGGCATATTTAAACTCTGAGTATCTATCATCTTGTTCTCCCATCCTTTCACCATCCTATTTTCTGAAAAATCTCTTCGCTAGGATTTCTTCTCCTGGGAAGCTGAGAAGCCTCACAGAAAAATGAAAACAATAATTATCTGATTGCTTCTCCTGTGTTTTGCTGCTTTAGAATGTGGTTTGGACATTGTTTCCTAACTGGTCATTGTTTCATTGGTTTCATATGAATGGTTTTAACTTAATGACCAATCACAGTCAAGCTGTGTAGGGCTCTGGAAAGAGTCACGAGTTTTCATTATTATCCTTTAGCCCTCTGTAAGTATCCTTTCTGTATTGTTTAGTATAGTTTTAGTATAGCATAATATAATATAATATAATATAATATAATATAATATAATATAATATAATATAATATAATATAATATAATATAATATAATAATAAATTAGCCTTCTAAGGACATGGAGTCAGATTCATATTTCCTCCCAATGACAGGGGACCCTGAAAATACCACACCATCCCACTGGTTAATGGGAGGGACCAAGGGAGGTCCTTCCTGTGCAGCAGCTGCACAGCTCTCATCAATGGACCACACAGAGCTCTCAGGTCCTGCCTTCCTCAAGGCTCTCCCACTGGGCTGAATTCTAGGGGGCAGGAAGGGGGTGTGTGTGTGTCTCTCCCACAGCCCATGATGGCAGAGCTTTGCCGAGAAGCTGATGCCATCCCCCAAGCACAGGGAAGCACACCTGAAGTTGCTGCTGCCCAGTACTTGGGATCCATGTGGAAGTTTCTGTGCCCTAGGACCCTTGGATAGTTGCTCAGCACTGAAGATGAAATTGCCTGAGCTGTTTTGGCCTTTGTTGCTCTGAGACTCCAAGGCCCCAAGGGTTTGACCATGTGGGTACAGCCCATGGGGTTTTAAGGCACAGGGAGCTTGGGAGAGCTTTGTGTGCCCTGTGCCAGCTCCACATTTTGTGCTGGGAGTAAATAGAAAGCCTCATACTCTGAGACAGCCCTTTGGACACCTTCAGACATCAAATGAGAATCTTCCTTAAGAGCCAGACAGGCTGAGCCAGGAGCCTTGGGAAAGCAGCCGTGTTACTGCCGCAAAATGAGCCCTTGCTAGCTGGTACCAGAAATTTCTGTTTCACCCCTCTTGCAGAATCGTGGGGAAGTACCAAGGGGAGGGGCTGAAAAGAAATTAAGGATTTCAGAGAGCCCTCTCTTTTGGTAGAGGTAATTCAGCACTCCTGCCCCTACCCACAAGGAGACAGCCAATTGTCAGTGCAGGTAAGCCCTGAGAAATGGAGGTACTCCCACACCCTCCTGGCTGGGGCAGGGCAGTGCTCAGCCCCCTGCTGCAGGAGCTATGCCTGTGGTGTGTGTCCTGTTTGTGGTTGCTGTGGGGGTCTTGGTTTTTTTTGGTGTTTCTCTACACTGCTCCTTTGTCTCTGTGATCTTCACATGCACAGGGAATGTAGGATCTGCCTTGTGTACCAAAGAGGGAGCAGAAACCTGCACTCCCCTGTGAGGAGAGCTGTTCAGAGGATTTTTGGTTTAATATTCATACTAGCTTCAGGCAATTTTCTACTCTGTGTTTTAAGGGAGTGGGCAGGGAGAACATGTAGTTGTTGTTTCCTCTGGTATCAAGGGATTAGCTTAAGGCCATGGATAAGGAGCATCAGGGATGCAGATGGCAGTGGAAGAATAAATGTAACCATAGGAGACTGGGAAGATAGAAAGCTCCACCATCCTTTTTCATAGAAAAGATTTTTTAAAAAATCTTCCATGAACATTTTTCCTTTGAGCAAGTAAGAAATACCCCCTGTCAATTCTGATCAGCCAGTGGATTGAGACAGAACTGAGTACAGTATAAGGCAAGGAAATAAATTTGGGCACCACATACAATAAAACCATTATATTAAGGTGCTGATGCCATGTTCTGCTGTACCAAAGCATATCAATCATAATGGTAAAATGTGGATAACTTCTGCCTAAACCTGGACATTTGCCACAGCATGCAGAGTCCCTGAAAACGAAAAGAAATAGAATAAGATCAGAGTTTTCAGGTCATGATTTGTATTTACAACCTAATAACAAGTACTATCCTCCCTCTTAATTTTTTCCTTTTTTAAAAAATACCTAACGTTTCTACCAACTTGTGTAGTCACAGCAAGGAGGGCACTTCTCTGCAGTTCTGCATATTAGAAAAGGGCAGCAAACACTTCTCCATGTCCATTGTAGGGCTAGGTTTGGACTCAATGTCAAAAGCCAAAATCTGCCTGTGCTGACCCTCAGGTTTGCATTTACCTCTGAAAAAAACCTTAAAGGGCATCTTAGATGGGAGGGAGAGAGAAAAAGAAAACATGAACCACAGTCATGATGCTTTTGCCACTTGTTGCATGTCCACTTCACATTTTTGTAGGCAGTTTGGTGGATTTGCCAGTCTCCTTGAGTGCTGTGGAGACAGCCCTCACTTGCAGCAAGCACCCCTCCACCCTCACTACAGTGCTGTGAGCAGCAAAGCGAGCCTCCACCATCAGTGTCAGCTGTGCACAGCCCTGTGTGGCTGCAGCAGGAGCGATGCTGACCCTTCCACAGGGCCTTGGGGCTCGTTGCTGTCTCCACACCCTGGGTCTCCATCTCTCTGTGGCTCTGACCCCCTCCATGGCACATCCCTCCCTGCCTGAAGTTTTGTGCAGACAAGACTCTGTGCCAGGGGGTAGGCGGGCAAAAATCCATGAGCCCCAGGATTTTTGCATCCTCAGCTCAGCTGCAGGCAGGATCTCAGAGTGGCCATGCATCCAGCTCTCACTGCCAGCCCTGTGTGACCCTGTCAGATCCAGTGATTGGAAAAGCCTTTGTAGAGCAAGGGTGAGATTATACAGTAAGGATTAGCATCTCACACTCAGGACTTCTTACACTTGTTCCCAATCACCCAGCAGGGAATGTTGTTTATTTGGCAGGCCTATGCAAACACACTAGCAGGGCAACTGGAGCAGACCTTTCTGCTCAGAAAGTTTATGCTCACTGCACAATTGTGTTAATGTAAACTCATTATATTGGCTTCAACAAGAACTGTGCTGAATACCTTAATTCTTCCACCCAGCAAACAGGCTGCTGGGCTGAGTTCCTCATGGCTGCAGCCAAAACCCTGCCAAACTTGCCCCTGTGAGCTAGATGTTCAGTGAGGAGGGAGCCAGAAAAAAAAGACTTTTCTTAAAATACATCCATACAGGCCTTCCCTTTCAGCTTTATAGATTTATTCAGTAAACTTAGAAGTCACACAGCAAGACCAGCAGAAAACTCAAATATCTGTTGCATGTCAGAGCCTGTGGACCTTTTCTGTAAAGTATGAGAGTTTTAGACCATGTTCCCACAAAGGAATTAAACAAAGAGTCTCATTGCCCAGCTGTCAGGCAGTCTGGGAGCTAAACTACCTTTCATGTTTCCTGAACATTATACTCTGGTAGATACAGCAGGACAGACATAAAATAGCTTTGTTTGTCAGACCTTTTCTAAGGGCATTAAGTTCTGTTTCAGTGTTTCCACTTGTTGTTGTCACATGTTTAACTCCAGGGCCACTCTGAAGTGAATAGTGAATGGTTGGGCTGCCAGAGAAAATCTGTTTGGGGATTCATGTTAGCAGGATGGCACTGCAAGGCAGAACAGACTCGTGTAACACTGACCATTTCACCTGAAATGCCAGAAAGTATCATTTGGAGAACTGAGATTTCAGCTGTCAGAAGAACCAGTATAAAGCAAGTGTGTGTGCTGTGACAGAAACAGCAGCAAGACCTTTGTGTGCTCTTCAGGCAGTGTCTGCAGTGCTTGATGGAATTATAAACACAGTGTCCCAAGAAATGTCCTCATGGCTCACATCAAAGGTCATCTCTGCCCCTTAGAATGACTTTCCCTTATTTTAGACATCCATTCCTGGATATTGTAGGGGGTATAGACAAATCCTTGCACAGCCCCAAGTGTGGCTGGGGTGCTTTCCCAATATTTTGGAAGAGCATCTGGGGAAAAGTAACACTGTAGCCCTCCTTTCATCTCTGCTGTTATCCCAAGCATGTGGGAGCCCACATTCTCATAGACAGGAGCAATCCTAAAATGTTTCTTAGTATTTACCTTTATATTGCATGATAGATGCTCAGCAAAGTGAACGAGGGGGGCTCAGATGAACATCCTGTGATGTGATGTAGTGTTCACAAAGGACTTCTTATACCATAAACTTTCAGGCAGCACAAAATAAAAATTGACAAAGTCCACTTTCAGAATTTTTATCTGACCTTGCTGCCCTAGCTACCCAAAATGTTTGGGTTTTGCCTTGTTTTTCTCTCAGGACAAACCTTTTTATAAGCAAAGGTCCTGCCTTTGGTAGCATTCCAGCTGTGCTGCTATCCCTAATTGTGCTGTGGTGTCTTGGGCATCACCTGGGATAGCTGAATTGCATGCCAGCAACTTGTTCTCTCAGGGTCTGGGATGGCCACTGTATCCTGGCCACTGGGATGATGGAAGCATCCACACAGTTTCCCAAATCTTTCCTTTTGGAAGCTCTATCTGGAAAAAGATTGGGTTGCTATTCTTCATTAGTGGTTCCTGAGGCCTCCACTGTCGTGGAAGACAAGAGCACATATGGGAGCACATGTGGTAGAGCAGGAGGTTCAGCTTCAACCTTGCTGATCCCAACACCTTCTCTTCTAGCCAAATAGGGAGTTACCCTGTTTTGTAATGTAAAACATCAGGAGGAGTATTCCAAAGCAGCTCATCACTATGTCAGGAAGCTCTAGGATTTTGAAGAGGATGATGAGCTTTGGCTTTCAGTCAGGTTGTTAAAACCTACTGTGTTCACGCAGTACTGTGATGGGATAGCTATACCCCCATTGGTTCAACAGCCAGCTACAGCAGTTTGGAGATTTTTGTAGACCTATGCTTAACCTACTCAGACAAATTACCATTTTAATTTTTTTCAGAGCCTATCACTATCAAAGGAATCTTTGCTTGCCCTCTTTCATCCCACAAGATTTTTCTTTCCACAAAATCTCTGGGATGCCCCCACAGAAACTGGGTATCACACTTAAGATCCTGCAGCAACTGAAGGCCTTCTGTAATGTGTTTTCTGGCTTAATCTTTCTCAGCTAAAGGATAATCCAGTGACCTTTTGCTGCCCTGACTGACAGTGGCACATATGTTCATGACAGGGACTCCCAGCACCCCTCACTGATGTAGCCAGACACAGGAATGGTAACAAATGCTTTGTTGATGAAGTCCAGTCCTTCCAGAAGATCCCTCATTTTAGTCCTGAGTTGTAGAGAAAGCTGCTGGGCAAGTGGTTAAGTCCTTTGTTCCACTAATTCTGTGTAAACCCCCTCCTCTTGGGACTAGTATTATAGGAAATTGCCTCCCTCTCTCTACAACTCCTCCCATTGTACCAAGGGCAGTGGCTGCAGCCTTTGTTTAGTGTTTACATCCATCTGTTCTTCTCACAAAATTGTTTATAAAAAAATCCTTGTTTTCTCTATGTTGTGTTTATCTTTGTTTCTCTGCTCTGTCCTGTTGTTTACTTCATGCTTTCCATGCCTCTACATTTCTCAGCCATGAACTCCCCAGAAGCTTTAACACTTCTGTGTGGAGTTGGCTTTAGGGGCCATCCTGTGCTCACCACAGTGAGATAAGGATGGTGAGAGAAGATAAGGGTTTTATCTGTGTCATGATCTATGGAACATAATGTATCACTGCTGTGAGGGACAGGGATGGAGTATGAATATTTTTCCTACTCGGGGACCAGAGAGGAGAAGGGGTGGTTTCCATGCTATACATCTGCCTCTAGAACTTCTCTCCTCTGGGCCTTTTTTAAGAAATCCCACCCAGAGGGTCTATATTATCTTTCTTGCTCTCTAAAGCAATGTACTAGATTGACTTGGCAAAATCAGTAACACACTCAGACTCAGGATATTAGTTCCAGGTTTATTTTCTGGAACTATATAAAAAGTTCTTTTTAAAGATATTAACTATGAATGGTTCTTTATTTGAACCAAAAATATTTTATTTACTAGATATAAGAACTATTCTGACTCAAGAGATAAATGCTCTTATGGAGTGCTGCTTTTGTATAAGAAAGCCTGGAGGGATGGGCTGACAAATTCTTTTTAATCCCCTTGGAAACGGGACTGGGGAGAGGGATTATTTCCTTCAAGGAAAAATGCAGATTTGGCACCCTAAAGCTATGTGTCTGAACTTGCTGGGTAGTGTGCATTCTGTTGTTTTATGCTAGTTGAATAGAAGGGAGTCAGTCATCTCTGCAATTTGCTCAATAGCCGGTCCAGCAGGAATGTGGAAGACCAAGTTTTGACAACTTTCTCTTCCTGAGCAGGAGTTTCAACTCCTTCCCTCCTCCTCCTATCCCAGTTTTTCTGAGGACAGATTATGAAATGCAAGGCTAAAGGGTATTTGCAGGCAGATCTTCCTCAGCACGACCTGGTAGTGCTATGCCATCCATTATTAATGTGCAGATATTAGAAAAAAATAGGCAACAGTGCTGAGAGGTCAGACATGCTGGGAGTGTGAGACATAATGCAGCTCCTCCTCCAGGCAGTAGCCCAGTATTTTCCACAAAGCTCTGTGGTGTGAACAAGAGGGTGAGGGAACTCTGCCCAGACAGCCCTTAACACTTGAAGAACGAGGCATATAGAAGGTGGATGATGAAAACTAAATAGCCTTACATACATAATGAGATTTCAACTAAATTTTACATGTCTCAGGTAAATGTCCTGACCATTTGAATGAAGGAGTGTGTATTTGGGGGGGCACCAGTGCTGACTGAAATTTTTGGTTTAGGTCCTGACAAGCGTTTGCTTGATTTGGAATGAAATGTGGGATTATTTCCAAGAAAACAAAACCAACATTTTCAGTGATATGTTCTTTATTTTGGCCTAAAGACCAGCTCTTGAAATATCCATTCCAGGGCACACGATGGTGCCTAGCAGCAAATGGCTCATTTAGATGCAAGATGGATAAAAGCAATAGTGTGGTCCTTCAGGTGCTGTGCCAGGGCTGCCCAGACATCTTCAGGAGGACAGAGATGCTGGTTATGGCTTGCACGAGAAATAAATTCTTGGAAGAAAAAATATCTTCTCTCTCTTTCTTTTCCTTATCTCAGATATTTTGAACCATGCTGAGATTTTGGTCCTAGAGGCATAGCCATTCAGTGAACTCTGAATCGGTTCCTTGCTAAATAATCTGAAAGAACTCAAGAAAGCAGAAAAGCATGACCTTATGTTGAGTTAGAGCTTCTATTCCTCTTGTTAGTTCTCATGGTTACTTACTGCACACAAAAATTCCAAATATACATCACTTACTTTTTATGCACTGCACTCATTGTGGTGTCTGAAGGTTTATGCATAATATGTAAGAAATCTCAGAGAGCAATGAGATGTTTTGCATCTTTGGAGTCAAAACTACTGGACTCTAGGATTTTTGGAACAAGACCATGCTAAACGCTAGGATATTATTTGCAAAGGTGGCCATTTAGATTTGCGCTGAAAACTGAGATTTTCTTGCAGGTGTGTCTTAAACCTGTTTTTCTATTGTAACATTAAAATCTGGCCTTTGCAAGCAGCAGAGTGATGGTTGAGAAATCTGTATTTGCTAAAAACATACTGGACACTGAGCATGTTCAGTCCTTGCAGTGAACTTGTCTGCCTTCAGAGTTGGTTGTGAGCACCAGTGTGAATGGAGGTGAGAGCACCTGCAGGTATAAGGAACTTATTAAATCTTATTAAAATTATTGGTGGTCCTTGAAAATAGATGCTTTATACAGTGAAACTTCAGCAGAAAAAAAAATCTAGTCTATCAAGAGGAGGAAACAACTGGTATTTGCAAGAGAAAAGTTCCCAGGTATGAGAAATACAATTGTAGTCTATAGCATGTCTATAGGTAAGTAAAGGTTGGGGTGGGAATGAGGGAATCACCAGTGTCAGTTCTTTACCCTGAGGAGATGTTATCTTATCCTGTAGCATTTTCAGCTGATTTAAATATTACTGTGCCAGTTTTAAAGCCCTTGGAGACGGGTGTGTGCACATTTCTGGAAGCCCTACTTAACAACATTTGTATTGTCAAGGATGAAAGTTCTATTTAAAGGACCACCTCAGACCCTATCTGCAATGGATGTTAAAAATCTCAAAATATCTCTTTTAAGACTGGGAGCTTTGGGAGTCAGCCTGAGCCTCTGCTCTTTCCTTACCTCCATGCAGTGTAGCATCTGCACCACCCAACCCTCTTCTTGCCACAAGAGCAAAGCTTCAGGTGTGCTTGTATGAAACCTGCCTGCACACACGCACATTTCCCCCTTTCCCTCAGTTCATGCTGAAAGTACAGCTATCTAGACTGAACACTCTGTTCTGTTTTTGGCTTATGAGAAACATGACCCTTAACCAGCTCATTTATACTTTACACTGCATTTCACATAGC
Organism: Euphonia xanthogaster; assembly: GCA_034509185.1. NCBI lineage: Eukaryota > Metazoa > Chordata > Aves > Passeriformes > Fringillidae > Euphonia > Euphonia xanthogaster. The sequence goes on along the minus strand of JAYDZK010000001.1, from coordinate 95,916,114 downwards.
TTTTTTTTATGATTCAGTTCTGCTTTCCAGTGAATATATAGGTACAATACAAAATGTACAGTATGACTTTAAAGGGATGCATTATTTTATCTAATTATACTGTCAGTATATTCTCACAATCACAAATCCTTTCTTCCGCAAAGACTTCAAACCTTTCTAACATTTTGTTTATTTTTCCCCTCTTAGGTTGTTAAGTAGAGTCTTCAAGAGTTTCTTCTTCTGGAAGATAAGGACAGGAATAATCCAACTTTCCTCTCTTTAGTAATTGACTGGATTTCTAAACATAAGTGGCTGGCAATGTCCTAGCCAATGCAATGGGAAATGAATGGGAAAACATTTTGAACTTCAGGAATACATGCATTTAGTGAAGGATTGATTAATTCACTTCATTCACTCCTGTCATCAGGACTTTGGGAGAATGGGCAGATTTTTTTACAGAAAGTTCTTAGCACAGCTCCCCAGAGCTGACCTCTCCAATACCTGCACTCACTGGGTTACTGCTGCCTTTGCTGCATGTGCACAAAGCTTGCCTTCTCCACTACCCCCACCCTTTTGCTGCCTTTGTGACTCCTCTCCAGCCCGAATCCCTCCCTGCAGCCGTGGATGCTCAGCCCCCTCTGTCCCAGGTCTGACTCTCCTTGGGAAGCAACCCAGATGCCTCCAGGCCTTGCTGCATCCCACAGCTGTTTGCAACAGGATTGTGACCCCATGGGACTGGCACACCTGAAAGCCATGCCTTGCTTTTGCCTTTTAGGAGTTGGGTAATCTAGGGAATTGCAGAGCTATTCCTATGCACTGGTCAGTATTGTGGGGCTGGGACACTGATTGCCCTCTGGTAACCCACTACCCTTTTATCTTGCATCCCTTATCAGAGAGTTTTCATAGGCAAATAAGAAACATGAGGTCCTTGGACACAGCTGAGATTCTCAGGGAAAAGACACCCTGAAGGTGTGCTTGACCACTGCATTAATTTTCCTTTTATGAGGACTGAAACTATGGAGGGTTATAGGGGTAGGAAGAAAAAAGGAGAAATTCACAAAATGGATGCCTAGCTGTGTGTTTGGATGAAATGGAAGGTGTCCACAATGGAAGAGAAGTGCCACCATGTACCCCTGAGCCCATTTAATGAGGTACTGTCTGTTTTATTGTTTCATGCAAGAATGAGATTTATGCAGATTTTAAACTGACAAAAGACACATTAAGTATGGGTTTTAAAGGTAACAAGAAAAGGAATTTTTGTTGTTTTGCATAATAATAATAATAGCAACAATAGTTAAAAATATTAATTGAAAGCAAAGTTTTTGGGATGCCATGTCAGGGTTTTTTTTCCCTATGAAGCAATCTGCACTCCAATAATTGATTTCAAGGAAAATCATTCTCAGCAGTGGGAGTACTGGTGCAAATCCCTGTTTGTTATGGCTCTAATAAAATTTTTTTTTGTCAGTGCTCCCAGACCTTTCATACTTCCTGACTGCTGGACTGCTTAGTGATGGAGGAACTCTTCAGCTGTATGTTTAGGCTTTTTTTGGCGTTTTTTTCCTTCCCTATAAACATCCTTATAAGGGTCCTTTCCTTTTCCTGGGTCCAGCTGAGTGTGGTGGTGGGCTGGGGCGTGGGGAGCAGCAGGCAGGGAGAGGCTGGGTGGGATTTGGAGTGGGCTGTGAATAAGTTCTCTCCAGCAGAGGTGATACAGGAGATCTGGCAGAGAGTGAGGCAGGACTGACCTGACATTTTCTGCAAGTTTCTATAAAAATGGGGGCTGGTTTGTAGCCTGCTCTGGGAGGCTCTTCCTCCACTGCCCAGTGGCCCTCCCAGGCATCTCTGCAGGGGCCATTGCACCCCATGGTGCTCCACAGGCGCCTTCTGTTGAGATGACTCTGGACGCCAATCATGTACATCCAAGTATAAAATAAAAATGCACATCCCTTGTTAAGAAACCTTGTGGTTCTTTAACAAGATGAAGGAGCAGGACACTGGTGAAAACCCACCTGGAGTACTGTGTCCAGCCCTGGGGCTCCCAACATAAGAAGGATGTGGGCCATGAAGATGGTAAGAGAGCTGGAGTACCTCTCCCGTGAGGAAGGCTGAGAGCTGGGACTGTTCTGCCTGGAGGAGTGTCTGGGATGACCCTATAGCACCTTCCAGTACCTGAAGAGAACCTACAAGAAGCTGGATGTGGACTTTTGACAAGGGCATGTAGAGGTCAGACAAGGGCAGAATGGTTTGAAGTGAGAGAGAGTTGATTTAGACTAGATACAATGAAGAATTGGTTTACAATGAAGGTGAGGCGCTGAACAGGCTGCCCAGAGAAGCTGATGCCCCATTTCTGTGAGTGCTCAAGGCCAGGCTGAATGAAGCTTTGAGCAACCTGCTCTAGTGGAAGGTGGGAAGGTGTCCCTGCTTTTGGCAGGGGGTCTGGACTAGACGACCTTTAAAGGTCCCTTCCAAACAAAACTGTTCTGTGATCCTGTGCTGCTGTTCTAAGGCAAAGCCCTGGGCTGGCTTACATGGTGCTCACAGCCTTTGTGGTTAATATCCCTTCACCCAGTGAAACCACGAAAGGGACTGACCAACACCCCGTATTATTGTCTGCTCAACCCTAAAACTTTGGGGTCAAAGTATTTGGACAGAAGCTGTAAAAAGAGGAAACAAAAATAAGCACTGTGGCTTGGTTTCTGCCTGAGGACTTTTTGTAGCAACCCTCAGGAGACTGACACAGGCTGAGGGAGCAGTTACAATCAGTGTCCATCAGGATTTTCAAAGAGGCATCTCTGGTTCTTATGGAAATCAGAAATGAAATAATTTCAAAAAAATGTGATCTCACTTATTCTCATTTTTTCCATTTATTTGGCCACTAACAATTTAGGCTTCTGAGGGTTTCGGGTTAAATATTTTCTAAGCAGCCAGAGTCTCTCCTTCATGCTGTACACTTGGCTTAGAGATGATATCTAGTTTTTCTTCCATCTTTTGTTTTTTAAATACATGCTCAGCATTATGTCATTTATGCTTAGTGCTGATAATTACAGATACATAAGGAGTAAACAACTTTATCCAATGTCACAGTAGGAGTGTTGCTCTAAAATATAGGGCCAAGGAAAACTTAAGGCTCAGTGCTAAGTGAATGAACGCTGAATATAATCCTATTAAGAAATTGATTACAAAAACCTGAAATGAAATTGCAAACAAGGCTCTCTGTATGATATATCTCATACCATCCAGATTAAGAAACAGCTGAATTCTACAAACAATTTAGAGAAAAGCAATTGGAAAGCCCTTCAGAAGATAACTGCATATCCTATTTGCAGTTGAAGTTAAAGACAGACACCTAGTCAAGCAGACAGGCATAAGCAAATCGTTGGAGCTGATATGAGTTAGTCTGTTGAATTACTTTAACCAGAGGATTAGATAGATTATTTTTTCTATGGATTTTTTACGCTCGTTTGACTCTACTATAATAACAAAGTTTTGACTGTTTAATTTTCATTTAAGTATCTATATTTCATTTGTTAAGCAAACATAGCATAGCTTCTGCATTGTAACCCTGTGTGGTTTTATATTTCTATATACACACACAGAGCTGAAGAAGCCAAACTTACCTTTGCCATCTATATGTGAGGGACCTTCAGTATTTTATTCATTATATGTGAGTCCATTGAATTTTTCTTTTTCCTGTAGACCATTTGCAAATATTCATTGTGGTAAATCCTTCCTCCCCAAATCATACTCTTGAAACCTCAATACAGCTGAACTTTTGGATGGCATGAAATGAGGATGTAAGTGGTCTGTATGAGTCTAATCTCCATGCTGGAGGTTTAGAAGGAGAGAGGTGATAGGAAAAAGGCCTAATAAGGCTTGAAGAGGTTTTTTTCATATGGTGTGCAAATTTTGTATGCAATGCCATTTGTCCCCAACTGTCTTGGAATTTCTAAAACTTTTATTTCTACTTCCCTAAGTAGGATCCACTCAAAGTACAGACTCCTAATTGTTCTGGCACACCTGCTCAGCTCCATAATAATTTTCCTAATTAGATTGCTTTTGGGATTCATTAAGTTATCTGCTCTGGATATCTGAGGGATTCAGAGCATGGAGACCAAGGTCCAATTTGGAGGCTTCACAGATGTAAGCTGCTGCTTCTTCCTTCCTGCATGGAAGGTGAATTGCAGTGAAACATCTGGGGATTATGCACAGAGGTAAGAGACAGAATGGCTTTTCTCTAAAGTCTTTTTATTGTTTCCAGTTTGCCTGCTCAAAGAGGTGAAGAGAGGGAAGGCCCATGATAGTGATTTTCAGGGAACTTGTAGAAGGGCCAAAAATCTGTTCCCCAATGCTGCAAAGCCTAAAAATCAAATCTACAGAGAAAATGGTAATGTAGGCTCTGACTCACTATTCCCTCTGTCTTGAAAGGCGCTATTGCCCCTCACAACAGAGAAGTCAGGTTATGCTAATCAAACCCTAACCACTAACAGGAAAATGTTTCCTTTTCCCAAACAAGACAAAATAAAAATGCCATCTTTTTTTTTAGCATCCTGGCAGTTGTATTACCACCTTCCTAAGAAAAACCAATACAAACTCTTGGGTCTGATTCTGGCAGAGTCACCAATTTTCTAAACAGCCTCAGCCTGAGAATTTAAGTAGTGCTTAGAATGATGCAACAGCAGCAGCACATTGGTCATCTCTCCTTTCTGTGAAAAAGCATCCTTGCTTTGTATGCTACAGTGTCCAATCGAGGCTTTGCTCTAAGTACCATGGAAATGATGGATGGATGGATGGATGGATGGATAGATAGATAGATAGATAGATAGATAGATAGATAGATAGATAGATAGATAGTAAGAAAGAAAGACAGAAAGTCTGTCTTTGCTCCATACAGCTTATATAAGTATGTTCTAAATTGAATGGAATGATTTTTATTTATAGAAGGCAAGAGGGATGGAAAAAGACCACAAAGATGGTCATAAGAAACTTTAAATAGAAAGATTATTTCATTTGCATCAATAAAAATTTTCAAATTTCTACCTTTAAAAACTTTCATGTAATTTTTAACTTGGGAAAAAACTTTCAGAGAAAGTTTTGGAAGGAAAAGTTTTAGAATGGCATTTTAGAACAGCTGGCAAAGGAAAATAATTTACACATAACTTTGTTGTTAAAGTGCTTTTATTATTGGATTTCTGTTATGATTTTATTACTGAGCAGTAGCAGATTCTTGAGATTTCTGTAAAATTGAGTCAGTCTCATCAGGCTTCAGCAAAATCTTTTGTTCTTTAAAAAGAGAAATTCAGCATTAGCTAACTTCTTCAGGGTGGTTTTTCTTCCATTAGGATGTGTATACTGATTTTACCAGTGTGTGTAGCACAAAAAATACCTTCAATCTTTGCATGGTATCCAAACCTCTGAAATGCCAAGGTTCATACCTCTGCTGCAGGTGAACGGGTTTGGTAAAAAGAAAACAGCCTCAGGGTTTGCAACAAAGTAAAAGATCAACTACAAAGTGTTAATGATTAAAAAGAAACCCCCCAGTCCCCCTCGACATTTGCACTTTAATTCTTCTCTGATGCTAAGACCACTAAAAATCTCTGGAGATTCTGCTTTTGTTAAAGCTTCAGGCCCCGTAGCAGACTGGTCTTTATTCCAGATGGGGATACAGATTTCTCAAATTGACCCAACTTTTTAGGGGTTAAACAGACCTCAGAAGCTTTTGACAGGCTTGAGGCTTGCCCATGAGCCAGCTGCCTCCCTTTGCCATAGGCTGGGTCAGAGAGAAAACAGATACAAGGACATCTGTCCTGCAACGGAGAGGTCCTGGGGAGAAGGATGCCCCACCTGCCCAGACCTGAGGGGCCAGGAGAAAGCCTGTGGGGCCTGGGCAGCCCTTCTGTGCTTGACACTTAATTGCTGATCCTCACACCCACCTGTCTAAAAGAGTTCCAGAAGGTGTCACTCACACAGCTTTAGCAAAAACCCTGCACTTTTAACATTACGAGCTTTATTACTGGAGTGCTTCAAATAACTCAAAACATTCATTGTCTGACTAAGTTGGAAATTTGCTCTATAGTTTCAACACAAACTATTAATTGTACTGCAGTGCAAAGTAATTTTAAACCAAAATGGTGTGTGATTTCAGCACAGAGCATAGGTGAGCATTGCCCCCATTCATGCAAGATCGAGGAACTGCAAAATTAGTGTATACAGCTACTGTCACCTATGTGGGGTTTGAGCTTGTAGTCACTCTGTTACACTATACTAGCCTTTGAAAGGAATGCTGAAAACAATAGCCAAACCTCATGCCAAAAATACTTTTGATAGAAGGTGATTTTTTAAAGTGTTGAGGTGACTTTTAAGCTTGCAGATTGATTTTTTAAAAGGACTGTTCTGCTAGAAATAGCAGTTAAAGGAAAAAATGCATTTGCTAAGCTACTCTCTTCTTAGAGCGGGAAGTGAGTTTGGTTCTTTTATTTAATATATTCTACTTTTAATCTCACTTTTTTGGTAAATCCGATTGGAAGAGGAGGGGGAAATAAAGGGGATCATTTTTCGTTTCTGAGCCCCAGTGTCTGCTAGAAATTATTACTCTTTGTTTCACAACGGGGTGTGAATTACTTGGTTGCAGTCAACCATTGTTTAGAAATATATTTTGGAATGTTTCCTTTATGAAAGGTTTTTATTTGCTTAGGACTCATGGTTCTGTATTTCTTTCAGCTGTTCACATATTATGTTGCTACAGAATTGCTTGCTTTTATAATAATGGGTTCAACTAATAACCAGACATTTGTTTCAAGATACATCTTTAAGCATGGTGCAAAATCTCACTCCTGAAAGCTGCATTAAACCAGGATCTCCTACATTGTGCACTCTCCTAACAGTGCACAATGGGATTTAACTTTTAATAGAAATCTTCCATTATTTCCTGGAAATAATTAAATAAAAGGTGGTCCTATGTTTTTGCAAGTGTGGGGAACATATTTTCAAATGTGATGATTTGGATTGAGCTGTTTTGCATCCTTTTAATATGTTGGAAGACAGAAGTTGTTTTTCCCATTTTGTCTGACCATACATGAATTAGCTGCATAGAATGCATCTGAGTTCACTAGAGCTGGATGATCAGGGAGACTAAGGCCTAATTCTGGCAGTGGGAGAGAACTTGGGGTTTTCTTTTAAGTGTTGATTAGAACTGGATCACTTCCAGATTAATCAGTTTGATCCAAATATTGCCATTGCCCCTCCTCTCCCTTCCATTTGTCAGAGGGAGGAATGTGCCTGTGGGAAGGACAGACATGTGGCTGTGCTGGTAAAGGCAGTAGAGTTGGAGTGCCTTTCTCACACAGTGACAGTGTTTGAGGGACCAAGCTGAACACCGAAATTCAGACTCCAGCTTCTGCCTCAAAGGTGCCATGCTGGGTACCCAGAATGAACAGCTCATGGGGCTGTGCTTGTTGCTTGGTAAGCACTTTTGAAGACAGATTTTGCCTTTGGGACTTAATGAATTTTGGCATTCTGGAAACGAGGGTCATGGATAAAAATTAAACCTTGCTAACCACATAACTATTTTTGACCAAAATTTTGAACTTTCAATTCTTTATCATTCTCTTGTTGTTGTTTTTTAGGAGGTACCTTACTTTATTTTGGATCTACTTTACTTACCTAGATGAAAGTGAGCAGGATACCTCAGCAGAAAAAAAAATTGTGAAATGGTGATGTGTGGTGTTTGTGTCACAGTTGCCATCTTTCTTTGTGCTCGTTATGTGGAGACATATAGATAGGAAAGGACCTAAATCACCTTGTCCAGCCCACTGCTAACTTAGACAGCCATATGATACCAACACCTGAGAAATTCATCTTTATAGGCTTAAGTTCTAATCCCACTACTCTTTTTGAAAGGCTGCTCCACAGCTTTGCTTTGTAGATGATTAGAGGCCTTTTCCCAATTACATGTGAATGTTCTCAGTCAGAATTGTCCTTACAGCTGGTTTGCTGCCTCTGTAGGTTCTTCCCCCTGGGCAGAAGAGGCTATTTTTCTGATCTGAAAGCTCTTTATACTCTTTATGTTTAGTATAAATGCTGGGTCGAGACACCTGAGGCTGCAAAATGGCATTTAGATTTTCTTCCCTTTTTTACCATTTCCCAGACTGCTGCTGTGTTCTTCCAATAACAAAATTAAAGGAGTTAGAGCTTAAGTTTGTCAGGATGATATTCCTGTAGAAGGATTTGGGTTTTTTCCCCATGATGTTTCTTATTTGCAAGTTATTGATCCTAAGTTTATTTTTAGTTTTTCTTTTGCTCATCTGTTGTGTTTGGTTTGAATTTTGAAAAGTAGGTGTAGACCTTTGTGTTTGCAGCCTCAGTAAAGATGATAGTACACAAGTAGTGTGCTGCAGCAGGAGCCCACAAGATTGTGTATATCCTGCTGTGCAAACTGGAAATCTTGTTTTCCTTCCTATCACCTCTCTACACTCTCAGGTAGAGGAGGTAGACCAGGGAATGAGGATGGCTACTGCATTCCTCTGAGTGTCCTGATATTTTAATTACACTGAGTGGTTCTTTTAGCAAATACCATCTTGTTTTTCCGGCAAGTCATTCTGTAAAACATTTCATATGAAATTCAGTGTAGAAGAGAAACCCTAGGCAGCCCTGAAATCCTTTACAATCCCCAGGCTGATCATCTGTCAGGACTCCAGCAAGTTCTGCATTGCCATGGCTCCCTTTCCTGTTGGCTGTTTGCTCATGTGGGCTGCCCTGAGGTGCTTCTTTCCTCTCCAAAGGAATTTGCCTCTATCTTATTTTGCATCTACTGTACATGATTATGTTTTCTCACTTTGCTTCATGCTCTGACTTCTGATGCATATGGGGATGTTCCAAGGTCAAACAGAAATGTAGCATGTCCCTTTTCCTGCCTCCTGTGATTATCATCCTCAACAAAGACAATTTTAATTGGTGCCACTGAGACCATGCAGGGCCAATGGTTTTGTATTAGAGATGAGATTTGATTCAGAGTTTATAGTTGCACTCCCAGTTTCTGGTTTGTAGGAAAAAGCCATTTTTAGTAATACTTTGCTTTCTGGTCCTGGCACATTTTGCACTGCGTGCAATTTGGGTCTGTTTGCATATACATAAGATTGCCAGGTCTCAATTGAAATTGGTATTTTAGAAGCATGGAGAGAACTGGCAGGCAGGAGGTGCCACAAATCTTACATGTACAGCATTTCTCAGTTTTTTCATTGGAGACTGAGCCGAATGCTGTTTTGCTACCTGATGATACTGCAGTTTTATACCAATAACCTCTGTAAAATAAATACAGTTAGGCTTATTCCTGTGGGTTTTAGTGAATATATATTTTATGGATTGTTTTCTGGAAGACCTGATTCTGTTTCTTTCGAAGTCAGTGGGAATGTCACACCTTTTGTGCCCCAAACATACAGCATGCTTGCCTAGCCAGTCAATGAGTTGCTCTGCTCAACTAAGATGCAGATTGGATTTAATTTTTCCCTTGGTTGGACATTATCTATTCCAGTTTTGTCTGGCTTTGGAACATAAATTGATTTTTTTCATTTGAGTTCCTCTGGGAGATCTTTAAAATGAAATCAGAAATTGATGATAAGAAAAGCAGAGCTAATAAACATTGTGCATACGCAGCTACTGAGCTTATATCCTTGCCACAATTGGGGAAGCCTTGGGGTGTATTGGATTGGAGCCTAACTTCTTTTTCTTTCCCCCCTAGTTTATCATCACTTAGCATAGTAATTCTTATCAGCCACCTAGAGCACTGGGCAAAGGAAGCACCAGCTGATGATGGTCTCATGATTTTCCTTTGTCAGTACAGATGGCAGCATTCCTAAAGCTGAATTAATTGGGATAATTCCCTGCCACTGTCCATGGGGGCAAATGGAACTGGGCATGCTCTGAAACAATTCTCTTCCCAGACTCACTCCCTGCAGGCAATGATAGGGAGGAAAGGAATTTGGTGGGCACTGGAGCCATTTCCCATTAGAGGATAAACTTAAACAGCAAGATTTTGGAATGAAACGTGTTATTTGGACTGCTCAAGGTTATTAAACAGGAGAGAGAGACAGCCAGTTGTGACTCTTCAATTTTTTATATGATGGGATCGGTTTTTAGAGAGGAGAATGATTATGGGTGCCCTACAGTGTAATTGCTATCAAGACGTCCAAAACTTCAGTCTCTCTGGATGCTCAGAGTTATGGGTGAGAAGGGAAGGCCCATCTCAAAAAGCAGGCTCACTGTGTCCTGGTTTTCATAGTCTCTCTTTCATAAAGACAAAATTCAGGTATATTCAGTTTGCAAATTAGGACACCTACATTTAGATGCCAATGTGTAGGTGTCACCATGTGCGTAAAGTGAGCTCAGCAGAAATCGGGCAGCTGTTCAGGAGATCACTTACAGCTCCATTTTCAGATGAGGCAATTTGAACGTGGTGGGACCTGAAGCCCCAAGCTGACAAGGGGTCACATACATATGACAATATGTCAGTGGTTCTAGCTGAACCCAACCCTTTATGTCTGTTGTCTGCTTTGCTGTTTTGGCTTTTTGTTTTTCATATAGGGCAGAAGTAATTACATTCTCCCATCAGAAGTTGAAGAGGACTCCAACTAAAATCACTAAATCCTTGTACCAGCTCATGCAAAGATGGACTTTACACACTTCTTGAAGAACCTGGCTTTTTGGTGCAAACTGGTGGTGGTGATGGTTATGGAAGAGCAAAGGCATCAGCAGCTTTCAATACTAAAGCCCAGCACAAGGAAAGCAGAAGGGTATCAAGGCCGTGTCTCCAAATATCTTGGGATCCACCTACCTTTATAAAGGTAAGCTGCTTCCTGTGTTTCTAATTATTCAAAAGTAATTACTTTCAGTAGTATTATTTCTCCAGTAAGATTTTACTTTGAAAAATGTCCTGTTGCTTGTGCATCTGATCTTAAATGAACATGCAAGTTTTGGCTCAGGACTGGTGTTGACCGAATGAGATGAACTGAGTCAAGATCCATACCAGTGAAATGAATCCAGTAACATTTAGATCAGATGTTTTCCCCCTCACTCCCCTTTGCATTCAATCCGTGTTTCACCAGTGTACTGTAGTGGCACCTGAATAAACACTTGCAAATATTTATAATTCCCCACCTTCTCATAGTGAGCTTTCTGAGATCTTTCCCACAACTCTCCCTTATAAAACAGTTGAATCCCTCTTCTTTCTTAATACAAACATGAAGGTAATGTGCCCCTTGTCACAGCAGACATCTGTTATATGTATAGTAGTTATTCTGTAGCTCACAAGGTTAATCATTGTGCTCCACCTCATTTTGCACTTCAATCTGCAAATTACAATGATTCCTTGAAGAGATGGAAATCAGGTTTGTTTGTGATATTATTAATAAACTTTAAATCACTCCCATATTCATAACCGGATTTTTGAGATTTGTTCCAGTCTCCAGATGACAAATATTGGCTGCTAAAGACACTTTACTCTGATCGCCTTTGCTAATTGCCATGAATGAATTGAATTGAACAATAAATATTTCTGTAAAGGGCTCATCACAGGAAAGCCTTCTGGACTTGAGTAAATTTATATTTAACATCCCATGATAAATGCACACCTTTCAACAATTGGTTTGCAACTCCTGACAAATGTTTTTATTTAATTTTATAAGTTATGAGTCCAGCCACTGCATCAAAAATAGCCATGGCTTAGATTTTCATTAAGACAAACAACTCCTGAAAGGCATTTCCAGTCTTTAGGGAATCAGCAGGCTTTCTATAAAATGAGGATCTTCCTCCTATTTTTTCTGAATGTTTATGTTTTATATAACAAGACAATTAAAAATATCCATGAAGGCACTGCAGTAATTCATATGTTGGGCATGATGCAGTAAAGGAATTTGTTCCAAACCAGATCTTTTGCTTTTTTTGGATTAGGCTTAACATTTCCATCACTGGAAAATAATTATATATTAATAGAAATACTAGTCATACTTGGGATCCATTCTCATATTGCCACCCTCCAAAGAAGGGCTTGAAGGAATGCTGGGTCAGCCCTTTTGTGACCATCTTCATCAGCAGTTTTATTCTTTAGGACAGAAAGTTGGTGTTCCAAATAAAATCCTGAATGGTTTATTTTGCCATTAGAGCAGCAATGGCAAACCTTTAATTTGCTATGGCTGAGCAGCTGAGCATATTGTACAGTCTCCTACTATATGTTAGGATTTTATTTTCTGTCTAAGCAAGGGGTTCCTGCTGCAAACATTGGAAAGCTAAGCAGAATGATGTGGTGAACACTCAACCCAATTGCTGATACGCAGCTAAAGGATATTTTAAGGTATTTTGATGCTGAAAAAATGCGAGGACGAGAATACACCCAGCTATCAGACGTGTCAAAGGACTGAAAATAAAATTACAAATACCCATAATGTCAAATATTATGGGTGAGTTCTTTGGATTTTTTTCACAGCACAGTTTTTGAGAAGTCTTAACTTCAAAACTTATCCTGGAAAGAAGAGTTCAAGAATGATTTCCCATGAGATGTCTCTAGAGTATTCATTTAATATATATAATTCATATAATACCATATATACATATATATGTGTGTGTAAATGTGTATGTATAAATGTGTGTATGTTTATTTATTGTTTTCAATAAGCCTTTGTCACACAATTTTCCTTTGCATTTGGTTTCCATTACAGCATGGGCTAATGCAATTGCTCTTGGAGAAGACTTGTACAAATACACATCAATTTCATCTATTTCTGCTAATAGAAAGGATTCTCTGTGATTTTCTTGGCTCTGTTGAGTTTATACCACATACATCCACTTTAAGGTATTGTCCGTGGTTTATCTTCATTAGCCTCAGGTTTTGTAATTCTTTGTCCTTCATATGGCTTGAATTTTGTGCAGACCCTGGGACTGCATACACTGGGAACTAGCCTGGAATTCAGGAGAAGCAGGGTGTTTTCTTTCTTCTCTATGATATTGGGCCTTTTTGACTCCTTTGTGCCTCTGGCTCTTCCTGCCTTTCTGTCTAGTTAGAATCTGAGAGCAAGCTCTTCAGGGACTCTGACTTTGTACTCACACGGTGACTTGAGAAATCTGTGGACATCTAGATGTCACCATGGCTTCCAAAAAGTGTTTGCTTTAGGAAAAAAAATTCATCAGAAATAAAGTATATTTTCAGTACTTTTTCATGACCTGCTAAGTCTACCTACAGACTTGCTGTATGGCCATAAATATTTTTGCAGCTACACAGAGGGAAATATGCATCCTTTTCCTTGGAATGGAGACTCACATAGACTTTACTTCTTTGGAGGTCTTTGTATGCTCTCTTCCCTTCAGGGCTGTCTCATATATTGTCAGTGCTGTGAGTTTGTTTGCAAACCTGATCTTGCTGTGTAGGTGTAAGGACTCCTTGTTTTGGGCGGAGGAAAACCACTGCCATTGTGTTCTGCCTTGGGCTCTGCAGAGTGCCGGGTTTGGGACAGTCAGCACTGTCTCCACCAGCTGGATCAGCTGGATCTTGAGCTATAGGCTCCTGCTGCCCACTGCTTGAAACACCTCTGGTAGTTGATCCTGTACATTATGCCACCATTAAACTGTTTAGCCCAACACCCTTAACCTTACAGGTTAGCTGAAAGCGACTGGTCCCTCTGCTGAGCTCTGCTCTGGTGTGATGAGAGCCTGGGTGAGGTTGGCTGCTACAATTCATGCTCTGAAATGATGCATCTGCTTGTTATGTAGATTTGGGGTGCAGTTGCTTGGGCATCTGGCAGCTGAGAAAGCTGCCTCAAATGTGCAGTGGTTTGTAATCAGAGCCTGGCAGATATATTCAGTTAAAATTTAATTCCAGGCTTATGGTTTACCCTTGAGAGGCTTCCTTCCATCTAACAGCAGCACCAAGCCCTCGTCTGGACCAAAGCTGAGTCAGCTGTCTGTTTTCCAGGTACTTATCTTCTGAAGTGCTGAAACATCTTATGCATTTCACTGCCTCCTGTGTCATGGGAACCCCAGTAAAAGCAAATGACTGGAGAAGAGCTTGTCTTTCTAGCATTTCCAGGCACAGCAATAAGAAAAGTTCATGGAAGAACTCTCCACCCAGGCCTATTAAACATTAAGATTGGCTCAGAAAGTTTTAGATAGTGCAGGGCCAGGAACTAGTAGAATATATAAGGGAAAGATCTCTGTCTGCTTTTCCCTGTCTCTTACCCTGTTCCAAAATATTCACTACTCTCACATCATCTTCTGAATTAAAAGGATCTTCAGTGTGGTCCTGCAGAGATGGATTTTTCTTCCTAACTTAGAGTGTTTCTCAGCTATTTGAAAGCACTGTGTGGTCTCCACAGAAAGCCGTCAAGGGACCCAGATCATGAGCTGGACAAAATGTATGCATTGTATGACATTTAATATGAATGTTTTAGTAATCTCTAGTGGACCAAAGGAGTGATCTGCACTGAGTGGGGGGCAGACATCAGGGCTGACTAAGGATAGTAGTCTTAAACATGACAATTTAGCAGTCCCATCAGTGTTCATTTTTGGATCATGTGTTCCTGGATGGCTACAAGCAAAGTGGGGCTGAAGAAATCCTGCAGAATATTCTGAAAAACTGAGCTACATAGATTGTCATGGGGCACTTGAATTAGCAGGAAAACTTGAGTCCAGAAGAAAGGGAGCAGCTGGGGAGGTAGGAAAGTATCTGAGTTAGGGGTCCCAGGACCTGCAACAAGGAGAAGCAAGATAGAATTTCTGGCAGAGTGGAGCTGAAACAGCTATGCAGGAGCATAAGTATGACAGGATTTTATTTGAGTTACGATTTAGTAATTTATCTTTTCTTCCTGTGCTTGTGTCTTAAACCCCTTCTTTAAATCTTGCAAAGTAGAGAGTCCTGCTAAAAATGTCTATGCAATAGTCATTAAACTTAGGCTGAAGTAGTAGAGGTGATGATGGTAAACCTAGGGTATGTTGTTCCCATGGTGCTGGTAGAAGGGTACAGGTAATGTAGAGGGTTTGCTCAAAGAAATTTAGGAATCATAATCTGCTTGCACTAAATCACAAAAATATGGGCTTAGTTCTGACAGATGCTCCTCCTTCCTTCAGGACTAGTAGGGGGATACCAAGTAGGGAAGTAGTAGGGGGATACCAAGACTCTTCCAAAGTACTGAGAAGAGTTGCCATTAGCATGTGGCATCTGACAGGGCTTTTTATATATTGTGGATTATACTGTAGTTTGAGATACATCACAAGGAACATATGGGGCAAATAATTTTTTTTCTTGGCCCATCCCTATGTGCAATATGGGCAGAATGATATCCCTATGCACAGGCAAGCTAGAAAGAGAAATATACTGCAATAAGGTGAGCTGGTCAGAGAAGAATGGCAACAGCAATAGAGTTATTTTACCTAATTATAGAGGAGAAAGAAAAACTTACATAATGTTTTACCCTGCAATTTGTCTTTGTGACAAAATTCAGTCCTGCCTTGCTCTTGTCATCTGAAGAGCTGTAGAACTCACTGATCAAACAGCAGCAATTCATGATTGTCAGAATGGATAAAGTTGATAGTTTATTAATAAAAACAACTATTTGGTGTTGTAGTCCATTCATTATTGCCTGTTTGTGGTTCTTTCATAAATTACAAAACTCCTCACAGATATTAAGCTTGGCAAGAGTTTTTCTTTAGAGTGTGTAGTCTGCACTCCATTCTAGAGTGTGTGCTTAGACATAGCACTTCCCAATACGTTGTGGTCATAAAGGGAACATTTTCAAGAATAGCAGCTCACGTACTGGGTAGTCCTGTTGCGTTCATGGACATGAATTGCTGAATAAGTTACCATTAGATATGTGTAGCAATCAGTGACAGATTCTGCCTCTGAGATACTGAGCCCTTTCCCTAAGTAACTGATATCACTGAATGCTTGACAGTTCCACTGTATGATCGTTTTCACGAATTTCCTGCCTTTGAAATTCCAAATGGACCACTTCAATCTCTATAGAGACATTAATTTTGCATCTGCTTTTTTTCCCCCTTAGAGCTGAATTTTTTAATTAACACTAAATAAATATTCTTTACAGAGTGTTATTAACAATAGCCATGAAATCCAGTGGGTAGCTGGTTTGAAGTACAGCTCTCTTGTTGCTTTTTTACATCACTGGGGGCAACACTGTCTGTGCTTTGTCCATATGAACTCTTCTGCCCACACACCTCTCTCCTCACATTCAGACATTGTGGTTCCAGTCAAATGGCAGCCTATTAGGTCCCAAAGTTTCAAAGCATACAGTGATTTCCCATCAACATCAAAGCAAATTATTCTTCTTTAGTTTCTCTTTAGAAAAGGAAGTGGTCGTTTATTTTCCCACTGCAATTTGTTCATCCTTGCTAAGTATTGCTGCAGATATCATTCCTTCCTTACAACTTCCTTTTTCTTGTTTTCCCCTTCAGTCTGCAAATTTCAGTCAGGCACTTTTATTTGCCATTTTATAGGAAGGTATTTTGCAAGCACAGGCCTCACAGTTGTGTTCTTCTGATGTAACTGGAATAAGATGATTTGGCCACAGAGCTTTGAAAAATTTGGAAGGGATATTACAGAGAAAACAAATAAATTTATCATATTTTGTGTCATTTAAATCTCATTTTCATATCAAAGCACATAGTTTCTGAAATACTCATTTCAGAGGTTTAAATTGGTTTTTGCACACTTCAGTTGTTTTTCTTTAGGCCATATTTCCCCCTTCATGCATTACTGGACACCAATTCACAGATGAACTTTAAATGCCAGTAACTTTTGATAGAAAGAAAGAAATCATAATTGTACTGAATGAAAACCCACCTCCCTCAAGAATCAAGTTGAGAAGTGAGATTTCTACAAATCTCCAAAAGTTCTCTCTGAGATTTCTAGATTGCTCTTAAAATAGGAGAGGAAGAGGGCGATAAAAAGAGGAATTGGCAAAGTCCTTGGAAATAACTAATGATGTTGAAATATTTTGTTTCATATAATTATGCACTTTTATTTGATTTTTCCCTCTTACTCAATATTAGCTTGCATTTATGCTTTTGAGGCCTCCTTAACTTCTGCAGGGAAGGGATTTAGCGAGGCTGTTGATTTGATGCCAGCCATCAATGTCAACATGTGTTAATGTCATTTTCATAGACAGTAATGTCCAGTTGTGAAAGATACCCAGCTTGACTGAAAAACTCATTCAAACTATTATCCTGCATGGTCTGACGCCAATCTTGTAGGTTACTGATGCAAAATACAAGTTCAAAGTACACTTTTAGATGAAAACTGATCGTTTCCTAAGGTTTGGCCACTGGGGTGTTCTAAGGAGCTAAGAGCAAGGCCCAGTGTGGAAATTTGGACTTCTCACTACAAGTGAGGACTTTGGTTCATATCCAGCAAAGATGGGAATGAGAGACCATGAAATACAATTTTAATTTGGTTATCCAAAACCAAGGAAAAAATGAATTCGTGCATGTTTCTGGGTTTGATCCGGAGAGATTTCTGTGTAGATTTGTCTTTAGTGTTTTGAATCAACTCTGTCTTCCAAGATCTTTCAATAAAATCTAAGTGCATGAGCATTTATTGTGGTTTTGCTTATTCTCTGTTTTAATAAATAGGAATGAAAGCTGGGAGGGGGCAAAGTGCAGAGGGGTTGCTTTGTTTTTCTCTATCTACCTGATATTGCAGACTTGAAATACAAGCTATGAAGAAATAATTAAAGCTCTCAGCATTTTTTTGGGGTATGTATGACTAAGTAATTATTTTTAAAGGTAAATACAATTTTGGCAGCCTTTTCTATTTAATTTATTGGTCAAGTTTTCTAATATAAGCAGGATCCCTCCCAAAATTAATTATTTAGAAAACTAATGGCAAAATGTTTCTCAAATTCCTTAGTTTGGAATAAAATCTCAAAATAATAATTTTTGGACTAATTGCTCCGCAAAAAAAAAAGGATTTTAGCCAGGAATAATATAGTGCATGTCAAACACCAAAATCACAGTTTGCCTCGGGTTTTTTTAAACTACCCCATCAGAATGTACAGAGTTCTGCATTCCCGTGCCTGTGGAGCAGCCAGCCGTGGGGATTCTGCTGGCTATCCCCAGGCTTACAGAGACAGGCACGCAGCAGCTCAATCTGTGTGTGACAAATGACACATGAGAAGTTGTTACAAAGCCCTTTGCAGATAATGACCCTTTTTTCTAATTTACAACTCAATAGTCTTGACAATTAATAATTGTCTTGACAATTAATAATCTTTTCTGAAGTGCAGTGTGAAAAGCAAACAACAATCTGTGATTCTTTAGTTTGTTTTCTATTTTACCATTACTGCTAGAACAGTTAAAGTTCTTCCAGAGGGCACCAGGAATAGCTGGGATTTCTTCATATACCTATTATGTGGTTTGGTATGCATCTTTTAATCTGCTTTGCTAGAAAAGCCTAGGAAAACAAGTCTAGTGGGAACTATAAAAGTGTAGAGCAAACCTTCCCTGTCACTATGCTTCCTTCTGCCACTGTGCCTCCCCCTCAGCTGGATGAGACCATGGCTTAAGTACCAGTTGCAGTCCAAGCTCAAAAAAGATGCTTGGGCTTAGATCACCCTGATCCTGCCCTTTCTTCTGTCACCTTAGAGATGACTGAGCAGGGAAGTGGTATTCCTCCTGCTGGTACAGAACATCCACCCTTGATTTTTTGCTGGCTTATAACTACTGTGCATCCATACTTACCTGCTGTAATACTGTAAAAGGAGAATAATTACAATAAAAAAGGTTGTTTTCTCAAAGAGACTCACGATTCTTAGGTACACACTGAAAAGGACTTGAAGAGTTGTAAGTCCCATGTGACTCTGCTTGTGTTTTGCAAAGCTGGGCAGGGTTTGACAGCTCATCCTGGCACCCAGTGCCAGATGCCAGGGAGTTGGTACTATGGGTGTTTATTAGGGTACACTGATGGTGGATACCATTCCATCAGGTGCCATGCCACTGCTGTGTGAGGTGGGCTGCCACTCTTCTCACAGTAGGGACACATGACTTTTCCAGAGGGCAAGAACTTGGAGAGAGTGGTTTATATGACCAGATGGAGCCACTGTGATAATCTGGTGTGAGCTTCCAGATAATTTAATAAGAATTGGCAAGAGCAGGCTATTAGTTCCCTTATGTGGTTTTTTTTTTTTTTTTTTTTTATGAGGGGAGAGAGTGTTGAGGTGTTAATTGAGAGGGAATTAACTCTGCTTCACTCTGGATATACATGCTCAATGATGTGCTTTCCTCTCTTTTTCCTAGGCAGTGAACACCATGCTAGAATTCTACTGACCTTTATTTATAAAGATTCCAGAGCCTGAGGAGGTCAGGGGAGGGAAGCAGGGTGTCAGTGGTAAGGGAGCAGGCAGTCCATCCAGATTTGCTCCCTGGAAAACTTGCTGTGGTGACCTGACCCTGGGCAGTGATGGAATAACAGCTCAACGCCACCGCGTGCCAAGGTCCCATGCTACTGAGGTGCTGTCTGCTATTTTGGATCATGGTGAAGCTGATAAGGTTAAAATAGGAAGTCACATTACAAGTGTCTGGGGCATGCTGGTGTTGGCTTTTTAAAATAGGTGTCCACAGCTGAAGCACAGTGCCAACCTCTCTGAAATCCATCTCTGGGGTGCAGTCATACCCCTGACATGAATTCTACTGAATATATAGCGGGGGTGCCAGAGTGATGAGGGGTTGAACTGCAGAAAGTGAGAGTGGGTGAAGGTCATTGAAGGTTTGATGGATAAAAGCAGATTCCTGAGCTCCTCATTCAGGAGCTTCCTGCTGGAGCAGGCTGTGCCACTCAGTGGCTGCCAGTAGGAGATGCTCAAAGAACCTGCTTTTCTTTGAGCATTAAAAAATAATAAGAAAAAAACAGCAAATTTCTGGAAGAAGAGCAGACTGAGAATTCACTTCCTTGTAATGAAATTATCTCTTCATCTGTGTAGGTATTTCTGCTAGACTGCCATTTTTTACAGACCAGACAGCTAAATGAACAGTTGAGTATCCACTTGTTTCCTCAGCACTTACACACTGAAAACCATGGTGGAAGTGCTAAATGCTTTTCTTTTTTACTCCTTAGACAGTTTAAACTATTAAAACTCTTTAATATATTGTTTGTTTGGTAAAGAGGTGGTCATGGAAAATTATCAAAATTACAATAATTAGCAAATTGCAGAGAAATGTCTTTAGGACTTAAAGGACCAATGTGAAGGCAATGGAACTGTAATTTATAAGCTGACATACCAATTCAGCTATAGGCAACTCCAGCAGCTGCTTTGCTACTCATTAAAATAAGTGCACAGCTATCAGACTAATTATAGCATGGAGCTATGTAGAAAACTGAACCCAGACAGTGAGACAGGAGATCTTCTGACAGAAAAACTCCACAGGCCCACTGCAGCCTGGAAATCCTGCTGCATTTTAAACTGCTGTCTCCCTGGACATGTTTGAAATGCTGCTTACTTTGTACATGTTCCTTTGTGCCTCAAGTTCCTCAAAGATACCTGAAAGATGTGGGATGCAGCAGTTGCTGCTTTTGTTTTTGCTCTTTGAGAATGTAAACCCATCCTGGTGACTCCTGCTTTTTTAGTATTAGAACAGACTTCAGCAGCTGCCTCACCATGAGGGCAAAAAAAGAATTGTTATTTTCTCCCT
Source organism: Euphonia xanthogaster (assembly GCA_034509185.1). Taxonomy (NCBI): domain Eukaryota; kingdom Metazoa; phylum Chordata; class Aves; order Passeriformes; family Fringillidae; genus Euphonia; species Euphonia xanthogaster. The sequence goes on along the minus strand of JAYDZK010000001.1, from coordinate 95,895,459 downwards.
CATCCCCTCTCATAAAAGGCAACATTGGATCCAATTCCACATATCTGCTTCTGTGTTAAGTTTGTGATTAGGGCCAGGGTAGTGTGCCAAATTAATTTAGGTGAATAGATGGTTCCTAATGCCTTGTGGAAATGTCAGGTTTTGTAGAAGATGACCAACTTCTGACTTTTCTTGCATGTCAGTGGGTTAATATCTCTGGCCACCTATGTTCATGTTTGTGTTCTCGTAAAGAGAAGTCAGGTACTACTGCTCATTTTAACTAGGCATGTGTACAAAATAGCCAACAGTTTTGTCTCAAAACCCTTTTTGATTAACAGGGCTTAACTAAGCTTTTGGGAAAAGCGCTGTATTTTATTGTCCTGGGGCAGCCACTGAGTAGCAGGCAGGCCTGGTGGCCTCAGCTCTGCAGAAGAGGGTCCTTAGCTGCTGCCCTGCCATCAGCAAGTGACTCCAATCTTCTTCAGAGCAGCTTGGACATGCTCAGCATTCTGAGGGATTTCTTCTGAGAGAAGAAGCCAGCTGGCCTTCAGCTTCCTCTGTAATGTTGGGCTCATCTTTGTGTCACACAAGCATCCTCACTACAAGATGCAAACTAGGCTTGCTAAATTTTGGAATCTCAAGCTGAACTTCACAGCCTTCATTTACATCTTTACCACATCTTGATTTGTACATTTTCTTAGAGAAGACATCTCAAAAGATAAAAGAGATTTGGCAGCAAAAGAAAAAAAATTTTAAACCCCCCTAAAATCATATGCATCTGCAAAAACTTTCTAATCTGTCTTGACACATCTGTTTCTTTAGAAGAAAAAAATTCCCTGGCTGCACTGGGGCCCTGCAGCTACATGTGTTGGGGGCCTGGGTGTATAATTTGTGGAGCATAATAATTCTATAATTATATTGCTAATTGTCTGCCACCCCTTTTTTATAATAACAGAGTGAAGTGATTTATAACGTAGCAGTTTTACAGGAGCTTAGACAGACTGTTAACTGAAAATGAGCTCCTGCAATGTAGCCTCTAATAACTGTTATTGTTAAGGACACACTACCAAGCTGCCCAAATGCCTCTCTGGAAGGTGTAGTTCTGCAGAATTGTTTCAGATTTAAAGTCTCAGCCTTTGTGCCTTTGTGGTCTTGCCTTTGTGAAAAATAATAGGAGAGAGGATGGAAGAAAGGTTAAGAATAAGAGGAAAGGAAGTCTGAGCAGTATCCACAATGAAGTTCAAAAGGCTGCAAATGGTAGGAAGAATCCACATTGTAAAATGGAAAAGGTATTTGAAGTGAAAAGTATAGGAACTGGATTTTGCAAAGGCTAAAATACTTTTCAGTTCAGTAGTGAGGAAGAATTGATAGTTTGGGGATTAGACAGGATCTCCTCTCTCAATACTTAGATGATCTAGATTTTCCAAACTTGATTGCAGACACAAGATATTTACCTTCTTTTCATTGATGCTTTGGATTTTTGCTTTGTCTGAGCTAAATCTGGCTTTGGGGGGGACAAAGCTGCTTTCTCTGTCTGTGGATATATTTTTTTTCTGGGTACTACCAAAGCTGCTGTTGCTTCCCAAGGCAACTTTACCTTGGCTGGGACAGAAAGGAATAACTGCTTGGAATCATTCAGGCAACACATTGTATTAGTGGATTTGTGCTTCCACATTATATAAGATGGAAACGTGCAGCATTTTACAGAAATAAAGAGATAAAAAAAATCTTTAATGCTTAGTTGTATGGAAGTTCTACATGTAAAAAGCAACAGTATTTTTTCTTCCCTTAAAAGCAGAATATTCAAGTATCTGAGCTCATGTGTTAAGTGCATAGCAATAACTACCTGTTGGGACTCTTGACTGCATGCTGTTTGCTCTGGAACTGTTTTAAATTGTGCAAGTGAAATTGCATTATGAAAAGAACAATTTTTTTCTTTCATACACAGAATATTGGAAGATGAAATGTATCTGATATTCTTCCCTCATTCCAGCAATGGTTCCTTAAGTATTTAATCTTTTAGATTAAATGATTTTGATGATTTACTACACTTGGCTTTGATTTTTACTGCTTTCCCCATATCATTTCAAATATAACATGGCTTATAATTTCAGATATAATATGACCTAGGTTGTGAAATCATTATGAAAGATTTTCATTAAGAGTCATACTGGATTCTTAGAATTATTTTATTTCAAAGGATTTTTTTCCCTCATTCACCCCTAGAGAAGTTTTCAAGCCAGCTGGTTCTGATATGACATAGACTATATGCAGTACTCATTTTATACTCATAGTTGCTTGATCAGTAGATTAAAGAACACATGTTTTTTTTTTGGAAAATACTTGAATTTGGAAACCATATTAAAATGAACATATCTCAAAAAATTAGCTCACTGCATGTATGTGTGTTTACATGTGTAACTTAAGTATTCTGCAAAATATGATACCAGACACATTGTCTGACTCAATCTGTATGAGTCGTTTTGGCATGCTCAGAATTTGCCTCACAGACTGAAGTCAATAAATAGGAATAAGTTGTTCAGCATGTCCAGACAAAGTAGTTATAAAAGAAAGAAAGATTAGAAAAATTTGAGCAGTGGAAATATTTTAAATAAAGGGACAGGAATTTGGAATACAAGAAGTAAAACAGAATATATGAATATAAGGCATAGTTTGGTATTCATTCTTTTTAGCTAAAACGGTTCTGGTCTGCTCCTGCCTCTCTCAAAATCTGTGGCAAGGTCTCTGTTTTTGTCAATAGGCTGTAACTGTACAACCTCTAGTATTCATGTCCAGCCTAGGAACAGTAATGTTTTTTCTTTTTCAGACAAAGCTATCGGCTTTGGGCTTTTACTAGTGAGAATTGCACAGTCTCTGATGGACACGTGCCATTGCTATTCCTAGAGAAGCATGTAAAGTTCTGTTGTTAGGAGTTTATTTTCTCCTAAAGTAGGATTTTGATTTTTTTTTCATTTCACTTACTGATAAAAATATTAAAGTAGTTAATTGCACTTCATGAAATCACAGCATTTGCCTTAGAGTCTCTTAATATTATCCTGCTAGTAATAATTTCCTTTAAAGCTTGCCACCCACAGTGTTCCCTTGCACACTTTAATGTAGAGATTCCATTCATAATCTTCACCATTTCACTGTATTTAACCTGCTTTAGTACTTGACTTTACTGTTTTACTTGCTGTTCTGTGGACCCTACAGCTACTGGAGTACGCATCCAAGTGGAAATCCAGCAGAAAGGAATTGAAAAACCTTAGCAAATAGGCTAATGCTCCTTTTTCTTGCTTATGCATTTCTCCATCTTTAAAATGTGTATATTACTACTTGCTTTGGATCTATGGGTGAAATTTTTGTGTGAAAGATTACCAGTATTGCCTTTTGCTCCATATCTTTTCTTGCAGCTCTGCTTTCTTCTTCAAAGTAACATGAGATACCTCTGGATGTAATTTTTGGTAGACGTCTTTTCAAGCAACTTAAGAAACTATTAGGAAATTTTTCTGTACTACATATGGACAGAAAATCGATCAACTTTTTTTTCTTGTTGACATATATATTATGTTATAGGGTATATTTCTGTAAAATCTACATCTCACATTATTAGAACTATTTATTTTTGTTATCTTTGTTCTGTAGATGATCTTTGTTCTGTAGATGACTGTAGACTTCTTCTTGACAGTGTTTGGTAAAGACAGGCATATAAAATTTTAAATATTTTCTGTCTGTTAATGTATTCCAATCTTAGGTGAATTAATTTGATGTGAACATTCAAAGGGATTTGGTGGAGAAAAATAATTCTGAGATATTCTAAAAGCTTTAATGGAATAAAATTCCATTTCTTTTTTAAGGTGAATTCCTCAAGAAAATGTATTGTAATATATTTATCAGTATTGAATAGCTATAATAATACATTTATCAGTATTGAATAGCCACAAGAAAACCCGCTGCCACACTACTATTAATTTACCTTTCTCAGAGATTCACACACAACCTGGGCTTGTATGGTGCTGCAGAAACACCATCTTAAATTCAGCAAGACAAGGATCATTTGCAAAGACTTGAGTTAGACTCCTCAGTCTAACCTAGCTGAGCCAGGCTCAGCTTCTGTGCCTAGGAAGGCTTGTGGCAGCAAGCACAGTTTGTTTCAGGGGTGTGAAGTTAAAACTCTGTTGGGAGCAAACATCACTCTTCTGTATTTGCACAGTCAGCAAAGGGATGCAGGACACAAATTTAGCTTAGAGGAATTGCTGTAATTTGGGCAGGATCACCTTTCATCACAATGTCCACCTTCAGCTCAGGCAGTGTGTGTGAAGGCCAGCCCATTTCCCAGCAGTCACTAACCTTTCCCAGTCACAGAGCCTTTTACCTGCATGTAAGGCATCTTCTAGATCTGAGCTCAGTTGAGCAGCACTGTGCGTAGGTGTGGTGTATGGGCTTGGCTCTTTATGTGCATCACTTAGAATTTGCTGAATCCATACTTTTCTGACAACTCAAACATCCTTTAGGAAAAAAAGACAAAATGAAAAATTGTTTTGCATCAGTATACTGAATATAAAATATCTGCAGCCTTTAAATATACTTTATGCAGGTATCAGCCTAGATAATGGGTCAGAGCAGAGCTGGAATTTCTGGAATTATTTTTAGAGCTGCTTTCAAAGTGGGACTTTTCTGCTGTGAAAAGACCCTTTAAAATCCTCTTTAAATCCTTTTTAAATGCTGAGCTGTTGTTGTCTGTCAGATGTCGGGGATATAGGACATTACAAGTAACTAGGTTTATTTCCTGTCTTTCCCATTAGTGAAACTTCTAATGCTGATTTGAAAGTACATTTTTATAACATAATAATTTTTATCCAGAAGACATGGCCACAAAACTGGACACTGAATGTATTTATTCCTTTGTATACACTCTCTGCAGCTTAAGAAAATACATCACAGTGAGTTAATAATTACTATTTTTACACTGTGTTATTTTATGGAAAGTATCTCTCACCAGCAGGAAAGTACAAGGACTTCTAGGAATCACTAGGGTATTATGAAAGTTGCCAAAAATGTAAACCAATACAGATTTTCTTATGAACCATGAAAATATTATGTTTAAACTAAAACCCTAACTTTTAGCCTTTGTATGAGAACAGCAAAAAAAATATGGACAGGAATTTAAAAAAAAGGTGGGTATATAGACATCTGAGGTCTTAGGTCCTATTTATTTAGTAGAAAAAAATGGCCTGAGACCTTAGAAAATACCAGCCAACTAAACTAACATCAGAAGATCAATGAATGATCTGTGAGTAAGTGGAAAATTTCTAGTGTGATTAAATCTCAAAATGAATCTGAACAGTGGGGTCCCCCCTTTTTGCTTCTCAAGTGTTTTAGTGTGCATTTAATTACAGCAAGATACGTTTCCACCTCCATAAGAGCATTTTTTCCCTGAGATTTTTCCAATCTGCTCATACTTCCATCACTTACTAAGTCTAAAGACTTCAGCCAGCATGCCAGCAATACTCCAATAAAAGAGGTGACCTACCCAGCAAGAAGCACCCAGCAACACAATATCAGGACAAAAGAATTATTCCTCCTGAAGAGAAAAAAATAGTAACTTTCCAGGATGCTACGTGCTAAAGTGTCAGTGTTGAAGAATACCACAAGGAGATTTCAGCTTCATGGCTTGCAGATCAACTATGGGGCACACAACCAAAGAAGGAAGCCCATGAAGATATTTTTAAAAATGAGATAGATTTTTTTCAGTGATTTATTGTCTTGATGAATTCAGTTGTGCATCAACTGAAGTAACTTGTTGAGTCTGTATTAATAATTACTCTTGGCAAGAACATGTGAAACAAAATTAGTTTTTTCATTTTGAAGTTTAACCATAAAAAGAACCATATATGAGGATCAGATATAAAATCCAGAAGACTCTTGAATATCTTCAAAGTGAATGGTTGCAAAACTTGTTTCCTTTTCAGAACAGGAAAATATTTTTTCTCCGTATTTTTTGTTTGTTTGGTGTTTTTGGTTGGTTTTTTTTTTTTTTCATTTTTTAAAGGGAATATAAGGGTTAAATAACCTCAAAGGAAACAAAAATCAAATGAAGGTTCTGCCTGACCCCAAGCATTTTTTTACAGTTCGGGTTCAATAACCCAAATGAAATATCCCTTGTTAACACGGTTCTAAGTACAAAATACCTTAACAACAATTCCCAGGAGGTGTTGTAACACCTTTGTCAAATTCATTTTAACGTTAAAGTAGCTGAGAACATGTTCATTCTCTGAAATAAGAGGTATTTCAACATTTCCATTCTAATTTTGGATGAAAACAAATGTTGAAATGTTAGAATTTCCCCCAGGATGAAAATTCTAATATTTTGTTCGGCTCTAGTTTCCAATAACTCTTACACTTTAATTTTGCAATATTTAACTTAATGTTTCCCATGTGAGTATTATAGCACTAGTGGGTGAAACTTTAGTCACCTCACAGATTAGGCATGCAAAGGAAAACAGTTCTTGTATGTAGAGGGACAGATTTCTCCCTTCACAAGTACCTTCCTCTTGTTTCCCCTGCTGATGAGATGTCAGTTCATTACAGACTTGATGAATGGTGTTTCCTTTCCCAGGAAACAGTAGTCAGGCCTATGGAAGCATTTATGTAACAGCATCCATTCCCTCCCCTCCTTATTCTCCCTTCCCTCGGCAGCATTGGGCTGCAGTCAGAGACTGCCTGAAGGGGAAGAGTGAAATGCTGCTGCTGGGATATTTGCGGGAAACAAAACTTAGCAGTCCTGGTCTCAGGAGTAGTGAAGCCACAATTGACCCCTGCTTGCACTTCTGAGGTGCTGAGTGAGACCTTCTGCACCTCTCATCCCTCCAGATCAGGGAGGCTGATGCTTTCCATGGGAGGGCAACTTCACACGCACGTGCATCATGTGGGATCTCATCACCTAAAATCTCTCTTAAGCAGACAAGTCTGCTCCTACCAGGTTGGGTCCCAAACAGCCCAGGCCTGCCAGGATTTTTAGTGCTGGGCACCTCCAAACCAGCCAACCCAAATGAATTGCAGCATGAGCTAGATCCAGTTCCCGTTCAAAGCAGGTGCAAGATAATGTGAGCTTCTCCAAAGCATGCACTTCCCTAGATTTCAAAATACTTTACAGATTAGCTTGATTGAGCTATCTCAGTTTTACAGGTTGAAAAATGAGATGTTGACACAGTTAGAGCCATGAAATCATCCACTGTGTTCTGTGGCATAATTAGTCTTGGAGCCTGTGACACCAGACTCCAGGTCATACACTCTTGTGTTGGACCATGGTCCTCAGCTGGCGCTTGACAGAATGTATGTTAGCAGGTCTTGGTCTTAATTCTGTTTTCCTTCCTTAAATGAAGCACATTGTGCTGTCCCACATGTGCCTGTACCAATACATGCCTCTTATTATGATCCATGTGAAGGATGGAAAGTCTGTCTCTCTCTTTCCCCAACCAAGGAATGCCTGATTATGGCAGCAAAATTTGAGCTGTGGCTTAAAAAAGCTCAAATGGAGAAATGCTCTAACCATGTCTTCAATGACATAACTACTGCTGACTTTATTGCAATAATGGGTGTACTGTTAAGGGGTAAGTCAGTGCCGTCGTGCCCAAACACATGAGCTCAGTTCATGCTGGGATTTCAGGCTGTGGTCTTAGGTGTGCATGAGAAAAGGAAATCTCAACCTCCACAATGTGTTGGTTTGTAAATATTGCTCCTAAGAATCAATTTCTTCCTCCTTCTTTTGAGCCCTAAGTACCTAAGTCAGCTTTTTCAGGTGTAGCCCAGGAACCAAAACTACTGACATGGTCTGGCCTGAGGTGTCCTTGCACAAATGTGAACCTCAGCTTCCACACACTCTGTACTCCTGGGAACATTCTTCACTGGCACTCTTAATGAGGGCTGTCTTACGGAGGAGTTGGATTAAGTACAACTTAGAGACAATTAAAAAAATGCAAAAGCTCAAATGTACAGGCTTTGGTACAGTTATGATTAACTCAATACTTGGACAAGGCTGCTGAAGGTAGGTGTTGAAATATGTACAGCAGTTTATACAAACTGATACATTGTGCATGCTAATATTTATTATGTGATAGGATACAATGATGGTACTAAAACAAAGAGCTATGACAGCAAACCTAGAAATACCTTAAAACATTTATAACCAAAATGGAAAATTATGTCAGTGCTGGAAAAATGTTTCTTGATTTTTAAATTATTCTTCCAGTGCATTTTGCTCCTTGGCAAATGTAGCCAAAGAGACAGATCCAAGAAGTTCAGGTTCCTAATAAAATAATGAGTTTTTCCACCCTCCCAGTGTTCAATTCAGCAAATTGCTTTTCAGGAGAATATATTCCTAGGGTGCACATAGCCAGCAAGGACTCGAAACCAATGTTGCTGATGAGGCAGAGTAAAGTGAAGGTTGTTTCATTCACTTCAATGCACACTTCGAAGTATTTCAGGTTGTTCTTATCTCAGAATTTTCCATATGTACTATTAATAGCTTTTCAATTCTTGTTATTTCATTTTTGCTTTTGAGGCTTTTTGTCTGCAAATTCTTTATTACCTGTGCACAATTCATCATTATCTGTGCTTTTTTTTTTAGTACCATTTATCATGATTCATGTATCAAATACGATTCTTTAAATAATAAACCATTTCTAAAGATTTCAAAGTATGTTTGTTTTCTAAAAAACAAATGCAGAGCTGAGCTGTAAGTCAGTGTGAAAATCAAAGGCTAACACTTACTGACCATGTTGCTTTTGAAGAAAAAGTAAGGGGAAGCATAAGATCAAAAAAACCCCAAGCTTCTTAATGACTTGATATTAGGTACTTTGATAAAATATGAAAAATGTATTTTGAATCAGATAAGACGCTAATGTTGCACGAAGCCCTAAAAGAGATTTTAAATATTTTTTCCGCTTCAAAACTGCTTGTAAAACCCTAGTTCTGCATTTCCCTATTCCGCCACACGTGACACGTATCATCGCCACAGTCAGCTCATGCCGTTGTTGGTTGAAGTCTCCTGAGACTTCTTTTGGTCTCAAGATGATGGTAGAGGGAATATTATTGCAAGTTCAGCTGCCACAGTTAAAACTAATAAAACTTGCTTTAAATGATATTTCATTTGAAACAATGCACCAATAGCAAAGAATTTCTGGGTTGTGTCTCTAGAAACCAATCTGTGTTTGCTAGCCCTTTAAGAAGAGCCATTAAATCCCACTAATGGGCATGAGAATGGGTGCTGAAACTCCTGAATTGTTGACTTTGCTATAGATTTGTTGAAGGCTGTAATGAAACAATTTTTCTGCTGTTTTCTTATTTGTCAAATAAGAAAGGAAGCTGCAAAAATACAAACATGTTACATGTTTCTTAAATGCTTGGTAGTAAATACCATGTAATTAAAAATTAATATCACTTAGGTGATAACACAGAACAATGATCTGCACTGAATAATATTTTTGTTCCTTCCTGAGCCAAGAAGTCCTGGATGAATATATTATATATGTCTTGTCAAATTTTTCTAACTTGCTCTTGTAGGAATAATAGTGATAGAAATCTCTGAGTTTCCTTAGGCAATCATCTTTCTCAAATGCTTTACAGAACCTCCCATCCAACATGAACCTTATTTGCTTCTGTTTAAAACCATTTATTTCTGGTTCTATGCATCATGAACTTGATAAACAGTTTTATTTTTTTTTAAGATTTCATCAGACGTGCAAAGAAGATACCTGTATGTTGAGTTGAAATTAAAAACATTGTTTATATAAATTATAGCTGTCATATATCCACCTGTTTTGGTTTTTTTTTCTATTTGAACAAGCTTATGTAAAACAATCTTTGTTAAACTTTTTATTTTGTTTCCTCTTTATGATTTAGTAACACAGGTTTCAGAAAGGTTTTTTTTTTCTGATTAATCTTTGTATTGCTAGAATGCAGATACACATTCATGCAAAAAGATTAGTGATCTATTTTACTTGGGAGGTGATGTGTGATAATTGACCAATCCAATAGAAAGGTGTTCCTAATCACAGACCAAATTCCAAGGTCCCTATCTTCTTTACACTTGAATGCTTCATTTAAGACATTTAGAGTTACACACATCATGAAATATTGTGGTTTTGAGGAAAGGATTTCAGAGAGGGCCTCACTCTCTCGTAGCATTCAAGCTCAGGTGCTCAGTATTGACCCAGTCAATATAAGTGAGCTAAATTGCTTTACAATAATGGGCAGAAAGTCCATCTGTTCCTCCTTTGTGATAAAAATGATCATATTCAGAATAAAAATACTGATGTACTAAGAACTGGAATGCTCTTTAAAAATAGAAAATTAAAGAAATAGGCATCCCATTTAAATCCCCAAGCTAAGGACTGGAGCACAAAGGTTTTGTTTTGACGCTTAAGACTCCCAGTACTTCTCAACGAAGACTTTCTTTGAATTTTATTGAAAGTAGGAGCTGGTTTGTTTGCAGTTTAGCTCTTGAGGAGGCTCGCAGTGGGGGTAAGCAAACAGGGCTGTAGGGACTGACGTAGACAGAGGTGCTTCCAGACGTGCCGCTGCTCTTTTCTCAGAGATAAAACCCAAGAGATTACAGATCAACAGTAAACTTCCTTAAGGTGAGGCCAATGGTCTAATGACTCTTTTTCTTTACAAGGCCCATGGTGTGTTTGGGAAGGGAAGCTATTAAAACAGTTGAGGTTTGGTGATATATTGTATTCTGTGCTCCCATGGGACAAAGGAATTCTTTGATTCCTGCTCACTTCTATCCCCTCAGTTGTATTGAAGAGGCCATGCTACAAACTCATTAGAGGACCAGATGTACTTAAAACCCTTTCCAAATCATTTTGTTGTTGCTGCTGCTGTATCTTAAAACCTGGGTCTGTTCTGAGGCTCCCAAGCAGCAGTTTTTCCTGGCTGGGAAGGCTTATGGGAGAGGTGTCTGGGTGGCCAGGGGGTCAGTGAATTGCTGGGAAAAGGAGTAGGTGGAAGTAAAACCATAGGGCTCTTTAAATGCTGTAATTGCCTAAGGCAGTTGTCTACAGAGATAAAGAGGAGTGAGGAGATGGTGACTGCTGGCTGCCTGTGGGGTTCTTGCTGAAGAACACTTTTTGGAGGAGTATCTGTTTACCAAATGCTTTGTGATGCTGGTGGAAGAAGAAGCCCTAGGGGAGCTGGGCACCACAGGATGAGTGGTGACTGGTTCCCATCTTTGGTGGGGTACCAGGATCCTCAGGTCCAAGCTGCGGGACCCTCCTGATTCCGGCTTCCTTCTCCCCATGGTACAAGGAGAACATTTCCCACAGCTTCTTTCCCAGTCGTGTCAGTGCTGCTGGAAGTACAGGGGTATAGGAAGGGAGGGGTGAGCAAGGGAAGGAAGGGGATTCTTACTGGAGGAAGGAAATGCTTTCCTTGGTGAGAATGGGCAGGATGGTGAGGGGCAGAGACAGGGAATCAGGGTGTCTGGTCTGTGTGGGGGTAAGGGCACTCTGGTTAGAGTACAAAGTACCTTCTGGCTATAGGGGAGGCGAGAGCTGCTCCTGTGCTGGAATAGAGAGGAATATTTTAATGGGTGGTTGGGTTGGCTTTTGGTGAGAAGAGATGGAGGTCTCTGTCCCCACTGTTCAACACTGCTGGTAAACTTCCTTTCCCCTACCTGAATACCTACTATCCTGTAAAGCCTTGCTGATATTTCCCAAAGCCACTGAGTGATGAAGATGTTTGTGAGGAGTTTCCAGCAGCCCCAGCTCAGCCATGCATCTGTGTTCCATGTTCACACACATGTAGTTTTGCTGGACAAGTGGAAAATGAAAGAAATTCTCCCGCTCCAGTATGAAGTAGGTGTGTATTTCAGCTTGCTCCCCATACTGTGGGACTCCTCTTGGAGCAACTTGCTGTCATCAGACAGGTCTTGGGAGGCATAGCTGGGCAGGCATGGGGCCAGGTTGGGAGCATCCTTTTGGAACCTGGAGGTGGTGGGCTACCTGCCGTAAATGGGGTGGAGCAGCCCCTTCCTCCTTCCTCTGTGATCCCCTTGACCACAACTCCTGGGGCAAGTTCTCTCTGATACATCCTACCTAAGTGCCAAGCTCTTCTGAAAGATGGCAATACATGCAGCTATCAGTCTTTTGCCCTCTTCAATGCATCCACTGAGTAAAGTGTTGCTGAGATGGATACTGCCCATTTGTTACTGGTACTTAATTGTTCCTTGCTGTTGTTGTTGAGAGGAGGATATAGAAGGGACAGTGCCTGTGTAATTTGTTTTTCCTGTGACCTGTATCTCAACCAGCATTACACTTTTGCAGCTTTTTTCATGCCTAAGTGAATTGAGAATGCCTATTGTTTCAATAAAAAGCATGGTGATCCATAGTCTGAGCATCTCAGGCAGGTGTGCCTAGTGTCTGCTGACACAGCGAGGTGCAGCAATTTATCACTGAAACACCAAGCACGGAACACCAAGGCATGGCCACCACAGGCAGCTGAACTAACAGCTCTCTCAGGTGTGTCTAGCAAATGAACTTTATTCTGGGAGTGCATGCTAGTGAATCCAGACACTGCCTGTCCAGTCCAGAGCCTGTACAAGTGCATTTGGATAACGCTGCATCGTGGCATGAAATTATCCTCATTCTTTCACAAGGAAGAAAGATTATTGAAGTAAAGGTTAACAAGTGCCAGAGCTAGCATTAAATAAAAGTTTGGAAAAGAAGAGAGAGAGAAGAGAGAGATGGAGACATAACAAGCAAGCAAATGAGAGAAAAGTTACAGAAAAGATATGAAAGTATTGACATCTGTCCTGGATTGCCAAGCAAATTGTATTCTATTTGCCATCTGTATGGCAGTTGTCTTCTGTTAAGTGGGCAGTTCTC
>JAYDZK010000001.1:95817574-95877093 GCA_034509185.1 Euphonia xanthogaster | reverse complement strand
CCCTTCCCTTCCCTTCCCTTCCCTTCCCTTCCCTTCCCTTTCCCCACTATCTCCTGTTTCGCTTGGGTCTAAAGAGTGGCATCTCAAATATTTGGATACAAATATGTCCTGTATCCTTAAAGGGCAGCACGTGCAGCCCCAAGCCCCTCCAGAGAACACGCACACTGTTGGCAGGGATTTCTTGGGCTGCTGCTTGGAGCAGACAGTGTCAGCTCCCGGGGCTCCCAGCCTTGCTGGGGTTTTGCTGCTGCTTTTCCCCGTGTGCCTGCCCTGAGGGAAAGGGACGTTTTACATTGTGCTGCGGCAGGGATGAGGCTTGATTTCTCTCTGCCCCATTCCTTGCAACTCCATTGATATTTGGTTGTTTTGGTTATTTTATTCGGTTGGTTTATCTTTTCTCAGAATTGCACTTACAGCTTTAGCATAGTTGTGTTTTCAAGTCTCTGAATCTTCTCCCAGCTGCTTTTCTCAATCACTGTAATCTAATATTCCCTGGTTTCTATACTGAAAATTTCAGGCCTTGTTTCCTCCAAATACGCATATTAAGGCTAATAAACCCTCCTAGACCTTAAACCCTGCTCAGTCACATCAGAAAATTAGCATTTTTAGCCATTGCCTCTTCCATTTAATAGTATCACAGCCAAACCAGATGATTTGAGAAAGCACATTGGCATTGAAGTAGCCCTTGCTGAGGAGAAGCACATTCCAGAGGAAATTGATTTTCATGTCACCAACTAACACATATTTTGAAAATTAGCTTCTCAGCCACAGGTTTCAGAGCTGATTTATGTCTTTATTTTTGCTAAATTTGTTCAAATGAATTTTTGGTGAACTAACAAGTTGCCTCTGACACAGGCCGAGGAAAGGTTAATGCAAAGAATGCATAGTGCAGGCCAGAGTGTATGTGGAGGTCAAGCCAGGCTTGTGAAATGCACAAAAATGGTTGATGGCAGTGTCTGACCAAGTCCACCAAAACAGCTTGGAGATTCATGAAGCCGGAGCTGGAAGGCCATAGTGTGGTCTGCTCTCTGTATCTCACAGGCTGCTACACTTCATCCCCTTATCCATGTTGAACACATTGCTTCCTGTTTAACTTAAACATGCCTTCCAAAAAGGCATCCGGTTTTGATCTGAAATTAGGGAAGGTTTGCTTTGATAGCTTTTTGTTGATGATTGACAAAGTCCAAACAAATGATTACTTTCAATTTAATTTTATCTGGCGTCAGCTTCTGACCAGTGAATTATGCTCTTCAATTAATGAGCCTCCTGTTTTTCTCTATGACATAACTGCATGCAGCCATGTCATCTGTCAATCTTCTCCTTGTTAAGCTCAGTCTCTATGTCTGCCTCTTGAAGATATTTTCTCTGCCTCAAATCCTTTCTTTTGTACCTTTCATGATGATTTCAATAGTCTTTGAGAGGTGCAAACTGTGGGTTGTAGCTGGCATCTTAATGCGTTACTGAGTGCCTCCTGGCAGTTATGGCAATTAAGAAAAGATGTTCTTTGATATAACATATAAAAGTTGAATGCATTAAGTGAGTTATCCCCATATACATTAATTTAAGATTATGGATCCAGTCACTGCCTTCAAGCTGGTGACAGCTTGCCTCCTGTCACATCAGTATGTATGTGGCTGGTACTGGTTTTCGGGATTCTGTAACCATTTTAGCCTATACCAGAAGGAATTTTTTTTTCATAAAGCAGCTACATGCTTTAAATTAAAAATTTATGTTTGCCACATACTGTGAAATGTTCTCTTCATGTTCTCATCACCAGTCATAAGATGTTTGAAATCCTGCTGGCTCTCTTTTGAAGAATAAAGAAAAAGGAAAAGAAAAAGGAAAGATTCTTCTGGTCTAAATTGGGTTTTGTTTGTGTTTTCATTGATAACATGATTTACTGAAGGAGTGAGAGAAGAGGAGAAAAGCTTAGGAGAAGGTACAGATAACTCCCTAGCTGGTAGGGTGGTTTCCTCTCAAGCTGGAGACTGGTGATAATGAAGTTGTGTCATTCCCACACTGAGGATCTTCTCTTAGCTTAGATGACTTCAGCCTTGTGGAATCTCCTGCACCTCCTGGCAGCCCAAGGGAGAGAGCTCACCAAAGAACTCTTTTGCCATGCTTTGCTTTCCTTAGCTGCCATACTTTGCTTATCAGAACCATTTCATTTAACAATGTGTGCATCCCTGGGACATAAACTTGGCAATGGTTTTGATAATTGCTGTTTGTATTGCACATGGTCAGTGCTTTTCCCTGTCATTAATGCTCTCTTAATCGTGTCTGGAATTCTGCAAATGTCAGGAATTCAGGCAAGACATGGCCTGGATTTTTCAGGGCAGATGCACTTTGACCCTTTTTAGGAGATGATTGAGGGGGACTGCTGGAGTTATTAGTTTTCTTTACCTTCCCCCACTCTCTTCTCCAAGTAACCCCCCCCTAAATTATTCAGTGCTAGCTGTTTGCTTGCACAGCAGAGCTAGGGCTAGGAGAGCATGCTAGTGACTCTTGTGAGCAATGAATTTATCCCAGCTATTAAAGAAAATGAACTTGTTTGTGGAAGAGATATTGTAGAGGTAAGAATAACTTGTACTGTACTTCTTACATGAGGTTGGGTAGGAGAGGGATTTTATCAGCAGTTCATGCCTGTGTCCCCAGTCCCACTTGGAGGTTTCTCTTTATCTTTGTCAGCATGCCCTATTTTGCATATGCCAAATTGCTCTTTCTTTGTCACTTGCAAGTTCAGTCTTCTGGTGATTCATGTATTGCAGCTTTTGTGGGAATATTTGTAAAACTTGTCCACTTGGCTTTTGACTCTTTTCCATTGCTCATGTCATGAATTAGGCAGATGTTCACAACCCACATCCCGTGATGAGCTCAGTGATACTACCTGGGGAGCCAGAGGGGTGGTGTCTGACCTGTTTAGAATAATATGTGCCTGAAAACTAGGGAAAGTCATTCAGTATATTTGTGTCCTAACATATTAGGTCCTCTACTTCCTAAATCATGTGACAAATCAGATTGTAAACTTAGCAATTAAGACACTATTTCTGTCACATCTAGTTAGACGTGGCTTCTAAAAATGTGCTTGATGTGGCTGAGTAAATCTCAGTATATGACATTATTTCTGAATTTTCATTAATACTCAGTTTTGGTTTCACTGATCTGATTTGCTGGGAGGCTGATGTGTGAAGTGACCCTAATTCTGCAGAGGCTGGAGAAACACAGCAGATTCTTGGTATTGCCAATTTCCTTGTACTTCTGAATGAGCTTTGTGTTCTCTACCTTTCATTTCGTGGCTTTCAACATGAGAGCTAAAAGAAACTTATTATTTTTATTAAAGTCATATGTTAGTGTCACTTTGTAGTTTTCTTCTGTGAAATGATTATTGAAACTAAAGTGATTAAATTGGTATAACCTTGTGCTGTCCTCATTTGGTATAGCAGTGATCTGAGTGGATTATCTGTAAATGCTGAGTAATCCTTGCCTCAAACTGGGATTATATAGCTGGTAATAAACAGCATCGTAAAACTGACATCACTCAGCCAATGTTTTTCTTTAGACTTAAGTGATGGTTTGTGTACACTTTAAAGAGAAAATTTCTCCCATTAGAAAGGCTGGGGGAAGCCACCTGGAAAGTACACTCATCTGCAAATGCAAGCTTTGAGCCTAGGGTGGTCAAACAAGTTAAAAAGACAGAGAGAGAAACAGAGTAGAAAAAATAAATGTGTACAATTCCTCCGTCTTGCACATTTTGCAAGCAATAGCCAGAGGGATAGCTTTGACCTTAAAGTAAGGTTCACTTTTAGCACCATGGATTTATCTTGCCTGATAGTTAATACTGCTCATATTTATGAAGAGTGGGTTGCTTATCCAGAAAATTTGCTTCCTTTTTAACTAAATCATACTGCTAAGGAGACAATCTTTCAACATGCAAAGTGATGGTGTGTTGTTCAGCATACAATACAATTTGTTTTTTTTTCCATAGCTGAAAAGCAAATTCGGTTTGACTCTGATCTCAGCTTTTGAAATCTTAGAATCAACTTTGTTATACTAAACACAATTTTAATATTTCATATGTTATCAGTTAAATTCTGGTAGCAGGCAGTCACAAATGACTCTACATATGTACATAAAGAACAGTGAGATATTCTGCCCAAAGTCATAAAGTAAAACAAAATAGTGAAATATTTTGCCCAAAGCCATAAAGTAAAAAGCTATTGGCAAATCTCAAACATTTAGATTCATTATCTGGTATCCCTGCACCTAGACCCAGTAGCTCATCGACTGATGTTATAAATTATTTGCCTCTATGGGAAAGTTTTTGGTGATCTTCCTCTCTGAGAGCCAGTCTGCAAAAGCTGAAAGGGGCATTTTCTATTTATGTGCAAACAAGGACATAAAGTGTTAAAAAAGCAAGCCATGGGTTACATCTTTGGAATTTCATGCAGTTCACTGGGATCTCAGAAAACACAACTTTAATAGGGGGCTTACTGCTGTATAGCCTCAGGAGTGAAAACCCAAACACTCCATAGCTACCTCTAATAGTTTTCCCTTTTAAGATATTGACTAGTTTATTTATAGTCACTTTGCTTTTTGTAGCAGGGCTAATGTCAATGACAAATGAAAGTTATGGGAAAACCCCACTGTTTTTAGAACTTTTTAAAGACAGGCTTTATATGCAGTGATTATAGTTATATATAGCAAGCTGCTATGTATTGGTGAGAATTTACTTTTCATGAACATTTTTAATGCTTTTAATACATTGAGAATAAATGCTTTTTGTTTTGCATCCAGTTTAGAATGAAAATGGCAAGAGGACAAATGTGATGGAAAGGAGTAATGAGAGCAGAGGAGAAAGATGAAGGAATGACAGCAGCAACTGTTGGGTAGAAAGGAACAAACCGAAATCAACTGGAAAACTGTATCTATCCATCTATATATATCCATATATATATATATTTATATCTGTCTATCTATATATCTTATGCATACTCTTTTAATAAGCACAGTCTAAGTCAGGAAAGAAAGATGTCAGAGGCTAAATGAAATGAATTTCCAGGCTATATCTGGGCAATATACCATTGTTTCCCCATTCTTTTCCTAGATCAAGACCTACCTACTAAAAGTAAATACATCTTTTATGGAGAGGTGGCAAGGTTGTCTTGTACATTCTGCACCATCTGGGTAGTGTGCACTCTTCCCTTGTGCTTGGCCTTCTTGCTGCAGCACATATCACAGCTTTCTCCTCTGCTGGAAACCCACTGTTTGTATTGGATGGAACTCAGGACAGGGTGTATAGGCATTAATTATAGGAATCAGGTTCATAAACTTGCCTGTTAGAAAATTAAACACAGGCTTCAATTTTGCAAAGCTGCTATTTCCTCCACACCTATTTTCTTATTGCAAGAGATTTGTACAAATTTTCTGTGGATTAATAGTGGTCAGTCCACATTTAATAGCAATATGATAAGTCAGACCTTTTAAAGAGGTCCTTGTTTGTTTCCACAGCTTCAACAGTGGTTCCTAAAATTCTCTGAAACGAAGCAGAAACAGCTGTCTCATCCTGGAATTTCCCCACAAAGTTTGCTGATGCTTGAACGCAGAATGTCTGAACACAGAAACTGTTTTAGGACAGTGGACAGGATGGAGTTACACCAAATACCATCTCAAATGGGAAGGGCAGCAGCGGGAGCTGGGGCTTGTGCTCCTGCAGAGAGCTGCATTCATAGCTGTGTGGGGGAGGCTTGGAGCACTGCAGAATGAAGAACTAATGCTATGTTTGGCCACAGGATAAGCTGTCAGCACATCCCTGGCCAGTTCAAGCTTGTGCACAGATGCCTTCTCTGAGACTTTGATAGGTTAATAAAGCAAAAGGAGGGCAAACACTGGGGGCTTTGGATGAGTGTGGCTTAAACCCTGAAAGGAAAGCTGCTGGCAACTTGTTGCTTACTTTGAACATCTTCTCTAATGAGAAGAGGCAAAGATCTTTAATTTCTCAATTCTTCTAGTGTGCAGTAGAGAGGTGGTTGTTATCAGGGTGCACTTCAGCTGGCAATATTTTCTGGTGTGCTGCATTCTCTTCTATAAAGTGTGCTGCTGTAGAAAAGTTGGTATGTGAACTGAGGAAAATATGTCACTATGGTAATAAAGCTAAGCATATCAGCCTTTGCTTTTGTAATGTAATCCATTTGTCACTGTAAATAAGGAACAAAATAAATTTAGATTTTAAAATATCTTTAAAACTGACTTTTTCTTCCTTTCCTATACTGTCTGAATAAAATCTAGTCACAGAGATGTGTAATTCATCCTCTTTTTAATCAAGAGCAAATTATAAAATGAACGTCAAGGTATTAAGCTCTTTTCTCAAACTACTGAGATGATCAGGCTCCAATTTGATGTTTTAATTTCCTATCACAGGAGTTTTACTGCTTGCCCTAGGAGGAATGCCTTAAGAGAGTTAGGTCTGTAATTTCCTAGACTCTCATCACACATTCACAAGCCTGAATAACCCCAGACACTACACCAGATTCCAACTTCTGCTTTTGACAGCTATTTTTAGTCTGTCATATTTCTGCCTTTGAACACTATCCCAGTTGAGATCCAGACTGAAAAAGCCGAAGCCACTAATCAGCATTTTGCCTCCCGTGAGTGCAGATGAGCCATCCACAGTTTGTGGCCTTGTGCATCCCCAGGGATGGAGCCTGAGATTGTGTGCAGTGCTCATTGTCAGCCTTTCCTGGAGATCCATTTCTCTCAGTGTGCTGTCAGGGTGGCACCATGTCTGCCAGCACTGTCACCTCCAGCATCTTGTGTCTTGTCCACCCATGGGATGTACGTGAGTTGTGCCTCCTGTGACAGGCATTTTCACCATCTCCCCTGAGTCACTGTCACCAGCTCAGTTCAGTTTGGTGAAGTTTAAGGCTGAGACCCTTTGTTGGAATGACAGATGGTTGTAAGTACCTTTCCGCCCTTCCAAGATCTAGTAATTTTGTTCAGTTTGCATTACACCACAAAGTCTCAAGCCAACTTTATGCCTTGTCACCAAAAAGTGAAATCTTAAAAGGAAGGGGGTGGCTTTCCCTTTTCACCACTCTCTCAAACCATAACTGCTGTTTGGCTGCCCCATCTGTATGGCTGTCTGACAAAAAAGGTGCTGGACTTCACGGAGCCCCTGAAGGAAGGCACAAGGTTAACTTAAAAACTAAAAACCTGGCTCAACTATTTAGTACTAAATGAATTATTGACATTTTCCTGTGCTCATAAACACAGACAGACAGAGCCAGGGGACATTATGTAGGAGAAGTAACGTATTCCTACAGTTCTGGTGTCTGTAGGGAAAATCACGAGTCCCCATGACTCACAGCAGGGTAGCAGATCTCCTTAGGACTGCATGATGCCTTGGAAGGTGGCCAGTCTCTATTCCAGGAGCAAAGCAGCCAAATTCACAGCCAAGTGTATTGTTTCTGATTTGGAACAAGCTGGGTTGATGCTGGACTAGGGGATCATGCACCAAAACCCCCTGCACATCCTTTAGGTCCAGGATAACCACTGTGCTTAGTCACCCTGCTGAGCCTGTACTTGGAATGAAATAGCAGAGATCTATGGGTCCACACCAAAATTCCCTGAAAGTCCAGGTCAGAAGTGAAGTGAAGCATCAGGATGGAGCCGATTTAGCTGATGCTGTGGTGGTGAGCTCCTTAATGGAAAAAAGTGCACAGGGCCATGTTTGCTGGTTGCAACGGGTCACTGAGTTAGGAGACATATTGGCGATCTGTCTCATCACATCTCGGGCACTTTGTTGGAATTATCAAAGACCTTTATAGTGGAGATGTTTGTGTAGATGTCTGTAGACATAAAGTATATTTCTGTATTTGTGAAGAGAGGCAACCTTGCACTGCACAAGACAAATGCTCACTGTGTACTGCTGTGTGTGCTCAGCAAATAGCTAAGATTCCTTCAGGGTTTTAGGGCATGGATCCATTCCCCAGTGCTTTTGACAATAGTGTGGTAACAAAGGGAATAAAAAAGAAAAATAAGAGGCTTAAAACTGTCATTTACAGACTAGAAGCACCACAGATTTTCCCGTAAGGCTTTCACATCTTTATTCAAATTTCATATTGGCCAAACCAAATTAAACAAAAATGAAATAAAGTTTCAAAGGAAGACTTCTTGCAGCAGTTTATGCTGAATATTCTTCTGAATGGAAAGACCTTTCCTCTCTGCTGTTGTAATTTAGCATGGGAAAAACTGATATTCCTGCACATAGTCCTGCAAGTAAATGGGGTCGTCTGTAGCTGGGAATCTTCCAGTGGAACTTTGCAGCAAAACAAATTGCTAAACCAGTGCATCCAGAATATTTGTTCTGACAACAATGTTGATTTGACTAAAGCTCACTAAATATGCCTTAAATTTCTAAGGAAACAATTTCTATATTTCTGTTAGTTTTATTTTAATACGGACATAGGTATTTTAAGCAGATGTCTTTGAGATTTTTTACGCATTGCCTAGTACAAATAACTTCTTCAGTGATAGTGTCAGTGGTGTCTCTGAAAAAGTAATTTTCTCTGAGCTCCTATAAATGTGATCCATGAAAATTCTTTTGGTCCATCACTATCCAAATTAGGTACTGAATAATGCATACTTATAAACAATGCATATAGATAAGGGAGGCATTAAAAACTCTTTCAGAGGCCAGACAAAAAGAAAAGAATATTTTTCTCCTTCATTTGTTGAAGTGAAGCTGTTAGTGACTTCAGATGTAATAGGGTTACAGTGACACAGGGACAAAAGCAAGGAACAAAAAAGAAATGAAACTGCCAATAGAAGCTCCGATTTTGAAATTTGAAAGCCTTGTCTCATTTGGCATGCACAGAAAAGAGCCAGTTTTAAATGGTGATGGTATTATTTGTTGAGCCGTGCTATAATAATTCCCACTCATCTCTTTGGTAGTTTCTCCTTTTTTTCTTCCATGTGTCTCCAAGACTGAAGAGGAAATGTAGTAACATCTTAAATATTTCAGCATAATGAAATAATATTATGATTTGAAAGTTGAAACCCATGTGGTTTTGAATTCAGAAAACCTGGGGACCCAGAACTGTGGTTTGTGAAGTTTTGTATATGCTACACAGTTAATATTGAAGCTTCTATTTTGCTTTAATATTATATTTCACTGATTAGGGGATTCCTTCACTTGATACATTAAAGAAGGGATAAAATTAAATTAGCTTAGCTCTCTGAATCGAGGGATGTATCTATCATGATGCCAGTGCTCCAAGCTTTTCTAGCTTACTTTTTTATTGACTAGAAAGTGGATATTGAAGAATTTTTCAAATGCTGATACCCAGATCTTTGCTTGAGTGAGGTTTCTTCCTGCAGAGCCCCATTCTGAGAGGCTGGGTTTGTGACAAGCTGATATTGGGGAAACTCACTTTTGATGGGCATTTCAGACATTACAAACAAAATGAGTTTTCTTCAATTAGTTTCCTACTAATATTTCAAAGCTGTGTCTAACTTTTCTGCTGGAACATACCACGCATGCCCTGTGGTTCTGGTCCGTGCACCACTTGCATCTTGTCTGACCCCTGTATTTGGGTTTCCTTTCTGTGGAAAGTGGGAAATGATGATGTTTATTTGGGTTCTGTCCTTATAAGAAATAGTCTGGGCCAGGGGGACAAATGTAAAGCAGGGAAACATTCTCAAGTTCCCTGATCAGATATGACCCGAGACCTCACCTATGAGAGCAAGTATTTCTCACATACAAATACAACTCATGGATGTGAAGCCATTAATGAGCAGCAGTAGATTATACTGTCTGACTTTTCTATCTTTTTTGTGCATTGCTAGAAATCCTGAGATAGTAGTTACTTTAAATTACCCCAAATTACCTACTGTTTTTCATATTTAAGTGACTGAAGTGATCATAGCTTTTTATATGTCATGTTACTTTGAAATGAAATAAAATTAAACCAAAGCTGCTTTTCTAGCTTCTGTCATGTGACATATCTAACTCATGTCTGCTTTCTCATAAAGCATCAGTCATTTTATTAAAAAATTATGATGTAAATAGGCTGAATCGAAACAGTAGATTCAATGTTCTTGTAAAGCTTTCCAAGAGGCCAGAATCCCCTGCCTGTGAGGAAGATAGTGTCCTTAATGTTACTGCAGGCATTACAAAAAGAGCATAGTTATTCACTGCACTTACAGCTCTACGGCCTGTCCTGTCTTGCTGGGAATCAAACAGCCATCTGAACTTTTTGAGCCTCTTAGGCCAGGGTTGAAAAGTTGTGCCAATTTTTGTAGTTCAGAATAGATTATGGTTTTACAAGACAGCATGGTTTACAGAGAAATGTCATGCCAAAGATCATGCTGCCCTTGACCCCTCGACTTAAATCAGTAAGTTCCCATTAAAGCTGAATTATTTGGAACAGGCTCTAGCATGAATCTAGAATGAGAATTTAATTGCCTTTCCTCTGGTGTGAGATACATAAACTCTGACATGCTTCCAGTAGGAGTGTATATTATATAAAAAACATTATTTTGATAGTCCATGGAAAGTTGTGGGGGTTTTTTTTTGCCGTTGCTCATAGCTTTTTACTGTTGGATTTCTCAGTGAGAGAAGTCCTGGATGATTCTGTGATTTAAAATGAGCAGAAGTTCTCTGTGACATCTGTGAATTTATTGTGAAACAATTTTGTCAAATTTACAATTCAGCTGGAATAAAAAAGTGAGAATTGTGTGTAGCACAACTTAAGTTTACATGGTTTAGAACATGAGAAGACCACCAGGGGAGCCTAATTCTGCTAAGTCCCAAGTAGCTAAAGAGGACAGCAGACAATTCATCTGATTCTGCACACCCAGAGTGATAAGTCATCATCCCACCCTTAAAACCATATATCCTATTGACTAATTTAAGCTATAAATTTGTACCCTGAAGTCTTCATCTTAGAGTATCCCTGTGACCTGTGAGACTACTACAGTTTACAAGACCACTAGTTTTCTTACTCCTTGCTAGCTGTGTGTCAGCCAACACATGCTGACTTGCATGGAGAGTCTCCATTCCTGTTGGATTACCTTACATTTCAGGTGCTTCAATTAAACCAATTATTCAGATGCCTCTTGTTCCCACTTGCTAAGCAGAGTTTAAGATGAATCTTGGTGGACAATTGAAGCATAATCTGTGAAAAATCCCCATCCAATACCTGCCTAGTCTATCTTAAGCCTAAATGTGATGCACGTTTTCCCTTGCTGTCTTCCCCTGAGAAATGCCATTAGGTCTTTCATACCAAATCCTGCTTAAAATACAGAACCTTAAAATCCTAAGCTACATGGCTCCTGATGGCTCCCAAGTGCTTTAGGAGAATCTCTTGCTGCTGCCACGTGGGTGGAGCACTGCACAAAAATCGCAGTTGTAGCCAACTTTTGAACATTTGGCTGACTGAGTGGACAATGCCTCTTTCAGGCAGTGGGTAGACTTTGTGCCCTGGAGTCCTGCCTCTGCAAATGCAGTATCCAAACTAGGGATCCTCTTTTGGGGATAACCTGGGACTGAATGGAATGTCGTGGGCAGGCGGACAGCTGCTCTGCCTCTGCTGCTGAGTAGCCATGGTGACTCTTTTGGGAGTAGGAGAGTCAGACCTTGCCTAGAACTGTTTTCTTGGAGGCAGAAGAGGGAAAAGAAGCTGTTATGACAGGTTAATTGTGCACCTCTCCTGCCTTTGATATCTGGCCTCCATTATTCAAAAAGGTGTTGGCCTCTGTGCATGGCATTGCACAGACTGTGTGAGGATAAAATTTATGTCCTCAACAAAGATGGTACTGAAATATTTTATGGTCATCAGTTTGCTTGGGTATATATGGGTGGCTTGTTACACAGAATGGTTCATTTTTGTCTCAGCCTCTGGTATCCTTTTGTCTCAGAGATCTTTTAAGGCCAGGGGCAGCCCATGTCCTAGCTTTGGACTTTCAATGACTTATTGGAGATAATTCCCTGAGAGGTTATAGCTCAGCAGCAACTAACAGGTAGACACAAAAGCAGTTTATTGGGTTATCATTTCTATTGAAGCCACTCTGTAGTATCCTGATGGATGCAGTTTGCAACTGACCCAGCCTGTTAGGACTCACTTCCTTCAAAATTCTCTTTCCAAAAGCGCAGGGTATATGAGCAGGCCCAAGTAAACTAAAGTATGCAAAGTAAACATTCCCCTATAATATTGTACATTCCAGTTATGAAAATGTGCAACATGATTGTCTGGTCAAAATTGGGCAAATACTATTTCTCCAAAGTAGTCTCAACAAAGTTTCAGGACTACCTTAAAATAGTGTCAATGATATCTTAAATGTAAATACTTCATTTAAAAAAGAAATACATCTCAATTATTTTAATTCTGTTTTCAGTGGAGCTTAGGTACACAGGATTAATTTGTTTGACTAATTTTCAACTTACAGTGGTATAATCTAACCCAGGTAAAGACACACAACTGTTCAAAGCTTTTAAAAATTTATTTTCAATGTTAGTTCTTCAATCATGCTTAGAAAAACAATTCTTTCAGAAATCTGATCTGCACTGCTTCATTTGTAGTGTTTTTTGCTTTCAGCTGTCTTCCAAACCTGCAGTAATAATATTCCTCTGTTATTCAAATTTGCTTGCACAAGTCCTAGCTAAAGAATGCAAAAAAGGAATCAAACTGTCTTCTAAATCAGCAGAGATTTGAGCTGAATGGACCAAAAATACCATTCAGCTACAGTCTTTCATAGTGCTTTAATTAGCTCTTGTTTATTAAGACCATCAAACTTCTGCAGTTGTGCTTGTGTCAAAAATATAGATCTCTTTCATTCAATATAATTAGGAACAACCTTTAGGAACAATTAAAAAAGTAAATGATGCCTTCCTAGTGGTATGGCTTACTTTATTTAACATAGGAAGGTAGCAGTGTTTAACACAGGAAGGTAGTTCTAGTGTTTTGCCTCATCATTCTGTAAAGGAAATATTTTTCAGTCAAAACCCTCTTTATACCAGTTCCACTAATAACCTCTCACACATTATTTCAAAACAAGTTTAAACAGGATAGAACAGTGCATTAAATGCATCACAGCTGTTACATATACTCTTGAGTTTTGATTTACTTCTGTCACAGGAAAAATAGATTTTTATAAATGGATGTTTCATGCTTTTCACTCTAATGGATGACATACAGTGAGACTCATATTTCCCTTAAATAATGGTTTAGCCACTGTGAATCCCTATCACAGCTGTTGAACTGTGACTCCAGAGCAGAGGATTTAACAGAGACAACAAGAATTCTGAAGGCTTCAGATTCAGACTGAATCCTTGTTCAGGGCTCCTAAAACAAACTTTCCAGTTTTTCATCAAAAAATACATCACTTTGGTGGTCCAAATTTTTGTTATATATGCAAATGATAAATGTCAACCCAAATAGACTTTCGGAAGAGGGCACTTTAAAATGATGTTACTTTGTGTAGCTCCTATTAGGAGAGAAAAATAAAGTACAAGCCACAGGCTTCAAGGCTTGCAAATTTACTCTGAAATAAATAAACCCAAGGGACTTAAAAAAATGTGACATAAATTTGTTTCAAGAAAATGTGAATGACAAGAATACCTATATTAATTTGTATTACACAGTTTCTTTCTGTTAGAGATTTTGGTTTGTTTTCCCCTAGAGTTGTTTTGTTGCCACAGGGTAATAAATTAAAAAAAATACCCTTAGACATCTCTTTGGAAAACACTTTCTTTAATTTCTTCCTCCCCTTCTTTTAAACTTTAATTTTAAGAAGAAGAACAATAATGCCCATTAGTAAAGCTCTGAACTAGGTCCAAATCTAAAGATTAAGTGCAGCAGGTTAAGACTTCTATGGCTTTCAGAAATTTTGATTAAGTAAGGCAAAAATACTTCATGGTCAAGTTAATGGTTTTATGGTTATTGTTGGTTTTTTTCTTTCTTTCTTATTGTGGTCTCAGAAAAATAGAAAAACCCAACTTGGATTGATTTCTTTTTTTTTTTTTTTTTTAATGCTAACAGTTGAAAGTCAGCAAAATATCTGGAAAACCTGGATTACACTCAATGTCAGAAGGTATTTTTTGCCATCTTTGAAATTATTTTTTCGTATGGATTATAAGGATGAAAATTTTATATGTCAGTTTATAATCTAACAAAACATTGAGGTGCATAATAAAGGTATGATTTTATTATGTTTGCTTGCATATTGAGAATTTACTTTCTCCTGTGTTTTGTTCTTCCAATACCAGAGGGAACTTTTGAAGGCTGGAATTTTATTAAACATAAACTGACATTTGAGAGCTCATAAAAAATAATTAAAAATCTTAAAAGAGAAAGAAACTCTCCTCTTTCTAGGAAAAAAGGTTGCCACACATCTGCACTAATCAGGATTATAAATTTGGGGATACATTTTGCTGAAGTTATCTTTTATAAGTCCACTTTCTCCATTTCTTAATTCTAAAGCACAGAAGGTCCTGTCAATTCAGACATTGCATTTTAACATATCCATTTAGAGAGAAATTTCATTTTTCTTTCCTGATATCTTCTACTACTGAGGAGAAGCGTCTGTGTGCTTCTCCTCAGTAGTAAAAAGAGAAAAAAAATGTAAGCTGTAATTTTAAAGAAACTGCACTTGAAGACAATGGGACTACTGATTAATATAAAGTTAAACATGCATTTAATATTTTGCAGTAATAACTTTAAAGGAAAATATTTCCTTGGGAGGCATACTATTGTGGGAGTTAATATGATAAAAAATTGCTTTTCATTGCTTCTGAAACCCTCTGCTGTATAGTAATTTGTGCTTCATCAGGAAGGAGAATTTGTGCCCCAGTGTGCACTGCAGAAGAGGAGAAAGGTCACATAAAATCCAGGATTTCACAATGTCTAAAACACGCAGCTTGTTGCTTGCTCTTTTTTGTTTATTTCAGAAGCTGAAGTATTTTATTTTCTGTTCTAGGAAATGAGCCAATCTAACACTTCAACTGACTAAGTATTTCTCATATGTCCCAAGGCTAAGCTCTGGAGAGGAAGGTTGTGAAAGAGGTAAAGTATCTTAAATTGAAAGAGCAGGATTTGGGCAAGATTTTAAAAGGCTTACAGTTTTTACTGCTACTATGATGAGTATCTCAGTCATATCTAAAACAATATCTCAGATAGAAGTACCATTGTTAAAGGCTATGCAAATTTATAGGGTGAAGAAGTTTGAGAAGAGCTGAGACAAGAGGAAAACAGTCATGTGGATGTGGTTATTCCAGCAAGCAGATGAGGAATATAGCAGAGATTATATAGTTGAGATATAAACTTTCTAGATTAAAAATGTACTTTAAAAAGTATTTTGTGAGAATATCTACTTGTAGCCAAATGTGATGTTCTAGAGAGTTGCTTTTAAAGTTCTAATATTTTCAAATTACACTAAAAATACATATTTGTCTTTTCTACCAGCAGCTTTGTCTTGATAAATCAAACTTTGACTAATATTATGAAAACTTTGGAAAGATAACTGAGAAAAAAAATCTTTTTTGAAAAAGACAACACGTTTATATTTAACTATAATAACTTTTTACCAGTCACTAGATGTTTGACTTAATTCAGGCTTTGGATTTAAACAGCTCACATGCCTGAAAGTCAGACCTAGATCTGACAGATATATGTGGAGCTGTGAAAACTTCTTGAAACAGACAGGAAAATCTACAAAAACATAAAGAAGAGCACTAACCCAGTGCAATGCGCTGTAAATCCACCAATCCTACACTTTCTTATGCTATCATAAGTATGAAGTAAGTCAGTAGAATTACATTAATTTCTTTAAAACTCCTAATGCAGAAAAATAATTTTGCTTCGTTTTTAGCTTTCTATAATTTTTTTCCTGTTTCAAATCCTCAAATGTTTGGCCTGGGATTTAATTTCTTTGCTGTTCACATTTAACAAAAAAGGCCTTCCAGAATAACCATCCCTCTCTGGCATTTCATGTGACAGAAGGGAAAGAAAAGACCCTCTATACAATGCTGAGCTTAAAAATAAACTTTTTGGGTTTGCAAATAAGTGAAAGCACAATGGAATCCTGTGTTTCAATCTCGTGTGTGTATTCATCATGGATGCCTAATTATGAAGCATAGAACTAAAACTGAACTGTGTACCCCTGGTTACAGGACCCAGGGGATGACTGGATTCACTGGTTGTAACTCGTTCCTCAGGGGCCAATTAAAAGCACACCAGGTAAAGTTAAATAAAAAAATATATAACTCTTGTATACCAGAGATTTTACTCATTGCTGAAAACTGGCATCAAGAGAACCTTGGTAAACTGCACTTTTTATTAACTGCTTTATATGAAACCTTTAGCACTACCTGTAAATTCCCATTTATGTCACCATTTATTGTGAGAAATACGACTAGAGGAAATATTTAGATACATAGTTCTTCTGCTACCCTTGTGAAAGAAGTATTATCTTTGCTAAGAAATGGTCTCTGCACTCTTGCAGCCCCTACAAGAAAATATTCCTTTCTCTGCTGATGTTCATGTAGAGAGCTGTATGAAGGAATTTCAGATTCTGTTTATATCAGTAATTTAATCTTAGAGTCATAAGAGTGTGTTTATTTTAGCTCTGCTGGTGATGAATTCTTTCTGCTTTCAGATAAATCACAGCTAAGAGAGTTGTTGAATAATTCATCAATATAATTTTGAATACTTTAGTGAATCAGATCTCAGAAAATATAACTAGAAAATGAACATAAAAAGCATAAAGCACCCATAATGTATGGCAAATGCTTGTGCATGAAAAATATGGGCTTTGTCTGTTTTCGCATTTTTATCTAGTGTTACACTGGTGTGGTTGCTTGAGCTTAATGGGACTAGCTCCCAGTCTGCAATGACTCAAATGGTAAAAGAAACAGGAATATGATCTGATATGCCTGGGTGAAATGGAAAACACAGGAGCAGATATACCCATTGCAGTAATGTGTTGGCTCATGTTTAAACATAAATGTCTGTATCAACAAGCCAACAGCCATTAATAAACAGCTGCTAACCCTGCTGGAGATTTTATCTTATGCATGAGTACTTTTTGCTGATGAGAAAATGCTTCGTTTATCAAAGTAACATTAGGTTCATATAGATGTAATTCAATGTTTCTTGTGCTGTACTGGGAATACCAAAGGAAGTAAAGACTGTATTAATTGGTATTAGTGTACTGGAACAGATTTAGAAAAAAAAATTGTGAACAAATCTGCACTCTAGTAAGACTGAAAAATTCTTTAGCTGAGAAACATATTGTTTGTGGAGGGTTTGCTAACAAGCTTGTGGGAAAAACCAACAATTATTCAAGGCAAAAAATGGTGAGGAACACTGAATATCTGGAAACCCCTATCATTTACTCTTTTGGTCAATAAAAATAGTCTGAACCATGCATTTAAATACACT
Source organism: Euphonia xanthogaster (assembly GCA_034509185.1). Classification (NCBI taxonomy): domain Eukaryota; kingdom Metazoa; phylum Chordata; class Aves; order Passeriformes; family Fringillidae; genus Euphonia; species Euphonia xanthogaster. Next base: position 95,859,658 of record JAYDZK010000001.1, on the reverse strand, counting down.
CTGCAAGTTTAAAGCCAGCGATATGAGCTACTGTCTGCAAGTTCTCCTGTTTCCCTGATGCATAGCAGAGTTGCTTCCATGAGGGTCCCACATCCCTGCAGAGCACACATACATTTGTTATTTGTGAACAGAAAGTAACTCAGTATGCTACAAAGTACAAGAGGGACAAGTAACAAAGAATTTGAAAGCAACTAGTAAATTAATAAGCAGATATCAAAATGACATTAATAATAAATGAGCTTCCAACAGCTCCAATTTGCAAATATTAAGCTGTGTTGGTTGTTGCATATAAGACACTCAATAGAAGCTTTTTTTTATTTTTCCAACAGAACAAAGCAGCTTTATATGAATGTTTTTTCCCTTTAAGACTTTATAAATCTGATGCTCTGAGACATCTGAACACTCATGAAAATTCCTGAGCCTATAAACTTACAGAAACTGTTTTGTGAGGGTCAAGATGAAAACTTATCCCCAGAAACCTTGGTGAATCTGAAAATCACAAACTATGCAAATAATTTTTAAAAGGTTAATTTTTTTCTTTGTTTTTATTTAACTGTTACTTTAGTTTGTTGGCAGAACTCTTTGTTTAAAATTCAGAAAATAAACATCGATATAGAAGCTATTAACCAGCCTTTGTTTTTTTTATAGCAAAATTGGAAATATGTGAATATGTGAAGACTTGAGCTAATTTTATGGGAGTCAGTAGTTGTTGTAATTCCTTAATTCTTAATTACAGTCTGCAGCTGGAATTTTGCTATGTGTGTTATATCTGTTCTTGACTTCTTGACGTCTGTCAACTCCAAAGCTTTTGAAAAGAAGTGTTGAGTTTGGAAAGGGTCTTTATTAAAGAAAGTCCCATCAAGGACTTAGAGAAGCTTGTGGAATCATGAGGTAATGAGAGCTGATCTTTGCAAAAGTCAGACAAGCTTGGGCTAGAAGTACAGGACAATTATTTTCTCTATCAAATCACAATGACTGTTGAGGATACCTATTAAACTGCATGTAATTGCCAATCCTTGAATATTTTTATCATGTGTAAAGGAACAATAGGGGGTTTATATGAGCTATAAATCCTGAGTAAGAAATCCTCTGCTAAAAGTGGCTCATACTCACAGCAGTGGAAAAAAGAGGAATGTGGCTGATGAGCAGACTGAACAGATCAGTAGTTTGACAAATATCATGGGAACACAACCATGTTATTTATTAGCTATGCTTACCTAAGAATTTCAATATTAAGGTAGTGATCCCGAAACTATGATCCTGAGATAATTCACCATTTGCAAGCCTGTTAGAAATGACCTCTACAAAGAATCATATCAAATATTGACATTTAAGGCATCTCTGGCAAATCAAGGGTGTAAAAGTGCCAGGTAATTTGTCATAAATTCTTTAGGCTGAGGATTTACAAATTTGAGGATGTACTAGAAGACAAGCTCCTGCCTGGGGGCAGGACTGCTGTGGCCTCACTGGAATGACAATATGCCCCAAGGCACGTCCCTTGCCCTGGGCACACAGGTGTCCAGGAGGTCGCTGTGGCTTGGTGCACCCAGCAGGGGATCAGCCAGAGAGAAAGGCAAAAGGGTCTGGTGGCTTAAGGGCAGCACAAGAGGACCATGCACAGCTCTGGCCTTATGTGTTGTGTGTCTGCTCCATCAGTATCTGGGGCTTCCTCCCTGAGCTTCTGCCCATCTGCCAGGCACACTGGTTACACCTTCTCCACTTTTCATTTAAGACCAATGCCATGAGTTCCAAAGAAGCCTTAGAATGATTTTTTTTTTCCCTTTTTGTGGGCTGTGTATAGCTACTCACTGAAGTACATCATAGTCCTGGAAAAAAAAGATGAGAAATAGCAGATAATTTCTGTTAAGTCTTACTGCTTGGTTTCCTATTAGTTTACATCTAAATTCTCTCTGAAGCATCTCACGCTATCCTTCTGTGAACTGAGACCAAACATGCAACTTAGAAAAAGGCTTCTTTTTACTGCAAAGCAGACTTCAAGTAAGATGCAGAAAATATTAGACCTCATTTAGTCAAATAACTCTATAAGCATAAATATATAGATTTCTATGCACTCTGGCACATGCCTAAAGATTAATATGATTGAGTTAACCAATATGAAATGCCAAATATTTGAAAAACTCTTATCAATATTATGGAAAAATAGGAATCTAGTGGTACTCATTGTGTTTTATACATGACTTAAAAACACCACTAAAATTACTGCTTTCCTGAGAGCATTGATAACTAAATGTGAATGGCTTTAGGATAAAAATTTAATTTTACTGCTACATGACCAAATTTCTACCAGGGGTTTCATTGATAGAAGAGGAAGTCAGCACAAGGTGGAACAAGGTGGGAAATCTTGATTATGATGATACAAATTTTTATCCTGGCAGCAGGTAAACACTTTAACAGACTGCCTGGAAAGTCCATGAAACTCCAGTCCCAGAGATACTCACTGACTGAAAAAAGCCTTGGGCAAGCTGGTAAGGGATATGTGTCCTTTGTGCAGGGGTGCTCAAACACTAGGTCTGACATATGGCCCTGAAAACCCCAATTAATAGCTGCTGGGAGGTCCTCATCATATGAAAAATGGTCTGAGACAAGGCTGCTCATGGCTGCCCTGTCTATACAGGTAATATATTTTTAATGACAAAATTCAACTAGGGAGATAAATTCTATTTACCTTTAAATGAGCTCTTCTAATGAAACCAAACTGTTAAGTCTGGTTCCATGATTTTTGGAAAATAGGATGATTTGGTGAGGTATCTTGACAATGCTGGATACAAACGATCAATTTGGGTATAATTAATTTTCCTACACACTATGGGGCTCCCTAATATATTCACAGCCTTATGTAGCTGACAGATATTACACAGGGCATATGAGACTGTGGCAGATCCTTGTAATTTGGGACAGCAGTTGAAAGAGGGGATATATCCCCTAGGGTATATGCCCTCACAGATGGTATTCGACACTTTGGGAGGAACTGAGCCAAGCTCTTGGCAATCTTCATTCAGACCATGTCCCAGACCATTGCCAGGGAGTGCAGCTGAGAAACTGTGCTTTGCTGGAAGTGCTCACTAATACGGTGCAAAACAACAAATTCACATCATCAGGGGAGTTCAGGGAAAACTGTAACCTGCCTTCCCAGAAAACTGGCTTTGAAGTGAGAATTGTTGCCAGATATATTTTGAAAAAAGAAAGAAGTGACCTCCCTTGGCATGCCCACAAAGCGAGTCTGTTTTGGAGATGGAGACCGATTCCTCTGGCTTGTGTGGCACCTGCCACTGTTCTTGGTGAGACATCCTGGAGTGAAGACAGTGGCAGGAGAAGGCAGATGATGGCAGTCCATTGTCTGTGCTTCCAAGATACCAGTCTTCAAGGAAGAAGCCTGGTAATTCTGGTGTTAACTTGGATTCAGCTTCCAGCCCTGCCTAAATAGCCTTGAAAATCCTGGTTGGAGAGAAATGAGGATTTTTCCAAGAACAGATTCTATTTGTTGTTTGGGTTCTGATTTTCCTTTTTTTTTTTTTTTTTTTTTTTCTTTTGATAACACCTGTGAAGATTCGAGTTCTGCTTTGTTAGTTTTAAGTTCTGATTGATGTAATGATGTTTATCCTGTGAAGAAATAGACATTTATTTTGCCCTAAAAGCAACATCTATAATTTATGTACTTACAACAAAGTGTATGGGATAATAGTCACAAGTTTTTAAATTGAATAAAATGTTTATAACTTCTGCTTGTAGCAAGTGACTCTTAAAATTTAGCTAGAGGTCACCTATTAGTTCACAGGCCCTTGCAAATTCACATTTAGTCACAGGACCAGAAATATACCAGTGCAGGTGGTGGTGAGGTCTGTCTGTCTCCCAGCTCAGCCATTTTTATGAGATTTAGCCTTATGACAAGTTTCATTTCTCTTCCTGATCCCAGCTGGTCCAATTGCATCTCTCTACAAAGCTCTTTTTCATTTCTCCACTCTGTATTATTTTGCCATACTTGTGGTAGTTGAATGTGGGTAGTAGTCTTTAATAGCTGAAAAATCATAAATGTGAGCATCCTATTCAAAATAGAATTTTAATTATGCTTTGTACTGACAAAGGCAAGAAAATCTGAAGTAAGGGCTGCTTTGTTTCATGCTAGTATGGGTGCTGGTGTAGCACCCCAGAATCAGTGAGCTCCTGTGTGTGCATGCCTTCAAACTCAGACATTCACAGGATGATGCTTTCAGGTTGGAGGAGAGTCCTTTAGAGATGGCAATATGGCATCAGTGTTACATTGCAAGAATCAGCCAAAGAAAAATCAAATGCATTGAAACACAGTGTTTTTTTTAATCCAAACTACATATATACCCTAAGTGTTTTCAAATGAATGGCTGAGTTGGCACTCAGCTCAAATCACCCAGATCTTGTGCTTTTCTAGCAATGATCCTTATGTAATTACACATTTGACATGTGAGAACTGCCAACGTGGTTTGACACTGCTTAACAATATGTAATCTTTCATGCTACAATCTGTAATTTTCACTGCTGTATGAGAGACTATATGCTGTCAGCTCTCTGCAGTCTGGGTTCACTGGAACTGACAGGCTGAATATTTGTTAGCTTATTTTTGCTTGCTTTACATGAAATTCTATATTGAATTCAGAGTCTAAGTGAAATGAGAGGTAATTTCTAGGGTTAGAATACTGTTAATCCACTCTTGCTGTTGTAAGTCTTCAGAATGGATAGACTGAGATTACTGTTTCCTATGGAAGACAGCCTACTGGTCTCTGATTTTCCATCAAAAGATTGTGGCTTCCAATTTTACATAGCTGTTCTTCAGTTGATTTTCCAATAAGCAAGGAAGAAATGTTGCAAGCATTATAAAATAAAGGGAGCTTTGAATTGGAGATAATTCCTGAATGTCTGACTTTGAGTCTTAAGAAGAAAATTATACATGGGAGTTTCCAGACTCAAAATCCACTTTGCTTTGATTTGCACATAATATTATGAGTGACAGTGGGAGAACAGGCACTTGAGATATGATTCCAGTTTTCCTTAATCTTTTCCTCCCATATGGAAAGGTAAACATCTGATTGAAATAACAGCACAGGCTCTAGAACTGGAGAAGGGGAAAATATTTACATCATACACAGAGTGATGGGACCATTATGAAAAGTATTTTGAGAGGTTTGCAGACAGCTCTTGTACTTAGAAGAAAAAAAAAAGTTATGCCTTAAAACCAAACAGATGCACCAAGCAAAGACTGAGAGATTTGCTAGAAGATAATAGTTAGCATAACTCGCTGCTTCTTCCCATGATGAGCCATTACAGCTCCTGTGTTTTTGTCCAAACTTGATTCTGGTGCTTTAGCATTTTTGGCAGGCAAGTTTTTCTATAAGCAGAAGAGACCAAGTGACACTTAATTTCATGTCAGCCGTCATCACAATTCAATGAATACCCTGGAGGTATGCCTTTAGGCTGTACACCCTAAGGACAGAACAGTTTGTTTCACTACTAGTGGCTTCTAAAAACTTGTGCAAAATGTCTTCTGCTAGCTTTTTATTTCTAGTCCCATTAATATCTCTGAGACACTCTTTATGTATTCATTTTATACACATGATTTTTCCCCATCTCTTGAGTACTGCATATTCAGCTGCTTCTTTCATGAGGCTGATAAGTGATAGTGGTTAATCTGTGTCTAGGTAGCAAGAAGGTAGAAGATCTCGTTTGATATGTGTAATTTTTGTACAAATTGAGACCTTCTCTATTAATCCATACAGGCCAAAATCTTGTTTTCATGTAAAAACTAAGCCTCCTTACAGACATTAATATGTTCTTGTGAGTGAAAGACTGGTTGGAAAAATGTGAAATCAAATGATTTTCAATGCTTTCCTGGAAATAAGAGGATTTAAATGAATATGAAAACTAAATTAGGAAAATTACATTAGAGCTCCAAGTTTCACAAAAGTTCAGCTGTTGTTTATTATCTTCACTTTACTTTGTTTCTTCTATTTAACTTTGTACTACACACTTTGCCACTAATTCTTTCTCTTCTCATATTCAATTGTTTTCAGAGGGTTAAAAGAAAAGGGAAGTATGTAGTTCAGTTTCATACAGCACTTAAGCTATTCCTTTAGGAATACATTTCAGGATGGGATATGAGTTCTTGACCTAATTTTTCCTATGCATAGTTTCTGCTTTACTATTTTATGTTCTCTGAAAGCTTTATAATATATGTGAACATTGAAATCTTCCTCTAATAGTATATTACAAATTTTTCCACCAATTAGTTGTATGAATGAACTATTGCACTTTCATTTCAAGTTTATTGAAATTAAGGCAATTTTTTGGATCAGTCATGGATGCAGTCACTATGGTATAAAATCCCTCATGAGCAAATATTCACAGATGAAATTTCCAGCATTTCCTTATACTGAAGCAAAGTTAATGTGGAAATTAGTATTGTAGCACAAAAAGACCAGGGGGGTTGTGGTTTTTTTTTTTTTGTTTTTTTTTTTTTTTTTTTGTTTTTTTTTTTTATCACATACTTAAGCTTCCTCTCAAGCCCCTCAACCTGAATAAATGACACTTTGGGATCGACATCAAATTATAGTACTAAATTACTTTTTTGTCATACCCCCACTGAGGCACCATCATTCTTCTTACTGTCCTGGCATCTCAATGCTTGAAAAAAAACAACAGATCAATAAAAATAATTGGAAAGGTGGAGTATGGTTGAGTGGCATCTATACTATATGTACCCACAGGCATACATCATTTCCTGGCTCTCGGAGCAGTGGTGAAAATGTAATGCTTGAACAGTGTGTCACTATGGCTGTCTGGTTCTTTGCCAAAGACACGTATAGATGCATGGATTTCAGGAATGCTGCCACTTTAGGGTTGGAAATGAAGCCCTAAAAATCAATAACTTGGCTTCAGTATTAGGCAGTGTACAGTAATTTCATTGTGGTTTTATTAGATCAGTAAAATACCCTCTGTGGGACAGTATCACAAGGAACTAATTCATGTACCAAGCTTGAAGCCTACTACATGACTTAGAGTTTAGAGAAAGGGATTTGAAAGAGGTGGAGGAGTTATATAGAGGCTTTAGTGTTTAAAAGAGTTTTCTAATGAGAAAAGAGTAACAAGAAACTAAAGTCTAATAAAGCAGATATTGTAAGATTTGAAGTTTCACATTACCTTAATTTGCTTTGTAAATTGCTAAGGAAACAAGCTCCTTGGATGCTTTCCCTAATATGCCCTCATCAGCATGTGTCTCTTTCCTTCCATCCATGCTGTACACACAGAACTGAACAATTAATGATGTTGAGAATTCTTAAGCTTATTTCAATTAAATTCGAACCAAGATTTGATTAAAACCCCAGTGAATGTGTTTGTTCTAAATGTTGGCATATGTCTGCCACCTTTACATGTGCTGAGTAAAGTCTGCCTGCAATTTTTGAGGTTTTGAACAAATGAATCTTTGTGGTGCTCTCTCATCAGCAGTTCAGAGTCTGTTCTCATTTTCATTTGTGTGCAATCTCCCAAGTGACGTTCCTCTATAGGTATGGGATGTGGAATCATCCTGGTGTTTGATATTACACTGGATTTATGTCACTTTGCTTGGAAATTGGAATTTGAGCCTCAATCAGGAAATCAGACTTTTGAGCGGAAGTTGTTCCCACAGACCACATTCCTTTCAGAATAACAATTATATTGGCCAAAGAGGTGCTGAAGTAAGTTGTGCTACTGGCATAGATGAGTTGGCAGAAGTCCCTAAGGTACTCACAGCTATGCCAGTAACGCAGCAGGTTTTTATCGAGTGATAGAACAGGAATATTTATTTAAAATGCTATAATTAAAAAAAAATATTTAAAGTGCTATAAATGCTATAAATGCTATTTGCTTTATAGGGCATTAAAATGAATTTGTATATTGTGTCTGAAAGAAACATTCCTCTAGCAACAAAGCACCTTAAAGCAAAAAGAAAGCCTAGAGGACAACTTGCTACTAATCATTGCTGGATGAAATATCAGTGTTTTTATAGTGCAGTAGCAATGGTAACACCTGCCATGGAACATGACGACCAAGTAGGAGGAAGCAGTGTGAATAACACTGTGTTTGTTTTATGTTCATCTATCAAATGTTTTTGTCAAGACTGAAAGAAATTAAGTCTGAATTCTGAGAAATATTTGAAATTTGTCAAAAGAAACTGGGAGGAATATTTATGAGCAGTTTCACTGTCCTCATGTATTTCATCACAATACATTTAACACTTCACAGAGCTGACTTTACTCCATAGCCTTAATTAATAATTTTCTACAAAATTTACCTATTTAGTGCTCATAATCAAAAGATACAGAAGAGATACAGAAAGACCAACACACTCTGGTGATAGTGAAGTGCAAATTGTTGGCATGAATTACAATGCCACTGTATGGCAGGTGGGGGAATGTCTTGAAACCCAGAACAACATAAGTACCAATGCTTTCATGAAAATCATGATGAGATTGTTGTTCACTTTCTGTGCAGTCACACATCACAATGTTTCTGTATATCATGAATTTTCTATAACAATGGATTTTATGCATACAGAAAACTGAATAACTGAAGACAAATATGCAAATAGCTGTGGAAGCACTATCTGCCCATTCCAGATAGAGCCTTTGATATTCATAATTTGTTTTCAATATCTTTCTGTTTGGTAGAGAAATCCACAGGGTTTGCTTTTCTCTGTGCCAGATGCCTCTGATATGAGAGGAAGGAGTTGCCAAATTGCTCACCGTGCAGTAGAAATGGCAACTGAAAGTGATTACACCCAACATATGGTCCAAAGACAGACATCTGCTAACCAAGATTAGGGATACTGTGGCAGATTCTCACTTGTTCTAATGAGCCAAATAATCTTGAGCATAAGTCCATGAGAACAAATGAGAGTAGCCATCAATAAGTTTCGCATCAGACCTGCCTGTCCCCATTCACAGCTATGCTTTGCCAGCCTGGGTGTGCAGAGGTATCATGGGAGGTGTGGGCGTATTTGCCAGAAATTTTTCATAAAACCATTTTAATTAGTTACAAAGGAGTAAGAATAGAATACCGAGCAGTAAGAAAAGTAAACCTAACAGTTTTAGCAAAATGCAGTGAAATTTTAAGGTGGGCACCTGGAGATGGTAAGAAGTACACAGGGATACAACAGTAAGTCCATTGTTTCTCCTGCCTGGAGACGAAGTGTGCTCTTTGTTCCCAATCAGTTTCATCACTGGAGAGGCAGCACTCTTCCACAAACATTAGCAATGCAGTCTCTTAATTGTTAAGGGGGGAGGGGAAATTATTTTCAATTACAGAGTTGAGAATTGAGGTCTAGGTGGAAAGAGCCCAGAGTCAAGTACCTGCATGGCAGATGCCTGTCTCAAGGTGTCTTGTCTATCACAAGGTGCCAAACTTAGTAATCACTGGGGAAGCAGGCATGGAAACTGCAATCAGTGGCATGCAGTACTGCATCACCCCATGGGACAGGGGTGGCAGAACAGGAGTGCTGGTGGAGAGAATGGCTTGAAGGAAGGGTGAGTGCTGGTCACTGAGGTCTCTGCTGACAGGTAGATCCGAGAGTGAATGCCAAGGACAGGAAGTGACTTTGAAAGCTGTGTGTGCACTTTGGGAGGCCCAGCTTTTAAGCTAAGAGCAAGAGTAGTAATACCTGGAGATGGGGAAGCAAAAGGTGCTGGCGAAAAGGAAAGAAAGGAGAAACAACTTGTAAGGTGAGAGTGACAGTAGCGATGAAGCAAGATAATACTGACTGCATTGATCATGCCAAATGAAGCTGGTCAATAGAGGAAAAATTGAGACAAGGAAGTTTGGTAAGAAGGGTGGTCACTAGTACTTGCTGAGCAGTGAAAATGCTCCTGTAGCCTAACCTCACTTTGAAACCGAGATCTACTTTTGAGACCCTTAATTTGACATCTTAATTGGGAAACAGTTAAATAAATTTGGAATCTATGTGGAGAGGTTGCTTAACTCATCTACTATCTAACAAAAAAAAAAAAATCACAGATGCCTGTGAAAGGGTTAAAATTAGGAAGAAATTTGTGGTAGAGAGAATGTGTGCAGCCTTGGAGAGCAAGAATACGGAAAAATGATGATCTCCTACACACTTTTTTTACAACTGAAAGATTATTTTTCCAGGAGATCATTTTGATGTTAAGGTACTTCATGCTTTTCTTTGTGTACTTAAAAAGACAAAATCAAATGGCTAAGAAAGTTAGGCACCATGCTGAGTTATGAGGGAAGATATTAAAATGCCAAGTGTTTGTGAGAATGTGTGTGGTATGTATACAAATCCATGAGGTGTATGTGTATTACCATATATTGCATATGCAGACTAAATGTGTATCTGCATGTCTAGACACAACTATAGACACAGATACGGATGTATGAGTATAATAATTGAAATTTATAAAACCATTTTAGGCTTTTGCCTCTTATGGGGAGAATATTCTAAATGTCTCCAGATATATGGCAGAGTTAAGATCCTGTCCAGCTTTATGAGAAAAGAGCCTCTACTGTGCAAGTCATTTTTGCTGAGTCTCTGGAGTGTTACTTGATACATTTTCAATACTGTTTGTAAAGTATGGTGGAAGCATTCCAGTAAAGAAGTACAGCATTAAATATAAGATTATTAAATTCATTCCTTTTTGGTTAGGCAGGTAGAAGGTATGCACACTTCTTAACTTTTTGAGCATTTAAAATAACCTCTCTCTAAACATTTAAATGCAACTAATTTAATGTTATGACTTAAGAGAGGTAGGAGTACATCTCTGCTTATTTTTCAGTTTTCTACATGCTTTGTTTTGATCTCATAACCTAAGAAGGATGCTAAGGATCATAAAATTTGTTCAAATTTGACACCTTAATTGGGAAACATTTAAATAAATTTGGAATCTATGTGAAGAGGTTGCTTAACCTATCTACAAACTAACAAATAATCACAGATGCCTTTGCAAGGGTTAAAAATTTGTTGTTTGACTTATGGAAGAGATAGTTTTCCTTGTAGCTGCAAAAATCAATGTGCAAGATTGTTTAGATATTAACATTTCAGAAGCTGACATGTTTTCTCTTTTGATTGAAGAATGTTGTCCTGCCCTCTGGTCTGGAGATGACATTTTGCAATTTCTCTTCATGTAAATTGATAATACAGTGGAATTCAGACTTCTCCAGAGTCAGAAACAACCATCTTAATTTCAAATTGTCAAATATCTGGCTGTATGACATTATAAAGATCTTTTTGTTTTTTCCCAAGTGAAACAATGAAAGAGGACACTCTGCTTGTCAAACACTTAAACAGTCTGCACTCATGCTTAGCCCACTATAGAAAATCAAAAGTTTTCCTTGATATGCTTATTCAGTTGCCTGTTAGATTTTGACTGAATATTCAGGCCAGAGGCTAAACTGGGGAGAGAGTCTTTAATCCACATTTTGTCTGCATTACCTGGAAGATCATAAAAAATAGTATCTTCGTGATATTCGAGCGTGCAAAAATCTCTGCATTTTTTCCTACTCTTTGCTCAAGCTTAAAACCAAACAACACAGTGCAATGTTTTGGGCACCCTTTAATATTAAATTAGGAAAAACTGAGACATTGAAGGGAACTGAGTGGGTGAGAGCTGTCCTCAATGTCCTTCAAAATTAGGGCTGGGTTTTGGTGGTGTCATTTAAGAAAATATTGTCTACATTCTGCTGAAATAACCCACTTTTATACCTCATCCATATGTGACATTGTTTGTTAGTCTTATGTGAATGAATATAACTTTTTAAATACAGAAAAAAGAAATCAAAAATTCAGTGTTGTAGGTAATGCATCTGTGTCATCCCCCTGAGTATGAATTCCAATGGTAGGTGGTGGCAAATAAGGGAATTAGACATCCTTTGGGTATTCAGCAATTTGTTGTTGCAATTGACTTATTTTTGAAGCATTTGGAGACTAATTTCTACTTGTAAATTGTTCTTCTAAAATGTATTTATGAGTCAATGTCTTAAATTAGGCCTTAATGGAAAAATGGATGAAGCCTTAGGTAATTCTTTCCTCCCCTTGCCGTGCAAATAAAGTTAATAACTGCTGTCTTTCCTTTTCTGTTTACTTTCAGTTACTAATTGGTTGCAGTGATCAGAATTGTATTCTTTAGACTGTAAGAAATGGAATTCCAATAAAGAAACTGAAGTTGTCCTAAAAATAAACTATATTCTACTAACTTTCAACCAGTGTGTAGAGTTGTCAAGCTGTTTGCAAAAGGATACTTGCAGCACTCCAGTTGCTTTGTTTCATTCTGTGACTAATGTGGGGAAATTGTTCAGCTCTGTTGCAGTAATTGTAAAAGATGAGGTGGAAATTCACATGAGTAGATCCTAAGCTGGAGTCTTTTAAAAATACATTGAGATAAAAAATGCCCATAACTGCATGAAATGTTAAAAAAAATAATCTTTTAAATGTGTTATAAAGCAAACTATGTGTGTGAGTAAAAAGTTGTAACTATATCACGTCAGCAACCTTGTGTCATTTAGATTTCCAAGGTGGTCATGATGCCTAAAGTATACTATACTTAGAGATATACTGAAAAAATTTCTTAAGAATCCTATTCTATTCTCCTGCTGAGCTTGAGTTCTGAGCAAAGGCAGTCTCTACCAAAGCAGTTAATGGAGTACAAATAGAGCTTGATTTCCACTGAACTTTTATAGTGTGTTTAAAGCAATTGGTAACAACAATATGGTTCTACTGAGAATGTCAGCTATGGAGTTCCGCAGCATACATTTGATTTAGAGATTGGTATGATATGATGATGTTGAGAATATCCATATCAAAGTATTCAGGGTAGAAAAGCCACAGAAGTGATTTAATAGGTCAGTATCTAGTAGGACTTCTATAAGAAGTTGTGTAGCTTTTTGTGTCTAGCATAAGTGTTTCAACTGATTTCTGCAAATTCCCATTTTCCTTACAGATCTCCTTCATTCTGAACAGTTTTCACCTGTAGTGATGTTGTGACCTACTTTTGTATAATTATCACAAGCATAGCAATGTTAAGTGAGCTTCTTGGTCAATTCAATCCTCTAAAATCTTTTTTTCAGAGTCAAATTACTGTCAATGGGTAGCTGGGAAGAAATGTACCAACTAAGCTTTGGTTTTACTGACATCTGTGAGGAGATCTAGAAATAGGTCTCTTCACAGGGATGAGTCCTTTAATTGACCTTTTTCTCACGAATTTCAGCTCAGCTATTTTAGCATTTGGTAGTTTCATATTAACAATGAGGTTTGCATCTGAGTGTCTTATGCTTTATAATTCTAAGGTATGAAAGGGTAGTTTGGAATCTTTGGTTTGCTGAGTTCAAGCAGTAGCACTCCTATGGCTGAGATGAGACTGAATCTTCCCATTTTGTGGCACCTACTTTCCTTCCGAGATGCATCACATCCTGCACCTCGGAACAGCCCTGACCTGAGCAGTCACACCTGGGGCAGCTGCACTCAGAGTTACTCTGCTGAACTCCCAATATGCAGACAGATGCTAGTTCAGCTACACTGGATACTTTATGTTGAGTATTTGTAAATTTTATTTTGCAGTCCTAAAACTGCAATTGAGTTCAAGAGGATTTATAACACAATATACTGAATATGTTATATAAATGATAGAAAATCTGCAAATATCAAGGATTTAGAAATAGTGTGGTATTAGAGCTCCCAAGTCATAAAACCATATTGTTACCTTATTAACATAATATTCCTGTTGTGGATCATATTTTATATAATTTACCAGAAAGTGGGTTTATTTGCAGTTCAATGAATTTTGAAGTTGTGCAATGTCTTGCATAAACTGAAAAGTGCAAGGCAAGAAATGCACTCGAGGGGACTCCTACCATACCATTACTCTGTTATACTGTTGTAACTCTCCCATCAGTCAGGGAATGGATTTGTTAGGGTTTCCCTGGCCTTGGGCAGCTCAGGCACCCATGTCAGTTGAGGAGGTCATCCTCTTGGTTTGGCATGTCAAATGCACAAGAAGATGCAGAAAAAGAGGGAAGAAATGAGGGAAACACCAGGTGGCAAATGCTATTGTTGATCCAACCTGTTTGAAAGCTTTAGGGCTGTTTTTCAGTTCTTTAAAGATGCATTGTGGTGTTCACAGGTATCAGCTTGGAGAAAAATTATTAAGGGTGCATTTTTATTAGGAGTTAGTGGAGTCTGACTGCACCACTATGAAGTTTTCTGCTGTTCTTTTTGTAGGTTTATTAAAATCCTGTGTTCAATCACTTAATTCATTACAACTGAGCAAATACCCAGAGCTGTACCATGACATTTTATTGAAGCACAGCAAAAGGGAAAGCAATCTGTGGAAGCAAATAAAATTACATGTGTTTGCTGACCCCAAACTTGCAAAAAGAGGAGTTAAAATTAACTACTAATTTATTGAGTAAACTCTTATCAACTTCTAACTATAAAAGCAGTAAGACCCAGGATGGCTGACAGGAATTAGCAGTCCTCTCACCACAGAAATAGTAACTTAAAGAAGCATAATTCTAAAATTCTGTACTATGGTACTATTACAACAAGACCCTCAGTATTTAGCAATTTTGGGTGGAGGCAATGCTTCTGTATTAGTATTCGATTGCTCATCAGATTCTCAAGTGTTGATGTATTTTGGATTTCTGTCTCGAACTGCTTAGGAAGGCACATAATTTTTTTATAATGTGACTAATAAATAGATCCTTGTTTGTGCAGGTTAAGCTCTTAAAAAGATTGCTCACTCTTAGCGTGCAGATGTGATGGGATATGCTGCAATCCAGCTATACATTGCTGGCAATATTGACATCCAGGTGACAGTAATGGCAACAGTACCTTGCCTCCAACTTTCTAAATGTGCCCACCTCTACAATTCTGCAGCCACCAGGGATGTAACCAGAGGTTTTGTGTGATTTCGTGTTGCCTGTATTCATGTTCATGAACTAGGGCAGAGAAAAGCTTAAAGAAATCTGGGATAAGGAGGTGGAGTTGGCAAAGGGGTTAACTATGTTTTGCCTCTATCTCCTGGTACCTTTAGTTTACAACAATGGCAGCATCTACTCCCTTTATGTTCCTCATTTTTGAAGCTGCAGAAAATATCCTCAAGTTCTTGCCAGTTTTAAATTTTTTGCGTTTGATTCATATGAGAAAATTGGTGTTGTCTTGTCATGCAATGTCTGTCACTCAGCCTCCCTCAGCTTGGAGTCACTATGTCTGCTTAATGCAGCAAATTACTTCAGCCACATTGTCCTCATCTGTCCTCAACTTCTGCTGCATTCCCTTTGCTGGAGATAGGTTAAAAAGCTGAAACATTGGTAACTGTTGGCAAGTTTTGTTTTAAGTCCCACGGCTGAATCCGATCATCTGCCCCGTTCAGTAAGTTGTGTCTCAGAGTTTCCTTTCCATATGAGGCAAAGAAGGGAAAATATTATGAAACCATGGATTCTATATCTTTATCTATATCTATATAACTATATATATAGACATAATGTTTTAAAAAGGAACTTATACTAGTGCATAAATGGGACAAAAATTTTCCATCTCATGCCTAGAAAACGGTATGATAAGATTCTACTCCATAATCTATTAAATTCATCTCTTTCCTGAAAGAATCAATACTGAAAGGAAAGTTAGTCTTCATAACTTTTTTAGTGTGTTACTTTTGAGCAATAGGGAAAATTGAACGCAGCAGGGAAGATGGAGTGCCTTTTCAGGCAACTGAAATGAGCCGTTCCTTAATATTATTTTTAAATTACTAATGAGTTTTCCCTATTTTCTCAAGATTATGTTACAGTAGTAAATCACTGTTACATATGAAAGGTTTTTGTCCTCTCTGTGACTGAAATTTGCCAGAATTACCTACGAAAATTTTCATTTTTCTGTCAAATGATCGACTTCTGCTATTGCTATTTCATATTACTGGTTTTTCAGGTTTGCTTAGCAAAAAGTGTACCTGTAGTGTCTGTTTAAAAACATAGATTAATTAGGTATATCAAATGTACACAATTATCACACCTGCTGAAAATCTTTTAAGTTACATTTTAAAGAAAGGCACAGCTCTCAAGTTAAAGTAATGGGGGAGGAAAGCCCATGTGAACTAAAGAAAACAGCATCTTGACTCAGATGTTTACAACGACAGCTGCTTCTATTAAAAAATTAACTCCTATATTCATCTTTGTATGTTCACAGAATCATAGAATAGTTGGAAGGGATCTTTTAAAGGTCACCTAGTCCAAGACCCCAGCAATGAGAGGGGACTTCTCCAACTAAACCATGTTGTTCAGAATCCCATCCAACCTAATGTTGAATGTTTTCAAGGATCAGGCATCCATCACCTCTGTGGGCAACTTGTCTCAGTATTTTACTGGAACAGCTTCTGAAGAATGTTCTGAGAACACTTTTTGAGGCCCTGGGACAATTATTAGGAACTGAGGGTTCTCAGTAAGGGTAGAAGCAGCAGTGTTTTAGATGTCCTGCTGTTGCCACTGTTTGTGCTATTTACCACTTGCATATTTTCATTCTCTTCAAATGCTTACTTTGGAGACAGCAACAGAAATAATGTGCTGAACTAGAGCCCAGTGGGTTTCCCCACTTCTTGGCTGTGTCCCTGGAGCTTGCCTATGAAGAGGCAAAAAAGACTGTGCTCAATCAGTGTGGTTGAGGGCAGGTTTAAAGGCTTAAGGGTGAATGAAGACACTCTTAGCATGCAGTTCTGTAAGTATGAAGATGCATGTTAGAGCATAACCTAAAATCAAAGGACCTGCTATGTTTCAATTTGGTCTGAATCTCTTAATCCCAAATCTAGTCTGCTGATGCATACAGGAATGTAAGCAAGGTCAGGGCATGGGACTGATGAGGAGGAGATGATTTTGGATAGCCTGAGCAGCAGTTTACTTTATGTTTTATTACACATTACCAACAATTCAGTTACACTGATCAAGACTCTTAAAATTACTATGATGGTCTAAAAATGGCAATTTACCAAAATTTATGTACTAATTCTATTATACCTGTTTATGTCTCTGCCTGTTTTAGTGTCTTTGGTCCTTGTGATCTCAAAAATTCTCCCAGCTGAATTGATTTCCTCTCAATTTTGTGGTGGTGGAATGCTTTTTTAAGCACAGTATTGCAAAAAATAATAAAAATCTAAAGATTCATGTACCTCTTTGTTTTAGAGTCATATATGTGTAATACACCTGTCTATTATTTTTTATCAACTGTTTGGAAAATACATTTATATTTACTTTTTGTTAAAAATATTGATTGCACTTTGGAGTAAAATTACAACAGCATTTAATATGGAAAATATTTTCTGGTGGGAATGATGCCCATAAAGGTTTCATAATGTTTTCATTGTTTGAAGATCTAGTACAATATCATGTTCAGGCAACACTTTCTATGTAATTCAATGTTAAATGTCCCAACACGATATAAAAACTCCCCACTGGGGAGGAAAAAATGGCATTGCATAACCAAATTAGATTAATGTACAAATTTCTTTTTAAAAGGTCAGGGAATTGAAATCTCTGCTTGGTTTAGGTAAATAACAGGTAAAACACAGCAGCTAATCTTGAGAAGGTTGCCTAAAACAATTAGGAAACTTGGACTTCATTGCCAATCAGTTTGACTAGAAAAAAACCTGACTTAACATGAGTCAGACTAAAATATGCTTGGCTTCGTTTGCACCGTGGCCCAGAATTTTGTATTATTTGTACTGTGAGGAAAAGAAGGTTTTTAATGCAAAGTACAACATCTCTGCCCTGGCAACTGCAAGGGCAATACTGCTGAAAAGCATATCCATTGTATAATTTGCTCTCAGTGACTTCTGTTTTCCTCTTCTTGCTTTGGGATATCAAAAAAAGACATTGTCATCATAGGTGCAGATTTGCTGGTGAAAACCAGCTAATTTTGTCTTTCTTTTAATATTACCTCTTGTGTCCTCTGATTTTTTTTGTGACTGGAGATATTGTTATGTACCCATTTGCTCAAGAGATCTAAATGATGAAGGGATTTGCCCATGTTGCTCAGCACATGTGCAAAGATTTGGTTTTGTCCAGATTTTTTTTTTAAACATGTAAGCTGTCTACCTAGGCCATTTAATAGTCACACATGCATGTAGTATTTCTAAATCATGTTCCCTCCTTGGCTGCCCTGGATTTTCCAAGTGGAATTAATTGCAGGATGTGGTCCAGTGTCCTATGTCTCTTAACACAGCCCATTGCCCCCTCTGCCATTCAGACTGTGATTGCATTTGGCCTGATCATTGGCACAGACTTACTCTCAGCAAGAATGATCCCCTTGGCTTTTCCAAGCTGTCTGTATCCCAAATGCACTTACTCCTCAACCACTGCTATCTTGTAGCATATGCTCTTTTTCTTCCTCAGAGTTTCTTGATGTGGTCGTACAGGCCCCCTGGGTCAAATACTGCAGCTGTTTGGAATTATCTTTTGGACACATGGGAAACCTAAAAGTGATTATAAATTTGGCAGACAAATCCAAGACATAGCAAAAAACACCCCAGATCTACAGTATGTTTGGTGAGCTATAAAAATAAGTACCTATGTCTCAAGGAAATTTATATGAAAATCAGTTTTCCTCCCAAAACTCTTGGTTGTTGCTTTCTGTGTTGATACCTCCAAAACATATCAGGAATACAAGAATTGACTTTGTATACATATTATTTAGTTTCTATAGGAATAGATCATGTGAATCAGCAAGGAGTGGTACATCAAAAATTCAGCCTTACTACAACACTTTTACACCATTCTCACAGGCCCTGCAGGATGGAAGAGTTCATTGGAGCTCATGAAGTTTAGTGTAGTGAGTCTCCTTCCACTTTTTCAAGGACTTAATCTCTGGGTGGCCTAAGACAAAGGGGAATGCCCCGGAAGGAAAGAGCCAAGTTGGAGTGTAACCAATGTCCTGTCTTCCCTATAAAAAATTAATTTTTGTGGAGCAATATTCAAATAATAAAGAGTAAACAGCATGATACATTGTACTGAAGTGTTCCTACAGGGCACTGTGTAGTGATTGGATTCAGGCTGTAAAAAGAAATTTACTCTGTATATTGTCCCTTAATACTTGAACTGTTTCCCCCAAACACATTTTAGCAGCAGCTAGGTTGTTCAGCTTGAAAACTGCTAAAGGAACTTAAGAGTCTGTTTCCACGGTTAAAAAACCCACACCTTATAAATAGATTTTCCTACTGCAAAACCCTCTGTCAATTAATTCTACCAATTAAACCTTAATAACATATACTCCTTGAGAATTTGCATTTGTGCCTTAGGCATGGGAATCATGCATAGTAATTCCATGGACTATAATAGTCCTCAGCCTACCCGAGGATCACAGTTGTGTCCTTATTCTTCCCTGTGTTTATTGGAAGCTTTTGATTCCATCAATCACACCAAGGCAATGTCAACTTCGAAAAGGCCCTGCTGGGTTACCACAAGTACTATTTTGGCATGTTTGGAGTAGTCTCAGGCAGAGCTCACAGATAGTTATTCTGCTCAACTTTTTTTCCTTCTCATAGCTCTTTAGGGTTCCATCTTCAGACCTTATTAGTCTTTTGTTGTTTTTAAATGCTGGTATCTAGGCTACAGTAGCCTTTTAAAATATTAGATGTACCATGCAGATGACAAGGCTTCCTTTTTGTGCTGTCCCTTCCAAACTTGGTTTGGTTCCTGCAGTTTCTGAGCTGCCCTGAAAACTTATTTCTGAGTTTCAGCCAAAAGAAACCACATTATTTTTCTTTTGCGACAAAACATAAGCTGTATGTGTGGAACCCACTATCATTCTGGACTAGCTCTTTCTTCCCAGTCCCTTTGAGACTAATTTTTCCATTTCCTGTCACTACAGATTGCACTCTTGGAGGCAGTTTTAAATCAGTAATGTCTTTGATGTTTTTCTTTCACCATGCCAGGAACATTCCCAGAATGACATTGATGCTCTCCCAGGCTGTCCAAATGTGTATTCATGGCAGGCTTCTGCTAAGCTGCTGTAACACTCTCCCGCTCTGTTTGCTGGCTTGCCAGATGTGAATAAGCTCCAGTTAATTGAAAAGACCAGATTTTGAATAGGTTGCAGTTAATTCAAAATGCTATGGCTAATACCAAAACATGATGTGGCTAAATTTTAACCATTGCATCTCTCTTCAGTGAAAATCAAATGACAGAAACATTTGTCAGATTTTTGAACTTTTTCTTCTTAGGCTTCCTGTGCCCTTAAAGAAAAATGTACAGGGGATCTTTCCAAACAAAGCTGAATGCATCCAACATAACTGAGGGTCAGGTAAACTAAATGGACTCCGTATTTTTAAATGGCAGCTGAAAATGAAGTGCTAACATTGTGAATTGTTTTCTGGTACTGCTGTGGAGTTGCATGCCTACAGATGGGAGGCATTAACTTTCTGTCTGTCACTCTTGGAGCTTCTTTTTTTTTGCTTGTGCCCTCCAGTATTCTAAGCTGGAAATTAGACTTTCTGCATAATTGTACTCTTGTGGTTATAGCAAAAACAACTTAGAAAAATGATTTTGTTTTGTTGTCACTGTTTGTAAGTCATATACTTTATAGTATTTGTATTCCATCCATTTTGACGTTGAGTGAGGCTGTTTGCAAAACCAGGTACTAATACTTATACTACTGTACCTTACATAAGACATTTATGTGGCTAGGGTTTTAAGTAGTCATGCTACATTAGAATTTTTGTATGCGCTAAAGCTATAGCAACTTCTGCCTTCCACGATACTACTTCAATTAAAAAAACAGATATTCAGAAAATGATATTGTTAAAGATATGGAAAAGTCTATGTTTTTCCTTATAACTATGAAAATGAACAAATCTATTAATATCATATGATTCAAATAAGACACCATAGTTATCTACCTGATGGCAAAGAGGCAGGAGGGGGTGTGCTAAGGTAATACAAGTAGCTGAAAAGGGCAGGCAGAATAACTGAAGCTATTAGACCAACCAGGCTGTCATCAGTCCTAGACAGCAGGGTGAACATCAGAATGCTGATATGGGATTTAATTCTTTACAATTCAAAAGATGGGAATGTGAGTCAACCAGCCTTTATGACTTGTGGATCTGGTTTCATTCCTCTGATGAGATAAGTTTGCTTCATTAAAGCAATTGTTTCATACCATAGAAACTGCCTTTCATAAAGCCCTGAACTGCATGCTATTGTGATTAGAAGTCAACACTATCTGATATTGATTAAGTGTAAATTAAATGGATTTAGATACTTGGTAGCTGGTGTACATCAAAGTGGTGTCATGGAAGATTTATCACTGAATAGAAGTATTTCAAATAGGATTTTGCAGAGATGAGTTACAGGTCAAGACTATGAAATACTGTTTTATAAAAGACTGAAAAAGTAGACATAAAAGCAGTGTGAATAAAATTTATGGATGATATAAAGCATGTCAAAGTATTGAGAACTGTGTGGCCAAGTTAAGCAATCTGGATGTCTTAAACTGGTAGGATGCAAGCAAAGGGTGAACTTAGATGTCAGGGTTCCTGCCCGTGGGGAGTCTTGCATGAGCAGCTGCACAGGCTGGGATGCAGCTCTGCTCCTGTTGCTGGCAGTCCTCCTCCTGCAAGGACGGCTACAGACCAGCAGGAGTGGGACCCACAAGTAAGACTGAGGTTTGCTATTGGCTTCAGAATCATTTGTATTAGCAGATTATAAAAGTAATACTTTGAGGTCTTAAGTTATGTCTTCACTGTTAGTTGTAATTTATTTACCAGCACAAAGCCTAAAGAAAAGCAAGAGAACAAAAAAGTTTTGTATTATGTAAAATTCATTATGGAAAACCGAGTCTACAGAGATTACAGTGGTTGCACAAGTTGAGTGGCTGAAAAAGGAATTTGGAGCTGAAGGTTGGTACCTATTTCTCAGGATTCATATGAGCTAAAGATGAAGTATGATAGAATTAAATATCTAGATTTTTGACATCTATAACATTAATATAATGTTATGTGTAAATATCCTGAACTATGTATATGTTTATCTGCCTGTTTTCTCTCTGTCTGGTATCAAATTTTACAAAGAAGAGAAGGAATTTTAAAAAATGCAGGCCAATTACTGGTTTGTGCCTTCATTTACCATAGGATAAATCCCCACAGCTATTAAAAGGAGGGTGCACAATCCTTGTTTCCACTTCATCTCTTTTGTTGGCACCAGCTCATGTGATGCTCCAGAGTGAAGGAAGGTCAAGGAACAGTTCCTTGTAAGCAAATTCACCCAGGAGCATTGCCTTCCAGCTCAAATGCTTCCCTGAAGAAAGGGAAAAAAAGTCCCATTGTGGGGCCATTTGGGCTCCAGCTCTGGTGGCAGGAAGCACAAGGGCAGCACTGCCTCTTCATGGCAGAGCTGCAACTTGTGCTGGATCACAGCCTTGAAACACCTCAGTAGCTACTCACATTTGGCTTTGCTGTTCTCCTTGTCATTGTCATGTTTTGCTGCTGCTCTCCTTCCCTATGTGTGGGATTTCCAAACACATGGTTTACTTACCCAGTGATTGCATTTTGCACACCTGTTCCTCTTGAGGTTGATAGTTTTATTTCCTGAGTGGAAGTTAGCTTCCAAGGGATCAGAGCTGTTGTGGACAGTGCTAGGGATGACATACAAGCTTTGCAAATGGAAATGGAGTAGGTTTTTGTCTGTTTGAAATGCTCCAGAATAATAGAAAGAGAGATTACACCAGAAATGGATCACCTAATTTTCTTTCAGGCTAGTTATACACCTCTGGGTTCTCCTTGTTGCATCTGGCAAATTACTCAGTCAGAAGGACAAGAGTGAAAAATGGATGGTTTGACTCCCTAAAGCAAATGTAGCCCAAGTGCATATTGGACTGTATGGTACAGAGCATGAAGGTGTCATAGGAAAACTCTCATCCCAAAACCATATGGAACAAATACCACATTAGCTTTAAAATAAATTTTAAGAGAGGTCCATGTGGAAAACCTGACTGGAACTACAGCTGACTTTGTATGCACAGGAAAGTTTATCATTCACATTTGCTGAAAAGTTTAATCCAGCAGTACTAAGATGAATTTATGAAGTACTGTATGAGAGGAACAGCTTGCAATAATACTTATTACAAGTAACAAATAAAGAGACAGGGAAAATTAGAATGATGTTTACAAGCCCAAAGTCTGGCAGCAATGACACTCTGAAAATGGCAGTGAGAACCACAAACTCCAAGTGAAAAGAGGCGGCTGGTCTGCTAAGAGATGGGTGTTGTTGCAAGGCCAGGGATGTTGCTGTTAGCATCTCTAAGATTAATTAGAAGCATGAAAAGAGAGTGAGCTCCCCTGGGAAACAAAACAAAATATTTAATAGCAATATACCTGCTTTGCTTTTCATAATAATGGAATAAAATATTGATCCACATAAAAACATTTCAGAAAACCATGAATAATTGCCCCATGGAGACAGGAGGGAGGCAAAGGTCAGGTGCAGAGCTAGTTTTTAATGTGTGGGGCAGCATGGAGGTCCTGGGCTCCCCATCTGTGAGAACCGATAAGGGGAAGGGAAGTAGTTGTGGAAGAGAAGGAGGATTTCATATCATCCTGTCCTTCTCCAAGCTGCTGCCTGGGGCTTCACTTATGACCTTTGGAGGCTCAGTTATCTTCTGCTGCCCACCACCTGTAACCACGGGGACATCATCCCAAAGAAGACAAGCATCGTTCTGGCTGTGACTGACAGGGGCACAGCTTTCCAGGGCAGCCAGGGAGAAGGAAAAAACAGTGTTACTGCTGCTGCAGGTGGTGAGAAATAAATACAGCCGAGTCCCAGAGAAAGGTCCTTTTTTCAGCCACTTGGAACATCAAATGGGGTGGGACAATTTAAATCTAATAATCTCATTGTGGCCTTTCTCCTTCCTGGTGTAAACAGGTGAGGGAAGCAGAAAATGAAGGTAAATAAGGAGGAGAAGTTTGAGACAAAATGAGGAAAGAGCAGGCTGATTGAAGTAGAAAGCAAGTGTAAATAAATGGCTTCTCTTGGCCTCCCCAGGCGTGCTTTCCACCAAGGTGTAAATTCCAATAACATATGTGTAGTCTGTGAAGTAATTTAGTGGAGAAATTAAAGTAGTAACAAGTGGACAGTCAGGAAGTGCTACATCAACACGCTTAAAGACCTCTAAATAGCTCTGCATGATGGGAGGCTGGCAGAGCAGCAGGTTTTTGTATGTGCATTGCAGAGATGCCAGTCCCTGCTCACAGGTAGCATGAGACTGCATTTGACTGCAGTCTGAGATGGTGTCTGC
Source organism: Euphonia xanthogaster (assembly GCA_034509185.1). Lineage (NCBI taxonomy): Eukaryota > Metazoa > Chordata > Aves > Passeriformes > Fringillidae > Euphonia > Euphonia xanthogaster. The sequence continues at coordinate 95,835,354 of JAYDZK010000001.1, read as the reverse complement.
TCTATTGGATGAGATTTGAAGGTAGAAGAACAGTGGACAAAGAGGTGCAGTGAAGGTGAACCAGCACTGATGATGGAAACAATTCTTTCAGTGGCATCTAAACGACATTTATTACTGTGCTGCCTATTGCACAGCATGCTGAAATGACTTTTTTCATGATAAAATGCAGTGTTTCTCCTCCTGGGACTTAATGTAGGTGGCTTTTTCTCTGGCTTCTATATGATTTCTGTGCCTCTATAGCCACTCTGTGAGCATTATTGGTGCTCTCATTTGGGCAAAGGCTTTTCTCCAACATTCAGTTCATAGTGAATTGCTCAGGAATTACATTATATTTTTTATCGCCTCGTTCTGCAGTCTTTCCATAAAATCCAACCACAGCATGGAAATATGTATGGTACATTTATAAAGTCTTCCATATGTAAAACAATTTAAGCTCTAATATTATGCCCCAGGCTATTGTGCTAGTGGGAGACCAGGATTCTGCAGTCGCAGTCCATGGGAACATTGCTGCTTTTTGAAGAGTACAAGTAGGCTGATGCACTATCTACCTGATATATGTTTGAAAATATGAACTAGGAACTACCAGGTCAATAAAAAGGGGATGCTACAAAGGACAGGCTGGAAATAGTATGTATTGAAGTCACAATGATGACAGCTTGTCACTTAGAGATGTTTCAGCAGGAATATCTAGCTATCATTATGCAAATATGAAGGCATTGTGACATTATCAAACTCATGGAGTGCAGAGTTCACCAAAGAAGTCTGGTAACTGAGAAGCTCAGCTAGATATTGCTTGATGCACACCTTGCACACCTGAGCCAACTTAGTTAAAGGTAGACATCCCCAAGAGAGCAGCTCTGCTTCAAATTTACCAAATGTGTGCTCCTACAGGACTAAAAACTGGACTACAAAGACCAATCATGAGAATTAAATCCTAGTCCTGAGATTGCATTTACTGTGCCAAGGAGTATTTAATCTCTCAGCTCATTCTAATATGGTCTGTAATTACAGGCCTGTAATTCTAATACAGAAATGATGTTTCTGCACTAGCACATCACTCAAAGCATTGTCTTGCTTCTGCTGTGGACAGTTATAACTGTCCTGTTAGTGACTGGGTGATTTCCACAGAGTTTTTCCTTGCTAAAATGTGTCCTGTCAGGAAGTGGCTTCTTAAGCATTCAGACACTGTCAGAACTGAGAGCAATAAGTTTCTTAAAAACAGCTGATGCTTCCCTTCTCTACTTCCAGCACCCAGTAAGTTGCTTCATAACAGTCAGAAAAAGCTCCAACTATTTTCTAATTTTTGGAAGACAATGTAAAGAAAATTTGCCATTCTCTTCCCCCATCTATTTTATGGAAAAAAAATGGAATACATTTTTTAGGATATAAATTATGTGCAGGCCTGTGTCCCTCTTTTACTTTTTATGTTATGCTTTTAGATTTGCTCCTAGTATATTATCCACTCACATCCCTACACATAAGGCTATGCATTTAGTAACACAACTTATGCTAAAAAGAACATACATTTAGGAAATGCAAGTGCTATATTTGTAATCAAAAGGCTGATTTTACACTGGTGTATTAAATTATGAAATCTTTTCTTTCCATCTTTCTCTTCCAATCAATTAGCGTTTTTAAACAGAAGCCAAAAAGAGAGACTCAGTGTTTAGTCTGAGATTGTGAAAGCTACATCTCTTGTCTTCCTATCTCATAGCAGAGTACAGTCTTTATTACTGTAAAAATATCCAAGTAATTTGGCAATATTCTTTTTCCTTGTTTTTATTTCATGAGAATTTATTTCATGAGAATTTCTGCAGGGTAAACGTAAAAGAAGCATTACAAAATCTTGAATCATTTTGCAAACAGCTCAATACAGCTTAAAGAATTGAATAATGATGCTTTATTTGTTCATGAATATTTGAATATAATTCCAGTGTAAGACAGAAACAATATGATCTTTCTTTATCAATATCAAAAGGGGGGGGAAAAGTGCAATTTTATCATCATGTAAAATACAGTTATCAGTATTTTGTATGTTGCAATCATAGAGAAATCTTACCTGTATTTACCTGCCTGTGCATGAATTTGGTAGAGAACCCAAAGGTGGAATTTTCATAATTTGCATTGGTTTAAAGTTTACATATCCAACTCTTATAAAAATATAGGTGTCCAATCACATAAGAGATGCATCCTACATCCAAGGACAGGCTGTGGAAGCTCCTTGCTGAGCTCAAGCACTCAATGCCAGCTCCCACAGAGTCCACTCCTGCTCAGCACAGCACTGCTGTTCTGGCTGCCCTACTCTCTGCTGGACACCCCAGGGGGCAGCAAATTTGTGCTGCTTCTTGCCAACAGATTCCTTTTCAAAGGAGTGCACAATGGGCATAACATGGTTACAGATTTGACAGCAGCTGTTTTTTTCCTTTGACAGAAGAGTCTGTCTGGAGTCTGGGAAACACTTTCCAACATATATTTTTTTTAAGTGGAATTTTTTTGTTTCTTAGAAATATAAACATTTCCATTTGCAATGAAGAAACAAAATCCAGCCCAGCTAGTTGCTACCAGCACAGTCTGAGTGTCCTATCACACCAGACAAAAACCTATTATACCCTCTGGTCACATCAGATTTCTGTAGCTGCCATGTCTCACAGGTGGGTTTTACATTGTATTCTCCTAGTCTATGGATGCAGGTACAAGGGGAAATGAAGGTCCCACCATAAAGGACTAAGTAGAGAAGACCCCAGATTCTCAGAGAAGCAGCTGGAATGCCAGGCAATCCCCACAGTGGGGATAACCACACCACTCATCCCAAGCAGGTGCTCCTGGCACAAACCAACTCACTGCTCCAATGGGCAGGTAACTGTGATGGCTTTCGGCAGAGACCAGGTGGGGAATGGCCACTGGATCTGCCTCCCTCCTTGCCCCTCAGTAGCCATGCTGGTGTGCTCTGCTGTAGATGATGGGTTTGGAGCTTTCACAGGCTGCAGAAAAATTTAGAGGTTTCTGCTCCTGTCTATTTTTCAGGCATCTCTTGCTATTTGCCTCTTAGAACCTGTAGTCTGATCCAGGGAATTCCTGTATATGTTAAAAGCACGAAGGGAATAACACAGCAAATGTTCTTTTGCATTTCAGTGTTCTCTCTGCTTGGTTGGATCTGTCACTGTCTCCAGCAGGAAACATAGCTGTAACTGAGGAAGGGTTTCAATTATCTTCTTGTTCACTGGAAATAGAAGAAACCTCAAGCTGACATGTTTCTGAAGAAGAATTCCAAGGGATGCATACTTCATACCACAGAACCACAGAAACCAGAAAGAAGGGAAAAAAAAAAAAAAAAAAAAGAAAAATTCCTAACTAACTCTAAAGTCTTCACTGTCCCGAATTAAAGGGAAGGAGAAAATTATTAGCTTTGTTATCTATTTACTAGCACCTTACTGTCACTCATGTCTTAAAATTGTGGTATCAAAATCCCTGGGGTGCCTTGCTGTCACGCTAATGAGCTGGATTGTCACATGTATCATATAGCTCATACCTACAAGAAAGAAAAAAATCAGATGCATGGTTTGAAAATATGTGCACAACCTACTGCAGGAACACAGGGACCTCAAGGAAATGTACACTGTGTATGATTATAGAGACAGCACAGTTTACCACCTGAACTGTCTTCCCTGGGTTTTAACAGTGGAATTACATCTCAAAAGCTGTCTTCTCTACATGAGTAACTACAAAACACTGTAACACTCTTATTTGTCCCGCATGTTAGCATCACCATTCTCCGAAAGCAGAGAAAGTTTTGCCTTCTCCCAGCTTTCCTGAAGGCATTGTCCAGGAATAAAACTTGAGCCTGAATAGTTCTTGAGCTTAATAATCTGTTACTTCCATAGCTTGGGAGCAAATATGACAAGGTGGGTTGAGCCAAGAAATTGTTTAATATGTAAGATGAATATTGGAAAGTGTTTTCAGGTTAATCCATATAACTTTCAAAAAAAGCCATTGTGCAGCCTGTTCCTCTAGTGCAGAATTTCCCCATTGCTGCTGCTATTCATATGCTGCTGTAGACAGCAAAAAAAAGTGCTCCCCCTGCTAATTTTTTTTTATTTTAGATGTGGTTTTTTTAGGTTCTACAGGAAGCCATAATGTACCATATATGTGCCAGCTGAACCCTGCAGAGGTGAAGCCAATGTCAGCAGTATCACCTCCTTTCCAAACAGCTCAGTGGCCTCTCAACAAACAAACAGCTGGGTCACCCCATCTACCAGCACTCCCACTCAGCAGTAATGGGTGACTGGTTCTTCCAGTTTCTGGCAAACCAGAAATATGTTGCAGATACATGAAAAGGTAAGGGTAAGGAGCTGCCTTTCCACCTAGGATCAATAAGAATCTTGAGCCTATATACACATCCCCACCCACACAGACAAACAGCTGCTCCAGCTGGTGAGAGAGCACATCACCTGCTGAAACCACTTGGGCTGTTGTACTGTGGCTGCTCAGGAGAAAGGCGCATACTGCTCTACTCCTTGTACTGGGAAAAGGAGTGAAGAGGAGAAAGGTGCTGGGAATCCCTTCTTGGAAGTGTGAGAGGTGTTACAGACCTGGAAGAGAGCAAGGTGCAAAGCTTTCCTGTGGTCTGAGCATCAACTGAAGTATAATTTTTTTGAGTAATCCTGATACAAGATCTCATTTTCAAATGTTGATGGGTGACTCTTCTGCTGATTTTCACTTTTTAGAAGTCTGCTGTGGACATGGCTATTACAAAAAGATGCTCAGGTAAAGAACTGGAAGGTGAAGAAAATGCCATGCATGGAGCAGATTTAACTGAACTGGAACTTCACTTGAGATAACTGTTAATATTGCAAACCTTATGAAATTATTATAAGTAGTAACACTCAATAAATATAAACAGCTAAAGCTTCGACTCCCTTTCTGCTCTATAATACCTTGATTCCAATATCACACTATCATTTCTTCATTATTGAATGACCCCAAATAATAGTGTTTCATATATAAATCTATAGGTCCTGGTCTAAGTACCTATAAGACTTAGCTTCTTCTAAGCCTACAACCAATAAAAATGTCAAAGTATCTCCTATTAGTATCCTTCCTGTTTAAGACTTTCAACACCATGAAGAATGAGCAATATTTTTTTCTTTTTTAAAGTGCAAGTCACTTTCAAGCACCCGTCTTTTGAACAGGAGGAGAGAGGCCATTGAAACATGGCTTCATAAAGAAGGACAAGTGTTACTTGATACCATTTTACAGTGTGTTTACTGAAGAACATTTAATAATTTCAACAGTGGAATAAATAATTTTTATGCAAAATGAAATCAGTATTTAAATGAAATCAGTATTTAAATGAAATGAAATCAGTATTTAAATGAAATCAGTATTTAAATGTTTGTAAATTCTGATGCTTCTCTTCGGAGTGTATGTTTCAAGTCACAACAGGTCCTGTCAGGTTTTTTTTCAATCACGTTTGGAGACAAAGCATGCAGAAAGCTTATGTTCCAATACAGAAGAGTGAACTTTTCAGGGAATGAAAGTTGCCTTCACTTCTTACAGAGATTTTGGCCTTGCTCACAGAGATTTCTAAGCACTTTATGTTGTTCTGGTATCTCTAGCCATAAAAAACAGGTACTTCTTTAAAATCTCCCATTTTCCCTGACCTATGAGTTCCCAAAGTAAACAAAATTGGTTTTTGATTCCATGAAGGCTGTCATTCTAGCACTGTTTTAAACTCAAAACTCCTGGTTTGAAAACAAAATACTACTACATTTCAATTTTTAGACACAACTGGTACTATTTCCAAATTCATTAAAAAATGTACTGCAGTATTTTCCATAATGGGCTGAACAGTTTTGTCCACTTCTTCCTTCAATTACACCTTCAATATTACTGGAAGAGAGAGTAACAAGAGGTGTTTAAGCAACAGAGGAAATAGGAAAGGAAAAAAAGTAGATGTTGTTGCCAGGATAATGGAACCCCAAGGACAGTGACTACATTTTCCTAGCTATAGATCAGCGCACAGACAAGTTTCTTAACAGTTAGATTTAATTAAACTTCTTTTTCTGTATCTGCCATTAATTGAGCACTTATTCCTCACCTTTGTGATTAACATGGTTTGGGCCAACATGTTTGTGCAATAGTCTGTAGATTTTTTAACAGAGAAATTTTTTTAATTATTAAAGCAGCTCTAATTCCTTTTAGAATTGGTCAAACTGTGGGTCTGAAACAACATTCACAGACCTGTTAGTTTCCTACTTAGAAGAGTGCAGAGTGTTTCAGGAGGGCTTTGAAAAAGAAAAAGACAAGAAAAAAATGCTAGCTTATTGCTTCTCTCTACTAAAAAGAGTTAGAACAGTCAGCACTCCTGTGAAGTTAAACAAAAAAATATTAAAAAACTAAAAAGTAATCTAACCAGCCAGCTTCTACCCACCAAATGCTTACAGATGTGATTATATTTAGTTACAAGAACAAATAGCTAAAGTTTCTTTATTGCACATAATGTCTCCAGGGATCCTGACAGTGAAGATGGCTGGTTAGAAGTTATTTGATGATTTGCTTCTATTCCTCCAATCTACTACTTTTCTACTACTGCCTGACTGCTTGATGTAGTTGGTAAGGTGATGCCAAATTTTACAGAAAAATAAATATCTAGAGGTGGGAATCAGCTGACAAAGTGTCTGAGCCAACGATCAATATTCACTTTACAGTCCCCAGAGAAAAATAGGCACTTAGAGGGCATAATTCCTAAAGCAGATGCCTAAAATAGCTGAGCTAAACCGAGCCCTGGAAGTGCTGACTTCAAATACAGCAACAGCCCATAGCTCAGAAGTGGAGGCAGCTGTATTATGGATCTGGGTAAACCTTTCCTATGGCAGGAATCTGATTACAGAAGATGCTGCTATAGAGTGAGGTGGCTTCCATGTACACAGAGCTGATTGTTGTGTCATGTGTAGCACATGAGAGCCATGTGCAAAACCTGCCTTGACAAGTGAGTTTGAGCTTAATTACTCCCCATCCCAGCATACTGCACCAGGTGTTAAATGCTGCTTGAGAGAGCAAGCAGCCTGACTGGGTGACGCCTTGTGAAGGCTGACCTAAAACAGAGCCTAGATGGAGTTAAAGAATAAAGTAGGGATTTATTAAAAGGCCTCAATGGATACACCTTGGGCAGCACAAGAGCCCCGCCAGGGCTACACCCAAGATGAACCCAAAATGGCCACAAAATGGACAACAAGGTCTCACACTTTTATAAGTTCTGGTCCATTAGCATATTGGAGTTAATTGTCCAACTACAACTTCAAGTTATGAAGTCCCATCCTTGTTTTTCTCTCTTCATTCTGCCGTGGTTTATGCTCTTGAGCCTGAGATTTGGATCCTTTGTCCTTGGTCCCAAGCTAGGAAAGGAATTGTTTTGTCTACCTACTCTGTGAAAAGAGCTTACTATTCCCTAATAGGAAGATCAGAACGACACACAAAAGCAGTACAGAATCTGAAAAACATAAAAGCTAAAACCTGAGGCATCAGGGCAACGGTTTCCCTTTGCCTGGGTTTGTGGCTGGCAGTGTAGATGCTTTGTGGCAGAACCAAAAGAGCAGAATAATGATGGAGTGGTCTGGCATGATAAAGCCTCCCTCTTTTATTTCCTGTGGATCTCCTGAACTTGTTATTTAGTAACATTTAAATCTACATCAGAAGAGTGTTTAGGGGTAAAAGTAATGAAATCCTTGGGAAGAAGACACCAGCTTAAGGAGGTCCGGGTGTCACTCATCAGCAAGCCTTGGGTAGCAGGAGACATTGGAATAATGGAGGAAACATATTTTCTTTAGGGTAGATGAAAATTTACCTCTGTTTTTTCCTATCTGCCAGTCTTCAGCTACAATTCTTTGCTTTCTGTTAAAATAATTTTTATTAAGGTAGTTAGGGAGTATTTCTGGCCACTCTATTCTATAGGTATATAATAATATGAACTAAGTTAAACTGAATTCAGATAGGCTACTTGCATAGCTAGGAAATTTTAAAATGCTTAAGGCTTTGCAGAACTGGACCTTTACTCCTCTCACAAGCCAAATACTGGAAAAGAATTTTTATATGTAAAGTCCTAAACAAAGACTCCGAAGCATAGGCTGAAAGAAGTTAGTATAGGCTGAAAGAAGCTATCCACTCCAGTCTTTTGCATATTTTACAGGTTTATCTGCTTCACTATTTTGAGTATACTATCTAATCTCCCTTTAAGCATTTCCTCTTCTGATATCCTGGAAGTTTCTCTTGGCAGACTTCTGTATTGATGAATAACTCTTATTTGGAGATTTGTCCTCGCATCTAATCTAAATTTGTCGTATTTTCGGTGAACATTTTCCTTGAACAACCACAATCAAGTCTCTCTCTTTTATCTTGTTTCTCTCAAAAACTTCTTAAAAGTTCTATATTTTGTTTAAACTACATGTCTTTTCCATCTTGTTCCTTATAGCTTGCAGCTTTCCTAATGTTCTTCATCTTTGCTGCTTTCTAGTCTTCACAGTGAGAAGGTCAAAGGATATCCTAAGTGAGGCCTCAGCTGTCATGTGTATACATGATTTATTAGCCCCCTACTCTTAAGTACAGTTCTTTGAGTATGTGTTCTTTCAGAACAGATCAGAGTATTATCTCTGATTTTTGTTTGTTTAGACACAGAATCTAAAAATGCATTTTGACTAGTTATTTTCAATACGTTTTGGAACAAAAGAGTTCACTGTTTACCTTAAGTAGTGGCTGGGACAGACCACTTTTTATTAAAAACCTTTGATTTTGCAATACACACACATTTCTCCGTAAGTGCTGTTGAATGATTTCCGTCCTTTTCCTCATCTGGGAACTCCATGACAAAACTTGCTATTGGCCAGTGTTTCAGGATTTCCACATAACAAAGGCCTGCAAATAAAAAAAATCCACACTTCCTTTAAATACTCCAATCTCCCAGAATGCAAATTTTTCTCTGGCCTTTACTCTTTCCCTAAGTTTTGATGCTGTTATACACAGAGTTAGTCTTAAAGATATGGACTGTTTAAAACTAAGGATCAAACTAGTCCATGTGTTCTACCAAGAAATAGTGCTGTTTAACATAATCTGTTACTATTCATTTTATTCCAAATTTTTTTAGTCATGTCACTCATTTTCACTTGCTCTTTGGCCAGCAGTCATATCTCCTAATTTAAGGAATGTAACTGGCACTCTAAGCCATGTGTGTGGTCACCCTCTGAAGGGTTAAGAGAGGTGCACCTCTTTCAGGTGATCCACTTATTCACGGTCTGAGAAACAGCAATATTTTTCTTCCAGAAACCACAGAAGAGCTTATGGTGGCTGGGCTCCAATTTTCAGTACTTCACCTTTGTAATCAGGTAAAGTGAATTCATGCAGCTGCCAAGCTGTGAGTCCTCCAAAAGCACTAGGGAAAGTGATTCAACAAGCCATGGGTTTGATGGTGCCCTCATGGCAAGCAAGGGGACATGCAGTCCTGCACTGCCCTTCCTGCCCACTCCTTCTCTGGAGCACCTCTCTGGGCTCATTTTCCAGGATTTTCCAGTACACGTGCTTTCTTCCATTTTCTGCAGTATTACATGGGATGAAATATAAAAAATTCATCTGCCAATGACTCTTTCATTTGCAGCATCATCCTTCTCCTCCATGTAAAATTGTGTTACTGATTTAACTAATCTGCCAGTTATGTCAGCTCAAACGTTAATAACATTTCTACTACCCCATCATCAGAAAAGTAGGCTCAATATGGAAGGTGCTGCAGTTAAAGACATCATGAGAGGACTTTAAAACAAAGCTTCAAGCACAGCTGGTCAGCATTAAGCATCACAGTGCTTGAAGTCCCCAGTGTTGATGTTGACATGAAGATAATTTCTGCTGTCTGGAATTCTATGGTATTAAGAACTAAGTGTTTTCCAAATGTCCTTCTTAGTATAGGTATTCTGAGAGTTTTTTCCCCGGACCCTAAGGAATTTACACAGTCTGAAAGCCTGTTTAATTGTCTGGTTTATTTTCCAAATGCCATTTAAATCCATCTCTAATCTTCATTAATAACAACATTATAATTACTTCATTAACTTTTCCAGATAAAGTGTTTAAATTCTACAGAAGCAAATAGCTTTTGTGCTGGATTGTGTGCTAATGGCTTCATCTAATACCACAACCCTGAGTTTAAAATGTATTTAATGAAATCATAAAGCTCTTGTTTGGTGTGTGTTACTGAAACCTGAAGAACACGTGGTACAAGGGTAAAGATAGCAACTTGTTGTGTTACGTTGATTTAATGATGCATTTTGAAAGACTGGTGAGGAAGAAAGCTCAATTCATTTCCCAGGGGTAAAAATAATACCCTCAGTCATTGGTCTTAACTTGTTTTGCCATCTTTGTTTCTGTGTAAAGGTTAAGTAATGTGGTCAAATTTTATAAGTAATGCTTTATTAACGAAGTACTTGCATTAAGGCTGTAAAATTGAACACCAGATCAGGAAATAATAAAAAGTAAGAGTTGTATCATAAAGTTAACTGATTCATTCAGTGAGTGTTCCCCAGATAAGGTACATGCTCAGCTGCCCACAGTATGTGCAGTTGAGTTACTCCTTCTGAATAACTTAACCTTTTAGTTTCTTCTTTTTTGACTACTTTCATTTTCAGTCTGAATGTTGAATGAATGCAGGTTCTTACAGTACTTTTATTCTGCCTTTGCTGGAAGACAAGCAAAGTCCTGTGCCTTTTGTTAGCTGAGTGAATAAATTACAGTCTGTGGCTACATAGCTCTAAGGCCCCAGTCTGTGGCCAGGGTACCTGCTGACCTGGAAATCTTGTGGTTTTCCCTGAAGTTCCTGTGTGTGCATGGTTATAGCCAAGGAACTTGTGGCTGAGAGACAACAACTTCAGCTGTTTCTCAGATGTGTGACTGTCATTTAGATGCCTCTAGTGCATTTCAAGGTGAAGTCAAATGACTTCAGTGGGCCACTGCAGAGGGCAATGTAGCATGACGGATTTTTACTTTTCCATGAAATGAGATGGAAGCATTTATACAAGCTACTCTGAAATATCTTCTGCGAGGCAAAAGCAAATAACTGATGAGTAGTAGTAAAGAGAAATTTCCAGAACTTCTCTGTTGCTAGTCTCTGGACTGAACAGTTCACTTTCTCACCCCCACCCCAGTGAGATATGGGAAGAAAACAGCAAAAACAGAAGTCAGAAAATTCACGGGCCAAGCCAAAGTTAATAGGTGAGTGTGGTGGGAAGCACAGCAACACAGTCACCATACTGCAAGAAAAAACAATGTCCAGCCAGTCTCCAAGCGATGGCTACCTCAGGAAGCCACCCCCCTTCTTCTTAGTCAGTCTTGGGTTTTTATAAGTAGTTTTTAGCTGGTATGAAACAGCTCTTTGGCCAGCGTGGGTCAGCTGTAGTTACTGGTAGTGTCCACTCCCGTTTCCTTGCCCACTCCTGACCTTCTCACTGGAGTGGAGCAGTGTGAGAAAAAAGGCAACTTTGCCTGTTGAGGTGGTGGAAGCACTCTTCAGTAACAGCCAGACAAAAGTATTTTATCAACACAGTTTCAGCTACAAAGCCAAAACACAGAACCATACTGGCGCCTCAGAAGAAAGTTAACTCTGTCCCAGACAAATCCACCCAGTTGGGTTTCTCCAGCAGTTAGCTTGCCTGGATAAGGCCACACCCAGCATCAGGGCATTTTGTTCATAGTTTTTTCAGGTTGTAAACTACAAGTCTGAGTGTATCTGTGTATTTGTGTATCTGTGTATACTGCCACAGTATCTTAAAATGCAATATTAGCATTCTGCATGTATAAACTATTTAACGCCAGTAAAGAAAAAGCACTTGTAGACTTGTACACAGAAATGTATTCAGGGGTTTAGGTTTTTAATCTAAAAACCATTTGATGTAGAAAGAGAGATGCCCTAGATATTGCATATCTTTGGAGAGGCTTGTATGTGAAACAAAGGCTATTAGAACTGAATCTACCTCATTTGTCGGGTACTCACTGCTGCCATTCTAGCTGAGCACGTTACCTGATTTAAGGGCTGGGTAATGTGGCTGAGAACAAACAATAAACTATTGAATGAATGGTCTTGTTGCACCCCACAAACAGAACATACATTGTGGGATGTCAGTGATGCACATCTCTGAGGGAAACTGAAGATGTAAAGATGCAGATACTAAGATGAGGTTTGAAATCTTGCCTGTATCAAAGTGAAAGGAAGTGTTGCTATTGCATGGAAGAAATCAGAACTTTGAGAATGCATGAACAGCTTGATTCTGGAAAATGTGCAGCACTGTGCACTGTGCAGTGAAACCTGAGAGAACTCTGTTGCTTTATACTTACCTGGATAAATTGAGCCAATTTATTTAGCCACTCAAGTGTGGACAATTTCAGCCTACAAAGAACTTCAGAAGCAAACCTTGTTACTGAGTAAGAATTCAGTGAAAGGAGACTAAACCTGCTGTGTTTCACCCTGAGCATTTATAGGGAAAAAGTTGAAGGCAGATACTTAGAGACTCATGGCAAGACGATTGGAAACTAACATTATTTGTTTCATATACATTTCTTGGTGTACTGCTCTCACCTATTCCATTCAATCAAAATTCACCATGAAAATTTACACTAGGCTTCCATTTCTGGTAGAAAAAGACAAAGAGTGACATTACTGTGTATTTAAAAAATGGGCAGAAGCGGAAGGGGGAAAATCCATTGGTCTTTCCATAAGAGAAAGTATTTCTTCTAAACCACTTTTTGAGATGAAGCAAGTATGGCTAGTAGGGCACGAAAATGGAAGTAAAGAGAAAGGCAGTATCACACTGATCTATAACCAAGGTCCTGCCCAGGACTGCAGTTCTTGGCTCTGCTGGGTGAAGGTCATTTGGCTTACAAATAGTTACTATCTTAACAGCAGGGACTAAAATAACACCAATAAACTGTTTGTATGGATTGTGCACAGGAAACAAGCTAATGACACACTGAATGAGAGTGTCTGTTTAATGCTGGGCTTTTGCTGGGGCAGCTTGGAGCACAGCAGTGAAGAAAATAACTCTTTGTCATCAATTGCATTAATTTCTAATGAATTGTTTAATTCCTAGCATTAAACCAAACATATTCTAGAGGTCTATTCAGATCTTTTCTTATACCCTCTGATGCAGAACACAAGCTCAAATTTGCTTGTATTCTGTATTGTACAGACCTCTTCCTGGAGGTCTTTACAATACAGAATACAAGCAAATTTGGAGAAGATGGTTTCAGCATAATTAGTCTTAGCATTACATGAAGATACGTGTGTGTGACAGCACAGTAAATGGGGGTAATAAGTCTAAGTTACTCTCAGCTTCAAGAATTATCTGAATTGCTTGAGAATTATATGGAGTTTTCTTAAAAAAATAAAGAACTCAGAAATAAAAAATGGTTTATGACATCTATTATTATGATTAACTGCTGGTGATGCTTTAGCAGAGACATGCAGTGAAAATATAAATAAATTTCATTCTGATTGATGTTTGAGGAAGAAATTATTACTTTATTACAAGCATTGTTTAAGCAAAGAGATTCTCTCTTACAAAGGTAGCATATGCAAGTCTTGGGGAAACTTTTCATGCTTTTGCCAGCATTCTAATGAAATCACAGCTTGGGGGCCAGGAAGTAAAGAAAGAGGTTTCATGCCTGGCTCTGAGAGCCTAGATCCTCTGGCTGATTCTCAATATGATGTTTGGGTAAAGAGATGGAGGTAAACAGGTCTGTCAGGTGTAGAGTATGAAAGTTAGTTGAGTTTTCCGCTTGAGACTAGGGTAAATAACACACTGCCTGTGTGTGAGCACTGAAGAAATGGCGGGAAAATCCTTAATTGAGGGAGTATTTTAGATAGATGAACGTGATGTTTATTGTGGGTCTGGGCTGACTAACAGAAAAAGTGCTAGCCTAAGGACAGACTGTCAACCATACTTGAAGTAATATCTACTATCTAATCTACTGTTAGCCTAGTAGTCCTCTTAAAATTCCTTTGTTGTTGCAGTTTTGGGAATCTGATGAATTTTAATTGGCTTGACTCATGAAAAAAACCTGATACTCATTCAGGAACTGGTCATGAGATCATGGTGGTAAGGGAATACTTGGCTGTGTAGTCCAGTGCAAATGCTTTGTCACAGGAGCATGAACTTGGCAAGGCCAAGATCCTCTTCTTATGCAGTGGAGCCACAAGTGAGTTATCTGTCCCAAAAGAACTAAATGAAGATCATTACACCAAGCCCCTGGCCACATATTCCTGATTCCCTATACACTGTATAGAGAGACTATTTTAGATGTATTTATTGAGTGTCTTACAACTTTTATTGGTATTGTTTTTCATTTTTCTCAACTTCTAAGCCAAACTCCTTCAGTATCATGAGGCTGAATGTTTATGCCTCAGGGAAAGATGAAAATTATAACTAAAGAAGTATTGAAACCATTAGGACTGGACATTAGGAATAGCTTTTCTGCGCAGTATATTATTTAATGATCTTCAAGTCGTATATTGGGCAGCAATAAAAAATGCTGTAGTCCAATGGATAATTATGATTTCCAGCTTTTGGGTGGTACACTGGGGTTTCTAACACTTCATAGGTCACCAGCAAGCCAAAATTGTGTCTCTTGTGCATTTTGAGTTATAGACAGTATATCCGGGGGACAGAATGAAAAATAATTGTATATTTTAGAGCTCATTGTATTTTTTTTTAAGTCAGCTTCTCATAATCTTATCAAATCTTGAAAATTTTCTCATTTTCACTTATATTTTTGTGCTCCTCCATAATTTTTTAATTGCTTTTTTCCCTATCCTCATGCTTTTTGCCGTCTAATGCCCCCTGCCTATAAGCAGTGTTTCAGCTTGTAGAAAAGCCATAACTAATAGTGAATCTTGCCTGAATCTAACAAAGTGACACATATTACATAATTTTCCCTGTGATTAATTAATTCATTAACTAGCTGCTGAAGTTCTTCTGGACAAACAAGTTGTATTTGCAGAAAAGGGTTAGCAAGTAGCGAGCAGTCAAGGTAATGAAAAAAATATGTCAAATACACGTGTCATTGCTCTGTAGAGTGCAGCATAGGCTTGTTTTTGGTTCCTCTATTTCTGTTTCCCTGTTTAGGCAGGGGTGTGTCTGTTAATATATTGTAATTACACATCTCTGACAAAGACAGATCTGTCACCAAATACTTAACTATTACATTGTATAGAAAATGAATCTGGAAAAAGTAAAACAAGTTTTTCCTACACTGCATCTTTCCATTGGTATCAGTAATGCAATCCTAATTTTCTAACCTTTTCACATAACACGTGAAATATGATAGTCTTTATACGGAAACGTCAACGTTGTGGGAATTATTTTAACATTTTTAGAAGGTGTGTGCACAAACCTTTGTCACCTTGTGGTACATATATACCTTTGTCACCTCCACTTTTCTAGGATGAGAATGCAGGCTCAGTGTTCTGTAAAATCGTCTAGTGTTTAATGTAATGTGAACTAGTACTCAGTATTGCTATGGCTTTAAGTAATGGGATAACTGCATAAGTGCTGAACTACTGCAAGGAAGCTGTTCTCCCTTCTGAAGTCCCTTCCCCACGCTGTGCTAAGCAAACTTCAGGCGCTCGCACCCATTCGGTATCTGTGGAGTTAACGAAATTAAGCTTACTTCCAGTTAGCCTCTGTCACCAGGAATGCAATTTGTGTTTACCTATATAAGGAAACCTGCTCGACCTGGGGGAGCTCTCAGGCTGGGCTGTGTGTGCCTGCCAGAGGAGCGAGCGCGCTGCGCTGCGCGGCGGGCGGGGCAGAGCGGCCCGAGCGCAGCGCCCGCCAGGGAAGGACTGTGCCCTCTTCTTCGGTCTCGGGAAAAGAGGAAAAAACTGCCGGGGGGAAAAATGGAGAAGCAGGTATGTCAGGCGGATCCGCAGCTGGGGGGTGCCGGAGTCGGGGTGCGGAGAGGGTCGGAGCGAGGTTTGCCCTTCCAAGTGCTGTTCCCTGTGGAACGAGCTCCGTGCGGGCTGCGGGGCAGAGCGGGCGCTGCTACGGGAGCAGCTCCAGCAACTTGTTTGACGTTCCGTGTGCTCCTAAGTCGGATGCACCTTCGTTTTACTGCAGAGATTCGCAAACTTTCTTAGCTCTGATGGAACACAGATGTGAGCCGAGACTGGAAATAAAGCTGAGATGCTTTGGTGTGTTGGCTGAAGCACTGCGAATCCGTGGTGTTTTCATGCTGGTATATCTGGGGAAAGAAGTTCTTGACGTGTTTGTTATTTGGTATTTTTTTTAATTTTAAAGTATACATATTGCAAAAGGTGCACTCCTTTACCGTGTCTAGGGTTTTGGTGTATTTTATTTGGATGTGTGTGAATGCAGCTAAATCAGAATAGCTGGAATGTGTTTGTTACAATACAGGGAGTTCCTGTAGCAATAAAGATTTTGCAGTAAGTTAAAAAATAAACTTCAGGTACTGTTATAGGAAATGTAAGTTAAACAGGTTCTACTACAATGGGGATTACCCAGTTCAAAACAAGGATTTGTATTTCTTAGGAAGTATTTGCACAGTATGATAACATTTTTGAAACAGGTTTTCAGTAAAAGCCTCAAAAAGAGGGAGAAATTTTTCCCTACAGATTTTAGTCAGGGCATAATGAAAAACAAAGTTGAAAACTACTTTCCAATAGGTCTCTAGCTGTAGGAATACTGGTGTGCAGTCCATCAGGACAGTTACTGTTAAGTAGCAGCATGTTCATTGTGGAACTTTATTTAAGTTTTCTGCCATTATGCTGTATTACATAGGAATGGAAAAATATTTTCAGTTGATCTCTTGTAGTATCTTCTAAGGAAAAAAAAAGTTGCAGAGCACTAGTCAGAGTCAGAGTTTCAGAGTGATTTTTGTTTTCCTGAAATTAGAGACTAATAGATATATGATTACTTTCCTCTTATTTTCATGGTTATTCATACTTTTGTGTGCACAGGCATGTGAATGCACTCATTATGGGAGATGTAGCTGCATCTTTCCTAGTGGGAAAGTAAAAGTCCTAGGAGGTTAGAAGCTTACAATGAAGATGATTATTATTTAAAAAACCCTCTTCCTTCTAATTAGCTGTGCCTTGTATGAATTAATGTCTCCCTGAGATTAGCAATATAGTATTACCGCCTTAAAAATAATTCAGAATAAAGAAAGAATTACAAGTCACTTATGTTCATAGAGATTCTCAATGATTTCTGTGTAAGATTTTTGCTAACTCCTGACTCTAAATGTTGAGTGAGGTTTTAATGGGAATGATACAGTATAGCTATAGCAGTTTCAGTAGAAACTCTTCTAAGAGCTTCAACACCACACAGTACATAGCAAGTTCCTGAATACCTATTTCAGGGCTGAAGCTAATGGGTTTATTGTGATGAATCATCTTTGGCTGTGGTGAAGCCACAAAGAAAGCAAGGTTGGTGGACCAAAACCATAAATTTCACTTGTCGCATTTCTCATCCTGATGGTTTTGTGGAATATCTTTATTATTTTGAATTGAAAAGGAGTACAGAGAAAGGACTTTTAACAGGGCTGTTAGTAAAGCATAAATTTAAAGGGCAAGAGTAGACCCCAGGGAAACCTGCTCTTAAATCACCTTTTTCATGTCTCTGCAGGAAATTGCATTGCCCCCATCTGTTTGCCTGGCTATGTTGCAATCATTAATGGTCTTTTGATTTCCCAGTGCCAAGCCAGGTAGAAACGTGGTTCAAAGTCTCTGCAGTGTA